>CM053580.1:193102050-193124504 GCA_028627135.1 Pseudochirops cupreus | reverse complement strand
GGGGGATAATAGAAAGGATGGCAAATTAGGAGAGAGGGCAGTTAGAAGCAAAGACTTTTGAAAAGGGACATGGTCAAAGAAGAAAACTGAATAAATGGGGGACAGGATAGGATGGAGAGAAATAGTTAACCTTTCACAATATATCTACTATGGAAATGTTTTGTGTAACTACACATGCACAACCTATATTGAACTGCTTGTCTTCTCAGTAGGAGTGGGTGAGGAGGGAAGAAGGTAAAGAATTGGAAATCAAAGTTTTAAAAACAAATGTTGGGGTGGCTACATGGCACAGTGAGTACAGCACTGGCCTTGGAGTCAGGAGGACCTGCGTTCAAATTCTGCCTCAGACACTTAATACTTACTAGCCATGTGACCTTGTGGAAGTCACTGAACCCAAACTGCCCTGCCCTCCCCCCTCCAAAAAGCAAAAACAAAAACAAACGTTAAAAATGGTTTTTTTACATGCAACTAGGAAATAAGATATATAGGCAATGGGGTATAGAAATCTATCTTGCCCTACAAGAAAGTAAGGGGGGAAGATGGTTGTGGACATAAGAAAGAACAGATTTGGGGAAGGGGGATTGAGTATGCTTGCTATCTTGGGGTGGGGGTAGGGGAGAGAAAGGGAGAAAACCTGTAACTCAAAGTCTTGTGGAAATGAATGTTGAAAACTAAATAAAGAAATTTATTTAAAAAAAAATCACTCACCTAAAATATGCAACTTAGGTCTGGGCTATTTTTAATAGGTGCTGAAATTGCTTAATACACTGAGGCAGCACAGTTTCTGAAATGAATTTAGAACCAAAAGGCTTGAGTACAAATCCTGTATCTGCTCATTGACTATGTGTCAGAGTACAACAATTAAACCCCTCTTGGCTTTAGTTTTCTTGTCCCAAAAAATGAGTGCTGAACTAGATAATCTCTAAGGTCCACTCAAGCTCTAAATCTTGTGAGGATGCTTTTCGCCAGGAACACAAAAGATGTGCTGCATGTTCCAAAATGTCAAAAGTCTCTCCTCTGCTGCTTAATTCCTCCAAAACCTATTCTGTCTTCATCACAATTTTTAGTCATTCTACCCTTTCCTGCTCTGGTCTCCCTTTAACATCTTGAACCTACATTTAACCTGTTCAGTTTTGTCCTCTGCTTTCCCATATCTTGCCCATTTACCTCCTGCCTCTTTCCAATTCCCTATATGCTTTTCTTCCCCACTCTTGCTGCTGTGACAATGAATGCTAACAAAGTCACAGGACCATACTGGCTTGGTTCTACAAATTTATATTTCAACCAGCTCTTCCCCATTCTTTATCAAACTGCTCACAGCATCAGTGACAAATCATCTTTTCTCTCAAGCTCCATGTAACCCTTTCCCTCTCCCTTTCAGCAATGGGTTTTGTATTGTACTTAGTCAAGAAAATTGAACACATACTCCCTGTTTTCCCCAATTCTGCACTTTAATTCACTCAACATCTTCCCCTAGTTTTTACTCTTGTGTTTGTCTTGAAAAGATTGCCCTTTTTAGCAAGGCCAAACCCTTTACTTATGACCTTGATCACATCCCGTCCTGTCTTAGAGCTGCACCCTTTAGTGTGCTAGGTCCCACTGACAGTCTCTTTAACCACCAACCAGGTCTTTTCTTTTTTCCTACTTAGTTTCCAGATTATCCCCATACTTAAAGTCACTTGACCCTATCTTCCTCTAATGCTGTCATATCTCTCTTTTTGCAAAAAACAAATTTCTAGAAACAGCCACCTTGAACATAGTAGGTGTTTAATATTAATTAAATTGAAATGTGTACTATTCACAGATAAACACAAAGAGAAAATTGCAAGATAATGTGGTTGAAAAAGCATTGAATAAGGGATTTAAAACTTTGGAGAGAAGAGTTTCATCTGTTCAGCCAGGTTAGAAACCCCCCAATGGCAAATGGTTAAAAAGTGACAAGGGGATGATGAATTAGAAGTAACATTGATAGATGTTTTTTCCCTCCAGAAGGCATTTTTCAGTCTTGTTCTGTTGTTCAGTTGTGTCTGACTCTTCCTGACACCATGTGGGGTTTTCTTGGCAAAGATACAAGAGGGTTTGCCGTTTCTTTCTCCAGCTCATTTTACACATGAGGAACTGAGGCAAACAGGGTTAAGTGACTTGCCCAGGGCCACAGAGCTAGTAACTGTCTGCGGCCAGATGTGAGCTTAAGAAGGTGAGTCTTCCTGACTCCACGTCACTGCCCTCTGGATGATATGCCCAAGGGAATATCAAAAAGGCACTGAATGCAGAGCTACTTGGAAAGGCTTCAAGTAGAGCACAGTGATAGCTATGTCTATTATTCAGACAAGTTTAGATAAATTTGGGGAGGCTAATCTCTAGAAAGCTGGTCACCAGGTGACGAATTCTTTAAGCCATGGCAACCCATAAAGATTGCCATGGAGGGGTTGTGATATGCACTGGCAAAAGAAGTGGCTAAGTCAATGGAATCACGTATCTTTAAAGTATTTATCCATAAAGTGAAGGCTAATAAATAGGTGGCATAATTGACGCAGCCAACTTTAGAGTCAAGAAGATCTAGGGCCAGATCTCACTTCCGACACGTGACGGCAACGTGACTTTGGCTAGCGCCCCCACGCAACCTTCTCGGACTGTAAGCTGCAGAAAAGTTGCTGATCTTGATTGGCGGAGGGAGTTTCTTCACCTGCAGTTACTAATCAGGTCAAGATCAGGAAGACCAGAAAACACTGAAACTATTCAATCGTAATTTCCATCAACATAAACTGTCTATAACAAATTTATTTACAAGTAATATTAATGATTCTTATTTGTTCAGTTATTGAAAGTGATCTAAAAAACTGAAAAATATGATGTTGGCAAAGTGAGTTTTAAAGGTTATTTATTCATAGGTGATTATGATACACTGAAAGGTCAAACTGTAAGGCCACTTTAGTAGAGATTAAGACTGCTCTAAGGCTACAAAATACCTAATGTCAGTAGAGTAATAATATGCACTGGTAGAGGGAACTTTCTTGAATGGAAGTTCCCTAGAACCATAATTTCACAGGTTAGGATTACCAAAACAAACAATAACTCGGATTTCACTTTTTTCCCTAGAATTAAGAATTGGATTTAGAGTCATGAAGCCATGACATCATGAGGCCTATGAGGTAAGTCCTAGCTCTGCTCTATGACTTCATTTTAGTCATATATAACACGTACTAGATTACCTTCAATTTACCTTCCAGTTTGATTTCAAAAGATTCTTGTCATCTTTTGAAATCTACATATATTTAAATTCGTGTGCATTTCTTCTTCCTTTTGAGGATTACTTAAACTTTAAAACCAATTCAATTTTTGTCATGAAAGTGGCAAGTTACCATGGTTACAGAGTGAAGAATGTTACTAAAAAGCAATAAAAGATAAACTAATGACATTTTAAATGACAGATCTGAAGATACTAGGAAATTGCTCCAACAGGGAACTAGGAACCTACCAAACTTCCAATTATAGCCAATCATAATATCATAATATAGTAAATCACAATCCTAGTGTCTAGGTCAGAAGTAATTGATGTCTATTTAGATCTGCCATGCTTGTCCCAAATGGTTTTGTGTTTCAAACCTAGCTAATGAGCAAGATTCTAACAAAAGATGAAATGTTGCCCATCTGCACACATCTGAGAATGTTCACAAATGCAATAAGAAATTAGACATGCCTATGGCATACCTCTTAAGAGAAGCTGGTGTGGTACCTCAGAACAATGTCTATATGTGGCATTTCAATGTTTTAGGGTATATTTCCCTTCATTAAAAACAGACGTAAACTGATATGCCTCTTTATACTAAAATGTCCGCTAATGAAAGTGCACAGTCACACCTTTTTCAAGAAAAAGCAATGTCTACCACAGTGATTAAAGATTAAACTCTCTTTGATAATCATTAATAATAGAACAAAAATATCTCACACAGTTCTAAATACATGTAGATTTAATTAAATTACAATCAAAGCAGGAAAAAAAATCACAAAATTTAGGCAAAGCTGGAGCAATTTTATGCAGCATGATTAACAGAAAGATGGGTGTCATATAGCCTGAAAATGATGTTATTTCAGTATTTTAAAAGCCATAAAATTGATTTAAAGAGGAATTTCAAATGGTATGAAAATAAACGCATAACGATTAAAGACAAGCAATTCAGTTGTTTCGTTTTGTGCTGTCTCCTTGTAATTAAGAGTTCATGCCTGACAAAACATTATAAAACCAGATTTTAAAACTGTACGAGTGAATTCATATAAACCAAAGCGAAAGTTTTCCTACCAAATTCCTTGGCACTGTTAAATGATTCAACATTCCAAACATAAGATTTTATCAGTAGAAATTATATTAAAGAAGCATTGCCACCACACCCTATAAGAACCATGGGACTTTTCCACCTGACCTGCAGCTGAAACCATCTCCTTAAGAGCAGAGACCATCTTACTTTTCTATTTATAACTCCAGTGTTTAGCATGATGCTTTCCACACAGTAAGCGCTTAATAAATGCTTTAATCATTCAGAAATGTGCAATGTGAGAAAGAACTTAGTCAAATAAAATGTATGTTTTCTGAACAACATACGAATGGGCACTTCAGATTTGATTCATGTTTATTTGGTTAATTAAGAATTATCTTGCTCATTGTTCTTAGTGGTACTATAAAAATTCATAGTTGCTAGGGAATGGAAATATCTCATATTTGTCCCACTGATTGAACACTAGAAATGTAGACAGATCACTAGAACTATAGGGTGATAGGATTCTCTAAATCTAAAAGCTTATAATAATGGAGTCTATGACATTCTAGGAACCTAAACAATTGTTTTGGAATTTGGAATGAGAAAAGATGAAACCATTTGTCTTCTAATGAATATTTCCAGGAACTCATTTGGCTTTGTCCTGATGCTTAGATGACATGTTTCTAAACCAGTAGCAATATATGGATGGCACTCATTACCAGTTGCAAAACATACTAAAAAGGCCCTTACTTTTTAAAAATTTGTAAGTTTTATTTACTTTCCTGAGCCTTGCTTCTGTTATTTAGTCTTCCCTGGCTATTAATATTTGAGCCCCTAAATTCTATAGACGAGGTTGGTGAGGCCAGGGCAGTTTAATGTAAATAATTTGGGTATTTTTCTCTATCAGCAATATGATTTTAGTTGAGAAACAATAGAAAGGACATTTTTGGAGGAAAAAAGAAGGAACAAGTAAGTTTCTAGGGTCACTTCTGGAATTTCCATTAGTTTCCTCTTCCCTTAGGTTCCTGACCGAATTCTTTATCTCAACTCAAACTAACTCAACAGTACACCAGAAATGAAACCAATCATTAGAGTTTTCCCCTTGGTTTTACAGGTCCTCTCTTGAGTTTATGGTCTCAATTCCTGTGCCATATTCCTGTAGTGAACTCCTAAGAGTCCCTCCTGAAAGGACCAATGCATTCTGAAAGAGTATTCCTTCAAGCTGAACTGAGCTACCACCATACTTACGAGGGCAGGTAGACAGGAGGACATTGTACTGCAGACAGTACAATCCACATGACAGTCATGAGTATTGCGCTTCTACAATTTTCTCAAGGGGGCTAAAATATTCCTTCTTCATTTTTAACAATCCATTGCCTATTCCTGAATACAGAATCACAGGATCAAAGTTTTTGGGCTAGAAGGAACTTAGACATTTTCAAATCTAATTTGACAGATGAGGAAACTGGAGTTCAGAAAGGATAAGTGACATGGCTAGGATCATAGGCTAGTTAGAATCTGAAGTGGTATCCAAGTCATGTTTCCCAAAATATAATAAGTTTTCATTTTTATGAAACATTAGTGTTCTTTAAAAATGCCCATCATTTGAGTGTGCTCTTTTTAATGATATTTACAAGCCCTAATTTTAAAAATGATATTTTGTTCTCTTTACTGTTGACAAAGAAAACTTCGACAGATGATAGCATTTTTCAGGTTTAATTAGAATCTATACCAGAAGTCCTTTAAGTTCTGTTTTGCATAATAAACTTTAAGCGTTCTATTCAAACCAATTTTCTTTTAGTAAAAACCTGGTAGCATCATCAAATCCATTTTGATACAATGATTCCATTTTCCTCTGGCTTGGTGGGAAAAGAGCTTGATTTAGTCTCATCAGATTGGCCAGAGACAACTATAATGAAAAGAAACAAATTTTATTTACGAGACATAAGAGACACTGAAGGCAGTTGAAACTCACTTCCTATAGATAAATTTAATAACAAAAATGCAGAATACATAATAAAAATAATACAATACAATATAATATTTTACACACTAATAGTCATAAGGATTTTTTATTTGATCTTACTGATATACTTTATTATCACAATCATTTTAAATAAAAGACCTAATTCAAAATTGATTCTGAAACTGGTCTCAAAAAATGGGGAAAAATAAAAAATAATAATAAATGAAAGGATAATAAGGTTTATCAGGATAATGCTCAAAGTGTCTAGAGAATATTAAGTACTTTTTATTCTGCCTGTTATAAAGTGAATATTGTGACATACTACCTAAATTATTTATCTGACAAATGCAAAATATAAACATTTTCTAAAATTAAAAGTGATGATGGAAGTTGTTAAATTTAGTGCACACTCCTGGCAGAATTCATCCTTCAGGTTCTCTGAATAACTAAAAAGTTGCTTACCATGATATCTTGATTGGCAATATTAATGTATAGATCCAACTGTCCTTTGTCTTGTGGGGAGATATCTAATCGACCACTAAAAGGTGAAACAGTCACTGTTCGCCCCATAGGCAGGATAGGAAGGCCATTGGTTAGCCCTCCATCAGCCCATTTCTACTGAAAAAAAGGATCCATTTCAGTTCCATAGCAACTTCACACCACATACAGCAAACATGCAACGACTTCTTAAAAAGAAATTTCCAAGCGATTAAAAAGTAGTTTCAGAATATCATTTACATTTATGTAAGAATGAATCTACTTTGGGATATATTTCAGAAAATAAAATAAATTCCTGTACCAACATTATTTCTGCACCGTAATAAAAACTTCTAGAGAGAGTTAGAATTTAGGGATGGGAATAGAGAATGGACTTGTGATTTCAGTGACAGAGAAACTGTCGATATATGTTAGAGAACATAAATTCAGGTCTTTTTTTTTTCTGAGATCCGTTCTCTACCCACTCTGCTATTCTGACTCTCAAATTGGGAAGTATACCATAAAATTCCAAAGATTTCAATTTATCCTCTGTAATACTTGCCTAAATTTTAATTTACTATGTAGACTTCTTTGGGGGCTTAGTATTATTTTACTGAAGCTGAGTGACAGCATTACCTAATACTGGACAAAACAGCTACCATAATAAGAAATACTATTCTCTCACTCTCTCTCTCTCTCTCTGTACACTTATAAATATGTATAAAGAAAGATGTGAAATTAGCAATTTCTACAACAAAATTATAAACCAATAGATAAAAAAAATGTTTCTTTGGAAATCTCTGAATACACGAAAGAGTAGACATGTCATTAAAATGACATGAAAAAGAGCATATTGCTAGGACAACTAGAACTCCTCATGAGTGTTTCTCCGTTTCCAACACCACTCCCAAATGATAAGGAAATATGAATATCAGAAACACAGAAAGAGAAAAGGATTACGTACACCTGTGAAAAACAGAAGGAGTTCTGCTTCCACAGGAATGACACCTACACACACTCACAGTTTTGCAGGAAAGATAACAGGATGTAGGTCAGAAGTAACCATTTTCAACCAGAGCTGTGACCTAGTAGAACCAGGCTTCTGATCAAGTAAAATTTGCAACCATGCTTAAGGAGCAGTTTAACATTAATCCTCACACTCCCCCCGCCCCCCGGGGAGCAAACAAATTTAAATGCACATGCAATATCTGATGGGAGGGGGCAGAGGGGGCGGGGTAAACACATCTAGGAGAAAAACATGGAATAGGTGGTTCAGGAAGTTGTGTTCAGCCAATGGGGAACTGGGGAGGGGAATATGAATCCCGGTAAGAGATAAAAGGCTAAAGATATGGGATAAAATTTGTCTGAAAGAGTGTGTCTCCTTATGGGCCACTCGGGTCTCTTGTGGTCTCTTGTAAGAGACTGATAAAAAAAAACAAAACCAAACCAAACAAACAAACAAAAAAAACAAAAAAACCTTTTTTCCTGAATTCAATCATGGCCATGAGGAGCTTGTTTCTTATACACCCAATTTTAGAACTAGGGGAATATGGCAGGGAAATATGTAACTCACATTCAGAGATAGGCTAGTAATAGAAACCAAGAAAAAGGCAATGCTTCTCAGGCATAAACAAAGTTGTAATTCAGTTCCCATTCTAGGTATTGGATTTACTGCTGATTTCAGAAAAAGTACATTGTCAATTATCAAAAGCTATGAAGGAGTCGAAATTTCCATCAGGAGGACCTACCACAGAAATTATTGAGAAACTCATAGTCATCTTTAATTATGAAAATTATTTCTTTAAATTTTCCCCCAATCGCATGTAAAAACAATTTTTAACATTCGTTTTTTAAAATACTGAGTTTCAAATGCTCTTCTTCCTTTCTTTTCTCTCCTTCCCACTCCAACACAGTAGGTGATTTGATAAAGGTTATACATATGTTAATAATTTTCACTAACATATTTCTGGTTTGATGTATGATTATCCAGCATGATAGTAGAAAACACAGTTCAGGTTAGTAAAAATCCCATTAACGAGGAGCTAATTCATCTTGATTTTTAAGGTGGTCTTCCTCTTATGGCTTTCAAAGTTCTCCTAAGCAGGATGAAAGTGCAATATAGTTGTTTGTGAAAGACCTGTGAGAAAGCTTTATTTTACTTAATCTTCAAGACTACTAAATAATCCATGTAGAGCATTAGATTGGTGAAATATATAAAACTTACTTTTCTAAAGCTTTTCTGTGGACAAAGGGACAATTTTTATTGTAACTAAACTCAGTGGAAGTATGACTATAATTAAATAGTCACAAATTCCCTCCACAAAGAACATTCCCTGAAGGAATGTGTATAAAAAAAAAAGTGTTTGCATTTCCTACATACCTTTCAGGTACAGTTTAGCCAATCAGGAAATAAGCACCGAAGACTAGGCCAGTGGGGCTAATACAAAAAGTCAGATGAGTTTGGTGTCTTAAGGGGACTAAACTTTTCCCCTAAGACTACTAAAGTAGAACTCATACGTATTCATCATAAAATCAAACTTCACATCCATAAAAGAAAGCCTGTCTTGGAAACTGTTTGACAGGGAATGAAAAATTCTCCATTATCTCCTAGTCGTCACTTGGGGTGGGGCGGGAAGGGAGGTTGTTAGAGGCTATTCTGTGTCAAAGGTCCTGAAACACCACAGCGATTAAAAACTGGTCAAAATACACCTCGTGTTGAAGGGCCAGAATTATGTTGTTTTTAAGTAGAAAGAAAAAGACTAACGGTGGATTTGGTTAAGGCTGAAGTAGAAATTTTTGCAACTTCAAATCACTAAAGTGATTTGTGATTTGAAATCATAGGATAATATATTTAATGATCAATCAGACTCAAAACTATCTCCGATTTTATGAATGCAGGAACTATGCAAGGTAAAATACCATTTTCCTATAGTACATGTTTAACCATGTCAGTCCCCTATTCAACCTATAACGGCTTTCAATTACCTCTAGAATCAAATATCAAGACCTCCAGTTGCCATTTAAAGCCTTTCATAACCTACGTTCAATCTACCTTTTAAATCTTATTATACATTACTAACTTTCATAGACACCACCGGCCTTAGTGTTCTCTAAACATAAGACTTCATTTCCTGGCTTTGTGGATTTGCGTTTGCACTTCCTAGAATGTGTGTTCTTATCACTTCTGTCTCAAAATCTCTGATTTTCTTGAAGGCTCAGCTCAGGTGTCACCTTCTACAACTCATGACTCCCCCAGCTGCTTGGGCCTTCCTTTCACAAACTACGTTACATCTACTGTGTATATATGTATTGTGTGTGTGCTATATTTATGTATATACATAAGTGCACAGAGGCATAGTGTATTTATATGCCTACATGTACATTACAGGAATATATACATCCACCTTAAATTCCCTATTCCCTGCTTTCAAGGAGATAGCAGGGGAAAATATACACATTTATACCTACATATATACATGCATATACAAACACACACATATGAATATAAAGGAAATATTTCACATTTGTCTTTCTAAATCTGATGCTTATAAATTAATAAATTTAATAAATTATATCTACTAAACACATGCTTATTGAATGATCAAATGCCCAAGGTCACAAGTAAGAAATTATAGGGTCAGAATTTAATATGCAAATTTTTCTAACTTTTGAAATAATTTGGGACTACTATATAGATGCTGACTAAAAATATATGAAAATATTGAAAAAAACAAGCCCCACAAGATCTGGTCCAAACTTGTCACTGTCTTTTCAATTTGTTTACAAGACTTCAATACCAAAGGCATGGTACATGTCAAGAAAAAGGTTCTGAAATCATCAGATTTGATATTCAGAGTAGAACCTATGAATATTGATACAAAAAGTGATTTTCACTAAGGATAAAGAAGGAAGACCCCATGTCATACCTTTAAATTATATTATATTTAACTTATTCAACTTAATGAAAATATGGGTGATTACACTCATTAAATAGAAAAGCATTTCAATTTATTAGAAGTTAAGAAGTTAATCAGGAAATTGGTGCATCTATTAAACTCCATCTTCTAACACCTGGTATTATTTGTAAGTAGCATTCTAACTCATTTTGTTATTATTATATGATTGAGAGAAAATATAGTTAATATATTTTAATGAATCAATTTAATACTCATTTAATAAATAATGCACTGTTGGTATATCTTAATAAATTAAATGCTTATCCACAACTTATGCTACAATAATTGTCACTGGCCCAACAGAATGAACTGAATATATCCAGCATAATTATTTATAGAGACTTATAAAATTGATGGGGTACAATAATTTATAAATTTAAAAATTAAATTAAGAAAATTTTAAAATACATCACTTATATTCTCTAGGTTCATAGTTTATTTTGTAGAAAAACTGTCTTGGCAATTGTTTGATAGAGAAACAAAAATTCTCCATTATTTCCTAGCTGTCACTTGGGGGTGGGGGTGCAGGGATAGAGGCTGTTCTGCATCAAAATCCCTGAAACACAACAGCATTAAAAACTAGCCGAACCATATCTCATGTTGAAGGGCCTGAATTACGTTTGTTTGTTTGTTTGTTAAGTAGCAATAAAAAGACTGGCAGTGGATTTGGTTAAGGCTAAAGTAGAAATATTTTGCACCTTCCAATCACCAAACTGATTTGCTCTTTTTGCTAACTGTTACCTACAAGAAAGCTGACAAAGGATAAAACTCTTTATTTAGTGCCACGTAACATTACTATACTTTATCAACAAAGACAACATTCCATAGCTTTAAAGTCTGATCTACATCTATGTTAAAAAACTTAATTATACAATATGACTCCATTAAATATATCTCCTGTAGAACTGATTTTAAAAAAATTATCAATTATTTCACAACTACCCAATGTATATTGTCCAAGTAAACGAATATCATATTTCCTATGCAGATCTGTGCTAGCAGACCTATAGGTCATCAATGGGTGTCACTACTTCTGTACTTTTCTAGAAGTATTAGTATAATTCAGAAACATTCTATATTAAATCAGACTGCCCAAGAAGAGAGCACTGGTACTAAAGAAGTGGACTTCTCTGGCCCTGAAAACTGAAAAGAGGTTTTTCAAGGCCACGAAAAGGTTTTCAAGAAGCATTTAATAAAGAAAAAGAAACTCTTAATTATCTCATATTTGTGATTTTGGTGTATTAGTCTATTTTACTGAAATTCTTGATATGTCAAATGGTTTAAAAAAACCTAATTTTAAAAATGTCCTAAAGAGAGGCTGCTGCTTAGCATGTGTATGAATGACTGCTATTACTATCTAAATATATATAAACACCAACTGCATTTTAAAGTTATATTAATAATAGTTCACATTTTGTAACTTTAAAGCTTACAACATGCTTTTCTCATAAAAGACTAAGAAAAAGCTAAGACTTGCCCCAAATCAAGCAGCAATAAATGTTGGTGCAAGTACCTGAGCCTGACACCTCAGCTTCTAAATGAGTTTTGGTAAAGTCAAACCAGGTACATGTATGAAACTTAAATATAAAAATGTCTCGTGTTTATGTGGCTATTATGACTACCTTTACAGTCTTATTTCATGTCTTAGCATGTTATGACTGACAGTGCTGATAATTCAGTAAAGACAAATTAAATTTTGTTGTTGCCTTTAGCAGAAAATCTTGTTTGATCTTAAGATGTGAATAGAAGCTACCTCGTTGGAGGAGAACATTTAAACCTGTGTTGTTATCTACTTATTTGGTCAAATGCTTTTTAAAAAAAGTAACTAAAAAAAAATCTTAAGTTTTCTAAGCTTCTTGATTAATTGTAGGGTTATGAAACTATTGCTTGATATGGAAATTATCTATGAAAAGCCTCTCTGCACACAAAACCAATGCAGCCAAAATTAAAAGGAAAGAATGAAACTGGGGAGGGGGAGAAATTACAGCAGATTTCTCTGATAAAGGAATCTTTCTCAAATATATGGGGAACTGAGTCAAATTTATAAAAATAAGAGCCATTCCTCTTGGTAAATAGTCAAAGGATATGAACGGGCAGTTTTTGGAAGAGGAAATAAAGGCTATTAACACCCACATTTAAAAAAATGCTCTAAATCACTATTTATTAGAGAAATACAAATTAAAACAACTCTGAGGTACCACAGAACACCTAACAGATTGGCTAACATGACAGAAAAGGAAAATGGTAAATCCTGGAGAAAAATAATTACCCTAATGCACAGTTGTTGGAATTGTGAACTGGTCCAACCATTCTGGAGAAAGCCTATGCTCAAAGGGCTATCAAAACTGTACGTACTCTTTGACCTAGTAATACCACTCCTACTTCTGTATCCCAAAGTGTGCAAAGAAGAGGGAAAGGGCCCTACTTGACCAAAAACATTTATAGCAGCTCTGTTTGTAGTAGTAAAGAACTGGAAATTAGAGAGATGCCCATAAGCTGAGGATAGCTGAACAAGTTGTGGTATATGATTGTAAAGAAATACTACTCTGCTATAAGAAATGATAAGCAATATTGCTTCAGAAAAACCTGTAAAAGATATACGAATGTACGCAAGGTGAAGGAGGCAGAACCAGGAGCACATTATAGCAGCAATATTGTACAGATGATTAACTGTGAAAGACTTAGCTATTCTGATCCAGGAAGTGATCAAAAACGCTCTTCACCTCTTGAGCACTGGTGAACTCTGAGCACAAAGGGAAGCATGCTTTTTTCACTTTATTTTTCTTGGTTTTTTTTTTTTTGGCAATGTGGCTAACATGGAGGAAGACTGGAAAGGTAGAAAGGCACTAGGTTATAAAGGGATTTAATGCCAAACAGATCGTTTTGTATTTGGCCAGGGAGGGCATAGGAAGTCACCAGTGTGCTATGAGCCCTGGTTGCAGCTCAGGGGCAGAGAAGAGTACCTGAGGTCATTCATAGACCAAGGAATAAACTGGAGGAGCAGTGATGACCACACTTGGTCTTGGATCATAGCACAATGGAAGAACCAAAAAGTCAAAGACCCCCAGACAGAGCTCTGAAAATAACAGCACAAAACCTTAAGATGTTATCCTCACACTCTGGGAGCAGAGCTCCCATACATAACATAAAGTTAACAAACAAGGAACAAAATATTAAAAACGAGGAAAAAATGAGTAAATAATAGAGAAAGAACTTGACCATAAAAAGTTTACTATGATGAGAGAGAAGATTAGGATTCAAACTCAGAAGAAGACAATGAAATTAAAACAGCTACTTTTAAAGCTTCAATGAAAAATGTAAAATGATCACAAGCCTAAAAAGTATTCTTAGAAAAGCTTAAAAAGGACTTCAAAAAGCAAATAAGAGAGGTAGAGGAAAAATTGGGAAAAGAAATCACAGTAATGCAAGAAAATCAAGAAAGTTTTTAAAAGAAAGTCAGCCAATTGAAAAAAAGATTCAAAAATATATTGAAAATTACTCATAAAAAATTAGAATTAGACATGGGGAAGCTAATGATTTTTATAAGTCATCAAAAAAATAATAAAACAAAATAAACAAAATAAACAAAACAAAAAGAACATAAACTATCTCATTGGAAAAACAAGTGACCCTGAACAACAAAAAATGTTATCATTACTACAGTAGTTAGAAAGAGTATACATACATTAAAGGCTTGAGGGTGAGTTAATTATGGTGAGATGATCCTAAATAAAACTGGACAGAGCAAAACTATCTTATACAAAAGAGGCATGACTGGGAGAATTTTTACAGAGGAGGGGAGAATTTTTACAGTGGAGAGAATTTTTATTGAGGAAAGGTGGGCAGTGTGGGAACCTTATTCTCATCAGAATTCAGTTAAAAAGGGAACAACACATACATTTAGTTGGATATAAAAAGTCTTCTTAACTAACAGAGAAATAGGAAGGCAAGAGGAATAGGATGAAGGAGAGACTCTTAGAAGATTAAGAAATAGGTCAAGGGAATAAGATAAGGGATAAACAATGGGGGAAAATGGAGTGGAGGGAAATAAACAACTAGTAATTATAACTTTGAATGTTAGTGGGATAAATTCAACTATAAAACAGAAATGGAAAGCAGAATGGTTCAAAAACCAGAACAATATATTGTTTACAAGAAACACATTTAAAAATAAGAGACACACATGAAGTAAAAATAAAGGGCTGATGTAAAAAAAAAAGTAGAGGGTAGCAGTCATGATCTCAGACAAAGTTAAAGCTAAAATAGATCTAATTAAAAGAGATAAGCAGGGAAACTACATTATGTTAAAAGGTAGCATAGGTAAAATGAAGTAATATAAATAATAAACATATATGCACTAAATTCTATAACATCAAAATTTATAAAATAAAAGGTAAACTAATTATAGACAGAAATAGATAGAAGCATTCTTCAACCTTCCCTTGTCAGAACTAGATAAATCTAACCAAAAAATAAGTATGAAATATGTCAAAGAGATGAACAGAATCTTTGAAACCTAGATATGATAGACATCTGGAGAGAACTGACTGGGAACAGACAGGAATATACCTTTTTCTTCATAGTACATGGCACCTTTACAAAAACTGACTATATATTAAGGCAAAAAACCTTATAGTCAATTGCTGAAAAGCAGAAATATTAAATGTATCCTTTTAAATTCAAAATGAAGTAAAAATTACATTTAATAAAGGACCATAGAAACACAGATTAAAAATCAGCTGCAGCCTGAGTAACCTAATCTCAAAGAATGAGTACATAAAAGAAAATATCATAAAAACAATACTTTTATTAAAAAGAATAATAACAATGGACAACATATCAAAACTTATGAAATCTAAAAGTAGTAATCAGAAGAAAATGTATATCTTTAAATGCTTACATCAACAAAATAGGAAAAGAGTAGATCAATGAATTGGGTATGCAATTAAAAAAACTAGAAAAAGAACAAATTGAAAATTTTCAATTAAACAGAAAGTTGGAAATACTGAAAATTAAATAATTATTATGATTAGTAAAACTGAATGTAAGAAAACCATTGAAATAATCAGTAAAACTAGGAATCAAAAATAAAAAAATACATAAACTATTAACGTGTTTTTTAAGAGAGAGAAAATCAAATCACTAATATCAAAAATTAAAAGGATAATACACTACTAATGAAGATGAAATTACAGCAATTATTAGGAGTTATTTTGCCAAATAATATGCTAATAAATTTAACAATTTAGGTGAAATGGAAGAATGCTTACACAAATATAAACTTCCAGAAGAGGAAACAGATTATCTAAATAAATCTATTTTAGAAAAAGAAATTGAAGAGGCCATAAAGGAGCTTCCTAAGAAAAAAAAGAATCAGGATCAGATGGGTTTACATGTGAATTCTACAAAACAAACATTTAAAGATCAACTAATTCCAATATTAAATAAATTATATGAAATAACAGGTAAAGAAGTAGTCCTACTAAACTCCTTTTATGAAAAAAAAATGGTGTTGATACCTAAACCAGGAGAGTAAAAACAGAAAAAGAAAATTATAGATCCATTTCAATGAATTTTGATGCAGAAATCCTAAATAAAATACTAGCTAGGAGACTACAGCAACGTATCACAATGATTGTGACAAAATATGGTTTATTACAGAAATGCAGTACTGGTTCCATACAAGAAAAACTATTAACATAATTGATTATGTCAATAACAGAATCAACAAAAATCATATGATTATATCAACAGACATAGAAAAAAAGCTTTTGACAAAATACAGCACTCACTCCTGCTGAAAACGTAGGTGTGAGCTGATGTTTCCTTAAAGTGATAAGAGCCTTCTACCTCTAACCGTCAGCAAACACTATCTTTTAACAGGGGTAAGGCAGAAGCCTTCCAAATAAAATCAGGAATGAAACAAGGATGCATATCATGACCCGTATTATTCAGTATTGTACCAGAAACGCTGGTAATAGCAATAAGAGAAGAGAAAGAAGTTGAAGACATCAGAATGAGCAATGAGAAAAAAAAATAATCTTTTTGCAGACCATATGATGGTATACTTGGAAAATCCTAGAGATTCAACTAAAAAAATGGTTGAAATGATTATTTCATCAAGGTGGCATGATATAAAACGAATGCACACACATTTTTCATCACTTCTATATATAATCAACAAAGTCCTTCAAGAAGAGATAGTATGGGATCCTTCATTTAAAATAACCATAGACAATATAAAAAACCTGGGAGTATACCAAGACAAATTCAGGAACAATAAGAACATAATTATAAAACATTTCCTATACAAATAAAGTCAGATTTAAATAATTGGAGAAATATTAATTGCTAACAGGTAGGCAAGTCAATATAATAAAAATGACAATTCTATCTAATCTAATTATTCAGTGCCATCCCAATTAAGCTACCAAAAATATTTTATTGAGTTAGAAAAATAATAACAAAATTTGGAAGAACAAAAGGTTAAGAATATCAAAGAAAGTGATCAAAGTGAAAAAAGTGGGAAAAAATGTAAAGGAATTAGCAGTACCAGATCTTGTACTACATAAGGCAAGGTTTTTCAAACCATCTGATACTGGATAAGACATAGAATGATGGATCAGTGGGACAGAGAAAGTTACCTTGTATTTGATAAATGTAAAGATCTAAGCTTTTGTGATAAGAACTCACTGTTTAGTAAAAATTGCTCAGCAGCCTGGCAGAAACTAGGTATAAACTAGTATTATACACTATTTGCCAAGATAAGGTCAAATGGATACATGACCTAGACATAAACGGAGTATTAGAAGAGTATGGAACGTATTACCTATCAGATCTATGAATAGAAGAATTTATGAAAAAACAAAAGAGAGCACTGAGGGATGTGAAATGGATAATTTGGATTACATTAGATTAAAATTTTTTGTTCAAATAAAACTAATGTAGCCAAGATTAGATGGCAAAGTAGAAAACCGGGAAACAGGGGCAAGTTATGGACAGTTTCTTGATTGAAGGCCTCACCTCTCAAATTTACAGACAACTGAGTCAAATTTATAAGAACACGACTCATTCCCCAATTGATAAATGGTCAAGGGATAGGAACAGGTGATTTTTAGAGGAAACTATTAAATCTATATGTAGTCATATGAAAAAAAATTCTCTAAATCATTATCGATTAGAGAAACGCACATTAAAACCAGTTTAAGATACCATCTCACACCTAACAGATTGGCTAAAATGGTAGTAGTGGAAAAGATGTGGAAAAATTGAGACATTAATATAGTGGTGGTGGAACTTTGTACTAGTCTAACCATTTTGGAGAACTATTTGGAAATATGCCCAAAGGGTTATAAAACTCTGTATACCCTTTGACCTAGGACTACCACTATTAGATCTGTTTCCCAAGGTGATCAGGGAAAAAGGAAAATAGTTATAGCAGCTCTCTCTGGGGCAGCAAAGAACTGGAAACTGAGGGGATATCCATCAACTGGACAACAGTTAAACAAGTTGTGGTTTATGATCACGATGAGATACCTACTGTGCTGTAAGAAATGATGAGCAGGTTGATTTTAGAACAACATGAAGACTTGAATGAAATAATGCTGAGTGAAATGTGCAGAACCACAAAAATGTTGTATGGAGTAACAGTAATATTCAAAGAGTAACCATGAATGACTATACTATTCTGAGTAATATGAGTATCAAAATAAACTATAAAGGACTTATGAAGGAAAATGCTATCTACCTCCAGAGAAAGAACTGATATATATGAATGCAGGTATTGTATGGTTCCACACATATATCTATTTCAAATGTTGGCATTCTCTAATGTGGGGTTGGGAGGGAGGAAAAGAGACAATTTGGAACTAAAAGATGTAACTAACTAATTAATTTTAAATAAATATGTGTATATATGCATACATACATACATTCACATGGATTGTGGCTTGCTATCACCTCCACATTCAAATACAAAATCCACTAGTACTCAAAGTCCTTCGCAAACTAATTCCCCGTCTTTCTAGCATTCTTACACCTTACTCTCGACCATGCAATCTGATCCAGCGACACTTGATTCAGTAATATCCATTATTTCAAGCAAAGATTCACTGATTACTTCTCTACTAGCTATATATGTTAATACATCTATCCCTAATCCAAATATGATACTTAAAGTACGTAACTCCTGAGGTTCTCCAAAAATTGAGGAATGGTATACAGACTACCACAATAGGCTTTATCCACTTCATGGTGGTTTTATACATGAAGTCTCTTGTTAACTGTAAGCACATATAAATATGAGGTGGTATAACACTTCATTTTTTTCTGTTATTTGTTAAGTAGCATCCTCACAATTCGTAGGTAGGGAGGTGGTGCAGTGAATAGAATTCTGGCCTAGAGTCAGGAAGACTCCTCTTTCTGAGTTCAAAATCCAGCCTCAGACGCTTCCTGGCTGTGTGACCCTGGACAAGTCATTTTAAGCTTGTTGGCCTCTGCTTCCTCATCTATAAAATGAGCTGCAGAAGGAAATGGCAAATGACCCCAGTGTCTTTGCTGAGAAAACCTCATGAAGAGTCAAATACAACTGAGAAATGACTAAGCAACAATAACAAAAAAAAAACCCTCACAATTCACCTATAATTAAGGAATTAATAAAAATAAATAAAATAAATTTACAATTTATACTTAAGTTAAAATATATTTAGATAAGTAAAAAGTGTTTATTAAAAAATCATACCTACAACTGTCAATGCTGTAAGGTTAGTATTCTGGCATTTCATTGCAGCCTTTTAAAGTTGTTCTAGTAACACTTCTTTGAAAATTTGGCTTTGCAATGCTATCAAGGAGCAGGTTGATAGCAAGTATGATGACCTGCTTTTCTTGTTCATGTATGGCTTCTGGCCTTTTCTAATCCTGTGTCTTTGAGATAAAAATCTTAGATATTATGAAAAGATTTCTCTTCTATACTCACTGCCCTTCTTCATTTAAAGAAAATGTGTCATGAAATAGACAGTTAACAGTTAGCAATCAAAGGCAGTACAGAGAAAGCCCCAGATGGGCTTTAAGCAACTGGCTTGAGAAGGAAATTTACCTGACAAAGTAGTCACCCTGACAGGATCATAATTTCCAGGGTAAGATAAGCTGTGTAGACCTATATCCACTATCAGAGTTCTACATATCCAGTGCCATGTGATGTGGAGTTAACAGTGACTTTTTGTAGATCATGGCAGTAAAGTCAGAGTTTGACACGTCATCCAAGAAGCAGCCTAGGTAAGTCTGGAGAGGCTTATCACCAGAAAGTCAGCGGCCAGTTTATAAACTTGTTGGCCACAGCAACTCATAAAACCAGCTATGATTAAAAAAAGGTTGCAATTTGCATTAGAAGAGAACACATGCATCTAGATTAAATCACAGAGCTTTCTGAAATATTAAAGAAATTGTAATATAAGAGGCAGCATGGCACAGTGGAAAGAATATTGTCTTTGGGTCAAGAAACACCTGGGTTCAAATCCTCCCTCTAACACTTACCATGGGGCTACAGGGAATTATTTCACCTTTTTCAGCCTGCTACTTCGTCTGTAAATGAAAACA
The DNA here is from genome assembly GCA_028627135.1 of Pseudochirops cupreus. NCBI lineage: Eukaryota > Metazoa > Chordata > Mammalia > Diprotodontia > Pseudocheiridae > Pseudochirops > Pseudochirops cupreus. Next base: position 193,104,255 of record CM053580.1, on the reverse strand, counting down.
ATAAGTACAGTACTTACCTCAGGGAAGTACTGATGAAGAGCACATGAGGTAATGTTATATAAAGCACTCTGCAAACCTCAGAACAGTGTCATCACACCATCTGATTACAGAAATGCCATTGATGACAATGTACTCTAAAATGTATTGTAGCTGATTTCATGCAGGTAATTTGAGAATATCCATGTTGGGCAGATTTATCAAGGGGAAACAAGTAACTGGAAGACTGAACTCTATACTATTATCTTCTCTGGAGCCCCTGGACCCATTATGATATTGCCAATCGTGCTCTACCAAGTCTGAGCCTGAGATCACTCTCACCATCCACTCCCTTCACTCCTAATCACCTATTGGGAAAAAAATATCCTCCAACTATTCTAACTAGGTCCACTACCAATGCATATTACACAACCTTAACTGGGTCTTCAAAGCTTTTAGACCAGCACTTCTCAACCTGTGGGTCGTGACCCTTTGGGGGTCGAATGACCCTTTCACAGGGGTCGCCTAAGACCATCTGAAAACACTTATTTCCGATGGTCTTAGGAACTGAGACGCTGCTCTTCTATCGGTCTCTAGGCGGGTCCGCCCACATGCAGATACGCCCACATATGAGTATTAAAGGGTCACGGCATTAGGAAGGTTGAGAACCATTGTTCTAGACAATCTTTCTATGTCTCCCTTATCATCTCATTATCCCACTCACCATAGCAGCTTTTCCAGACTTTTTTATCCTTCCTCAAACCTCCCATGGCTTCCTTTTCCTCCAACCTCTCAACTGAGAACTCTGCCTTACATTTTATATAGAAAAAAGTTAAGGTCATTCACCAAAGGCTTCTTCTTCTCCCCCTTTTTTATCTTGCATCACTCTGATTCCTTCTGCCACTATCTCCTCCTGGTCTCACATGAAGAGGTAGTGCTTCCTATTCCTTATGAAAGTTCCCTGTGCAAGTTATCTTGATCTATTCTGTCTCCTTCAACAAACTGCCCTTTCTTGTCATTCCCATTCTCTCACTTATCTTCAATTTCTCCCTCTCTACTGGCTTCTTCCCTACCACCTATAAACATGCCCATGTTTTTCAACCTCTTCCTCCCTCCTCCCCATCTTCACTTGTTCTTTCAAACCTGCTAGCTACTGTCTTATGCCTTTTCTTCTGTTTGTGGCTAAACTCCTCAGAAAGGTCATCTACCATAGGTGCCTACTTTTTCCCCTCTCATTCTTTTTCCCCTTTCACTGTTTTTTTTTTAACCACCTATATTTCAACTTCCAACCTCATCATTCCACTGAAACTGCTCTGTCCAAAGTTAGCAATGATCTCTTAATTGCCAAATCTAATGATCTATTCTCAATCCTCATCCTTCTTGACCTTTCTGCCACTTTTGACACTGCCGATCACCCTTCTTCTCCTTCATACTCTTTTCTCTCTTTAAGATATTTCTCTCTCCTGGTTCTCTTTCAATCTATCTGACCATTCCTTTTCAGTTTCCTTTGTTAGATCTTTATGTGGGTCATGCAATCTAACCACAGAAGTGCCCAATGGATGGTCCAGTCCTGGGCCTTCTCTTTCCCTCCTATACTTTTTCACTTGGTGTTCTCATGAGCTCACATGGATTGAAATGCTACCTCTATGCTGATCATTCTCAAATTGACTTATCCATCCCTCATCTCTTACTGACCTCTATTCTTACATCTCCAACTGCCTTTCAAAGTTTTTGAACCGGATATACTGTAGACATTTAAACTCAACATACTGAAAACAACTCATTATATTCTCTACCCCTTCCCCTCTCCCCCTCCCCCCGTCCCCAAGCTCCTTACCTTCCTCCACTGTCCAAACTTTCTTATTACTGTAGAGGGCACTACCATCCTCTCAATCCCTCAGGCTTGTATGGGGGTTATCCTCACCTACTCATTGTCCCTTTCCCACCTCCCACATACTCAATCTGTTTCAAAGCACATCAATTTCACCTTCAAAGCATCTCTCAAATATGCTCCTTTCTGTCTTCTGACATGGATACCACCTGACAGGTGTCCTCATCACCTCCCACTTGGACTAGGGCAATAGGCTGCCTGCCTCAAGTCTCTCCTTAATCCAATCCAACTCATCCACCACAGTGATTTTCCTAAAGCACAAGTCTGATCATGTCACCCTCTCAGCTTGTATCAGCAATGCAGTATTCACAATGCCTACAGTAACTATAAATATGCTG
>CM053580.1:193060535-193101550 GCA_028627135.1 Pseudochirops cupreus | reverse complement strand
CTAAATTGGGTATCTTGCCCTACAGGAGAGTAGGGGGGAAGGGGAGGAGAGGGGGGATGATGGAGGGAAGGGCAGGGTGAGGGTGAGGTTTGTTAGAAGCACATGCATCTATAAAGGGACAGGGACAAAGCAGAGAATAGAACAAGTGGGGGGTGGGAAAGGATGGAGGAAAATATGGTCAGTCTTTCACAATATGTCCATTGTGGAGATGTTCTACTTAACTACACATACATAGCCTGTATTGAATTGCTTGTCTTTCCAGTGGGGGTGGGTGAGGAGGGAGGAAGGGAAAGAATCTAGAATTTAAAGTTCTAAAATAAAATGTAAATATATATATATATACATATATATTATTATTATTATTATTACTTACATGCAACTGAGAAATAAGTTATACAGGCACCGGGACAGGGAGATCCATTTTGCCCTACCAGAAAGTCAGAGGGGTGATGGGGGAGGATATAGGAGAAAGCAGATTGAGGGAAGGGGTATACAGTGAGATCACTGTTTTGGGGTGGCAGATAGGGGGAAGATGGGGAGAAAATTTGTAACTCAAAATCTCATGAAAATGAATGATGTAAACTAAAAACAAACCAAAGTTAATTTTAAAAAAAAAGAAGTGGTTGAAGAAATAAGTGAATAGCAAAGATATTAGAGTGAAATTATATCCTTAGACATTTAAAAACTAAAGATATTACACAAATATTTTATCTCATTATAATGATAAGAAATTGATACTTTGGGAAAAAAAAGAGAACCTTCATTCCTAAAAATGAAATACATTTTTCCACGTCCTATTGTATCATGAAGAACATGAGATAACACTTGAAAACTGCTTTGAAGTATTCAAATAAAAATTCTATCTAATTACTTAAAAAAAACATATTAAGGCTAAGAATTTACATAAGTGATATGAAAAGTACAATGAACTCAAAAATAATTGTCATTTCTCTAAATCAAACAATGTATTTGCTTTGTCCTAGTTTACTATTTTTTCATAAGTACTTATGATTTGCTCATCAATGTAAATTTAACAGGAAAATCAGCCTTTAAAACATTGAAAAAAAAAGGTTCCCTTTTGCCTCTCTTAATTTTAGAGTTAATAAAGTGAAAAGGTATCTATAAAACTTTGTCTTAAGGCTTCATTCCCATTTGAAATTTAGCATGGCATTTAATGAGTCAGGCTGCTTATACAAAACTTAATGGTGCAGTTACAATTCAATGACAGTTTCAAATTTATCATCAATTCCTCCCATGATAATGATCAATATTGTACTAAGTCTTATTTCACCTACAAAGGGTTAAATATTTGAAGATCTTGCTTCAATAGCAATATGTACAATGAAATTCAGCAGATACCAAGTGGCTTTACATGCTTTTTACTAGATATAGGTTGATTCTGAAAATAGCAACTGCAGGAACAAGCCAATGGGACTGTCTATTCTAGAGAGTCTAAATAAGACTTGTTAGGCAGATCTTTTTATCAATGCCTGTACCCACAAAAACTTATCACCATAGCCAAATGCATAAGTTTTATATGAACTGGACACGTGAAGCAAACAAAATCCATAAAAACGTTGGAAGAGACCACTACCTCTCTATCATTCTGTCACTTGCAGAATAAAACTGAAGCATCAATCAGCATCAAGCTACACACAGTTTCACTGACTATTGGCACATCTAAGTGTTCTGACTAAAATGTGATAGAAGATGCAAGAAAGGTGGGTAACACATGTTCTTTCCCTTCCATTCAGTTGAATCAACACAAAAAAGTTTCAGATAGGAGTTAGAGGACAGAAAACATTTAATGCTTCTCTAGAATCACTCCATCTTTTCTTAAGTAATTATCGTTCAGTCATTCAGTTGTACCCGACTCTTCATGACCCTAAGAACTATGGCATGCCAAACCCTTCTGTCTTCCACTATCTCCTGAAGTCTTTTGGAGCTCATGCTCATTACTTCCATGACACTATCTATTCATCCCATCTTCTGCTATCCCTTTTTCCTTTTGCCTTCAATTTTTCTTAGCACAGTCTTTTCCAAAGAGCCCTGTCTTCTCATTAGTTGGCCAAAGTATTTAAGCTTCAGTTTCCGTATTTGTCTTCCCAATGAAGTAATAGGAGACACTATCAAACACTTACACTTCTACTTATACATATACTTATACCTCATGACTAGCTGAATAATTATAAGTGAAAGGAGGCCTTCAAGATGGGCCATCTCCTAAAGGGGTAGTTTAACAAGTACTGAACACTTCTACTAAGGGTAGGGTGGTGGGGACACAAAGCTAAAGTAACAGTCTTTAGCTTCAAGAAGGGACGCAACATGTGCACAGACAATTAAAACAAAAGGTTGGTAGTAAAGGAAAAATGAAGCCAAAGTATTATCGGAATACCTGAAGTGGGAAGAGAGTACTTGCTACTGGAGAGATTAAAAATGGAAGAGGCTGTACCTGAGCTAAATTGAGAACAAAGGTAAGGATTCAAAAAGATACTCCTTACTTGAGGAAGGAAGAAGTGCAAAAATGTTTCATAGAATTATACATCTAGAGTTGCTTGAACTCTTCTAATTCACAATATTAGAGTATGTGAAGTTTTAATAATCCTTCCAGTCCATGGCAGGATCAGACTTCCTTTGTTTCACACAATAAGGACTAGTTTTCCCTAAAAAGCAACAAAGCTGGAGGAGGCTAGGTGGTGCAGTGAATAGAGCACCGGCCCTGGAGTCAGGAGGCCCTGAGTTCAAATTTGGCCTCAGATACTTGACACACTTACTAGCCGTATGACTTTGGGCATGTCACTTAACCCCAAATGCCCTCCAAAAAAAGGAAAAAAAAACCCAAACAACAAAAAACCCCAAAAGCAACAAAGATGCCCCTGGAACTCGACTGGCCCTGTCTCCACTGATGAAGTCTCACGGTAACCCAAGGGTATAAAAGCCCCACACGTAGAGGGATCATTCTGACTCGGTGCATTTCCTTCTTTTTTATATAGCTGTCATTTTATTTTCCTGAATGTTACTTTATTTTTATTTCTTTTTCAGAATTTATTTATTTACTTTTAGTTTTCAACATTCATTTCCACAAGATTTTGAGTTTCCAGTTTTCTCCCCATCCCTCCCCTCACCCCCTTACCCCTTACTTTTCTGTAGGGCAAGACAGATTTCTATACCCCGCTGCCTGCATATCTTATTTCCTTGGTTGCATGAAACAACAACTTTTTAACATTTGTTTTTAAAACCTTGAATTCCAGATTCTTTCCCTTCTTCCCTCCTCACCCACCCCCATGGGAAGACAAGCAATTCAACGTAGGTTATCCATGTGTGGTCACACAGAACGTTTCCATAGCAGCCACACTGTGAAAGGCGGACTGTATTTCCCTCCTTCCCATCCCCCCCACTTATTCTGTTTCCAACTTTGACCCCCTCCCTTTCTAAAAGTGTTTGCTTCTCAAACTACTTGCTCTGTCTCTTTTGTGTTTTGTTTGGTTTCGTTCCTTCCTTCTTGTTGCTCATTCCATTGGTTATACTTTGTCTTTACAATTTGACTGATGTTCAATATAAAGGTATTTATAGAACTTATATCAGATTGCATGCTACCTTGGGGGAAGGGAGGGGGGGAGGAGAGGAAAGGGGAGAAAATTTGGAACTCAAGGGATTGTGGAATGAATGTTGTAAACTAAAATGAATAAATAATTTTTTTAAAAAAGAAAAAAAGTGTTTGCTTCCCCCTGTTATCCTCTTCCCCTCTACTTTCCTGTAGGATAAGATACCCAGTTGAGTGTGTATGTTATTCCTTCCTTAAGCCAAATCCAATAAAGGTTGACTCATCCCCTTTTACTTCCCTGCAACTTGGTAGATTTCTGAAGCCCCTAAGAGTTACCATGTTCTTCACTATACTCTACCCTGATGATGAGTTTCTAGTCAAAGAGAAAAGGGACCATGTGAAGCTAAATGCCACTGAGTCCTTGGATGCATATCCTTGCTGTGGAGTGGTGGATAAATTTGACATGTAGGGGTGGGGGTGGGAAATATTATAAATTTCATTTCCAAAAACAAGTCAGTTTTCTGAGGCTCTCCTATAGATCTCATTCTACAAAAAGAGTTTCCTGTTTGTACTCAGAATGCCCCTAATGTCTGAATATAATTATATCCCTACTATATACTCACAGATCCATTGAACTGTAGAGCTGCTGCTATCTTTAAATGTGAACAAATCTTCATTTTGTGTTAATGCATGAAAGTGGTGTCAAGATAACATAGCACTTGTTAATCCAAAAATCATTTCTAAAGAATGCATTAAATGATTAAAAATTTTTACCTTTTCTAGCTATATTTTGCATAAGACTAATAGTTAATCTAAATTATATTAGTCAGAATTCCCTGAGAACATACTGATGAAAAGCAGCCTAGAAGTATGCCTGAGATTTAAAGCTGACCACAATTAACTCCCTTAGAAGAAAGGGTAATTCCTCAGCATTCTTGGTGCTAGGTAGAGGAATTTGCAAAATTTCAAAATAAAGTAAAAAAAAAAATAGTAGTTTAAGGAATCCAAAGGGAAGGAGGTTAGCTGAGAGGAGCCTGCCACAGTATGACCTGCTCCAGCAAAGGATTTCTTTTTCATGTTCCCAGAGGCCTGAGGCTTCTCCTTTGTGCTGATTGGTATTGATCTAATTAATATATCTGAAGCAAAGTTGTAAGTTATATCTTAAACCTAATATTATAAGACTAATTGCATCCAAAATCAAGAGATGGTTAAATGAATCTCAAATTAATGAGATTATATAGGGAGGAAGATATTATGAAGTTGGGTGCTTTCTGGTACTCTTTGCCTACTCTTGGAATATGTCCAGCCCATCTTGTTTGACCTCTAAAGTTTAAAAAAACGAACTTAGCTAAAAGGCAGTTCCACAAAATCTGCATGTTCTTCACCTCACATTCTAAGTGGTCCTGTACTTCAGGGGGTTTAGTTAAAAAAAAACAAAAACAAGTCAATGCTGGGGGAAAGGGGTGAGGAGAATATGGTGAGGCACAGAAAGTATTTTAAATCATGGAGAACGCTAAATATAGAAGGGTTCCTTTTTATCTCATGCAAGTAAAAATGAACTGAACGGACCTACATCATGAAAATGAAATCACAAATAAAAGATCTAAGTTTTCATTTTAGAATCTCACAAATATTTATTAAGCACCAATCTATACAAGACACTGAGAATAAAAGTTAGATCCAACAAAGACCTTGCTTTCAGGTATTAATCTAACAGAGGATAGGAAGAGAGTGAGAAAGATATTATGTACAAATAATTAGGATGCAAAGGAAAGTGTGAAAGGTACAAGAAGAAATCATGTGAATATGAGGGAATCAAGGAAAACTTCACAGAAGGATAGGACTTGAGATAGGCTTTAAAGGAAAAGATTCAATAAGCAGATACAGTGGTAGAAGAATCACATTTTAGGCAAAGGAAGAAGAAAAAAAAGGAATGAGAGAAATGGGACACAAAACAGAAAGCAAAGAACAGTCCAGTTTGACTGAAACAAAATAGGTGAACTGAAATAGTGTGAAACAATGCTAAAAATATATATTGGAGTCAGACTAAATAATGCCTTGAATGCAAAGAATTTAAATTTGATTCAATAGGTGTCGGGAAGCCATTGATTGTTTTTAGTATTGGGGTGGCATGTTTAGTGCAATACCTTAGGAATATTATTTGGGCAGTGTTGTGAAGAATTAAAGATGAGAAAGACCAGTGGCAAGAAGTCTAGTGAGTAAATTATTACATATAGTAGTCTGGGTGAGAAGAAATGAGGGCCCAAACTAGGATGTCCGGCAGAGTGGAAAGGAAGGGGTAGATGCAATACATAATGCTGAGAAGAACTTGCTCAATATAGACAGTTCTCACTGTAAGTATACCTTTCTACAGACTCTTACATAAAGTGATTTTTATATAATATGAATTTTCACCTACCCACCCACTTAAACAAAAGATTACACAAAATAATATTCCTTAGAGCAAGTCACAAAATGTATTAAAATGCAGGCACATTAAATACTATACCATGATAATAAGCAGAATTGCTAAATGAAAGATAAAGTTAAGAATAAAGCTTGCACAGTACTGTACACTAAAGTTAACACAGATGTGCAGTATGCTGTCCCCAGCCACTGCACCTAGTCTTTATGACTGGTGGTTGTCAGCACAACTTTTGTATGAAGCCACTGAGCAATGTTTGGACAGCAGCACTCGTTTTCCCCCTCCCATGTCCAACAACAGCAAGCAATATTATCCTCAACTAGTCTTCGAACTTTTAAAAGTCTCGAAGCATTTAGATCCTTCTTTTTAGTAAGAGGAAAAAGAATTTACTCAAATGATGAAATGTTTCTTTCAACTGTTTCATTGTGAACCTTTTTGGTTCAACCTTGCGTTCTAAAGCTTCCCTTTCTTCTAAAATCTTTGCAGCCAGAAGTTCAATCAGATTCTCATTCAGAATCCTCCTTTGGATTTCTTTCAGAATTCATTATATTAAGTCAAATTTGCATAATGTCAATTTAAGTAAAGTGAGAACTGTCTGTAATTGAATGTGTGTGTTGGGGATGGGGGGTGGGGAGGAAAGGTAAAGAAGTGTCAAAGATGATTGATTCCAAGAATAATAATCTAAAAATGTGGTATCATTGATAAAAATAGAGTAAGAAGGAGAGAGAGGCTTCGTGGATAAAATGAGTTTAGTTTTGGACATATGAATCTAAGGTTCCAGTAGAACATTCAGGAAGTGATAGCTATCATAGCACTGGAGATATGGGACCAGGAATATGGAAAATTAAGACTTGTAAAAATAGGCTGGGGAGTCTCCTGTAAAAGGGGGTGGGTAATTGCAGCTGTAGGAATGAATGAACTCACACAGTAAGGCAAGCTATAAAGGAGAAACAAGAACAGAATCTTGGGAAGCATTAATGTTTAAGAGAAAGAAGGAAGATGAGGAACTGAGAGAGAGCTAGAATGGATGGCTAGTGAAGTAAAAGAAATATGAGAAAGCAATGTCATGGAAGACAAAAATGAAAATAATCAAGGAGAATGCGAGTGGTAAATAGGAGCAAATGTAACAGAGAAGTCAAGGAGAGTAAGAAAAGAAAAAAAGGTTTAACTGAATCTAGCAATAAAGGCTTCATTTGTGACTTTGGAGAGAGTTACCTCAATAGAATAGTGCAGATGGAAGCCAGATTTCAAGGAATTAAGAAGCAAGTATTTGAAGAAGAGGGTATAAACAGAGACCTCACTTTCTAGATATATGGCAGGAGGGAAAGAGAAGGAGAGGGCACAGAGAGAGATGGCTTAGTCAAGTGAAAATGTTTAGGATATAGAAATAGCAGTATATCATCAGGTCAAGGAATAAGGAGATATTAGACAGAGGTAAAATTCAAGATCACATGGGGGAGCATGAGTAAGATTATGGGGATGTGAGCAGAAAGGACTCAGAGTCTAGGCAGAGCAATAAATTTTGCTAAGGAGGAGGCGTCTCTCTGCCTCAGGGTGGAAGGCAGGAGATGATGGGAAAGGTCATTTAGATATCTGGAGTAATAAAACTGAGCAAGTTCACATCAAATGGCCTCAACTACAGCAAATGGAAACAGAAGTCATCTGCCAAAAGTAAAGGTGGGTTTATCAAGTTAGGAGTCTTAAGAGGGAAGACAAGATTTTGAACAGCTTTTGTAGAGATTCTGTATCACAGAAATTCAGAGCTGGAAAGAATCTCAGTGCCCATGTGGACCAAATGATGCCTAAAAGAGAATCGCCTCTATAACATGCCTGAAAAGTCATTCCCCAGTGTAGACTTAAGGAGCACCAGTGAAGGGAAACCAGTTGTTTGCTGAGGCAGTCTATTCTATTTTTAGCCAGTTCTAATTGTGTTTTCTTTCTTATAATAAGCCTAAATTTATCTTTTTTTTTTTGGTAACTTCTGCCTATACTGGTCTGTTTCCTGGTGCCAGGAAGAGCAATTCTTATCTCTATGCCCCCTGACAGCTGCAGATTGTCTAGAATGGAGAGATAGTCAATAGATTAGAAAAAGGACTACTATGCAGCAGTGAAGGTTCAGATAAATGAATTTGCAGTGAGTCAAGTAAGAATAATTTTGTAACTTCCTAAAGCAGCACATAACCCCTCAAGAGTAAGTGAGGGAGTGCTGGGGTGCCTTTGTTTGTAACATTCAGTTCTAACTTCAGTTTGTAAAAATCTCACTTGTGTTTCGGTACCTATATTTGCAACACCAGCTTGTGTAATTAAGTTGTAAAGTCACACTTCCCCCAGCCTGAAACCATTAACTCTGTCTCTCCCCTAAGCCAGCACTCTGCCTAGCTATGAACCCTTCACTAAAGCATTTTACAAAACAATCCCTTAGTTTAGAGAAATGTATAGCCCCCTTGTTCTAGTGCCCAGCTGTACCTTCAATGCACTATCAGTAAGATAATTCCTCACCAACTAGGCACATCCTGAAGCCCCAATTAGTCTAGCTTCCCAACATCCATCTTTTCAAACAGGACATTGATGGGTAACAGACTGGACACCTCTCAGTCAGCTCTGACCACAAAATGACCTAGTGACATTTCAAGGCAAAAATCACACCTCCTGGTAGCCCCTCCCCCCCCCACCGTGGGCTTTTTCCCAGTGAATTATGGGCAATATGCCTGCACAGTTGATATAAAAAGTGCATGTCCCTTTAAGCACTGACCATTCCTTAACTCCTCCCTAATCCCACCCTTACTCACCTAGTTAGTATAACTGATACCAGATTTATGTCTTTATGGCTTTATAATCTGTATCTCTAATTCCTGCAGCTTGCAGGTCTCCTAAGACACCGCCCCTGTCCTCTGAAAAGTGTAACAATAAACTTTCACAATCCTGACTGTCAAGAATGCTTGAGTCTGGGAATTCTTTCAGACTAAAAGAACCCTCTAAGGATTTCTTAGAAATCCCTGTAAAACCTTTCTCCCTCTTCATAAGGAAGGAGAGAAGTAAATGATAAGTGTTATCTAAAGTACAAAGTAAGTTAGGAATGGCATGAAGGGTAAAGGATTCAAAGATGGAAGAGAAGGAATCATTAAAGTGACTGATCATAGGGTCAAAATTGGGAGGAGAGGGAAATTAGGATCAGGGCATTGATGGACTGGGAGAACCAAGGAGGATATGGAACAAAAAATAAAGCAGGAAAGTGAAAGGACAAGAGATTGTAATCAGGGACAAGAATTTCAGAGTTCAGGATCTTGTAGGTAAAGCAATTTTGATTGATGATAAGGTCTAAGATATAATTGCTCTAGTGAGTGATTAAAGCAGAATGGAAACCACAGAATTTAAGGAGTTCAATGAACCATAAATAACTGTTTATTGAAATCTCTGAGAGCAGACAGTGTGGTATAGTGGAAAGATAGCTAGATTCAAACCATTTACCATTCCCCCTCCCCTGGCAGGTTTTAGTCCCAACTCCTACCATTTCCTGTGAGTGACCATGGGTAATTTCCCTTTGCCTCCATCAATCTAAGTTTTCCTCATCGGTTAAGTAAAAGCACTGCAGTTTAAACCTGTGAGGTCTCTTCAAGCTCTAAATCCTTACTGTTACTTCCAGTGATCAGGTCACACATACTTGAATGGCACAAATTTTAAAGAAGAAGAATGATTACTAATGATGGGAATCAGAGCAGGGGCACTGAAGGGCGAGTTAAGAGGACTCTGACTCCCCCTTCAAGTCCTGTGGACTACAACACTGTGGGGAGATGTGGAGAACTCAGTCAAGGATCAATTAATGTGACCCTGTAGGACTTAATCTAAAAGAGGAAGTAATCCAGAACAAAGAGGAATTTGTTAGCAGTGAAATGAACATTCCAAAAAAGCACAGAAGAGGAAACCAGAGGAGTTTAATGGCTTAATGACTGGGAGGGTAAGCATGCAGGATGGGCCTGACTGGCCATCAGGACCATTAAGAAAATGACTTGTTACAAAGACAACATGGTACAAAGGTAAGAGTACTGAATTTGGAGTCAAGAGAAACTTGTATTCAAATCCTGCCTTTGAGACCCAACATATTTCAACTTCAGTTTCCATATCAGCAAAATGGGTATAATACTGATTATACTTCTCTCACAGGATTGCTGTGTGTATAAAATTAAATGATGATGTGAAAAAGCTTTCAAAACATTAGAACAACACATAAATGTGGTGTTTATTGTGGTGATAGTAATGATAACTGATGACGGAATGCCAAAACAAATGGCCAACTATGATAAAAATACATGCAAACAGCATTCTTTTGGAAGATTAAGACTTTCCAAGATCACTAGAGATCATTTTACAGATGAAGAAACTGAGGCTAGTTGGGACTACATGATCTCTAAGGCTCTTTCGATTCTACAATTTAGCTATAATTTATGGTTAATGACAAACTAAGAGCATTGTTAGTTTTTACAGGTTATAAAGGTAGAGATGTACATGTATTTATAAGTATATTGCTCATTAATTGGCTACCAAACTGTTAACCTATTTGGATTCCATATCCAAAAGCTGTAACACTTGGGCCTGGGATGAGCTTAAACATACCTTTGTACTATAAAGGAAACAATTTGCTAGAGAAATTAATGGTATAAATAAGATTACAAGTGTTTGTTTTCAAGCACTTTAGAAGTATTCATTTACATAAAAATTATTACCATACTAATAAGTCTCAAAGGAATTCTATTCAGCAATGCTTCACCAACCTGGTGCAAATTCTCTATGAGATCCAAAGATCCCCCCCCCTTTTTTTTTTAAAGTAAAAGAACTCATAAATAATAATGATCCTCATTTTTCAATTATAAAAATTGAGGTCACAGAATTTAAGTGACTTGACCAAAATCATGCAAGTGAATAACAGAATTAGTGTTAGAAAGTTGGTATCCTCTCAGTTCAGTGCTCTTTCTATAAATTAAACCACTCTGCTTCCCTTCTTTGCCTCTTGTTCAATAGGAAAGAAGAAGGAAAGTAGGAAGGAAGGAAGGAAGGAAAGAAGGAAGGAAGGAAGGAAGAAAAATCATAATTTCATCAATAGAGGTAACTCTATTAGGGCAGATTTTAAAAATGCTTTCTTTTTTTCCCCATCCTGTAGAAATCTAGTCTGTGGTATTCCATAGATCATCCACAGTTGATCCTTCTAATGTGCTGATGGTTTTCTCCTAATTTTTTTTTTAAACATTCAGTGGAGATGACTACCAGATAATGAAATGACTTCTTTTATCTAATCATACATGTCCTCATTGATACCCTTTTTGCCACATTAGCATAGATCATTATTGAAAATATGCATGCTTCTCTCTAATAATAACAGATATTATATGCCACGGTATTGTGGTAGACACTGCAAATATTCTGTCTGTTGTTCCTCACAATAACCATGGGAGATAGGTGTTATTATTATTTCCATTTTGTAGACAAGGAAACTGAGGCAAACAGAGGTTAAGTGATTTGCCCAGTGTCACACAGCTTGTGTCTGAGGCTAGATTTGAACTTAAGTCTTCCTGACTCAAGGCCCAGTGCTCTAACCATTGTGCAACCTAGCTATCTCTTACAACGAATCCACCTTTCCATTGCTGTTTGGCTCTCCTACAACTCTGATTCCTTAGGGATTTTACTTGTCTAACACTTGTAAACACAAAGCATCACAAGGGAAAAAATGTTGAAAATGTGTACCATGGAAGAGCTTGAGACAGTTAAAAGCACTGCACTGTTTCCTAAACCCTTAAATTCATGTACCACAACTTGTTTGGACATTCCCCAATTAAAGGTTATCCAGTTTGTCTCCAGTTCTTTGCTACTATAAAAAGTGCTGCTATAAATATTTAGATATATGTGAGGTTTTTCTTTTTATGTCTGAACTTCTTGAGGTATATGCCTAGCAATGAAATCTCTGGATTAAAAATACGGACATTTTAATCATCTTCTCATAATTCCAAATTGCTTGATCAATTCACAGCTCCACCAACGGAGCATGTACTCATCTTTACACAACCTCTCCAACACTGACCAGTGCCATTTTGTGTAATTTTTGCCAGTCTGTTGGCTTGTAGTCTAAAACAGGTAGCTCAGTGGATAGAGCACTAGGTCTGGAGTCAGGAAGTTCTGAGTTCAAATTCAGCCTCAGACACCTACTAGTTGTGTGACCCCGGGCAAGTAACTTCACTTTTGCTTGCTTTAATCCACTGAAGAAGGAAATGGCAAAGCACTTTGCCAAGAAAATATCACAAACAGTATAGTCCATGGGGTCACAAAGAGTTATATAAGACTGAACAAGATGGTCAAAGCTCAGGACTGACTGGTATTGGCAGTGATTTGTAACATGCTTTCACATGTTTATTAGTAGTTTGCAACTCTTCCAAGAGCTACTTCTTTGACCACTTATCTACTGAGGATTTTTTTTCATATGCTTCTGAAATTGCCAATATATGTGTTTTTAGAAATTATTAATCTCATGGAGGAGGCTCAGCAATATTCTAGGAATTGGTGAAATTACAATCTAAGCTACCAACAGGAGCATCATCGTCCTCAAGGAACTCTTTTCCATTAGGCTCCTGTGAAAAATATTCTCCATGACAATGAAAAATTGCTTTAGGCAAGCATACATTTTTTGTTTTGTCTTGCTTGACCTCAATAATCAGAGGGTTGTAGAACAAAGTTATCTAGATGATGGAATTATCAAGGAATCTTTTCTATGCTTAGCATATAACTGAGAGACTCATTGCTAGAAGAGACCCTTTAAAGTTGAGTTTTGCTGCAGCAAACCATAGGCTTTTTTGTTTGCTTACTTTTTGTAATCAATAATAAAGAGTAGGTTCTTGTATTCTAAGCACATTTTAGTCAAATGTGTGACTTTAAAGAGATGATTGGTTACAGAGAATCATTTATTAAAGCCAGCATATTCCCTTCTCATATCTTCATCAAAGATACCTTCAATATGCATGTAGATGAAAGATATTATATGAAAAATATCATAAAAATGAAAAAAGCATATGACATGGTAGTTACTTATGTTCTCATGATCATGTTGAGGTGGGGGGGACTGGTACACCACTGATATTTTTCCCACTCTTTTTTTATCTTTCTTTCATTTACATGTATGTATGTTTATATAGACATTCACATATATCTTTTAACATGATCACTTCGACAGTTTCAAAACTGTCTCTTGCAGCATGGATTTTCCTAGTGTATATTGGTTTGGTCCAGTCACTCTTCCCTATTTCAACTTTCTAATGACATTTCTTTTTATTTGAATAGTACACTGGAAACGGGGATATAGGGGACCCAAATACAATGGTTCTTCTGTTGCTGCTGCTGAAAATAGATTACTGAAGAAACACTGTCATTAAAAAAAAATTACATTCTATTTGTTATTTAGCACTGTTTCATGCATCAATGTTTTTGGATGTAGTGCATTTTTTTTTATGTAATTCATTTGGGTTTTATATCATGCTTTCTCTAGACCACTTTACTTCTTTAAAAGGCAATGCTGATTTTAATCTCTCCAGTTTTCCTCTATAGTACTTACAAATTACTTTGCATTTTAAATCTGTGTTGCTCATCTACCTCCACTTGGGAAGGTCAAGTATCTCCTGGCTACCACATATTCTGGGCTCTTTTGGACTCCTTCCTTGTGCTGTTATTTTTATACTGGTTAAACTTCAGAAAGAAATGATAATATTCTTGTCTTTTAAAATCTCCCATTTTTTAGCCTTATAAGTTCTTCTTACTATTACTTTTTGCTTTTTATTTTGAGGTTAATTTGGCCTTACTCCCTCTAATAGACTGTAGTCTCTCTGTCCACAGTTTATTCTGATATGATTCCAATAAGAGTAACAAGCTGTTTACTTCTATTAAAATATGTTCAAATTCACATTTTATGGCGATGTAAGATATTAACCATGTTTATTTAGCACCTTCCAACTCTCTTTTGTGTTTGTGCATATTTATATACATATATAGCATTTATTATATATAAATGATATACATATGTATATAAAAATAACTGTAAATGTAAAGCATTCATTATATGTAGGTGATGCTGGTCAGTGTCTAAAAGCTTTTGGTTTTTTTTTTTTTTTACATTTTTTTCCTGCTCTTCTACACACTTCATGTTAAAGTTACCTAGTTTGGAGAGACTTGTCAAGCTCTTCATAGAGTTTCTCTACCTCTTCATCCTTCACAACAGATGTTGGTAAAAAAAATTACAATTATCTTCATATTTGTCTTTTTACAACTATAAACTGATTTTTTTTGTTGCCTTTGTGTAAAGGCTAAAACTAATTCTGCCAACTTTCTTTTTTAAGAAAAAGAAAGACTTTAAAAAAAAAGAAAAATTTTAAAGAAAGCCGGGCCATAATTCTACTTGGCCACAATTCCCTTCTCTTTTCTGATGGCTGGCTCCTTCAACCCAGGAGCTGCTTCTTCAGCTGATGGTTGTGACGCTTGTCTGGAAACAAGACTGGTGGACTGAGGGATGTTGCCACTCCCAGGGCTCTTCTGTCTATTTGTGTATTGATGACAATTGATTAGCAGTGGTTTATGGTGGTATGAAGAAGGTGGGCTCTTTTTCGATAGTGACCTCTCCTTTACCTGACTCTACCTATAATTATGGTTTCTGTTTTCTCTGGTTTGCCACTGGGGTCATTTTGACTCATGTAGTGACTCAAGACTTGCAAAAGTTGAAAGTAATAGAAAAACTTTCCTAAAAGACAAATAGTCGGTGCTGCCTACCTCTTCATTCTTCTTCTTATACTAGAAAAAGCGTAGGACATTGAGTCAAAGAAGCTAGGTTTTTACCACTACTATATCAACATTCAGGCTGCTTGCTCCTTATCCTCAACTGCCACAGCCTCTATAACCCATTAATGTCACTGTGGAAGTAGAAGAGGACTAAGAACTAAACATATTTTATTTTTCTTTTTTGCATGGGTTTCCATGGCCAAAGAATTCATCATCCAGTAGTCAACCAACTAGTTCATGGTAATAAAATTACATTTGAAGAATAATTGTAAAACGTGGACTTTTCATCATATCAGAATGGCACCTCCTTCACTTAACCCAAATAAATGAAGATTCATATCACAGAATATATAACTGCTTGCTGTAATTGCAAAAAAAATACTCATGTTACCCAAGACACTAAAAGATGGAGTTTGCTCGTTTTCCCATTTAGTCATCATCTCCCTTAACCCATTATCTTAGGAAGCATATTGTTAATTGTAAATTGGCTAGTCAGAGAATTTCCCATGCATATTTAATTCTCATGCTACTAATTTCCAAGCTCGCTCAACAGAATCAATGAATAGTTTCAGAGAATAAACATGAAGCTGAAAATGATCAGAAATAAATAAGGACATTACACAGATTTGGGGAACCATTTCTTACAAGAGAGGTCTATAAGAAGTTTAAGAAGTATAAAAGGCCATCTAGAATTTCAAAAAATTTTGTATCTTTAATCTCTACAAAGTGGACAAAATTTTTAAAAAATCACTCCTCTGGCATTTTTCTTACAGAGTGACATGCAACATCCTTACCTTAATGAGGTCTTCCCTGGAGGAAAAATGTGAAACTAAGTAATTTTTTCTGGTTTTTGTGTTAGTGATAGATACATGAAGTCGATTCTCTGCTATCTCATGAGCGTTAGAAGGCAGAATGGTGTCCATGCCTCTTCTAAAGGAGAGAAAACGATAAGCATTATTCACTTTTAATTATTGAACACCTTGTAAATATTTTAAAAGAGAGAGTGCTGAGTACACCATAGTTTGTACAGAAAGAATTCAATCCTCTGTCTTCATATACTCTTAGTTTTACATAAGACACAATATATAGGAAATATAAACAAGTACCTTAAACGTGCCATAAAATCATAACCTGGTGTTATGGCACCCAAGTACTGCTTCCTAATTTCTTGAGCAAATTTGTATGTAAATTCATTACATTCCTGAAAAAGAAGATATTCGCTAAAATTAAACAAAATCTGAAGCACAAATCATTTTGGGGAAAGTGTTTGTCAACCAAGTATTAAATATATCGAGGACTTAATTTGCCCTGCAATTAAAAGATAACTGGTGTCAGCTGCTTCTGGCTCAATTATACATGTATAAAATGTGAATTCATTAATTTTTCACAGCAATGAAAATATTTGGGTGTGTATATATCAGTTGAAAACTGATCTGACAAGGAATTATGGAAACATATAGCTAATGAGATGAATACCAATCCTTTAAGTGAGACATTTTTATGCAATAAAATTTCATGGCCAACTGGCTAAAAGCATCTCTGGTAAATAAGAAGAAGGTAGTTCTAAATATAATACAAGAAGACAGAAATCATGAAAGCCAGTCTAAGTTCACAGGTTCACAGATCTAGACTTGAAAGGGCCCTCAAAAGTCAGAGTCCAATCCAGTCATTTTACAGATTAGGAAACTCTGTCCTAAGGAGGCTAAGTAATTTATCCCAGGTAACACAGGTAAAAACAATAGAGGTGGGATTCTAATGCAATTCAATAAGCATTTACTAAGCACTTACTGTGTATGGGCCAGGCATTAGGCTGGGTTCTGAAGTTACAAAGTGAAAACAAAATAGCCAGTGCCTTCAAAGAGCTTATGGTCTAT
Organism: Pseudochirops cupreus; assembly: GCA_028627135.1. Taxonomy (NCBI): domain Eukaryota; kingdom Metazoa; phylum Chordata; class Mammalia; order Diprotodontia; family Pseudocheiridae; genus Pseudochirops; species Pseudochirops cupreus. The sequence goes on along the minus strand of CM053580.1, from coordinate 193,084,902 downwards.
TAAGTGAAAAGATCTTTTACCTAGAAAATTAAATACAAAATAAAGAACAAATTTTTTTTTAAATGAGGGGATAGGTGGTAAGGGCCAGGATTAGTAAACAATAAAGTAGAATAAGTTCCTTATACCAGGTGACATTTTAATTGCACTTTGAAAAAATAGAAGGAATCTCTGCAGCTGACTTCAGGAGAAAGTGCATTCCAAGCACAAGGTGACATGCTGTGAAAAGGTACAAAGATGGGAACAAGGAATATTGTATACAAGGAAGCCCAGGCAGACTACACTGCCCCTACATAAGAATCCTGATCTTTATGGGAAGTCAACGACATTAGTTAATTCAGTGTAAAGTAACTGCAATAGTTAGACAATTGCAAAAAGAAAAAAAAATCAGTATAACTAGTTGCTCTACTGAATTCTGAACGTCCTAGTTATTTCCTGAAACTTAGAACCAGTCAACTGGGATGCTACAACAGTGCCAGTTTTTGACAAAACATTTTATTTTTAAAATCTAATTATGTAAACTCCTTATGATGTAAACAGGACACCATTACATTTTAGTGATGTAGCAAATGAGCAAAATTTTAATTTTCTATGACAAATCAGGGAAAGAAGGAAGTATCCTTATTAAAAATTAAAATAAACATGTTAGAGAATAATAGTAATTGCAAGGTAAGCTGCAGGAAATGTTGAAAACAATTAATTTGACTATAATAATTAGGAAAGATCAGGGGTTCATAGATCTAGAGCTCAAAGGCCATCTACTCCAAACTCCTTATATGATAGATGAAGAAACTAAGACCCAAGAGGATAAATGACTTGCTGAAGATTGTACAGTTAACAAGTATCAGAGGCTAGTGGAACCCAGGTCCTCTGACTATCTCCCATGCTCTTACTAATTAGTTAAGATGTAGAAGGAAGAGGCAGGAAACTTAGATTAGACATTATAAAACCTCTGCCAATGGCAAGTCCTGAGTCATTACATGAGTCAAAAAGGATCCAGTGGCAAACCAAAGAAAACAGAAGCCACAACTACAAGCAGAGAGGTCACTGTAGAAAAGGGTCCCACTTTCCTCATCACCACCATCAACAACTGCTGGTCAACTGCCATCAACAGACAGATAAACACAAGAGTCCTAGGAGCAGCGACATCCTTCAGACCACCAGTCTTGCTTCCAGCCCAGTCCTCACAGTCACTCAGGTAAGCAATTCTTGTGGAGAAGGGGCCAGCAATCTCCACCAATGGACAAATGACTGCGGCTCACAAAGCAGGCAAGCCAGCCGAACTCGAAATAGCAAGGCAGTCTGAGGGAGAAACAGGAGGCAGCAAGTGCCAGGCAAGTCAAACCACTATCATCACTACCTTGACTATCAGCTCCCCACCTGAAGACCCTAAAATCACTCAGTCCTCAGAAGCATCTTCTGTCAATGCAGTGTGACGACCCTTCTCATAGGTGCTACAGCCAGTTACTAAAGACCCCAGAAAAGAACATTCTTGCCACCAAAGTCGTTGGCACTGTCAAATAATTCACCCTCATAAAACAATATGATTTTATCAGGGGAAATGGCATTAAAGAAGAAGTGTTAACATCTGTTTTGTCACTGAAATCTTCCACATGTTTTCTCCCCCATTAGAATGTGAGCTCTTTGAAAGCAGGAACTTTATTTGTATCCCTAACGCTTAGCAGTGCTTTGAATAGAGTAAACGCTTCATCCTTCCATCCATCCATTCATTCAGGCAGGCAGCTTGACACAGTGGCCCCCGAGCTGGCCTGGGAGTCATAAAGACCTAGATTCAAATCTCTTCTCTGGCATATATTGGCCAAGTGACATGAGCTCTTGAAGTGACATTTTTAAATCTACTTGGATAAAGGGATTTTTCTCACAAGAACTTCTCTACAAAAACGGTATCACAGGTTCTCTTCCCTCCTCCCTCTGCCCCACCAAAAAAAACCCACAAACATATATCATGTATTTAATACTCTAGTAGTTGCAGTGAAGAATACAAGGGTTTTTACATATTTACCTTGCTATGTGACACAGAAGTAAAATCCTAACCACTCCATCTGGGAAATGTTGCTCCCGAGTGAACAAAATGGTCACAGGATCATAAATTTAGAGCCAAAAGGGATCTCAAGAGTCAACTAATCTATCCTCTCATTCACAGAGGCCCAGATAGGTTAAATCATTTCTCCAAGGTCACAGAGGTGCCAGAGCTGGAATTCAAATCTATGTCCCTTAGTTCCAAATCTAACACTCTTTCCATTGTATCATGCTGTTAATAGCCTATGAGCAGCATCTCCAGTTTTCTAACTTGTATTATTTCTACAATACGGCAAAAACAAAATGGAAGGGGAAGTTCCTGGGACTTGAGAACTTCTGATATATTATTCAAATAGGCTCTTTTGCTCTGCTGTTGCAGTTTCCAGCTTTATTTTTCACAGCTATTTAATTCTGCATTGATCAATGTTATGGGGAACAGAAGATATGTTCTGGGGCAAAGTATATAACGGCTTTAAAATGCTAGCCTCCAATGTTTCCTACTAAATAAGCTTCTTTAAGTAAGAGATTGGGCTTTGTAATTGGCATTTATGTAAAGCTTTAAGGCATGCGGAGTCTTTTACATACATTATCTAATCTAGTTTTGTATTTTGCCCAGGTATCTATGGCACAGTGCTGGAGAACATGCTTAATAAATTTTTTTAAACTGCAATGACTTGAATAGAAAACTGAATTCCTATTCACTGCCTATTTTAAATTTTTTTACATTTTTAGGAAATTAGTTATGAGCAGAAAAATGCACTAATATTTGGCCAAATAGGGGTGAAAATAACCCTACAAAGAAAACAGGTGACAAAGACAATTTTCCTTACATGGAGGACAGTGGAAAGGGGAGAGGAGGATCAAAAGAAAAACGGTAACAAGAACCTAGGGAATTAGATCTATAAATCAGACAACAGAATTGAATTGAAAATATTTAGGCTGCATCAAAAGCAAGATTATTTGACTCTTTGTCAATGGGTCCAAAGTCGGGTGTTTTGCCCTCATATTTGAAAATGGAATTTTTTTCTGAAGACAAAAGACATATAGAGGTTGCTCAATTTATTAAGCTTTTAAAAACATCTATGTATCTATATGTATGCTTACAAAAGAAATTTCCTTTGAGAAAAAAGCAGAACTAGGATCCAAGAACAAATAATTAAACTAGAATAACATATTTCCTTCCCCTCAGCTTTTCCCCAATGTAATCATCTTTTTAAAAAAGTAGTGCATGGGCAGCTAGGTGGCACAGTGAATAGAGCACTGGCCCTGGAGTCAGGGGCACCTCAGTTCAAATCCAGTGCAAAACTAGCCATCACAATCCCAATTGTCTTGCCTTCACCCCCTCACTCCTGCAAAAATAAATAAATAAAGTAGTGCGTAGGAGGTATGAGAAAGGCACAGATTTCAAATGCCTCAATTTTAGACTTTTAATATTTTTTATTTCTCCAACAAGTCTATTTCTGAAATCCAACATTTTGGTGAAGCTAAAAGTAAGTCTTGATATTTTGTCCTAATTCCTCCACAAGGCACATATTTTAGTTACTACTTAATTACCTCTATTTTTCCTGGTGCAGTTAACAGAACAGTTGCAACCAAAGATCCTGCAGAAGCCCCAGCAAAGGACTTTACAACTTTGAGTAATTGCTTGCCATGTCTGTAAAGTGCAGATGCTGCCCCCAAGTGGTATATTCCCAGAAATCCACAAGCTGCAAAGGACAGGTTGATGTGCTTCATTCTTGCTGTGAAATGAGACACTGAAGTCAGAAAAAAGGTCCCCAAGATACTGCTGAAAGGTATCCTTTATGTTGTTTTTTAATCGTTTGTTGTTAATACAAATTTGAAATCAGAAATATTTTCACCAAAATATTTTTAAAAATATAATCCAGTGTTCCAAATATAGGGGCTTCAACTCAATCTATCTCAATATCTGAATTATCTTTAACAAACAAAAAATAATAAAAGACACGACTATACTTAACCCAATATTTGTGCGATAGATGGTCACCACCTCTCTCCTTCCATCTTTTTTTTTTAAACAAACACTTTTACCACCTCAGACACAATATTTGGTCTTTCCCTGACCTTTAAAAGAACTGGAAGCCTCTATGACAAAAATCGAGTGGTGTAACATAAACAGTGGTTATACCTAGCTACAACCGAGACTCACATTCCCTTTACACATGCAACACTGAACCTGGCTATATATTACCTTTTGTTTTTTGGTTTGTTTTTTTTCCCCCCTAACTCTAGGGTGAGGAGCCTGCAGCCTGGAGGCCACATGTAGCCCTCTAGATCCTCAAGTGCGGCCGTTTGAATCCAAACTTCACAGAACAAATTTTAATAAACGGATCTGTTCTGTTAGAACCTAACTCATCATTAGAATTGAAATTAAAACGCTGCCACAATTATCTAACAATTTAGTAATTTTTTATGTTTTCTATTTTTTCTAATAAAAACAGATACATTTTCTATATTTTCTAATAAAAACAGATCACACAAACTTCGCGCGCGCGCGCACACACACACATACACCCACCCACACACACACACACGCTCCATTATCAACATTTCACTGTCAAAAATATTCCCCCAAGACACTTGGGCTAAGTCCTCATTTGACAGACCACTGAGGACGAATGATTCTAAGAAAGGTATTTTGAAGAGTCACTTGAAACACCTGCCCAGCCCTGGCTCGGCGCACACAACTTGTGCCCTGCACACACCGCCTGTCTCTTCTAGGGAAACTGAACCGGCCTCGTTAACCGGGTGGGGCACAGCCCAAGAGCCCCAAGCTGCGAGGCCCGCATTCATCGCCCTGCAAAAAAGGGACTCCCCAGAAATAAACTTTGAAAACCGGGGTTATCTTCATCGTAACGGATCTCACTTCATTAGCAGAGCCTAACATCCATTTCAAATTCTCTTTTAAAAAGTGTCATTCGTCGTGGAAGGACGGAGGTTTCTATCCCCGGGAAAACTGCTTTTACATTTTCCAAGAGACCCTGAACCCCTCAGTTTGGTGGACGTGATTATATTCGGCAGAACCCCACTTTAGGTTTTGGAGGGGGGCATGAAGACGGGTTGGCTACGGGTCAGGTTCTGCCTTTAGACGCTCATCGGGGTATTGCGTTCCCTCCCCGCCCCGGGAGAGGGGTACCTCAGTCCCAGCGTGGGGCACCCCGGTGGGCGAGAGGAAAGACAAGAGAACCGGCCTAGAAGGGAAACGAGGCTGAAGGTCAAGTGCAGCCCTTGGACGAGCCTCCGGGCACAGTCCCCGGGGGTTCCCCACTGTCCGACGGGGCTTGGGGGCAGTTCTAAGTGAGCGACAACTTTTACTTATACCTTGGTCCCCGTTTCATCTCCCTCCCCTCTGCCTTCTCCCTCTTCATCATACCAATTCTGGCCTGGGACACATCCATGTTGAATTATCCCCCCCAGACACACATAAATTGGATCCGCCCGGTCACTCAACTCCCGCCCTCTTAGTCGCGTAGCCACGGTCTGGAGGGCTCTGGAAACGCGCACGCGCTTGGCCCTCCACCGGGGACGTTCTCTTCCCCGAACTCCAGGAGCCTAGGGTAGGCGGGAAGAGGCCAACCCAGGTACGAGAAAAGGGCGGAGGAGAGGGAGAACTAGATCAGGAAACTAATAACTGCTCTCGCTCTCCCTGGGAGGCCGTCTTGCCCCGCCCCCTAACATGGCGGGTTTAGACGTCATCGCGCCGATGCGGACGTCGCTCGAGGCCCCTGCCTAAATAGAAACGTCTTATTTTTAAAAAACAAAACTAATCCTGGGAAGGTGAAATTAACTCGACAGGGGGTGGAGTGAATAAAGCATTAAGTGAAAGAGAAGCTTTGAGCAAGCGTAGGTGCCACTCTCCTAGAAGTTGGAGCGCGCACGAGGCGTTGCGCATGCGCAAGACCCTTCCGTGCTACCTGTGTTTCAGGTGCTGACGGCGCGCGCGCACACAGGTACGTATATATGTACATACATATATACATTATATATACAGTATATATTTTATTTATTCCCGCTAATGTTTGACAACCAAGACTTTGAGTACATCTCTCACCGCGCACCTCTCCGCTATACTCCGACCGTCGGTCTATATACCCGTAAACGAGCCTGGCTGCCTGTATATGCGAGTCAGGCACAGAGGATTCCATCAGGCTTTGAGGACCTTTAATGGGGTCTCCCGCTCTCCCTCATGCCCTCATCTCTCTACTCTAAGTCTGTCTTTCCTGCTTCCTCTCCTTGCTTTTCCTCTCTCCTCCCCTCACCCCTCCCACCCCGTGGAAATTAGGGCTTCTTGCATTTCTGCGGGGGCTCTTCCTCCCACCATGCGGGGCAGAATAGGCAGGGGGAGGGAGAAGGGGGGAGAGCAAGAGGCGCAGGCATCTTTTCGTGTCACGACTCTAGTTTCCAGGGATCAGATGCTCATTGATTCCTCCCCGCCTCTTCAAGTCCTTCCTCAAGGTCGTAATCACAGCGGCAGCCCGGGAGATCCAGGGATGCTGTCTGTCCCCAACAAGGAGATTTAAAGGGTCCACACACTTCCCTCTCTGTTTCTGCTCCTGAGCAGAAATCTTAATTCCCTGAGGTTAAAACCAAAGCAAAAAGGTAGGGGGGGGGGGGGGAAGGAAGGAAGGAAGAAAAAAGAAAGAAAGCAGTCACACGCAATCATGACTGCCCTAGTTTTTTCTTGACATCCTTTATTGTGACGCAAATCTGGGTATTTTGCCACTGTGATTTCAGGAAACAATACAGACATTGTGACGTTTTAGGCTTTGCCCGCTCCCAACTGTTCCAGAAGCTGGCATTTACAAAGTTATTTACTCTTCCTTCCCCATCTTCATCCCCCCCCTTTCCTTCTACCATTTAGTGTTTTTTTTTTCCTCTTGTAACTTTTGGTTTTTCAGTTCAAATATAGTCCTGTTAATGGATTGCTGCAAGTCCTTGAGACGTCCTAGTGCCTGTCTTGGCACTCAGCAGGGGTTTTGGGCCTGTTTTGGAATGGTAAATCCAGGCTTCAAAGCATAGTGCCTTACTCCATAAAGTTTATTGTCTATGCTTAAACCAGTACTTACTCTATAAATGCTCATAACAACAACTATCCTATAGATTCCAAATTAGTGTCCAAATGGGTAAGTAGAAAAAGAAGTAATACCATCCTTCCCCAACTGAGAAACATTGGAACCTAATTGTCTCCACCAAAAGTCAGACTCAGAGGAGAAGGAAACCTGGGAAGTTTAGTGGAAATAACTTTGGACCTGCAGGCGGGATATCTAGGTTCTAGTGTTGACTGTGTGATCTTGCTAATCACATGTCCTTTGGAAAATTCAGTTTAACTTGTTAGGGCCTCAGATTTATTCTCTGTAATATTAGGAGGCTGAATTATATCTCTAAGGACCTTTCTATTTCTTATATTCTTCGATTCCATGTTGCTGGGTCTGCTGTCTTCCTCAAAACACTTCCCTTCTAACTTCCTCTCTAACCTCAATTTAAAGCTTTTGAGTAATATTGAAATTTCAAGCAATCCAAATTAAAAAGTGCCTTGTTGGGATCTAGGAATGGCAGAAACAAAGTCTTGGAGGGAATGGTAGCAGTGACAGCTGCTGTTGCCCTCCTCGATTTTCAGCAGGTTCGCCCAGACACCAGATGGAAACCTTGATTTCTAGACTGTTTGGACAAATACCAGACATATGGCAACCTTAATTTAACCATGAAAGAAATTATCTGAAACGATGCCTACATTTGACATTCTGACATTTTACCCATTATATTTTGAGTTCCCAAGTAAAATTTTCCAGATTTAGATCATTCTGTGAAGCCTCCCTTTGCAGACTTTCCCCTTACATTGCATTTCTATCTCATGAATTAAACAAAAATCGTGGAAAATCTCTGAAGGATCCCCATTAGGTACAGATAGATAAGCTACAAGTAACTGAATTATGTGAACTATATAAAAACTTGAATTGCCACTTAAAAACATTAAAAATAATAGCTGATAGTATACGTATAGCCCTTCAAGGTTTTACCTACAATGCCTCATTTGACCATCACACAGCACCACAAGGTTATTATTCCCATTGTACAGCTGAGAAAACTGAATTTCAGCAAAGTTAAGTGATTCAGAAAATGTCAAAAGAGCAATCTTCTGGTATTACTATATTTCTTTTAACGTCTTTTTGTAGTTTGCTTTTATTGTAAGATCTCGGGTACTATGCCATTTGGTATGTTTCCATTTAATCTTGTTTTCTCATTGTTCATAGTGCTGTTAAGATAGAGTAGTTTCCCTATTTGTCTCTCAGCTTTTATTATTGCCTTACCTGGGATCATGATTGCAAACTCCTTCTTTCTTTGGAGTTCACTGAGACATAATCAATTTTGTTCCATCCCTTGATTTTAATTCTATACATTTTAAGTCTATCAAGCAAGTTTCTGAATTTTGCTGTCATCATATATTTTTTTCTTAACGAAGAACTTAATCCATCATCAGTTATAAATGTTAAATTTGTATTTTTCCACTAATTATATACAAATGTACAAACATATGTCACATGTATGCATATATTTAAACAATCAATAAGCCCTTATTAAGCATCTATTATGTACCAGACACTAGACTATGTAGTAAGAGGGTACAAACACAAGAGTGAAATGGTTTCTGCCTCCTAGAAATTAGGGCAGGTTTTTAACTGGGTTCTGTAACTTTTTTTTTAAATTTATTTATTTACTTTTAGCTTCCAACATTCAGTTCCACAATCCCTTGAGTTTCAAATTTCCTCCTCCTTCCTCTCCTCTCCCCTCCCCTCCATGCTGACATACAATCAAATATAGGATCTACAAATACCTTCCCATTAAACATTAGTCAAGTTATAGAGAAAAAAACAAAACAAAAAAAGAGAGAGAGCAAGTAGTTTGCTTCAATCTGCATTCACACTCTGTAAATCTTTCTCTGGATGTGGATAGCCCTTTCCATCATGAGTCTTTTGGAGCTGTCTTATAACCTTGTATTGCTGAGAGGAGCCCAGTCTAAACAAATCAATTAATTAAAAAAAAAGAAAAAGAAATGAGGTCTGTAACTTTTTAAAAAAATTGATAGCTATTTCAATATAATCAGTTTCTTTTATAATGCTGTATATTTTATTTTATGCATTTCACAGTATTACAATATTCTAAGAAGGGATCTAGAGGCCTCCTCAGAATGCCAAAGGGATCCATGTCTCAAAAACATTAAGAAGCCCTGTACTAGGGGCCCAGTCTATTGTCAGACAAATCAACACACACACACACACACACACACACACACACAAACATGTGTAATATATAAAATAAATGGACAATGATAAAGGGTGGAGTGAAAGAGTAAAGAGAGAACTGAAAAAAAAGTTTCTTGAAGGAGGTGACAGTTCAACTGAGCCTTCAAGTTGCCAGGGATTCCAAGAGGGTAACAAGTGAGGATGGAGAGAATTCCAGGTACAGGAACAACTTATGAAAGGTACAGGGGTCAAATACTATGTCATGTATGGGGGAATGGCAACTAGGCTAGAGGGTAGAATAATATATAATCAGCCTGGAAAAGTAAACGGGCCTGAATGTGAAGTGCTTCAAAAGCCAAGTAGGAGAATTGATGCTATGAGGTAATTAAGTACATACCGTACTTAAAGGCAATGATCCATATCAAACTGAATGTTCTGTACCTGACTTGAATTCAGTATGTCAGTAACTACGTCAGCTTTCCTTGGCCAAGGCCTAGAAGCAGAGAGATGCCTATGGATGGGTTCCATTTGCTTTTGGGGGTCCTGGCTTTAGAGAAACAAGAAGCCACACAAGCAGACTCCAATGTAAGAGGCACAACTTACCTGGGTCCGTTGGAAGAAAAGAGATTGAGTATAAAACCACAAAGAGTAGTCACTGAGGTTTAGCAATTAATATCTCTACAAAACGATGTTCATTAACTCCTCCCCCCCAACTCACTGTTCTTTCCATTTTCTGTATGTTCCGCCAAAGGTGTCACCATCCTCCTTTTCACCCAGTTTCCTGGTGTAGATGTTGTGCTGAACCACTCATTTTCTATCACCCCACATACTAATCAGTTGCTAAATATAGTTTTATATTATATCTGTTTTTTATGAGACTGATAGATTTATTAAACATTGTAGTTTGTGAACTGGAAATTTATGAGTCTCCTAATTTTAAGAGAGGGCAAAAAAAATAAAGAATACTGAAAATAAAAATTAAATTTTGGAAGATTTAAATGCAATTCATAGGAAGGTCAGGCCAAAGAGTATATTCATTAAATATTCTATGAATTACCCAACCTATCGTATCATTTAAAAATATCAGGTATATTTACAGTAGGTAACTGTATCTTGAAATATGTTCATATGACCCTTTGAAATTGATTGAGAAAATAGAGGATTTTATGAGAAAATTTGTGACTGCAAGGTGGTTGAAGGAATATTTGGGGCATAATGTAACAGCTTACCCATGAGTAGGGGCAAAAACTAGGTCTCTTATACCAAAAAGATAGCTCTCTAATGGGAAGGTCTGAGTGAAACCCAACTTGAAACGCCCCTTGAGGGCAAGATTGAGGTCACAAAAGGCCACAAGAGTGTTAACAGATGAATTTGTTGTTTGTGAAGATGAAATAAGAGACCAAAAGGTCCCAACGATCTGTTCAGTATGTGTCACCATTAGTACAGTCTAATCAAAGAAGCAGAATTATCTTCTATAAGGACTAAATAGAACATGAGTGATGAGTGCACTTTATCTTCTATAAGGACTAAATAGAACATGAGTGATGAGTGCACTTAAAAAGGGTTTGCAGAATGGGTGTGAATTCCAAACAATCGGCTTCAGGAAACAAAGATGAAGTCAGAGGTGAAAGTTTGTCCCAAATCTGGAAAGTATTAAGAATGAATGATCGTCATCCTCACATCACTACAATTTGGTACAAGAGTATTACTATCAAAATAAAATCAAAGAAACAATGTTTTTTTTTCTATTACAAATGTAGTGTAAATGTCTGTAAATATGTCAACCAAAACCTGAGAGGAGAATTTTTGTTTGGTTTGCAGTGGTTCTCAACCTGTGGGTCATGACCCCTTTGGGGGTCGAAGGACCCTTTCACAGGGGCTGCCTAAGGCCATAGGAAAACACATATTTCCGATAGTCTTAGGAATTCACCACGACTCCCCGCGGGTCTGCCCATGCAGATACGCCCACATACAAACATTAAAGGGTCGTGGCATTAGGAAGGTTGAGAACCACTGGTTTAAAGGAAGCAGATGGTTAAAAAAAAAAAGCATTATTGGGAAACAAGCAATGACATGAGCCCCTAGTTTCTCATCATGAGTTAAAGCAAGATAACAAAGTCTTGGTGAAAAATTTTCGTGTTCAGAGAATATTTGAGAATTTGAAATAGAAATTAAACAGAAACTTGATAATCTGGTACAAATATTTGTTTGTGAGAACTTTCAGTGGAAAAGAAATGGAAAAGACGGGTAGAACAGAGGCCTCGATAGGTCTTTAAGAAATGAAATAAGCTATCAGCTTGAAACAAAGGAACAGCATTGAAATAGCAGCTTGAGAATGCTGAACAGCTTGTTTCCCAGGCAGCACAGAGAATTCCTGGAAAAAAAAAAGATGTTGCTTCAAGGAAAGCCAATACTGAAAACAGAAATTTGTGCCTAGGACTGAGGCAGACCCCACTTTATATGCAGTGGAGGGTGGGGAATGAAGGGGATGAGGAGAATAAAGGGTAAATCCAGAAGAAGTACATTTCTTGCCTATAACTTTAGCTGTAGAATTCCCTAGGGTAAAAACAAAACAAAAAACAAGCCATAGTATTTTGAAATGTTGGTAGTAAGCCTATAATATCAATCAATTTGTTAACACATATAGAAAGATCAGTAGATCACAATAGAATTAGAAGTACTAAACCTACAAATAGACTGAATTTATGACATTGAATAGAATTATTACTGAATCATACAAAATGTTTTCATACTTCTTGATATTATACAATTCTACTATTAATATTACTAGAGTTGTAGTGTTTTACTTTTTATTTAACTATTATAATTATTATTTTTCTATTTATTTAAAGGAGCATAATTTTTTTTGTATTTAAAATAATGTGGATTTGATACATCCAAAATGATTTTCAATTGCCTAAAATTTTTTTGACAATAGGGAGAAATGTAATATCTTTTTCAAACTATTACTGTCCCTTTAAGAAACAGGGAACCACGAAGAGTACTTGAAAGCATCTTGAGAAAACAAAAATGATGGAGAGATTTTCTTGGTTAAACTAAATGGTGAAACGTTTTTTAGTCATCTGCAGAAACAGTGGTGGTTTGAGGTGATTCTGGCCATAGTTTTTCTCAAACCTAAAATATTTGAAATGATAATTTATATCTTTGTGTTTTATACTTCATAAATTGCATAGCCAGTAGCTATACTATTTATTTAATCCTAGGAGATTAGGGACTTTGATTTGTAGAGAAAGATGAGTTACTACTTAGGGGGGAAAAGTTTCTCTAGCTTATTATATAATATCTAACAAGTTGTGCTTGGACCTGTGAACTAACTGACTAATTAATGAGAAAGAAGTTATCATTTTTATTTAATTAATGAGAAAATATCCAAAGATACCCTGGGAATATCCTAAAATTTGGGATTATGATAATGAATATATTAGTAAGGGATAAACAAGAGAGTGTAGAGTACTCTAGGTTTCATTTCTTTTATATACTTATATATATTATATGCATATTGCATATGTAGTGCATATAACGTGTTACATAATACATATGCATAATATATGTATTCTATATACACATTGTATATATGTATGTAGATAGATAGATACCATTTATATAGCACCTACTATGTGCCTGGCATTATGCTAAGCACTTTACAGATATCTCATTTGATTGTCACAACAAGTGCTATTATTATCCCCAATTTGTAGATGAGTAAACTGAGGCAGAGGTTAAGTGACTTGCTGAAAGTTACACAGCTAAGAAGTATATAAGGTTGGATTTGAATTTATGACTTTCAGCACTATCTTCACTATGCCATAGATTGAAAGCTAGAAGTTACCAAAAGTTAGCAAGTATAGTTCCCCAATTTTTTCAGATGAAGAAACTGAAGAACGAGAGGTTAAATGACTTGCCTAAGGTCATACTACTAGTAATGGCAGAGCTGGGATTCAAACCAATGTCCTTAGAGTCCAAATTCATCACCCTTTCTGCTGTTTAATGCTGCCTTCCAGAGACTGGGGAACTATTTCACTTTTGTCATTGTGTCCTCAATGACTAACCCAGTGCCTTGCACATAGTATGTATACAATAAATGCTTATTGTTTAACTGACTGATAAACATCGAAGTCCCTCCCTGACTTACACAATGGTATGCCCGATGTGCTATGGCCAAAAATGTTCATCACCTATTAACTATTTTTAATGATGAGCACCTTCCTATTTTATTAGGTTGGTCTTCAAATACTAGATTGACCGTTGCCAATTCTATACTCAAAGCTTTTAAAGTTTGGCAGAACCTGCTAGAGCTAAATGTCTTTGAGAACCTAGGATTTTCATTTTACAATCTAGTACAATCTAGTAACAAGTCATTTTGTTGTACAGTCTTTTGTGCAAATTTAAATTCATATAACCATATACTTATATTCGAGTAAAATAATTTCATTTTCTTTGTCAAAAGTGAGGACGCCTTGTTACTCTATAAACCATTTCTCTTTGATCTTCTCGATATTTTTGGTTAGCAAAAGATGATTCAGATCAATCGAGCAGATCAGTTCATCTGAAAGATTATTTAGTCTGACCAAATGTAAAATCCATGGTTCAAAGCAAACACTTTTAAACTGTGTTGTAGACAAGGAAAATAGGCATTTTGTTTGGAAAAAATGAGAAGGTAGGTATCGTGGTATTTTGTTCTGCTTTTTAAAAATCATTTCATTTGGTACATCTGTTTATATATGACTAAAACTACATATCTTCTTAATAAATATGAAAATAAGCACAAATCTTGAGAGGTCTGTGATATATATACACCTGTACTATCTCTATGTATATGAATGACATTTTATTTATAAAGAAAATATTTACAAGCACATTATAGCTAGATTTCCTTTTTATATACATTGGGTAATAGGAAGTGTTTTGATTATTGAGTTTTGGCAAAAAACAAATTAAAAAAACAGATTCTAAGAAGCAATAATTCACGTGGAAAGGATGAAAATATCACCTTCTGAGTGTTTGCATTTTGCTGATGATTATACTTAATTGCATCATTTATAAATTTAAAAAGAAAGATGGACATAATATTATTTTATTATGTTAAGAGACTTTGGACTGTTTTTAAAATGTGCTTACAGATGGCTGGGTGAAAAATTAATGGACCACAGAATTTTACTAATATTTCCCATATTTTCAGTTATAAGAAATGAAACATAAGATGGCAGAGAGCATGGAGTCTTTGAAATAAGATATTGTTGCTTTGTATTATATCTTTAATTCTTATTAATGTTTTATTTTTACTGACATGATTTATTTGGGGCCTAGAGCAATTTCCCCAAACCATTAGATCCATGAGCAAATATACATTTCAGTGTCTATTTTCAGATTTGTGTTTTTCCACTCCCTGCTAACGTATTATTGGATTTCTTTTGACAGCTTAGCAAGCCATTTATTCCTTAAAATAAGATAACTAGCTTTGTTTCAGGATTTAAGAGGTCTCATTTTTATCATAGCATTAGTAATTATTAGCCCTCTTTACTGAGTATGTAATACAATAATTTGAATATTTTAGTAAACTCTAAAATTTGTAAGTTATTTGTCAGTATATCATTGAAGAATAGCAATATAGTGTGTGTGCATGAATGTGGGTATGTATATACACGTATATAAATGTAGTAGGTCACTAAAGATACTGCCCTTTGGAAGGCAGAAGATTCTATTGTTCATTTTATCTGCTGCCTGGAAACCTAGAAGCTGTAACCATATTAAAGACAGGTTTGTTTGTTTTTTCTTGTCATTATGGTGTTGAGAATGAAGTAATGAGCTTGAGAGAATTATAGAGACCTTGGGAGTGGTCAGGGGGAGGGGAAGAGGAAAGAGAAGAGTCCCTAAAAGCAGAGATAACAATGAATCTGGATTGTTGATGGATTCTCCTTAAGCAAAGAACTAGCTAGCTAATAGTGGTATTGGGGAAAAAGAGACTTAGAGAGCTTGGAGCTGGAGTTGTTTCCCTCAAAAGCAGTTCCATGGTGGCCTCAGGCTTATCTCCATATTGCCTCATTTTCTGAGGTAGAGTCAAGACGCATCTCTCACTGGGGGAAGATATGGGGGCTAAACCGGACACCTGAAGGGAAGAGCTGAGAAAGAGTGACTTCACACACAAAAGTGTATAACACCAATGCAATATTCACAGTACCCACAGTGGCTATGAATATGCTGGCATAGTTCTGAATTGCAAAATGTAACAGACTCTCCACATGGAAAACAGAACCAAAACATTTGTCCAAATACCAGAATGCTGAATCCCAACACCAGAAAGCCAAATCCTATCATAGCAACCAAGAAGTCGGTACACATTGCCAATGAATTGAGCACCAACATCCCTTCATCTGGCCTTCAAAACAAAAAAGGCTCCCTTAAGCAAAAATGCCCCTCTGTAGCTGCCCTGCCTCAGCCCTGCCTGTTCCCAAGTCTGCTCATGCTCTGCTCTATTCCTTCCTGCTTCACCCTTCGTGTTCCACCCTTTCAGCAAGCTCCTCGGACTGTGGGATCCATGTGATTACATTCATTAAGGGCAGGGAAGGTCTTCAAATTGCCTTAGGCCTATTAAGGGGCAGGGTAGATCTTCCAGTTCCCATTACCATTACAAAGGGTAGGGGCAGGCCCATCCAAGAGAACATAGATAAGATTTTCTCATCAGCCAAACACTTCAAATCTGTAGCCACTGTTTTGTGTGTGTGTGTGTGTGTGTGTGTGTGTGTGTATGTTTATATTTACATAATAGATGTGACTGCTAGCATTTAAATAATGCTTTAAATGCTTGCAGAAGGTCACACAGGTTATAAGTAGAGCAGTTAGATCAGGGGTGGGGAACCATTTAATGTTGGAAGGTCACATTAATATTTAGCTGTAATCAAATAAGGCCCCATTCAAGAAACTTCAGTTAGATATACTTTAAAATGTATATCATTTTGTAAAAATCTAGCTACTACGTACTCAGTAATTTAAAAAAATGAAAACTGTTCATTTTAAAGTTAACCATCCTTTTAATGACTTTATTGTTCCTGCTTTTTGTTGGAAAGAGTTTGAATATTTGGTTGCAACATGGAGGTTTGCAGTTTCAGTTTATTCTCTAGATGGCTGTCAGTCATGGGTGACCTTAAGGGTGTCTTGATTTGGATTAGGTAGGAGAATGTAGATTCACAGCAATAAGTAATTGAAAAGTCAGAAAACATTTTATGGGCGTGTTGCCAAAGGTGTGGGTATTCTACTGAATTTTTCCATATTTCAATTGGATCTTTCTTAGCATCAAACAGTGACTTTTAAGGTGTCATTTACTGAGAGCTCAGTTAATTCTATCTGTAGTTCTTTGGGTACCTTGGTGATATCAGCTAGGTGAGGCTGAGATGCTAATTTGAAACGTGATATCATGATTCTCAAAGTCAGTGAACTTTTCATTGTATTCTCCAATTAGTAGCTCTATAACAGCTGTGTATTCTTCAAATGATTCGCAAATATCATGCTGCTCATCAGTGACCTTTGCTCACTGGTGAAAATGTTAATCTGAAGTTTCCTTTTGAAGAAGAGTTTTGAAAAAAGATAGCTTTTTTTCCCCAAAATACTTGGATTTTTTGCCACAAGTCATATAGAGGCTTAGCTTTGCGTTCCAAAGAAATATCCATTTTGTTTTATCACACAGAACTGCATCTATAGACATTGTACCTGTAGAAATCTTTCAATAATGCACATTGCTGCTTCTGTTCTTCATAAAATTTAACTCTCTGTTCTCCCAGAGATAAAATGCTGGCTAACACCTGTCCCTACAATAGCCAACATACTTTACAATAATATGGCAAACACACACTGAACACCTCACTGTTCAGCTCTTGCATGGTGTGAAACTGATGGTGACATGTTGCATTTGCATGAATATAGTTAATAATATTCATAACTTATTGTTATAAAGTGTCACTTAAAACAGATTTAGCAGACAGTTTGCTGATCAAGATACAATGAAAAGAAATGCAAGCATCTGGATCTCTTAATATTTAATATTTAAAATGAAATCAAAGAAAAGATATGTTCTTCACTTTCACGTGGATACATCAAAAGAATCATAGAATGTTAGAGCTAGAAAGAACCTTCGAAATCATTTAGTCCAGCCTGATCATTTTGCAGATGAAGGAACTGAATACAATATATAACGTGGTTTGCCCAGGGCAGACAACAGCAGAACTATCATTTCTCTCATTCTAGATTCTGTGCTTCATTAAGGCAGCAAAATTTTGTATTTGCCTTTTCAGCTGCCATATCACACTGCTGACATACTAAACCTGCAATGCACTAAAACCTTGTAGTTCTTTTCATGTACATCATTGTCTAACCATATCCAACCTCCCCATCTTATAGTTAGTTGTGCAGCTGACTTTTTAAACCTAGAGAATAAGATATGGTGAGATAGTTTGTCAATTGCCGACCCAAAATCTACATATACTGTGTTTGCAGCAGTCTCCTGATCTACTAGTGTAGAAACCCCATTAAAAAATGGACTACTTTAGCGTGGTATATAATTAATCCATGATGGTTTTTAGTGGTTACTGCTTCCCTTTCTACATGCTAACAAACCATCAAACCATCTTTTCACTAATGCTTTCTTCAGTTTTACCTGGAATTAAAGTCAAACTCATAAGCCCATAGTTTGAAGAATCATCTCCCTTCTCCATTATTCAGAACAAATCATCAAGTTAGGTAGGTGACACAGTGGGCAGAATATCAGCCCTCGAGTCAGGAGGACCTGAGTTCAAATGTGACCTCAGACACTTACTGGATGTGTGACGCTGAGCAAGTCACTTAACCCTAATTGCTCCCCCTCCTACCTTCCAGAAAAAGAACCAATTATCTTATATTTTAATACTTTAATGGCTCAGTAATTTCTTCTATGTGGGTCCCTCACACATACAGATTTTAATCTCTCTGTCTTCCTATTACTGGCCCCTTTCCTGATCATACTCTTTCACCTTGGCCATTTTCAGATTTACCTGCCCAAACCCTGTACCATTACTATCTTGACCACAATGCTGCTTCACTATATTTTTGCCAATATGTAAACTTGTCCATGATATAGCCAGTTATTATCTGAATGGAGATAAATCATTCTTGTTAGTAATAACTGATGTGATTCTGCATATTCAGTTAATTAGAAATTGGGTATTATGTCCAAACCATGTAATTAATGTTCTTCAAAGATTAGCTGATAAATAGCTTTTATGTTTACTTTAGAATTCATAAAAATAAACATTATTTAACTATTCAAAATACAGAAACTTATAATTACTGAATCTATAATGAAAACAAATCCATCACAAAACCAAAGAAACTGCCTAAATCTTGAAACAATTATTTAATCCTCCCATTTCGGTGAAATAAATAAGTCGTATAGCTTATTGTTCTCAGAAATATATCTTGGTGATGTTATGATTTCCTTCCTTTTTTCATTCTAAACCTCCCCCTCCTACTTTTTGGAATCTTTTTTTTACTGTTCGTCCCTGAACTTGGATCAAAGGAACCTCTTCCTCCTCATCTTCTCCCCTCCTTAAATAAATCTCTGCTCAACATTTGAAAGCTTTGCTTTTTAAAAAGTTTTTATAGGAGACATTTTCCAATGTTTTTCCCCTAATATTATATTTGATGCAAATTATTATTATTGCAGTTATTACTTTGAATTTAATGTAAACAATAGCTAACAGAGCATTTTAAGGTTTACAGATTTCTTTACAAATATTTTCTCATTTTATCCTCAGAATCACCCTGGGAGGTAGATGTTATCATTATCCCCATTTCACAGATAAAGAAACTGAGACGGAAGTTGAGTGATTTGCACACAGGCTAAAATGGTTAGTAAACATCTAAGGCATGATTTGAACTCTGGTCTTCTTGACTGCAGACCCATCTATGAGCTATATACCACCTAGCTGCTTATAGCCATGCCCATGATTTAAATACAAAAACACCACCACAGATTTATGTAAGAAAATATCCGAGACTCCCTACTCAACTTTATCTCCTTATCTCAATGAAATGAAGACTTGTTTTAATTTATGATGTGTCCTTTGAAAGTTCTTTCCTAAAGCAGATTGTATTTTTTCATAGGCATAATATTATAATTTGAAGCTATATCTCTCACTAAAGAGTTCACATCAAATAAATTGTACCAGTAATATATCATAAATGATCGAACAGTTCTAAATTCTTATCTTTATACACATTAAATTATTTTCCAAGGGCTATAAATTGAGCAAAAGCTAACAATATAGCTCAATAGTACCAGATCCCCTATGTAAAGCATACATACCACACACATAAAAGTGAAATTATATTGATTCATAAGTTCGATTTAAAGCTATTCTTCTGTATAGAGAGGTACCCTGAGGAACAGTTGAGTTAGAATCCCAGTCCTGACATATATTCTGACTCTTACCCTAATGAGGTCATTTAATCTTCAATAACACAGTCAGCTCTCTAAGACTATAAATTGCAGAACAGGAGTCGGCCTGCCCTGGTATAGGAAATATCCTCACAGGGAGCTGTTAATGACAATTAAATCAAAATCCAAACCAAATCTCTAAAACTTGTGTACTTGGAATATGAAAGAGTAATTTGATCATAATTTCCATGAATTGTCTCTATAAAAATCCGTCCAAGGGAGTTAGAATTTTTCTTAATAAATTTCACTTTAGCTATAGAAGCATCAAGTACTATTTCATTAATCATAGAACCAAGTCAGAATTGCAGGGAGGGCTGTGTCAGTGACCAAAGACGCAATGGTTTGCTCAGTGAGCCCAAGACAGATTGCAGAGGTGCTCAAACTGTGGCACTTTATCTGATCGAATGGACTCTGGACCCTCAAACTACTGAAGTATTGATGGGATTGTGAGAGAGAATTTAGAGAGGGAGGAAAACAGAGGTCTGTTTTATTGTCCTAATTCATATTTTCATTTGCTTTTCTACCCTGCCCTTAATCACCATCTCCTTTTATAGTAGCAGCTCTCTTCTTTACTCAAAAGAAATTTGTGCCAATATTTTCTGAGTTAGGAACATTAAGTCTAAATAACTTAGCTAATGCCAGCTATGAGATCTCATTCTCCTAGTTGGAGTTTACTGTAAGTCTTATCTAGATAAAGAGCAAGAGGTACACAAAGGAAGAAGAGAAAAGAAGACTGTTAGAGAATCTGAGTGAGGGTTAGGTAAGCCTTTTTCATATACAGTAGCAAGTGTTTAGGGCATTTTTGTTGTAATTGATGAAGTTTGTACAACTGAAGCATCTTTTTAAAAAAATAAAATAAGGGCCTACATTTTTCCTTTCTATTCCAGTCTCCCTGGTTTATACAGTTATAAGTATCAATATTTGGCCTGCTAAGTATCAGACCAAAAAAGATGTCACCCAGAAACAATGTGTTGCTATGCTATCTTTCTCATTATTCACTATCTGACATTTTTTGACATGCTGTCAAAGTACGTCATACTTAGGAATGAAAAGATTTAGAATAGAAAGAGATCTTAGAGATCATCTATTCAGATAAGGAAACTGAGGAATCCATCTATTCAGAGGAGGAAAATGAGCGTTTGTTTAGTTCACATGGGAACAAGTGGCAAAAGTGGGATTCAAACCCAGGTCCCCTGACTCAAACCCATTCCTCCTACTGATAACGACACAGTTTTGTGATGGAAATAGTCAGTAGTTCGTTAGAACAACCTTTAGGATTTATTGACATGTTTTCATTTTTGTAACACTTACATTTGCAAATATAGTCATCCCACTTCTCTCCTCAGAGAATCCTTGTGATAAAAAAGAAATGAATAAATTTTAAAAAGAGGAGAAAGAGCAGTTCATCCAAACTCATCAGTACATCAACATGAGACTGATGGCGTATGCAGTATTCCACACCTGTGGTCCTCCACTGCTGCAGAGAAAGTAGTACATTTTCATCTCTCTCTAAGGGCTGTGCTGGCCAGTTTAGTCACATAATGTTCCATCGTGATCCCTGCTGCCGTTCTTTTCATTTACGTTGTCGTGGTTACTGTTTATGTAGAAGGTCTTCCTAGTTTCTCTTAAGTCTGTATTATTTCACATGCCTTCCATGTATTCTTCATATTTCCCTGCATTCTTCATATTCATTATTTCTTACATTACAGTAACATTCCATTACATTCATATATCATGATTTGTTGATCCATTCTGCATTCAATGGGCAGCTCTTTGGTTTCCAGTTCTTATAGCACAGAAACTGTTAAAACGCCTCTCATAGAAGCACTTAAAACATGATTGCATGTCCTTTAGCCTTTGCTGATTTACCATAAAATTCAATTCAATTCCATTCAATTTAATTCAACCCAACAAACATTTATTAAGTACTTGCTGTGTACAAGGTACTGTGCCAGCCACTGAGGATCCCAATAAATTCCACACAAAGTCCTGCTTTCAGGGAACTTAGAATCTATCAGGTCAGTCAGCTAGAATGTGTTAAGCACCCCATATGTGCTAGGCACATATGCTCTAAGTGCTGGGATACAATGAAAGGCAAAAACAGTTCCTGTTCTCAAGGAATCTACAGACTGCTGGGGGAGACCGCATGCAAACAACTATGTCCAAACAAGCCACACACAGGATTAATTGGTAATAATCTTAGCAGGAAGGCATAAAAAATTTTAAAAAGGAGGATGAGGTAAGATTTATTTGAGGAAAATATATGTGCATGACTAATTATCATTTAAGAGAAAGTGAGAGGAGCTTGAAGATCAACCTATTACATACGAGGACCCTGCACAAAGTCTCTGGAAAGCTAGATCAGATACAAGTTACTTTGTGAGTCAATATCCGCTCAATATGATACATTTCTTTTATTAGACAAACCATAGGCGGCTAGTTTAAGTAAAGCAAAACCACAGCAACAACAAAAACAAACCAAAAAAAACCCACCTTTTAATCATACAACACAGCAAAGCGAGTAAGGAGAGAGCACTCAGACATACAAGCCTGCAGAGTTCCACAGGCTACTTCCTCAGCAGAAGGAACACATGCAGAGAACTTCTGTGGCCAGGAAGCGAGTGAGGAATACACATGCAGGGAAGCCCATGGTCAGGGCACAGTGAAGGAGGGAAAAATGACCTCTCTGTTGTTCTTGGTGGCCTTTGATGATACCGTTAGGTTCTGTTGTACACTGAGGATGTTCTCAGAGGACCCTTTTTCTCTACTGAGCTAGTGTCCTCAGCAGTTTCTCTGCTGCATCCCTCTCTCCTGAATAGGTCTGAATTACTTTTTGCTGGTCTCTGCTGCCATCGTCTGATCTTTGGCTGCTCCGCAGCCTCCTTGGGTCCTCTGCAACAGCCATATCCTAGATTGTAGTTTATATGCCATGCCTCTTCTGAGAGTAGGCTGAACTCTTCAGTCATAAATCAGGGCTACTGCAGCTGACAAAAGCCAGCAGAAGCCCTTAGGCTAAGACTGTCCTTTTTTCAGCTGCCTCTGGGAGTGCCTCAGATTAAATTTTTATCTGAGTTATGGTCCAACATTGCCTTTAACTATTGTTATACCTCTTGGTTTCTAGTTTGTGCACTTTCAAACCATCCTAAGTTCTTTTTACCAAAACTTCATAGGAGTTGGGTGAAGTGGGGGTGAGAAGATTCCTTTTACACTCCCATAAAATTCACTATTCAAAGCAATCAGGACCAAGGCTAAAACAGCACTAGTAGAGCTTAGCAGAGCTGTCAAAGCTGACAACATCTGCCTGATTTTCTACCAACAAGCAAATTGTCACAGCTAAATCTATGAGAAATATTCAGAGAGAGAAAGAGAGCTCATTTTTAGCTGAAGGGCAATGGGGCAATGAGACAAAGTTTTAAGCAGGAGGTAGAATCAGAGTTGCACCTTGGAAAGAAGGGCAGGACATCAACAGAAGGAAATTAGGGGAGGGGAATCCATAAAGGACAGGAACTATTGAAAATGTTGGACTGGAACTCAGGAAAGATGTGGGACTTGAGAAATATATTTTGGCAGGACAGATTCTGAGAACTAGAGTGAACCTCAGAGGTCATACTGAAGTGAAGGGGCCAACTTGGCCCAAGTTCCAGGAAACTGCGCCCCCACAAAAGGAACAGGAAGGACCTGGGGCCCGTAGCAAAACACCAGGTGCAGGATGTTTATGCAAGTCTGTACCCTGATTTTTTTCTTCCTGATAAGTTTGTGGTTTCCTGATATGTTTGTGGTTTTTGCCTTTAAATACTCTGCTTACACCGCCGCCACTAGGGGCAGATCCCAGGGCTAGACTCTGGGATTGTCGCCGGCTGGCTAATAAATGCTCCTTAATTCGTTCAAATTGGCTATCTCCGTTTCTTCCTATTCAGTGTCCATTTCAATAACATACTTGAACAAGAATCTTCCCTAGAACATATTGAACTAGTGGTCATCAAACCTGAAGACCTCTATCAACAAAAAGCCCAGTATCTCCTAAGGCAGCGGTTCTCAATCTGTGGGTCGCGACCCCTTTGGGGGTCAAACAACCCTTTCACAGGAGTCACCTAAGACCATCGGAAAACACATATTTCTGATGGTCTTAGGAGCTGAGACACTGTGCTCCTCTATCCATCTCCAGGCCAGTCCACCCACATGCACTGGTATTATTGTTTAGTTCACATGGGAACAAGTAGCAAAACTGGGATTCAAACCCCACATATGAGTATTTAAGGGTTGCTGCTTTAGGAAGGTTGAGAACCACTGCCTAAGGCTTCTCATTCCTATAATATCCTAATTGTTAGAAAAACTTTCCTTGCATTGAGAGGAGACAGGGAGAGTCAAAATAGGGTTGAGCATGGAAGAGGCAAGAGAGAATTGTTACAGTAGAGGGGGAAAAGAGGAAGGCAAAAGGTAAAGAGTCAACCTTACTCTCACGGAATTTGGCTTAGGGAAGGAATGACATAAACTCTAAACTGGGCATCTTACCACACAGAAGAGTAGGGGGATGGGGGATGATAGTTTGGGTTTTGGAGGGGAGGGCAGAGTGGGGGGGAGGGAT
>CM053580.1:193039258-193060035 GCA_028627135.1 Pseudochirops cupreus | reverse complement strand
CCCATTCTCACCCAATAGAAGTCAGGGATGACGAAAGAATGTATTTTTATGACACTCAAGGTATAAAACCTCAACCCCTGGAGGGTTGGGAAGCCTCCTTCTTCGGACATGTTTTCGGAAGGGACACCCTCATTCTCGGGAATTTGGTAATAAAATATTCCTGTTCACCACAAGTGCTCCTCTGAATTTTCTTTAATTGGGTAAGTAAGGTCTCTGACCCACACAGAATTAAGAAGAGTTAAGGAAGGCTTCCTGGAGAAGGTGGGATTTTACTTGGGACTTAAAGGAAGCCAGGGAGGACAGTAGTTGGTGCAGAGAAGGGAGAGCCTTCCAGGCATGGGTGGCAGCCAGAGAGAATGCCCAGGGCTGAGGGATGAAGTGTCTTGTTCATGGAATAGCTAGGAGGCCAGTGTCACTGTATTCAAGAGTAGATGTTGGGGAGTAAGGTGTTGTGTTTGTCCTTCAATTTCAATGAGGACAATGGCATTGGGGAAATGATATGACTTGGAGTTGACTTTGATTTGAGTGAGTGAGAGCTGTGCAAGGACAGGAGTAAGGTGAAAAAAAATTGGAAAGGTAGGAGGGGACTAGGTTTTGAAGGGCTTTGAAAGACAGAGAATTTTGCATTTGTTCCTTGAGGCAACAAGAAGTCAAATGAAGGGGAGGAGTGACATGATCAGATCTGTATTTTTTTTAGAATATAGAATTTATTTATTTATTTTTAGTTTTCAAATTTCATTTCCACAAGACTTTGAGTTCCAAATTTTCTCCCTATCTCTCCCCTACACCCTATACTAAGATGGCAAGCACACTGATTACTGATTCTCCCAGTCTTCCCTCTCTTATATCCCCTTTATGCCCCCCCCACCTTAGCTTCTTCCCCCTTACTTTCTTGTAGGGCAAGATGGATTTCTATACCCCATTGCCTGTATATCTTATTACCCAATTGCATGTAAAAACAGTTGTTGAACAAATGCTTGAAAGTCCTCTATTTCATTAAATGTCCGTATTTTCCCCTGAAGTATTATACTCAGTTTTGCGGGGTAAGTGATTCTTGGTTTTAATCTTAGCTCCTTTGTCCTCTGGAATATCGTATTCCAAGCCCTTTGATCACTTAATGTAGAAGCTACTAGATCTTGTGTTATCCTGATTGTGTTTCCACGATACTCAAATTGTTTCTTCCTGACTCCTTATAATATTTTCTCCTTGACCTGGAAACTCTAGAATTTGACTATAATATTCCTAGGAGTTTTCTTTTTGGGATATTTTTCAAGAGGCAATTGGTGAATTCTTTCAATTTCTATTTTATCTTCTAGTTCTAGAATATCAGGGCAGTTTTCCCTGATAATTTCTTGGAAGATGATGTCTAGGTGTTCTTTTTTTTATCATGGCTTTCAAGTAGTCCAATAATTTTAAAATTTTCTCTCCTGGATCTATTTTCAGTGGTTTTTCCAATGACATAATTCATGCTGTCTTCTTTTTTTTCATTCTTTTGGATCTGTTTTATGATATCTTGATTTCTCATAAAGTCATTAGCTTCTGTTTGCTCCATTCTAATTTGGAAAGAATTATTTTCTTCAGCGAGCTTTTGAACTTCCTTTTCCATCTGGCATATTATGATTTTTAAGGTAATCTTCTGCTCATTGGCTTTTTGGACCTCTTTTGCCATTGTAGTTAGTCTATTTTTTAAGGTGTTATTTTCTTCAGTATTTTGGGGGGTCTTCTTTAGTAAGCTATTGACCTGTTTACCATGATTTTCTTGTATCACTCTCATTTCTCTTCCCAATTTTTCCTCTACTTCTCTTACTTGATTTTCAAAATCCTTTTGAGCTACTCCATGTCCTATGATCAATTCATATTTTTCTTGGAGGCTTTCGATGCAGGAGTTTGGCTTTGTTGTTTTCTTTTGGTTCTATGTGTTGATCTTTGCCACCAAAGAAGGATTCTATAGTCTGATTTCTTTTCTTCTATTTGTTCATTTTCCCAGTCAATTACTTGACTTTTGAGCTCTTTGCCATGGTAGAAATCTGCTTCCAGAGTGGAGAATGCTGTGTTCCAAATTTCTGGGGTTTTGCGCAGTTTTTGTCAGAGCTAATTCTAGGCACCTGCCACAGAAGTGTGAGGAGAACTCCCTCTCCACAGCCACCACAAACTCTGCCATGTCAGCACTCCTCCTCCCCCCAGAAACACCCCCCAAGACTGTGACCATATCCAAGCAGGGCAAAGCAAAAAAACCCTGCCTCAGCACCAGCAGATTCCTGCAATTGCCCTCTGATCAGCTGCTTGGTCCCCCCCATCATCTGTGGGCCTGGAGCTCCAGAAGCAGTCAATGCTGCTGCTGCTGCTGCTGCTGCTGTCACCAGAGGTCAGACTGTGCTCTTCTCTAACCCATGTGTAATGGTAATGAAATTTGAAGATCCCTTTGTATTGGAAAGCTGACAGGTACATAGCACCTATTTTCAAATTAAGCCCCTGTAAAGAAACAGGAGGTATGAACCTGTTGCTGATGTAACATGAAGGGGCTGAACAGGGAGAAGCTTTGTGGAGGCAGAGTAGCTGCTGCAGGGGAGGGAAGCAGGTAGAGAGAGAGAGAATTTCTCTCAGTGAGCTTGGCTGCTGCTATTGGATTTCCATGGAAAAAGGGATTTTGATTTTGAGAATGAGAAAAAGTGATTTTGATTTTGAGAACAGAGGTGCTGAAGACTTCTGAGGGCCAGCTAGAGTTGCTGAGGACTTCTGAGGGCCAGATGGAGCTGCCAGAGGAAGCATTACTGTGGTGTTGGTATTTTGTCTGTCTGTGGCTCTGTTAAGTTTTCTCTTCCCAGGAACAGAAACTGTGAGGGACTTGAGGTGGACTGGACACTGTGAGCTTCAATATGGAATAGGAACTGCACGGAGAGCTGGACAAGGAACTGGGAGCTGTCTGCCTTTGAACTCAGATTAGAATCAGTTGGTTAGAATTGGGAGGGAGCTGGGACCATGGAAGAGGAGCCAAGGAAGCCAAAAACCTGCCCCAAGTCAAGATGAAAAGACCTCTCCATGGGTACTGAGTAGTGACTGATGAAATTGTCTGAATAGTGACTGATGAAATAGGGTACTGAGTAATGACTGATGAAATTTTAATTAAATTGCACTCCAGGGGTGGAACACTTTGATTTTTGTAATTTGTGATTGAACTGAGAACTTAAAGACTTTGTGATTGACCAAATGAATGCACTATCCAGAGGTGGAGTACTTTGACTTTTGTACTCTGTGTCCCTTTAAGGAGGCAAGCCTCCTTAAAGACAATTGAATGATTTAGTTACTAAATGATTGTACCTTGTTCAAAACTATGTGATCACTTTGGTGAAAACTATGTGGCCATTTTAGTGATAAGTTGTTGAGTTGTGATGTGTTGAATGCTGTATTTTGATTTTCTATGATAAGTTGTAACATTGTAAATTCTGTACCTTGATTTTCTGTGAATGTTTTGCTTTGATTTGTTATTGAATAAATAGAGAGTTTGCTATACTATATAATCAGAACCTTGAAAGCTGTTCACAGCAGCAGTCCTCTGGAAAGCTGCTCATGTGTGGCTTTACACCATGTCCAACAAAGTTCCTTCACTGACATTTTACTTTGTCTAGGCCAGTGGTTCTCAACCTGTGGGTTATGTTCAGTTTGTAACAATGAAAATACATCCTGCATATCATATAGATTCATAACAGTAGCAAAATTAGAGTTATGAAGTAGCAACGAAAATAATTTTATGGTTGGGGGTCAACACAACATGAGGAACTGTATTAAAGGGTTGCAGCATTAGGAAGGTTGAGAACCACTGGTCTAGGCTATTTGTGGGTTGAGAAGTCTAGAAACCACCATAACTGCCAGTGATTCAGTCCTCAGAGGTCTGCTCTAGCCTGATATGTGGTGGTGCAGCCTTCACAGGACTGTCTTCCTCTCCAAGCCTGGTGTGACAGAACCTTCCTGTCAGTCTGCCAGGCTGTCTTCAGTGGGAGATTTGTTTCACTGTGTTATTTTGTGGGTTCTGTAGCTCTAAAATTTGTTTATAGTCATTTTTACACTTATTGAAGGTAATTGGGAGATGAGCTTGAGTAAATTCCTGCTTTTACTCTGCCATCTTGGCTCTGCCTCCCAGATCTGCATTTAAAAAAAAAATCACTTCAGCGGCTGAACGGTTGTTTGGATTACAAATGGGGAGATATTAGAGGCAGGTAGATCCACTAGCAGCTACTGCAGTAATCAAGTCAGTGTAAGAGGAGAAAAGGAGACATATTGAAGAGGTGCTGCAAAGGTGAAAATGGTAGTCCTTGGAGACAGCTTGGGTAGAGTGGTGAGAGACAGTGAGAAGTCCAGGATCATCTCTATGTTGTAAGCCTGAAGGCCTGGGAAAAAGGTTGTTATTCTCTACAGTAATAGGGAAGGTAGGAGGAGGGAAGGGTTAGGGGAAAAGATAATGTCTACTTATGCTTTTTGCATATTTTTGCATAACACTAATGGCAGAATCATGCATAATAAAAGATAGTATTTGGGAGTAAAGAGAGGGAGCTGACTGGATTACAGAGAAAGAAAACCTTTGCAATTTCATACTTGTAACTTGGAAATGTATTTTTTTGTAGGGACAAGGAAAGCTGTAGTAGTCCATAATAACCTTAAATATAACTGAATGATTACTAAAAAATTTTCTCTAAAATGTAAATTATTCAGAGTTTATTCACCATCAATCAAAATGTTATCACTTTCTCTATCTGAAATGGTATATTTAATTCTCTTTTATATAAAGCAATAATTCTGAAATTTATATTCTGCATTTCCCTCACAAAATCAACATTTCCCTTGATGTATCTCTTTGGATGGTTTGTGCATTGACTATACTGATGAGAACACAGTTAAGTCCCCTGATGATACAAAATTTCATCTCTATTAGATTAAAGATCTTGGCTTCACAGGATGCATTGAACCCTCTAAACCATTCTCACATTTTTGAAAGTCACAGGTACAGATTAATAAGAGCATTTCTAAAAGATACATTGTCTTAGAACTGGTCAATATTCAACTTGACAACAGTGACATTTAGTTCTATGAAGTTTTAAAAATCATTTCCCCTCCCTGAAGTCATGCTTTTGGAAATGGAACTGGGATTCCATGATAAGAAAAACAATTTACAAAAGCTCTTTCTTCCTCCTTCTTTCCTCCTCTTTTTCTTCCTTCCCCCAACTGGACGCTCTATAATTATCTGACATGGTTGAATAAAAAAAGGTATTTGTCAACTTGGTCCCAATATAAGTAATACTTTGAAATAAAATATTTGTTTCTGAGTGGATACCTGTGTTTCAAGTGAAGGAAAACGTCAGGTCAATTAAACTTAATAAAAGATTATTAAGTGCCCACTCAGTGGAAGGTTCTAGGTGAGGGGCTGAGGATATTAAGGAGACAACTTCTGCTCTCAGGGGACTTACATTTAATGGAGGAAATACATCAAATACAGATAAGCAAATACAAAGCAGAGCACAAGAGGTTTCCAGGAGCACGTGGCACCCGAATGGTGCCTTGATAGAAAACAGACTCTTAAGTGACAGAGATGAGATCCACGGGGCAATTTTTAGACATTTAGTGTCAGGTACAACCTTGGGAAATGGAAAAAGCAGCTTGAGGAAATGACTACTAGTTCAATTCAGTTCAAATTATGAAATAAGGCTAGGTAGGGGTAGCCAAATTGCTGAGGGCTTTAAATGCCAAGCTGAGGAGATTTTGTTTAATGTGATAAAGAAGCACTAATGTTCTCTGAGAAGGAGTGGGGCTGATTAAACCTTCATTTAAGGGGGGCGGGGGAGTGGTCTTATCCTGGAGTCCAGTTACCCCCTGCTGGGTCTGCAAAAAGATTTTAGGGGATTACTGAACTTGGATAGGAAAAACATTGTATCTTTTAATTTTTTAATATTTCATTTTAATTAAACACTAAGCAAAATTTAGCATTTCCTTCAATTACGAATTTAAAAATCCATTATTCTAAGAAAGGGTTCACAGTCCTGACAGGACTGCCAAAGGGGTTCATGAGAATAATAATAGTTAATATTTACATAGCACTTATGTACCAGGAACTGTGCTAAACACTTCACAATTATTATTTTGTTTGATCCTGACAATGACCCTGGGAAGTCAATACTATCATTAGTCCCGTTTTACAGATGAGGAAACTGAAGCAAAAAGAAATTAAGTGGCTTACCCAGGTCATACAGCTAGTAAGTATCTTAGGCTGTATTTGAATTCAGATCTTCCCAATTTTAAGCTGGTACTCTATCCACTCTACCATCTAGCTACCATGACACAGAAAAGGTAATAAAATCTAGGGTTTGGAGATAATTTTGACTTCTTTATGCAGGATGTATTAGACAGAGGAGACACTGGAAGCAGAAAAACCAATTATATGCGTATTATAAAAGTCCATGTGAGAGAGGATGGGGACTAAGAATCAGTGGTCTAATGGACAAAGAGGAGATTGATAAGAATGATGCTATGTAGGTAGAATAAAAACATCAAAATGGAAATGTAGTGAAATATTATGATCACCAGCATGTCAGGGAGTAATAACTACTCATGTTTGTATGGTGCTTTAAAGTTTACCCAGCACTTCCCTTATAAAAACCCTGTGGGATGATCAGAATAAATATTAATATCCTCATTATATAGTTACAGAAACTAGGGCTCCAACAGGTTATAAAAACAATGATTTGCTAAGCCTGCAATGTGCTGGGTACAATGACTGGAGTTAGAGATACAAAATCAAAAATCAAAGAGATGGACAAATTATAATGGAATTTTTATAAACGAGGTAAAATCTTTTGCATTGTTCTATGTCTTCCTGATGCCTCAATGAAAAAAAACAAAAAGAAAAACCAGAATGCAGTGTTTCCCCTTTCTCAAACAGAATTCAACTGAGTCACTCAGTTTCTATCTGAATAGACACGCCCTAGAGTTCCCAGTTTAGGTTATCACCCATTCCATTCCTTGGGGAAAAAAACCAAAACAAAACTCAAAACTGAGAGAAAAGAAAAAGAAACCACACCCAAATCTGCTTTTAAATTGGTTGTTCATGTTGGATAGACCAACTTTCCTCTTAATGAAATTGTCCAAGGTTGCTGATACAGCCAGATGTAGGATTCTAATGCAGGTCTTCCGAATCCAATAATCCAACACCATTCCTTCCTCTGTACCCTGTCGCTTTCCTTTCAACCCTCCAATTCATCCTACAGTTCAACAGCCATGTAGTCACTATCTCTTGTGTGCAGAGCACTTCATTAGGTTCTGAGGTTAAGTGTGGAACGAAGAGGCAAACTTTAGGAAGCCAGTACGGGTTTCTAAATTACCAGAGTTTGCTTATTATCAAATAAGGGAGAAAAGATCAACTCAGATAGTAATCATATACCATGTAATAAACACATTTGGAGGGGTTATGAACCTGGGATATCTATTGACAGATTACTTCATTTATAAGTGTAGATAAATTCTGAGAAGGGGGTCATAGGTTTTGCCAAACTGATACATAACTCACACAAAAAAGTTTAAGTCTTTTAGCTATCCACACCCAGAGAAAGAACTAGAGTCTGAATGCAGACTGAAGCAAACTACCTGCTCTCTCTCTTTTGTGTTTTGTTTTGCTTTGTTCCTTCTTTCTCGTTCATTTCTTTGGTTATAATTGTTCTTTACAACCTGACTGATGTTTAATGTGAAGGTATTTGTAGAACTTATATTGGAGAGAGGAAGGTGGGGAAAATTTGGAACTCAAGGGATTGTGGAATTGAATGCTGTAAACTAAAAATAAATAAATTTTTTTAAATGCAAAAAAAAGTTTAAGCGTTTCATTAGGATTCATTTTAAGTTTTATATAAGGTGTGTGTATGGGAGGGGGAGGGATATTATAACTACTGGGGTAAGAAATTAGGAAGTGATATGAACAGTCTGACCTTTTAGTTCTCTCTGCCAATCAAGGCCTAAAAGATGGTGTCAGTGTCTTTTATGAAAAACAAAGCTTAAGGTGCATGAAGGAAAGGGTTAGGATGCTGCTCCCACAAAACACACCAAATCAAGTACAAATTGCTTCACTCTAAGGAATTCAAACTATTTCCAAATGTATTTCTTATTGTTTTCCACCATGCCTTGGTTCATGCCCTTCCTTGTGATTAGAATATCTTCTCTTCCTTTCCACTTGCAGAATATTTATACAGCAAGATTTAAGCCAACTGGGGGTGGGTAGGTGGCACAGTGAATAGAGCACTGGTCTTGGAGTCAGGAGGACCTGAGTTCAAATCCAGCCTCAGACACTTAACACAAAAACTAGCCGTGTGACCTTGGGCAAGTCACTTAACCCCAATTGCCCTGCATTTCCCCCCTCCAAAAAGCAAAAAAAAAAAAAAGATTTAAGCCAACTGATACTTCCCTACAAAGCTTTCTCCAATCCTAGTAAAGTATTTTTCCTTTCAACTTTCATAGTATTTTGACTTATGTTCCTCTTACTCATTTGGTATATTTGTGCACCTAATATATTTCTTTTAAGAGTATAAGCTATTTGACCATGAGACTTATAACGTACTCAGCATTTTATTCCCTTAGTGCAGAGGTTTCCAAAGTGGATGATACAGCCCCTTGAGGGTGCTGGAACAAAGGAGAAGCATAGTGCCTTTGAGTGCAGTTGGGGGGGGGGTGTTGAATAAAAATAAGGGGGCTGTGGAAGCATAAGGAAAGAAGTGAAGAGAAGAAAATTTGTTTCATCTGTTGTATAACAGAGTTCAAGTCCTAGTGATTACATTATTTTCCAAATAAACACACAAATGCAAGTTATGACCAATCAGTGGTCAAGTCTGCCAAAAAATTCTTAGTAAGCAAGTGCTGGAAGGCAAGTGTGTAGCACATTATTGAGAAATCCAGCATGCAATGGCAGGAACATGTGTGCATGATGACTTGTTTGCAATATGATACTATATGGTTATATGATGCAATATTGCATCATCAAAATTTCAATGCTGGAAAAAAACCATTTATTGATTTACAATAAATTATTAAATTTAAGGTGTGTCATATACATGTACATATATATATGTATTGCAAATTTAGAAAACTGTTAAAAGGTTAAAGAAAGTAGATTTTCGGGGGGGGGTGTTGAGTAATTCTTTTTAAAAGGAGGCAGTAGGTCAAATGATTTTGGGAACCTCTGCCTTAGTGTCTAGCACAATGTCTTGTACATAATTGGTATCTATAAATATTTGTTGATTGCATGAATAAACAGATGACTATTAATGGAACTTTAGAGAAGTAATTCACACAAAAAAATTGAATTAGTCAAATACAATGTTGAGGAGAGATGGATTTTATCAGACCCAGAGTCAGTTGGCAATGGAACAGGCCCAGGACAGGAAGTCTGGGCTTAGACATCGAGGTAAGTTCATAATGTCAGGCTAAGTCTAGAGTCTGAACCTGAGATATGGCTAAGGATCTGTTATTCTTAGGATGGATACAGGAAGATTTCAGTCTGAAATTAGGTCCCATACTGGTGTATCAACTTCAAACCTAGTTTAAGACACAAGGGATACATTTAAGTAGGGGTAGGTCTGGCAAGTGGCAGAGCCCCAGTCTAGACAGACAATCTGTATCAGGAAGGTTTGCAATAGTTGTAGGAGACCAATCCAGTTATGGCTTCTGGAAAGGAATTTACTCAGTAGGAGAATTAGGGTACTAAGTAGGAAATCTAATTAAGGAAAATATTGGAGTATTAGAAAGGTAACCCAGTTATTGGAGAAATATAGACATGTGATAAGGCCTTAGTCATAGAGAAACTAGGGTATAAGGAAGGAGCCCCATTACTAGACAACTGAGTTAAAGAAGGAATAGAAGTGTTTCATTTACTATGAACCCATGAGCTATTAACCTAGGACCTTTTATATTCCTCTTGCCAAGATATAGGATTAGTTATAGAGTTTGGGCACTGATGGGAAGTAAGTGGGTCTAAAACTATGTAGTTAGAAAACTGTAGGGTCAGAGAGTCCAAGCAGGTCAATAAAGCTTTCCATTCTAAAGCATAATAAATCTTATGCAAGGCTCAGTTTCCTAGTTTCTGATATTTATCGCAGTTCCATGTTTAGAAATGTAAGATGTGATCTAGAGAAATTAATTCTTTCCTTTTAGGTAATATGTCAACAAACCTGATCACTGCCATCAGGTCCATGGTGCCACTTTCATTATGCCATGATTCAGTTACATTCTACAGTGGGTGGCAATAACTTAAGCTATAGAACACATTTTTCCACGATTAATTTTGCTTCCTTTTATAAAATGAAAAGTTTTATTTAAATAATTATTAATCATTTTTTAAAAGGAAGCCTTTCCTAACTCCTCAGTTCTAGTGCCTTCCCTCTAATGATTTCCTATTTCTCCAGTATATAGCTTGTTTGCACACAGTTGTTTTGTGTTGTGCCCTCCATTAGATTGTGTGCCCCTGAAGAGCAATGACTAGGTTTTGCCTTTGTTTGTATCCCTGGGGCTTATCACAGTAGACATTTAATAAATGCTAATTGCCTAATTGCTATCTTTATTTTAGAAATTTTAATATTTTATATAGAGTAATGTCAACGGGCTTTGGGACAGGGTTATAGTAAGAATTAAGGTAATATAATTAACTCCTAAGTGTGGATTGAGACTCATTAACCCTCAATCTTTCCCAAACAATGCTTAATTTACCTCCCCGAAGGCCCAAGTAGAATTCATCTAGATTAGTTTCCTGAGGTTGGAGACCTACTGGGCCATCAGTGCTTTTACTAGTGCTTTTGGTTTTAGAACAGTTTACGTGCTTAAGATGAAAACTTTAATCGCACGGCTGCTTTAGACAGTGTTAACATGATTTCTTTCTATTGGTTGTTTTTTGATTGTTTCAGTTCTTGTCCAACTCTTTGTAACCCATTTGTGGTTTTCTTCTTTTTGGTATCTTTATTTTTTTTAATTTCTAAAACTTTAATACACAATAAGAAAAGCAAAAGAAACATAAACTTGAACAATCAACCTTAAATACAAAATAAGGAAAGAAAAAAAAGCATTCACACGTGCACAGCAGAATGTAAGAGGATTCAAAATGAAGACCAATAAATTTCCATTTCAAGAAAATCTAAATACTACACATTGTGTTGTGGCTGTCCATCTTTTGTTTGCTTCCTTTTATGTTTTCTTCTGTTTGGGATTTTCTTGACAGAGATACTGAAGTGGTTTGTCATTTGCTTCTCCAGCTCATTTTACATGTGAAGAGACTGAGGCAAACTGGGTAAAGTGACTTGCCCAGGGTCATACAACTAATAAGTGTTTGAGGCTAGATTTGAACTCAGATCTTCCTGATTCAAGCCCTAGCACTCTTTCCACTGTACCACCTAGCTGCCTATTTATCTTATCATAAAGCCTTCTACTACTCTCCAGTGCTTAGGAAGGGAATGTGACCTCCCATAATATTGTTCCCTGGTACACAACTTTGTGCCAGTGTTCTAGCTCTAAATTGCTCCTTTGCTACTAGCTGTTTTTAAAAAAATTCTCTTAACGTCTTCAGAAACAGTAAATCTTTCTAAGACCATGAGCTGTTGGGTACATACATTTGTCTGTAGTACCTATGACTATATTCCTTTCCTACCATGCACAGAGGTTATATACTCTATACAGAGGTGATAGCCATTCTATTTCTTCTTCCAAAATGATCTTATGATCTTTGTACACATGTATGTATGCATACATTCATACACATGTGTGCGTGTATGTGTATCCCTAGCCCCAAAGCCCATTGGTATGGGAATCCCTCATTAGTGAAGATGAATGCCCTGCCCAGAATGAGGGGTAAGGTTGAGTTGGTGAGACCCCAAGAGCTCCAGCCTTTTCTAGGCCACTTCCAGACTCTTCAAGCCTCAAGTCTTCTTCAGGACTCATTAATCAGTTGCTTTGAGTTTTCCTGGCTTCTATCTTCAAGAGGAAAGATAGATGAGGCCAACCCTTCTTCAAGGTGTTAAAGGTAAAAGGCTGAGAAGACAGGAGAGGAGCTAGAAGGCTCCACTATGTCCCTATCCCCAGCTTGCTATGGTAGAGATCGAGAAGACTTCCCTTTGGGTGAAATCTGTTACAGCCGCTTAACTCAGTAGCCTAAGGGCCAGCCTTAGGCTGTATTCTCAGGAGGACTGAAGAGATCAGAGGCGAGAGAAGCCCACAGCAGCTGTCCTTTATTGCATTGTAACATCCTCCTTTTATATCCTATGGGCAACATGATTAGAGTATGATCCCCTCGTGCACAGGGGGTATAGACCATTGGAGGATGGCCAAACCAGTCGTCTCAGCTGCTGCTCATCAGAAGAGTGGTCTTTTGAGAGATTTTCTTGTGAGCTTAGCAACTGGGCTGTGACTCTCAGCACCACAGGAGCTTTTGGACTTGAATTGATCTCTACAGAGATCCAGGATTCTCTCTCTTTCATGGCTGAGCTGAGCTACCTTGCTTTCAGTGGAAAAGCCCTTTCACTCTGTATTGTCTGGTATGGATGCTCCTATGCATATCTTCTCAGATTTTCTGTTTTGCTACCAATTTGGATAAGTGGGTTTTCTTGACTAAGTGTATATTCACAGTTAAATTGGCATTTAGTGGGAAAAGGGGTTGGACCTTGTATCTAATGCTTGGGGTCCTCCTTCCCCTCAATAATTGAAATAGTGATCAGAAGTTAGCTTGAACATAATCACATCCCCTAGACTAAAAATATTTAAGAGATTTCTATTCTGCCTCCTTTCAAGCCACAAAACAAAACCCCACACTAAATGTGGGCTCCTCAGTACACATGGGTGTCTTTCTATACATGGAGGACCTGATTGTATAAAAGAGTTGAAGAATTCATTTTAAAACAAAGCTAGTGAGCTAACATCAGTTTTTCTTCTTTTACATACAATCTTTACAAACTTTTTTTAAATTTACAATGCATGTTTTTCTTTCTTCCTCTCCCTAACTGAAAATACAAAGAAGACCACTGAAACAAAGATGAATAGCAAAACGTAACCCCACACTGGCTACTACACAAGACTTCTTGGAGAGTTTGTTTGCTTTTCTCCCCTTCGGAAATTTTCAAATACCTCATAAGCACAATATGTTCAAACAGAGCTACTCACTGCTTCCTTCACAACACCAATATCCACAACTCTTCTTCCCTTCTGATCAGAAGTACCCAATCCAACATGATGATAAAGGAGTAGTTTTATTTCTAACCAGGGACAGATGAAAGCAGGCCTGTCTTCCCAGAGGGCTATGCAGCTTCCAACAAGCCATCTGATTATGGATTACCTTTCCCATGAGGCTTGGAACCTCTGAGGGCAAGATTTATGGTTGTTTCTAGACCTTCAATTCTCCTAGTGGGACAATGTGCCTGTAACACTGGGTAAATGCATCATAAAGGTGACAGAAAAGTATATATGGATTAGTTTTTGCTTTATCTTTCTAACCATCTCTGTTACCCTTATAGCATAATAACCCTTTATTTAAAACATATAGTTTTACAAGAACTGAATTCTCAGAAAACTCCAACAGGCTTTCTTGTTTGTCCTTCAGGGGTACAGAAAAAAAATGCAATCCCAAATTAGATGGCTTACTCTTGTTACACAACGCACTGGGAAATGTGTTTGCCCTTGTCCAAAACCTATTATAGCCTCAACAGAAGTACCTTAATACTTAACCTATTTGTACTTAACAAACAAACACAAAAAAACAAACAAAAACCCATTACATTAAAGGAACGTCTCTTTAACTTCTAAATATTCTGTAAGCTGGATTTATATCTTTCATCTTAGATGCAACACTGCTGCTTTGGCTCTGAAAATAATTTTATTTGTAAATACATGTATCGAAAATCAAATAGGATTGTTAACTTGATTGTTTTCAGTGGGGTTGGGTCTTTACATGCCCCCATCATATAATAAGTATTAGGTTTAAATAGCATTTTACTGTTGGCAAAGAACTTTAGCCATGTCGTCTTGTTGAATCCTCATAACAACCCTGTGAGGTAGGTATTATTATCATTTCCATTTTACAGAAGAGGAAATTGAGACTGAAAAAAAAGTTAAGTGACTTAGCTTTGATCACATATTTAGTATCTGAGGCAGTATTTGAACTCCAGTCTTCCTAAGTCCAAGCCTTAGAACTCTATCCACTGTACAACCTAACTACCTACATAAGCTGCATGTGTTATTGATGCTTCCCTTTTTCCAAGTTCTATGGCTTGTTAATAATACATGAGGTACAATAGAAATAATGACATTAGTCACATTCTATACAACATCTTCTATCCTTTTTATATAAATTTTCAGTTTAATCTACAATCCAAATTGTGTTTTTGTAGTTTTCTAGTAATATCATCTCTGATATTCATCATCTTTGGCACCTTCCCTTTGCTTTACTGTGTAAAATAAATGAAGTTGTCTTGACTCATTTCATTTTGAAGATATATATACATACATGTAAATAACTGTATTCATATATGTATTTATGTGTGTATGTGTGTATATATATGATCCTTCAGGGGGTATTTTTGGTATTGAGATTCTATCTATAAATTATTTGAGCTACATGTATAACATGACCTTGACTCGAAGTGAGGGTGATGATGTTGTTACCAAATCAAGTTTGACAACCATTTGTGCAAAAGGAATTGGAAAATGGGAGTGGAGGGTTATGGAATCTTGTCTTACTGATTGGTTGAGGTTGTGGCATAGATACTTAAATAAGCCAGTAAGCTAAACTCATAAGAAAGCAGTGGAAATCACGACACAGGCTCAACTGAACTTGGGAACATGGTTGATGCCACAAGACTGGGCTTTTTGAGAGCATGGTCTGAGTGATCTATGAATTCTCCATGATGGGTGCCCCTATCATGTCTAAACTCATTTCACCAGTCTCAGATCATTTTTATTTTACTGGCCCAAAGCATTAATAAGTCTCAATCTTGCAACAGGTGCTTCAATAAGAATTGACTAAATTTAAGTGAATTAAGTTTAATGAAAGCTGTGCCCCATTAAAGTGATGTGATCACAGGGCAAACAAAGCCCCACTACTGCCAAACAGTACAGTGGACAGAGCCCTGGGCAGAAAGACCTGAGTTCAATTCCAGCTGCAGACACTGAATGGGTTGCGTGACCCTGGGGAAATCACTTAGGCTCTGTTTAGCACTCACCTCCCAGGGCTGCTGTAAGGATCAAATGAGATATTTGTAACATGTTTAGATAGTGCCTTGCATATACTAGGTGCCAAATAAATGCTTTTTTCCTTCTTGCCAAAATACTGTTAGTATTCACCATGTCCAGGGCTCCATTTATCTAGCTTTTCTTTTCCTTTACCACATGTAAGCTGTTTTTTTAATTTTAATACTAAGCAGGTTTCTATTCATAAACAAAAGAGTAAATGCCTTAAATCGTACATTGAGTATAAAAATTAGGGTGCTACCCAAAAAATCTGCCTAATGTTTCTTAGGCCTCATAAACATACCCTTGTTAAGGGATTCTTAACTTAGTCTCCATAAATTTATATTAAAAAGTATTTTAATAACTATATTTCAATAGCTTGGGTTTCTTAAAATGCTCTGTAATATATTCTATTTTATGCATTTAAAATCTTATTCTGAGAAGTGGTCTTTAGGCTTTATAAGGCTTGCAAAATGGTCCATGATACAGAAAATGTTAAAAACTTTTGCCCTGATCTAAATAGTTTCTATAGTAAGACCCTCTCAATTAGACTGCCTTCATGGAGTGAACTGTGATCTCCCAAGCCTTTGGAGGTTATTTATCTATTGTCTCACAGAATGTTTTCTCTAATTTTGTTTTCCTCCCCAGCACATGTGCTGGCTTTGGTTCTACCCTAATTTTCAAATCACTGGTTTTAACCTAATGTTTTGTTTAGACATTTCTGCCATTGGGACGCTAACCTGAGTTGGAATACTCATTCTGCTACTTACTGCCTAAGTCACTTTCGGCAAACCACTGGGATTCAGTTTTATCATTTGCCAAAAAATTTTGAAACCCTGAGCTGGTCAGTTAGACAAATAGTTATGTCACACACAGACCTCTTAACCCAGGATCCATTATTATGTCATCACTCTCTTCTTCAAGTAAAGGGAAATGACAGAATATACATAAATCAAGCAGATGATAAAAAAGACAATTTTTTAAAAATCTCTTTCCAAGATTTTAGAATTGTATCTATAATTCCCAAAAGTATAGTTCTTACAATTCTATTTAGTCAATAAACATTTATTAAGTGCTTATTATCAGGCACTATGGGAAGAGTTGGACATACAAAGAAAAGCGAATAATAACAAAACAAAAACCGATATGAAAACAAAACAAACCAAAAAACCCCAGCAGTCCCTATTCCCAGTGATTACATATTTTAATGAGGAAACAACATGTAAATAACTAAATGCACACTACATGTCAGCACACATGTGTTTATATGTATATAGTATGTATATTTGCACATGCAATATATCTGTAGACAGTTCCATGTGTATATATATACGTATAGACAGATATACACAAACACACATACCTCCTTATAGATAGAAACTGAGTCCAAATGTTTTGTGTTTTGCTGTTCTTCAGTGCACAGTGTTTCACTTCCCAGCAAACAGAGGGACAAGAAATCCTTCCATTCCAGTGTCAGATTTTATATCCTCAGGCTCAAAGATCACTGAAGATGGTGACTGCAGCCATGAAATTAAAAGCCACTTGCTCTTTGGAAGGAAAGTGGTGGCAAATTTGGACTGTATATTAAAATGCAGAGACATTACCTTGCCAACAAAGTCCCATATAATGATAGCTGTTTTTTCGAGTAGCAATGTATGGCTGTGAGAGTAGAACTATAAGGAAAGTTGAGAACTGCAGAATCAACACTTTTGAATTGTGGTGCTAGAAAAGACTTTTGAGAGTCCCTTGAACAGCAAGAAGATCAAATCCATCAATACTTAAAGAAATTAATTCAGGCTATTCACTGGAAGATCAAATACTAAAACTGAAGCTTAAATACTTTGGTCACGTAATGAGAAAATGAGACTCACTGGGAAAGATCCTAATGTTGAGAACAATTTGAAGGCAAAAGGAAAAAGGGGACAGCAGAGGATGAGATGGATGATAGATAGTATCATGGAAACAATGAACATGAACCGGGACAGACTTTAAGAGACAGTGGAGGTGGGGTGGCTAGGTGGCTCAGTGAATAGAGC
The DNA here is from genome assembly GCA_028627135.1 of Pseudochirops cupreus. Taxonomy (NCBI): domain Eukaryota; kingdom Metazoa; phylum Chordata; class Mammalia; order Diprotodontia; family Pseudocheiridae; genus Pseudochirops; species Pseudochirops cupreus. The sequence goes on along the minus strand of CM053580.1, from coordinate 193,042,771 downwards.
ACCGACCCTGGAGTCAGGAGGACCTGAGTTCAAATTCAGCCTCAGACACTTGACACTTACTAGCTATGTAACTTTGGGCAAGTCACTGAACCCCAATTGCTCTCCAAAAAAAAGCAAAAAAAAAAAAAGAGACAGTGGAAGAGAGAAGGGCCTGGTGCAGTGGTTCTCAACCTTCCTAATGCTGTGACCCTTTAATACAATTTCTCATGTTGTGGTGACCCCCCGATTATAAAATTATGTTCGTTGTTACTTCACAACTGTAATTTTGCTACTGTTATGAATCATAATGTAAATATCTGATATGCAGGATGTATTTTCATTGTTACAAATTGAACATAACTCACAGGTTGAGAACCACTGGCCTGGTGTGTAATTGTACATGGGGTCACAAAACATCAGACACAACTGAATGACTGAATAGTAACAAAAAGATATATAATAATAAGACAATAAATAGTGGACTTATTTTCTCTAGTTTCATGGGGACAACTAAAGTGTTATTCAATTAATATCTCTTGTTTTCCACTTAATTTCTTATGAAGTTTTAGGTTTGGTGGAAATTACAGTAAAATCACTAATAAAAATTAAAATAAAATTTTTCATAAAAATAAAGACAGGACAAAGAGAAAATGAAAAAAGTTTTATAGACTCAATTTCTTTACTACCATACTCTGATACCTCATATGTGGTACCTAAGTAGATAGCTAGAAGGATCATGTATTAAGTGCTTACTATAAGTGAGATACAGTGCTAAGTACTGGAGATAGAAATTTAAGATATTAAAGCAGTTCTTACTCTCACCTAAATATCATTCTAATTGGAAGAAAATAGCACATAAAGGGAGCTGAAAAGCAAGAAGAGAGGAGGTAAAGGAAAAGAGAAGGTACCCATACAGGTATGATGGGTAAGTCTAGAAAGTGAGAAACTAAGGAAAGAGAAGAGTGAAGAAGTAAACATGCACATTTCCTCAAATGGAAGAATAGTCCCCCTTCTTTGTACAGGATCATATTTGTTGATGTCTCTCTGAAATTAAGTGTGTGAAAATGGATATATCATTCCACATATGGTGTTAATTGTGTAGAGTACTATTAGGATAACGGAGACTATGTCACATGGATATAACTTTAAGAAAGAAAACTGTTCAGATTGAAAAGAGAAGACATATGGCAATTTCTGTCTTGAAGTATTTGAAAAATTGTCACATGGAAAATGAATTAGACATTCAGTATCTAGTCTTGTAGAGAAAACCTACCAGAAATGTTTCTACATTTCAGAAGGTCAGATTTTTTTTTTCTTTACAATGAGAATTGTCGAAAAGTGAAATAAGCTGCTCAGAATGATATGGGGTCTTCTTTACCAGAGATCTTCAAGTGAAAGCAGGAAAATGATTTGTTGGGAAAGGTTGTAGAGGACATTACTGTTCAGGCATGGGGTTAGATGACCTCTGAGGGCTGGTTCACCTCAAAGATTCTGTGATGCTGTGATATTGAGCTTCTAGCTTGCCTTCCTTGCAAGCTTCTAGCTTGCCATACAGATGGCTATATAATTCTAGTACTTAAAACAAAAATCCCATTAACAGAAACTATGTCACATGGTTAGTTCATATTAAGTTTGTGGTCAATTAAATGCCAAAGGTCTTTTTCATATAAATTAATGGAAAACTAGTTCTCTCCTATCCTATATTTTTGTAATTTATTTTTCAACCAAAGTGTAAAACTTTAAACACTGAGTATCATTTTGACTTTGTTCCACCATTTCCACCATATTAGGTTCTTTTAAAATCCTTATTCTGTCTTCCAGCACATTAGTTATTCTTCCTGGTTTTATGTCTCTTGAAAATTCAATAAGCATACCTTCTAGGTCTTCATCTGAGACACTGATGATTACACTAACTAGGAAAGGGCCAACATTAGTCCTTTGGTGTGGTACTAGAGCTCTCTTTCCATTTTGACAACAATCCATTGATCAAAACTCTTTTGGTATAGTCGTTGAACAAGCTAGGACTAAACGTACTGTCATCCCAACCACATTTTTTAATCTTGTCTACCAGTATGTCATAAGGGACTTTGTCAAAATCTTTGTTTAAACCAAGATACAACATATTCGAGGCATGCCTCCTATGTATCAATCAAACAGAGACTGTTTTACTTCTATCTTTGTGTTCCTAATTCTTCATGCACTTGGGCAAGTGCTTAAAAATGCTGAATTAAATTAAAACAAATAGAAAGGGGGGAAAAATTAATCATGAATAATGAGCAATTTGTATCTCCTTCATTAGAATGTAGACATTTTATAGGTAAGTTTTCTTTCATTCTTTGCATTTCTATCCCCAGGGTCCTAGTGCAGCACTTGGCACAAAGCAGATCTTAGCAAATGCCTGTTAATTGATTATACATAGCAATTATATCAGATGATGTTTTTACTTCCCAACAAATTATTTCAGAATTGTAATGTTCTTACAAATGTTATTGTAGATCTACTGCTGTTGTAAAAAAAATGTAATAATTGAGTCCCTAATCAAGAAATCCAGCAGATATCTACAAGAAATTTTAATAATAGTATATATATCAAGATTATGTAGATATGTCATGGATAGGAACAGATTCACAATAGAAGCAAATAAATAAGCATAAAAGTGAAGTGGAAAATAGAAATGTTAAACGCGTGCTGTAATTACTTTTTTTTAAATTATATTGGCTCTTCAGACATGTAGTACTCATTAAAATTCATCATCAAATTTTTTTCTAGCTCTCCTTCCCCAACAATATTCTATTGATATTCATGGATTATTCAGAAAGAGAAAGATAATGGCTATCTATTTTGGAGTACTTGTCTTCATTCTAAACATTCCATCTGTCTAACTATATTTACACTGTGTAAGACACCTGTTTTTATTTCCATGGGACCAATACAGCTCAAAAGTCACAGCTGGTGGCAGTCTGAATGGATGCTGGAGACTAGTTCTTCAGCAAGGACAGATGGCTTTCAAAAACACCTTCCTAGTTTTCTTTAGCATTTCCTTCAAAGAGTTTTGGAGGGGCATACACGAGTGACTTTTAGGCACAAAACTAACTTGTTGCAATATATGAATTAAGATGGGCTTGTGACAGTTGGTGTTTAAGAAGAATGGGTTAAAAAAAAGGTAAAATCAGGGGGGCGGAGCCAAGATGGCAGCGTAGCAGCAGCAACATATCGCAGCTCTCACATAGCCACCCCAAAATACCCATAAAACAGGACTCTAAACCAATCCTAGAACTCCAAAATGCACACAAAGATACTTCCCACTAAAGTCAGCTCAGCTACGAGGAACCATATCAGCACTGTGAACCAAAACCAGCCCGCCCTGAAGCCGAGGCTGTGCCCCAGAGGCAACTGGACAGGAGGAGTGGAGGAGCCTCTCAGGTGAGTGGATTAGCAGCACCTGCGAGTGGGAATTGTGAAAGGGGGAGATAAGCAGTCCCGTGAAAGGCCTCCAGAGCAGAAAAGCAAAAGGCAGAGGTTTTGCACCCGCCT
>CM053580.1:193016598-193038758 GCA_028627135.1 Pseudochirops cupreus | reverse complement strand
GAGAGAGAGAGAGAGAGAGAGAGAGAGAGAGAGAGAGAGAGAGAGAGAGAGAAAGAAAGAAAGAAAGAGAGAGACAGAGAGACTTATTGGTCATCCAGCAGTTAACAGAAGGATATTTATTTAGCCATAGGATAGAAAGAATTTCCAACAATGATACTGAAGCATTTAACTTGGATAGATGTGCCTCTCTCTTATCTCCATATGGATACACATCTGGTCAGCCTGGCAGGGTGTGGTGACTCTCTTGGTGTTTGGACATCCATCAAGTCTGAAAACCTCCAACTTCACAGGCCAGGGATGGGGGAGGGTTATGTCTTTAGAGATCTGTAAGCCCTGTCAATAATGCTCGAAACCACTAGGAAGATAGGTCAAGGGAAGCACAGCTTGACCTAGGATAGTGTTGTTTCTTTTCACAAAACACTCCTAACCCATGGTAGAAAGTGGCCCTAACACATGCCATGATAACTCTTTCTCTCTTTAGCTTACAAAGTGAGTTTCATTCATGGGCTTGTTCTATTGAATAATTATTTGTACTGAAGGAATAGATGTCAAATTTATCAGATGTGCAGATAAACATAAAACTGGGGGTTGGGGAGAGTAAGAGAGACAGTAGGTGACAGAATGATAGTTTTATAAGATCTTCCCAGGCTTGGAGACTCTTGGATGATGTCAATAGTTCAAGTAGGGGAGGTATCTTACTGGAATTATAGTCATACTAAAGAAATGCATCCTGAAGATGAGGCCAGGACAGGGGGATAAGTACAGACAGGATTTCTGAGGGAAAATGAGGGAAAGAAATAACAGGCAACTTGAGTAAATGAGTCACACATGGAGAAAACAACTAGCTATTCTAGGAATAAATGGAAAGCAGAATATGTGTGCTTGGTGTCTTGTGGTCCAAGGGCTGCCCTTAAGGGAGGATTCCTCCTCCACCCATATGTGTGTCTGTAAATACCTGATACCTGTGCCAGCAGGTTGGCCTGAACATGGAGAATATTCATTTTCCAAGTGATCTCTGCCAATTACTGGGTATCATTAAATTACTAAGTTATAAAAGCCACTGCCTGGATCATTTACTACTTTTCTACTGTTATATGACTCTCCAAATGTCACCTTTTGTAAAAAGTGCCATTCTTACACACACACACACACACACACACACACACACACACATATGAAATCACTATCCCAAGCCCAAATCCAAACTATCCATTCATTATTTATGAAATGAGCTTTGTTTTCTTTTTCCAGTAAAATCAAGGGCGTCATGTTGGGCTTACAGGAGACTGTCAAGTAGGGAGGGGTGGAAACAGGGAAACCAATGAGGCTTAGTGCCTTGGGTCAGTAACAGATAGTGGAAATCAAGGAAATAAGAAAACTAAGTATTAGGCAGGAAGTGAGGATTCCAAAAGTGCTCGAGAACAAGGCAAGACAATAAATAAGAAATAACAAGTCATTCAGGAGCCAGGCACTACAGATACCGGAAATCCAACCAAAGCAGTGGATTAACTGACAAGTGAAAGTTAAGACAAGATTAAACTGAAACTGTTTCAATCTTAGCTAGGAAATTTCTTAGATGTTTTCTATTACAAACCAATTTCCCATATAACAGACAGGATCTGCAGAGGGAATGGTGATTGACATGAAAAGCATGGAAAGTCAGCTAACTTGGTTGGGATACAGAGTGTGTGATCCCACAGGTAGGGGCAATTACTGACAAGACAGGTATTCACTGAACAATTCACACTTTCTGAACTTATTTTTAGTGAGATGTCTGGCCAGTTTAAGGGATATAATGTATCATCAGCAATAAACTTTGACTTAATTAGCTCAAAGCTATAACCTTGTGTCAAAAAGAGCATAGCTCTTCCTATCTTAGAATCTCTTCACTCCTGTGTGGATGGGTCTTGTTAGCAGCTGAGGTGAAAAACCGACTTAACAAAAATCACCTTTTTTTTTTTTAAAGAAATGATACTTGTTTGAGGAGGTAGTGTCACTTCAAAACAGGCTATCCAACATTTAAACAAATTTAACCACCAGATGGTGTTGAGATCCACTTGTCTTATACTATATGGCCATGATGATCTGGGTAATGGGAAACCCATGCTGACTCTAGAGCCTTACCCATACACAAACAGTACATAAGAACAACAAATAATTCATTCTTTCAAATGAAATCTACTAAGAGGTCATGAGTCCCACTTTTCCTAGATCCTAGAGGTTCCCCCAGGCGCAAAATGAGCTTGAACCTAGGAGTTCAAATATACAATTTGAGATTCCCTTGAGTGGACAAAAGAATGTAATCAACATAGTTTCCGTAGGATGTTTGACTTACAGCAACACAGTTCAACAGATACAGATGTAGAAATCCTACAGAACTTTCAACTCTGGACTTATGTAGGATGGACTTGGGATCCAGGTGGACTTGGGGAAAAAATAAAACAAAACAAAACTCTAATGACCAGTACTTTTCTTGGTTGTCTTGTTGCTAGATAGAACCTGCAATCTCTTCTGATGGTAGCTAGACCATTACAGAATAGAATGACTAGATTCTAGTGAGAAAGAGCCAGTTACCTCCTTTAGGGCCCTGGCAGCTCCTGATCTGACCTTGAGTGTGGGGCCCTTCACTTCCATAGCTGGATATGAATCCAGAGCCCCATCCCCACCCAGCATGTTCATAGGGTGGAGGCCACACAGAGAGTGAACCTTTCCCCATCTCTTTGCCCAGTTCATGGCATATAGTAAGTGTTTAATAAATGCTTTTTCACTCATTTATTCCTCTTCTTTTCTACCTTTTCTTCTGTTCCTAGCTCATTAAGCAAATTGTTTCCCAAATAACTCTGTAATATCATTATGAATTCCCTAAGCACTAGCATTATGAATAATTCTGTGGAAATGATTTTGCATCTACAATACAGTGAACTTTTCAATGATAATCTAATTAAACAAAGAACACTTGAAATTTGAAAAATTTGGATAAATGTGTTTCTTTTATAATTTCATTTCCACACACATACTTCGTTCTTTTCTGATTTTTTACAGTAAGAGATATAGAAGAACCAAAAACTATTCACTAAGATTTTTCTCACATCTAAAATTTTAGGAAATCATCAAAACCTTTCTGTATCCAAATTCACACTCTCCCAGTCTCAAATAAAGAGGTGTCTTATCTCTCTTGCAAAGTGAATTTCTCTGCCTATTTTCTATCCCATCTCATCCCATCCTACTCACCTCCTCCAGTACTTTTCTTCCTCAATTACTCCCCCCTCTTCAAAAAAGTCAGTTTCTCTGCCTCTATGGAAATATTACTCTCTGTCTCCAAACCTATACAGATCTCCCTTTGGAGTATGAAAACAAACAAAAACATTTCTCCATTTTTCTCCTTTCTTTCATAGCCATATTTTAGACATGGTCTACATTGGTCATCTTTATTTCTTCACCTCTTGCAAACTCTTTTAGTTCTCCCTCCCCCCCTACCACAATCTATTAAAACTGCATTCCTGAATGTCACCTAGAACTTCCTAATTAACATATGAAGTGGTCTTTTTTTTTCTGCTGCTTTTGACACCTTTGAGAGCTCTCTTCTTGTAACACATTCCCTTAGATTCCATGTAATTGATCACCTGTGTAATATGATATAGTGAAAAAAGCACACTGGCTTTGGAATCAAAGGAACTAATTTCAAAATATAGCTCTGCCTCTTCTACAATCCTGGTAGCTAATATCTTTGTGCCTCAGTTTCCTCATCAAAAAAAAAGTGAAGGGGTTGGACTAAACAACTTCTAAGATCTCTTCCAGTTGTAAATCTATTATCTTCATCAATTTATACCCTATTCTTTCCCTATGTGATTCCTCTGGTCCATATAGACTAATGGAAGAATCAAGCATTTGTTATTAATTATATATAACATAATATCAATAGATATAAATTATAATTAATAATAATTTATTAATAAACACAACCCTACTATGTACTGAGTATTGGGCTAATTTCTTTGCAAATGTAATTTCATTTGGTCCCAACCCTAGGAGGTAAGTGCTCTTATTGAGACAAACAGGTTAAATGACATATGCTTGGGCACAGCCTGGTCACACAGCTAAAAAGTGCCTGAAGCCATATCTGAACTCAGGTTTTCCTTTTTCCTGGCCCAGTGGTCTATCTTCTTTTCTTCCTAGTTACTTCATCTAATATAATTATACCTGAAGGGCTATTGTATTAATTCCTACCACTTTTGCTAATGCTGCTTACCCACCTGGAATGTACCCCTTCCCTTAATTTCTATCTAATTCCTACCCGTTACCTCTGACCCTGATCTTGGGAGCCCACTATGCCATTTTGCTGCTCTGTATTTCTGCAGAACTTAATGTATCTCATTTATTTGGCATTTAATAGATATATAAGTCCAGATACATAATTTCATTGGTGTGGGAGCTATCTGCATGGAAATCCCTTCAGTAATTTTAAACTGACAACTTGTCTGTAATTTCAAATTTTGGTGGGACAATGGGAGGTTAAGGCATTTGCTAATGGTCAAACAGCTAGTATGTGCCAAAGGTCAGACCTGTACCCAAGTCTTCCAGAATCGAAATTGGGTCCTTACCACACTGCCTCTCACTTGTTAAATGCTACTTTATGTTGTTTTGAGTTATTTGAGCTTGTTATTTTTTTTTCCTATGTCTGTATCTCAGTTTCATAACTAGTATGTCAGCTCTTGGAGAGTTTTCTGCCTTGTGCATAGTAGATACTGTTGAAGGAATGAATTTATTGGTTAATTTTGGGGGGAAATGGTTTGCAATAAACCTGGATCTCTGAAAATTTACTTTCCAAAGTTTCAGGTAAAGCTTGATTACACAAATTTGTAGAGATTTTGTTAATGTTAAATTTTGTTAATGTTAAAATTAGACCTATTTTTCAAAAACTTTCTTATAATTAATACACTGACAACTAAAGTAATGAATGGATTAAACATATTGGAAAAGAGAGCTATGGTGTAGTGAGGAGAACAGTGTATGTGAGATCAGAAAAGTTTGTACCTGCAACCTTGAACAAATCACTTGATCTCTCTTGGGTTTCAGTTTCTTCACCTGTAAAATTAGAACCTTGGGTTATATGACTTCTAAGGTTGCTTCTAGCACCAAGTCTTATGATTTTGTCATATGCAGATGAAAAAAAACCAGAAGGATAAATTAATGATAATCTACAATTATCTAATTATTTTCAAAGAAGGCATGAGTACTTTAGGTTCAGAATAACAACGAGAACTAGGTAGAAAATATGGAAAATTATGGAAAATGTTCTATGCACTTTTATAAATGGGTCATTTATCAGAGAGCCAGTATTGCGTAATGTATAGCCCACTGAACTTTATCAGATAGCCTGAGTTCAAATCTTGCCCCAGAGACACACAAGTTATACAACCTGGGAAAATCAATTGGTCCCTTATTTCAGGGCCTCAGTTTATCTATTAATTGGAGTTATCATTCTTGTGTTACATATTTCACATAAAGTTATTTACCAATCTTAACTTGCTTAAAGTGCTATACAACTATTTTTTTTATTCTCTTTGAGATGATTTAGTTATGGTCCTGCCCTAAAGGTGGGAGAGGATTCTTGTCCTCTTAGTCCCCAAATTCTGTTCAATATGGTGCAGTTGACACATCTCCTTGTTTATTTGATATTTTTGTGCTTTTAAACATTTTTTCATTTTAATATGAATTTAACAATTTCAGCAAAATGTGGCTTCTCACAAAATGAACTTGCTCTCCAAAAACTGAGAAAAAATTAAATTTTTTTTGAAGGGCTCGGATAGACTAGAATTGCAAGCACAGCTTAGTGGAAAAAATGAGACACTCCAGAGACTTTCCAACAATCCCTTATCTAACATGTTTACTCATAATAACTGAAAGAAAATTTCTTCCACAAAGTTGGTTCATGCTCACAAACTCAGTATTAGCTTTTCCTGCAGGGGGTGCTGCTCTACAACGAAAAAACCACAAGAGCAGCTGTGCTGTGAAGGACTCTTTTAACATATACCAACCATCCCAGTATCCTAATGTATAACTTTTGACTTTAGGATGTAAACTTTGCTCTCTTTTTAAAAATCATGAATTTATTTAGATGTCAGTAATAAATATTATCTTTCAGCCACAAATCTTGGTCCTTTATAAAATATGATTCTAACTGCAGAAATCTGAACAGGATTTACTCACTTTGGGGAAGTCTTTTGGAATTAGAGTAACACAGCAAAACTAGCTTTTTGGGTTGTTCATTATTGGCAAAATAAATAAGTCAGCAGATAGCTGAAGAACATTGGGCCTACGTAGCTAAGACGGTCCTGCACTGAGATCCAGTGATTGATCTCTGAAAAAATGTCGTTAATTATCATGCAAATATTGTAGAACCACAGCTGGATTTTCTTTTTTTTTGAGAGACAGAGAGAGATCCTTTATTGCTTTTACTTGAGCTGGCTAGAGCAGGAAACAACTTGGCAGATCATTCACTATATTAGCACCCGCAGGATTTAGTATTCTGGAACAGACACCTTGAAATCTGTGTTGGAGATGTCAGATACGAGGATGTATTGTCATTTTGACTTTCCACATAATCATATTTGCTACTACTATCTATCTCCTCTGGTGGTGGGAGATGCAAAATATGACTTGGTTGATCCATCCAAAGCAAAGGGGAAAAATAAATTTTTTTAATCTATTGAGAAAGGAATTAGAATAATCTCTAATTGTATCTTTTTTTAAAAATTCCTTCCTTCTGGGCAAGGATTTTTAATTGACATCCCTGAAACAAGCAAACTCCAGTAGATTACAGTGGGTTGGCTTCACTTTCTCTTTGCTTATACTATCTTTAAGATTTATTCTTTCCTATCCATTTACGTATAACCAATCTAGTCCAGGCCCTCATCCCCTTTATCCTTAATTTTGCTATCCCTCCTCCTTCTTTCCACCCCGCCTCCCAACTGCCCAACTCACTTGTCTATGTACTCTTCATGCATGAGTCTTTAGGTTTAACAGGTTTGCCCATTATTTACTTTTGCAAAGTCTATTACCATTAGAATTACTTAAGAAGCAGTGGATAGACCACAGGGCTTGGAGTCAGGGAAATGTGAGTTCAAATATGGCTTCAGACACTAAACTAACCCTGTTTGCCTCAGTTTCCTTGTCCATAAAATGATCTGGAGTAGGAAATGGCAAACCGCTCCACTGACATTGCCAAATACTACACCACTGGGGTTACAAAGAATCAGATATGACTGAACAAATATTGTCAGGAAATCAATAAGTTTGTGTCCTACTCACCAGAAAATGGTGACATAGTGGAAAGAGTAGTGTATTTGGAAAAATAATTAAGTCTTGAGTTACAGCTCAACTTTGTGACCAAGAGTCACACAGCTTACTTTGTGACCAAGAGTAAGTTAATTCACCCTTTTGTGTCTTAGTTTTCTCTTCTGGATCATTACGATATCTTCTAAATTGGCCTCCCTGCTCCAGTTATCTTCCCTTTTCATTAAAACCTTCACCAAGCTACATCAGTGGTTTTCCTAAAGCATGGATGTGCTCATGGTGTTGGTGGTATTCGGTCATTTTCAGTCCTGTCCAACTCTGCATGACCCTATTTGGGTTTCTCTTGACAAAAATACTGGAGTATTCCTTCTTTAGCTCATTTTATAGATGAGGAAACTAAGGTAAACAGGGTTAAATGATTTGTTCAGGGTAACACAGCTAGAAAGCGTCTGAGGCCAGATTTCAACTCAGGAGGATGAGTCTATTTGACCCCAGGGCCAGCACCCTATTCATTGTGCCACCTAGCTGCCCCAGAAATGGCCATGATACCCAATTATTCAATAAACATCGGTGGCTCCTTATTACTTCAAAGAACAAATACAAACTCCTCTTTTTGGTCCTTAAACCCCTTTACGACCTTGTCACAACCTACCTTGTCAGTCTTATTTTATGTTATTCTTTTGATTTATGCTATGGTTCAATCGAATTGTCTTTCTTGCTGCTCCCCTCTCCCACCTCCATTATTTTACCATTCCCTCTGTCTGAAATCTGCTCCCTCCTAAATAGAATCTCCAGTTTCCATCAAACTCAACTCAAACATTATCTTTCACATGGGGCATTTACTGATTTCCCTAGCTTCTATAACCTGTTCTCACCCAATTTGTTTTTTGTTTTTTATATTAATTTTATATACATTTATATATGGACATGTTCTCTTCTACCATTATCATGTAAGGTTCTTGAATGTAAGAATTATTTCCTTTTTGTCTTTGTATCCTTGCTGCCCAACATTGTGTCTTGCACATAGACAATTATTCTTAATTAATTGATTGAGCTGTAAAATGAAGAGACTGGATTCCATGATCTATAAGATCCCTTGCATTTTACCATTTTTGATTCTTTTCTTTCTGTGCCTTCAGTTGTTGAATTTTTATTAACTCTTTTTTTTTTTTGCTTTTTGGAGGGGGGAGGGTAGGGCAATTGGGGTTAAGTGACTTGGGCAAGGTCACATGGCTAGTAAGTGGTAAGTGTCTGAGGTAGCATTTGAACTCAGGTCCTTTTGAGTTCAGGGATGGTGCTCTATTCACTGTGCCGCCTAGCCACCCCTATTAACTCTTAATAACTGAAATTTACCTTTCATTTCCCAACCCATAGCTATTCTTTTTCACCTTCATTTCTGGGGCAGGAGTTAGAGAAATAACTAAGATCTCTCTGCCAATGCCTTTTCTTCCTGATACTTTTTCATCAGTTGAATTATTTTGAATAACTCAGGTATAGGAGAAGGCAGAGGACATGGAATTTCCATGGCTAAAAGGACTTCTCATATAACTGTGTACCTGTCAGGAAAAGCAGAGAAGAGGGAAAGGAATTATAAGACTAATGCAGGCTTTTCCCTAAATTTTGGAAATGGACAGTCAATATCAAATGCTTTTCCAAAATACGGGTGATTAAATAGTCACACAAAAGAACCATAGAATATCAGAGATAAAAGGGACCTTGGAGATCACCCAGCTCAGTTCTTACCTTACAGATAAAAGACCTCAAATCTGTGTCAGAAGTGGCTTGGTCAAAGCTGCATACTGAGTAGCTCAAGAGAATGATAATTCTAAGGGGACACTAGTGAAGAAGTAGAGATACCTCTAGAGAGCTGAACATTATGAAGTGGGAGACAAAAGTGTGATGATTCCAGGGTATATAGGAATTCATATCCATGATAAAACTGAATGATCTCACTTTAGCCTCTCTGTATAGAGATACATAAGATGTCGTTAAAAAAATGTGACAATTGGCTGGATAATCACTATACATAAAAAACACTGTTTTCATTTGGCATAAACTGCGGGCGATATGATGTTGAACAGCTCTCCAAATATCTCATACATTGTGAATGTATAAATGTTATGAAACCACAGCTTAAAGCGCTGTGCCTAGCCCAGTAAGGCAAAATTCTTTCAGTGAACAAAAGATATAAATGCAGCTTTATGTGATTGTGCAAAGTGAATAACTGTATATACAAGTAAGTTACTGAGAGAAAGTATTATTAATACCCAGTGTCTTGGGGGAGATTCAGAGCTCTCTCCTTCTTCTGAATTCCTCGTTTTAAAAAGTTCAGTCTCTTGAAAGACATTCCTGATATTGAGATTGAATTAACTTTCTTCAAAGTGGTCAAACCCCACCCAAACTTACAAAGAATTTAATCTAAGGTGGGGAAGCCCATTGTGTTTTGCTCAAGCTTGGGTAGAGACAAATCCTTTTGTCTAGATCTGGGGTGGGGAACCTGAGGTCCTGGAGGCCACATGTGACCCTCTAGGTCCTCAAATGGGGCCCTTTGACTGAATCTAAACTTGCAGAAAAAAATTCAGTCAAAGGGCCCCATTCAAGGACCCAGAAGGCCACATATGGCCTCCAGACTTCAGGTTCCCCACCCCTGATCTAGATAACTCAAGGCTGGGAGTGCTCTGGTATAGCAATATTTTCTCTGTCCAAGCGTGACCATGATCATTGATGACCTCAGCCCTTCATTGAAAAGGGTCTAGAAACTATGAGCCATGCCAAATTGATTGTCTTTTGTCTAAGAGAGTGGGGTGATATGACAATTCTTTTATTCATAACCTGAGGGCTTTATCAATAAGATAATTGAATTACCCAGAAACTGTCTCTTGAACCTTTTTAATTGTCACATTGCAATTGTATCAATCACACACATTAAATTAATTCAAATATTGGCCTATCCACATTTGCATGGTACCTGTAAGACTAATGGTTTAGGCAGTCTGCATAACATAAGCCTTATGTAACCAAGTCATTTTGGGCACTTTGTCTTGTCTGACCCACGTATGTGTCCTTCAACTAAAATTAGTATTTAATGGGATCAAAGAATAGGAAAGAAAGCTTAAGATGCCATCTAGTCCAATTTTTTCATGAGGAAGCTAAGTAACTTGCCCAATGTCACAAAGATAGCAATTGGCAGAGTTGAGATCTGAATCCAGGTTTTTAACTCCAAATCTTGCACTCTTTCCATTACACCACACTGCTTGCATTCCAATCACTTGCTTTATAGTTAACAAAGACAAAAAGAGGAAGGAACAAAAATTTGTTGCTGCTTCTATGTGCCAAGCATTGTGCTAAGCTCATGATCTCATTTTATCATTATGACAATCTTGTGAGATAGGCGCTATTATTATTCCCATATTGTATTTGAAGAAAACTGAGACCCTGGCCCAGGGTGACATAGCTGATAAGTATCTGAGACTGGATTTGAACTCAGGTCTTCCTGACTCCAGGCCCAAGGCTCTATCCATGGCACAATCTAATTGCCTAAACAAAAGAATTTAAATACAGTATCTTAACTGATAACACATTTAAATGTTATCCCCATCTTCCAAATGTGAAAACTGTGGCTCAGATCAGTTAAGTGATATGTTTGAGATCACCCAGTCAGAGGAGCAATCTAAGACTCAAGTCTCTAGACTCAAAATTCATTACTCTTCCTATTCCATCACATTGGTTTGATTCCACATTGTAGACATTTGCTAAATAGTTGATGGATGGATAAAGCCCATGATTATCATTATAACATTTGAAGCAAAAGGATAATATTATAGTCAAAGGGTAATCTTCCACTCAATGACAAACAAGAATATCCCAGTGATTGAACTTTGACTCAATATACTGTAAATTTGTGACTAATTTTCATGGAATCTTAGAATGTTAGAGCTAGCAGTGACCTTAGAAATCATTTGGTCCAACTATGTCCTTTTTTACATAGGGGGTGGAGATGTTGGCTATATTGGTCTCTTTTTGTGCTGAATCAATATCCTGAGTAAGAATCTTGGGATGCTTTATTTTACTCTTTCAGTGAAAACTTTATTTGGTGTTAAGTCACTTAGCCTCCAGCATTAGTGCACACTAAAACAATCCCATTTAAAAATTAGTCTGTGAGATGAAAAACCTATCCATCCATGATAGACATTTGTCAAATTTCCCAAAGTATTTTTCCAAATATCTAAGATGAAAGAATCTCCACTTAGATATTTTGCCAAGTATATTTCCTTCTTAATTTTGAAACCCAAGTGCATTGTAAAAGAAATTAAATAAAAGTGGAATGTTCTGATTAAATTTCAGTCAAATCATCAACATTTTTCTGGAAAACCCATCAACTGTCTAAGATGCCCTTGTGAGTAAGATTTTCTAAAGTGTTTCTTTGGAAAATAGGAAGTCACATTTTGCAAGAGGATATAAAGTACTTTAGTTTCCAGAAGGTTCTAGTTAGTTCCCTTCAAAACTTTATATTCACAAGGGAGGTCCAAAAGTGTTTTAAAGTTAACCAAATGTTTATTCAGTTATATAGCTTCATTCTTCCCTTCCCCCTCCACAAACCATCTATCAAGAAAAAAAAATCACATTTTATCTCTTTGTTGTTATAAGAAATTGAATTTCACTAATTTACATTAAAATGAGACATTTTTCCTATCAGCAATAGATATTCATGGAAGGTAACAGAACTAAAGGTATGTTCCAAGTGAAAGAATCCTATATTTGAAATCCTGGTTTTATTTACTCCCTGTGTGACCTTGAGCATGTCAATTAAATTCTAAATAAAAATAAATAAAAAATGAGGGGGTTGTGCCATGTGACCTTAAGGTTTCTACCAGCTTTAAATCTATGATCCTATGAAGTGACACTTGAGGTTTTTTAGTTAATATGGTGCTTTAGTTAATATTATATTATTGATATTTATAAAAATTATACATATTATGCTATAAACCAAATTTTTAAATTAGCATTCAAATGATTTCAAACAAACCAAGAAACAGACAAAGATTAATGATTTCCGGAGACAAATCTTTCATCAAAATGTTATCCCATGCATTGAAAGTTCTAAAAGCTGGCCCAACTCTTGGAAAATGGAATTTAAGACCTCCTTTGGAGAGTAAGGAATTTGATTCCAATAAATTTGACCAGTGTCTTTTTGAGAATACAACATGCAGCAATTTTAACTAGTAATCACATTTGTTTATTGAAACGAATAATCTTTTCCTTTTCTCTCCCTCTCCACCAGCAGCAGAATATGAGCTCTTTGAGGGTAGGGACTGGTTTAGTTTTTACTTTTCATAAGGCCTGACATTTAGCCTTCTTAATAAATGCTTATGGAATTTCAACGAATAAAATTAAATCCAAGAACAGCTTTTGTTAGATCCTTTGTCAAGTATAAATTCTAGTTAAGGTTGTTATGATGATAATGATAAATACTATCACTGACATTGATTAGGAGCCAATGTGATGTCTTTTGCTGAAAAGAACGGAGAAAAATCATTTACCACTCAGTTTGCAAATGGCAGAATAGAAAATTCCAATGTAAAAGTAAGATTTGCAATAGTTATTTTTCACTTGTATGAAGCTATTAATTTTCATTTCTATTTTTACTCTCCTGTAAGTGATTTTTTCATTGGCTGTATTGCTACTAGCCAAAAGTACATTGTAAAGAGCTAACAAATAATTTTAAATGAGAAAATTTTGACCACAAAAATTTCTTTGCCAAGAAAACAATGGCACTGTTTTCTGTAGGCCAACTTTTTTTCAAAGGACTGGAGGATATTTTCAACCATTAATCAGTATAGTTTCCTGAGCATTCTTGGCCAGCAGAAAATAATGCTGGAACAAGCAGTACACATGAGCAGTAGCCTCTGGAAAGGGTTGCAAAATATTCTGCTGTCTTAAGGTGTCATAAGGCAAGTACTTATTTCGTATAAGTTATTGAAGATTCTTTAAAATTGTCAGCTGGGAAAGTCAGCATTTCTTTTGGAAACATATACTGAGTCTTTAGCATTTGTTTTCAAATTAAATGTTTGTTTAACAAAGGGGAAAAAATTTAATTGAAAGGATGGGTGCCAAATTAGTGTTACCTTCTAGACTAGAGATTCTTTTCTTCTTTAAGAAGAATCCTTTGATGTTAACTTAGTGTTGAAAGATTTCAGGAAGAAAAGAAGTTCCTGGGAAAATTAAAAGCAGCAAAGTAGGTTGTTAGATGAAGACGACAATTTTTGGCATAGGAGAAAGTGTGAAAGAATTCTTGTAATCAAAATGAGACCCGAACCCCCAACAACACAGCGTATTTGACTGCTTGAAATGTATAAAAGGAAATTACAGGTTAGACAGCCTTCTGTTCCTAATACTGTTGTTTTCTTTCTACCATCTCTTCATTGATAGAATCTTCAAATGGAAAATTACCAATGGAAGAATATATGGGGGAAATGAGCTATTAGAAGAGAGTGTGTTGTAGGGATTTGTGCTGTAAAGGCAAACTGGACACCATAGAAAGGGAAGCAGATGAGTTTTTTTTTTAAATGAAAGACAAAAGAACACATCCAAAATATACTACTGAATTGAGGGAGGATGAGGCCTCCCTTAGCGAAAAACAAAACAAAAGCCAAGATATAAACTGAGAGAATAAAGTAACACCCCGAAGGCAAAGAGAAGTGACCTGAAACTGATGTGAAAATAAAAGTGAGGGTAAATCCCTAAAGGGTCTTGGAGATGGAAAGGATGCCTTCTGAATAACAAAAGCTTATGGGGACTTTGAAATTTGCACTTTGATTACATCATTAGGGAGATATTTAGAAGCAGAGGGAATAAAAAATAAAGTACTGAGGATAATGGAACTCAAGGAGGAGATAGCCATGACCAAGAAAACTCATTAAGAGATAGACTTTAAAGAAGTCAGGGAAGAAATGAATTAGATTGGAAAGTGTTTTTACAACCTGGAGGAAGTCATATTGCTGCTTCAGAAAAATCATCTGATCTAACACGTAAACCATTTCAAATACCATCTGGATCTCTTGGTTAGAGTATACGCTGAAATCAAGGTGGTAGGTTTGCTACCTGGATAGGTGATAAATAGCTTTAAATTGAGGGGGAGGTGAACTTGTCCATAATCATAATATGTATTCCTAACTACACTAACATATCTGATAAAGACATAGTCATAATTATTCTTATTGTTTTTTAATCAGTAGCAAAATTGACCAATTTATTTTTGCATGATTTCTTTTCTAGAAATTATTTCCCTTTCTGGAGGAACTACTTGTTCTGACCCTCTCCCCACTTCTTCTCCCCACCACTCCACCTCCTTCAGTCTATCAGTCCATCAGTCCATCAGTCCACTAACATTTGTTTACTTCCACAGTGTCAGGCATTATGCTAAGTGGTAGGGATACAAGGAAAAGTATAATAGAGATATCATTCCCAAGCATCTTAGTCTTCACACTACCTGGTATTGAACTTCTCTAACGGGAATAATTTCTCAGACCCTCTTCTCTGATGCTCAACAAAGCATAGATACTAATGCAGAAAGAAACAGGGACTAATGGAAACAGGACTAAATGTGATGTCAAACAAAGTGACATCCAGTTTCCCAACCCCCACAAATTACTGTTTTAGTAACTCTGAGCAAGTTACTTCATCTCCTTGAAACTGCTTCTTTATTTGATAAATGAGTATGATAATCTACAGTCTCACAGGGTTTTAATGAGAAAAGCACTCTGTGAACTTTGAAACTCTTTAGAAATGAGAACTTTTATTATTATAAGAGTGACATTCATCCCTCGCCTATATACACATCAAATTACTAACCAAATTGTGTTGATTTATTATTCAAGATACCTCTTGGATCTGTCTTCTTTCTATTCTTACTGTTACCACCTGAGTTCCAGCTCTCCACAACCCTCAGCAGGACTATCATTAACAACTGATAAGTAATTGGATCCTAATTAATCTTTCTGCCTTTAGTCTCTCCCCCATCCTATCCATTCTGTACACTGCTAATTTCCCTGAAACACAATTCTGTTCTTTTTGCTCCCCTACCTTTCAAAAATACTTCGATGAATTATCTGTTCCCTACCAAATATAGTCCAAGTTCTTTAGCTTGGTCTACAAGGCCTTTCATGATCCCAATTCATCTTTCTAGCTTTATTAACAGCTACTCTTCACATGAACTCTATATTCTTTAGAGAGGCTGTTTTACAGTAACTCAAGCATATTCTTTACTTCTCATTCATTTATTCATAAAACAAACATTTATCCAATGCCATTTTCAGATGCTAGGTACTAAATGGAATTTGAATTTGTTTTGTTTCCTTTTATCTGTAGTTCCTATCTTCATCGATCTTGTAGTTCATTGAAAAGGTAATCAAGTGATGGTGTATACAATATTGCCTTCATTAACCTGTTAGCAAACTTCTTCCCTGACAAAGACCTTATGAATAACCAGAAAGTTCAAAGGAAACATCCACTGTCTCTACATACATCAAATGATAAATTTTATGTAGCTTTTTGTTGTTCTTATATGTTCTTTCTAAATCGTCACTAGGGAGAGGGAAACTATTAAGTTTCTTGTTGGTTATTAAGCATAATTTTTCTTTTTTGTAAAGACTTCCCAATTATTTTTATTTTTTATTTTTCAACATTCATTTTTATAAGATTTTGAGTTCCAGATACCCCCCCCCCACCTTACTGCCCTCCCTAAGACAACAAACAATCTGATATAGGTTATACATGCACAATCATGTTAAACATATTTCTGTATTAGTTGTATTGTGAAAGAAGAATCATAAAAAAGGGAAAAACCACGAGAAGGAAAAAAACAACAAAAAAGGGAAAACAGTATGCTTTGATCTGTATTCAGACTCCATAGTTCTTTCTCTAGATGTATACAGCATTTTTCATCATGACTCTTTTGGAATTATGTTGTATTTCTGAGAAAAGTTAATTCAATCATAGTTGATCATTGCACAATGTTGCTGCTGCTGTGGACTGCATTCTGTTTCTGCTCACTTCACTCAGCATCATTTCACAGTTCATGTAAGTCTCTCTAGGTTTTTCTGAAATACATTTACTCATCACTTCTTATAGCACAATAATATTCCGTTCCATTCATATACCACAACTTCTTCAGCCATTCTCCAATTGATGGGTGTTCTCTGAATTTCCAGTTCTTTGATACCACAAAAAGAGCTGTTATAAATATTTTTCTGTTTGAGTCCTTCTCTCTTTTTTATGATCACTTTGGGATACATACCTAATAATAGTGTTGCTGGATCAAAGGGCAAGAACAGTTTGGGTGCCCTTTGGGTATAGCTCCCATATAGCTCTCCAGAATGGTTGAATCAATTCACAACTCCACCAACAATGCATTAGTGTTCCAAATTTTTCCACATCTTCTCCATCATTTATCATTTTCCTTTTCTGTTATACTAGTCAATCAGGAAAGTGTGAAGTTGTACCTTAGAATTGTTTTAATTTGCATTTTTTCAATAGTGAATCAGAGCATTTTTTCATATGACTATAGATGACTTCAATTTCTTCATCTGAAAATTGCCTGTTCATTGCCTTTGATCATTTATCAGTTGGGGAAAGATTTATATTCTTATGAATTTGACTCTGTTCTCTAAATATTTGAGAAATGAGACCTTTGTCAGAAACACTGGCTGTAAAAATTGTTTCCCAGAATTCTGCTTTTCTTTTAATCTTGGTTGCATTGGTTTTGTTTGTACAAAATCTTTTTAATTTAATATAATCAAAACTATTCATATTGCATTTCATAATGTTCTCTATCTCTTGTTTGGCCATAAATTCTTCCCTTCTCCACAGATCTGACAGGTAAACTATTCCTTACTCTCTAATTTTCTTATGGTATCACCCTTTATGTCTAAATCACATGCCCGTTTTGACTTTATCTTGGTATAGGGTGTGAGATGTTGGTCTATGCTTAGTTTCTGCCCTACTGTTTTCTAGTTTTTCCAGTAATCTTTAAAATATATATCATTAATTAATTTGTTTTTAGTTTTTAACATTCACTTATATAAGATTTTAAATTTTCTTCCCCATTCTCTCTTCCCCCATCCCCAGGATGGCATGCAATCTGATATAAGGTTTACTTATACGTTCATTTTAAACATTTTCATATTAGTCATGATGTAAAGAAGAATTAGAACTAATGGGAGGAATTACAGAAAAGAAGAAACAAAATAAAACAACAAAAGAAAAGGGGAACAAATAGTATGCTTCCATCAGCATTCAGACTCCAAAATTCTTTCTCTGGATGTGAATAACATTTTCCATCATGAGTCTGTTAAAGTTGACTTAGATCCTTGCATTGCTGAGAATAACTAAGTCTATCAAGGTCAGTCATAGCACAATGTGGCTGTTACTGTGTACAGTATTCTACTGGTTCTGCTCATTTCACTCAGCATCAGTTCATATAAGACTTTCCAGGTTTTCCCAAAGTCTGCCTGCTCATCATTTCCTATACCACAATAGTATTTCATTACATTCATACCACTGAGAAAAAAAAGATATACTCCTTTCTAATTCCATTCAATTTTCTCCAGAGGTCAGCTATATCTTACTTTTATAAAATTCTGTTCATCTCCTTAACTTCTTTCTTGTTTTTTTGTGGTTACATTTATCAAGTTCTGAGATGGGGAGTTCCCCACTAGTACAGTTTTCTTATCTATTTCTTCCTGTAACTCCCTTAACTTCTCCTCTAAGAATCTGGATGCTATGTCACTTGGTGCATATATGTTTAGTAATGATATTACTTCATTGTCTACAGCACCTTTTTAACAGCCTGTGGTTTCCTTCCTTATTTTTTAAAATTAGATCTCTTTTTGCTTTTGCTTTGTCTGAGATCAGGATTGCTACTCCTATTTGTTCGTTTTTTTTAACTTCAGCTGAAGCATAATATATTTTGCTCCAGCCTTTTTACCTTCACTCTGTATGTATCCCTCTACTTCAAATGTGTTTCTTTTAAACAACATACTGTAGGATTATGGTTCTTAATCTACTCTGCTATCTGCTTCCATTTTATGGGAGAGTTATAATTACTATTTGTGTCTTTCTCTCCATCCTATTTTCCCCACTGTTTATGCTTTTCTCTCTCCTTTATCCCTTTCCCTCCTCACTAGAGTTTTGCTCCTCCTCCAACAGTCTGCCTTCCCTTCTATCAGCCCCCTCCATTTTCTTCCCCTTTACCCTTACGTCTTCCCTCTCTTCTCTCTATACCCTCCCTTTTCTTTTTTCTTTCCCCTCCTACTTCCTACATTGTAAGTTAGATTTCTGTACCTAGCTGATTATGTTATTCTGTCTTTGAGCTAAATCTGCTGTGAGTAAGGTTCAAATAATGCTTTTTCCCCTCCCATCTTTCCCTTTACTGTAATAAATTTTTGTGCCTTTTCATGTGATATAATTTACCCTTGTCTGCCTCCCTTTTTCCTCTTCTCTCAGTATAATACTCTTTCACCACTTAATTAGATCTTTTATCATTGCATCAAAGTCAACTTATACCCATGCCAGCTGTCTATATATACCTCTTCTAGATGGCTTAATAATATTAATACAATTCTCTACAAGTGTCATCTTCCCTTGTAGGGATATAAACAGTTTGCCCTTATTAATAACATGTTGCTGTTGTTTTCTTTCCTCTTTATCTTTTTTATGCCTCCCTTGAATCTTGTATTTAAAGATCAAATTTTCTGTTGAGCTCTGGTCTTTTCATCAGGAAGGTTTGGAAGTCCCCTAATTCATTGAACATCAATTTCCTCCCCTGAAAGATTATGCTCAATTTTGCTGGGTAGTTGATCCTTGATTGTAATCCAAGCTCCTTTTCCTTATGGAATATAATATTCCATGCCCTCTGATCTTGTAATGTAGAAACTACAAGGTCCTGGATAATCCTGAGTGTGATTCCATGATATTTAAATTGTTTCTTTCAGGTTATTGCAGTATTTCTCTTTGACCTGTTAATTTTGGAATTTGGCTATAATATTCCTTGATGTTTTCTATTTGGGACTTCTTTCAGGAGGTTATCAGTGGATTTTTTTCAATGACTATTTTACCTTCTGTTTTTAGAACCTTAGGGACCAGTTTCTCTTGATGATTTCCCAAAAGATGCTGTCCAGGCTCTTTTGTTTCATCATGGTTTTCAGGTAGACTAACAATTTTTTACTTGTCTCTTCTGGATCTATTTTCTTGGTCAGTTGTTTTACCAGTGAGGTATTCTGTTTTCTTCTATTTTTTTTTTTCATTCTTTTGTTTCTGTTTGACTGATTCTTGGTTTCTTATAGAGTTATTTGCTTCCACTTACCCAATTCTAATTTTAATAAATTGTTTTCTTCTATTAAATTTTGTATGACTTTTTCTTTTTGCCCATTTTATTTTTCAAGGAGTTCTTCTCTTCAGTGAGTTTTTGTGCCTTCTATTCCATTTGGTCAATTCTACTTTTTAAGGACCTGTTTTCTACAGTTAATTTTTGTCCTTCCTTTTCCAAGTTATTGACTCTCTGTTGCATGCTTCT
Source organism: Pseudochirops cupreus (assembly GCA_028627135.1). NCBI lineage: Eukaryota > Metazoa > Chordata > Mammalia > Diprotodontia > Pseudocheiridae > Pseudochirops > Pseudochirops cupreus. Next base: position 193,018,891 of record CM053580.1, on the reverse strand, counting down.
CATTTCTTTTCCCAATTTTTTTTACCTCTCTTATTTGACTTTAAAATCCTTCTTGAGCTCTTCTAAGAAGGCTTTTGGGGCTTAGGACCAGTTCATATTCCCCTTTGAGGTTTCAGATGTGGGTATAATGTCCTCTTTTGAATTTGTGCCTTGTTCTTCCCTGTCCTCATAATAAGAATCTATGGTCATTGTCTATTTCTGCTTTTTGCTCTTGGTGTTTGCCTAATTCCTGGCATTTAGAGTTGGATTCTCCTGCTGGAGTGAAGGGGACAATCACTCAAGCTTCTTGTACTAGAGGCCTGGGACCTGGTCACTGGCTTCATGTGCTGGGCTCTTCAGTGCTGTCAACTGGAGACTGTAGGGCTCTGGCAACTTACCTCCTTCTGAACTGGGGTCAACAACACTGGAGCTCTTGGGGTGGGGGTGGGGAGTCTGGCCCTTGGGGGAATGCCTGCTCACTGGGGGCTTGCTCTGGAATGTTTGACTGCTGGATGATGTCTGCCAGCCTGGAGCTGTGTCTCTTGGAGTTGTGCTGAAGCACCATGGTATTTGGCTGCTGGAGAACACTGGTCCAGGTAATGGTTTTCCAAGCTGGTGACTGCCTGTGTTGAGGCACTCAGTGAGGCACTCAGTCCTGGTGTTGGTGCTTGCCTGCTTCACCACCCTGGGGCTCAGGATCTCCTCCTGATTTTCTGAGATGGGGCTTGCTGATGGCTTGCTGGGATACCTCCTCTCCTATGCTGCTCCACCTCCCCCAGAGCAAGAGGTGCCTTTCCTATTAATCTCCCAAGCTTCCTGGGCTATAAGACTACTGCACCCTATCTTTCTGCTGTCTCAGCTATTCCAGGGTATTTCCTGGGGCCACTATTTTCTGAGCTTTCAGAGGTCAACAAAAGAAGATGAGAGAGAAACTTACTTCTTACTCCACCATCTTGGCTCCCAGAAGTGGAACTCCTCCAGTAGTTTTTGTCAAATAGTAAGTTCTTATCCAAGAAGCTAGGGTCTTAGATTTTTCCAAACTATAGATTACTGTACTATTTTCTGCTGTGTCTTGCATACCTAGTTTTTCCACTGATTCATTACTCTATTTCTTAGGCAGTGCCAAAGAGTTTTGATGATTGCCACTGGTATGGCTAAGCCATTTTCCTTTGCATTTTTTTTTTCATTAATTCCGCTGAGATTCTTGATCTTTTGTTCTTCCAGATGAATTTTGTTAAAATTTTTCTCTCCCTATAAAATACATTTTTTGTAGTTTGATTGTTATGACACTAAATAAGTAAATTAATTTAGGTATAACTGTCATTTTGTTATTTTAGCTGAGCCTACTCATGAGCAATTGATATTTTTCCACTTACTTAGATCTTACTTTATTTGTATGAAAAACGTTTTGTAGTTGTGTTCATATAGTTCCTGGGTTTGTCACAGCAGGTAGACTCTCAAATATTTATATTGTCTGCATTTATTTTAAATGGAATTTTTCTCTCTACCTCTTGCTGCTGGGCTTTGTTGATAAGATATAGAAATGCTGATTATTTATGTGATTATTATTTCCTGAAATTTGCTTAAGTCATTAATTATTTCAAATAGTTCTTTAGTTGATTCCCTAGGATTTTCCAAGTATAACATCATATCATTTGAAAAGAGCGAGTTTTGTTTCCTCATTGCATTTTCTAATTCCTTCAATTTTTTTTCTTCTCTTTTGCCAAAGCTAATGTTTCTAGTACAAAACTGAATAAAAGTGGTGATGATGGTGTAATGGTAATGGAATTTGGAGATGCCCCTGTATTGGCTTGGTTTTTGGGTTGAGTGTTAAAACCTAGAGTTTGTGAATCCCACTTGTAGGATGGCCTTGTTGACATGAAGAGAGAGGGTTGAACTGGGAGGAGCTGTGAATTGGGAGAGAGGCCCAAGTCTAGAGAAGGCCAGAATGACTTTTGGGAGAGCAGTATCCAGTATTGTGGAGCCTGAGTTGCTGAGAGCCTGCTGGAGCTGCCCAGGACTTTTGAGAACTGACACCCAGAGCTGCCAAGAACTGAGGAGGCATGGCTGTGATGCTGGTATTTTGTCTGTCTGTTTTGATATTGTTTTGCCAGATTCAACTGCTAGTAAAGGACAGTGCTGCTGTTGTAGAGGTCCTGGAACCTGGCTGTTGGTTCAGAAGCACTGAAGGAGGATTTTCTTGTGGTACCTGCACAGAAATCCTGGAAGAGGGCCTTGCTGATGTTTTCAGGGGTTCTGGAACTGTTCTACAGGCAGAGAGTGACTTGATGAGGACATTGGCTATGGCTTTGTT
>CM053580.1:193006081-193016098 GCA_028627135.1 Pseudochirops cupreus | reverse complement strand
GTTCTGTGAATGTTTGCTGAATAAATGGGGTTTGCTATGCTGGTAATCCGAATCTTAGAAGTTGTCTTTGTTTGGCATTATAGATGGACATCCTTATTTCACCCCTGATGTTACTGGGAACACTTCTACCTCATTCCCATTACATATTATGCTTGCTGGTGGTTTTAGATAAATAGTACTTATATTTTTTGTAATTTAATTATTTATGTTTAGTATATTATTTCCCCCAATTACATGTAAAAACAATTAAAAGCAAAAAACATTTGCTTTTAAAATTTTGAGTTGCAAATTATCTCCCTTTCTCCCTTCCATACCCCCCCCACACTTTGAGAAGGCAAGCAATTAGATATAGTCTATACATATATAGCCAAACAAAACATATTTCCATATTATTATTCATGTTGTGAAAGAAAATATAGGCAAAAAAAAATCAAGAAAAATAAAATGAAAACGTGCTTCAATCTGTATTCAGAATCCATCAGTTCTTTGTCTAAGGATGGATAGCATTTTTCATCATAAGTCCTTCGGAGTTGTCTTGGATTATTTTATTGCTTAGAACAGCTAAGTCATTGACAGTTGACCATCTCACAACGTTGCTGTAACTTTGTTTGTAGTATATATTACTTTGTACCAGCACATGTAAATTTTTCCAGCTTTTTCTCAGAGCATCCTGCTCATTATTTATTATAGCATAGTAATGTTCTATCACAATTACATTCTGCACTTTGTTTTTCCATCCCCAATTGATGGATATCTCCTCGGTTTCTAAATCTTTGCCACCACAAAAGAGCAGATAGAAATATTTTTGGACATATAGGTTCTTTTTCTTTTTGTTTTTTATCTCTTTTGGGATATAGACGTAGAAGTGGTATTGCTAGGTCAAAGGGTATGCACGGTTTTATAGCCCTTTGGGCATAGTTTCAAATTACTCCACAGAAAGGTTAAATCAGGTCACAACTCCATAAATGGTGCGTTAATGTCTCATTTTTCCCACATACCCTGCCCTGACATTTGTCATCTTCCTTTTCTGTACAATTAGCCAGACTAATAGGTATGAGGTAGTGCATCAGAATTATTTTAATTTATATTTCTCCAATCAATAGTGACAGAGCATTTTTTGATATTGCTATAGATAGCTTTGATTACTTCATCTGCAAACTGTTAATATCTTTTGATCATTTATCAGTTTTGGAAGGGCTCTTATTTTATCAATTTGATTCAATTCTCTATATGTTTGAGAAATGAAGCCTTTAGCATAGAAACTTTCTTCTAAGTCTTTTTTTCCAGAATTTATTTATTTTTAGTTTTCAACATTCATTTCCACAAGATTTTGATTTCTGAATTTTCTCCCCATCTCTCCCCTCTCACCCTAAAATGGAGTGCATTTTGATTACTGCTTCCCCGAGTCTGCCCTCCCATCTATCATGCTCCCCCCCATGCTCTTCCCCCTTATTTTCTTGTTAGACAAGATAGATTTCTCTACTCTATTGCCTGTATATCTTATTTCCCAGTTGCATGTAAAAACAATTTTTTATATCTGTTTTTAAAACTCTGAGTTCCAAATTCTCTCCCTTCTTCCCTCCCCACCCACCTTCATTGAGAAGGCAAACAATTCAATATAGATGATACGTGTGTAGTTATGCAAAACACTTCCATAATAGCCATGTTGTGAAAGACTATATTTCCCTCCATCCTATCCCACCCCACACTTATTTTATTTTCTCCTTTGACATTGTTCCTTTTCAAAAAGTGTTTGCTTCCGAGTACTCTCTCTCTCAATATGCCCTCCCTTCTATCATCTCCCCAACCTTTTTTCCCCTTCCCCCCTTTACTTTCCTGTGGGGTAAGATACCCAAATGAATGTGTATGTTATTCCCTCCTTAAGCCAAATCTGATCAGAATAAGGTTCACTCATTCCCTCTCACCTCCCCCCTCCTTCCCTACATTGTGAAACCTTTTTCTTGCCTCTTTTATGGGTGATAATTTGTCCCATTCATTCCCCTTTTACCTCCCAATGTATTCCTCTCTCACTCCTTAATTTTATTTTTAGATACCATGCCTTCATATTGAACTCATCCTGTGACACCTACCAATCTATCTATCTGTCTGTCTATTTAATCTTATCTACCTATCATACTGTTTCCTCTCCCTACCCTAATACTGAGAAAGGTCTCATGAGTTACAGATATATCATCTTTCCATGTTGGAATGTGAACAGTTGGACTTTAATTAGTCCCTTATGGTTTCTCTTTCCTGTTTACCTTTCCATCCTGAGTCTTGTATTTGAAAGTGAAATTTTCTGTTCAACTCTGATCTTTTCAGCAAGAATCCTCTGTTTGAAAGTCCTCTATTTTATTGAACATGAATTTTTCCCCGGAAGTATTATGCTCAGGTTTGCTGGGTAGGTGATTCTTTGTTTTAATCCTAGCTCCTCTGACCTCCAGCATAACATATTCCAGGGCCTTTCATTGCTTAAATTAGAAGCTTCTAGGTCTTGTGTTGTCCTGATTTTATTTCCACAATATTGGAATTATTTCTTTGCTTGCAGTATTTTCTCCTTGACTTGGGAACTCTGGAATTTGGCTACAATATTCCTTGGGGTTTTCCTTTTGGTATCTCTTTCAAGAAGTGATTGGTGTTAGGGCGGCTAGGTGGAGCAGTGAACAGTGTACCAGCCCAAGATGGCAAGCATACTGATTACTCTTTCCCCCAATATGCTCTCACTTATATAGTTCCTTATTCCCTTTTACCCCCTTTCCCCTTACTTGATTGTAAGGCAAGATGGATTTCTGTACCCCACTCCCTATATATCTTATTTCCCAGCTTTTAAATGAAATTTAAAACATCTAAAAATATTGTTTATAATTTGTTTTTAAAACTTGGAATTCCAGATTCTCTCCCTTCTTCCCTCCCCACCTACCCCCATTGAGAAGACAAGCAATTCAATAGAGGCTATACATGTGTAGTTATGCAAAACTTTCCCATAATAATCATATTGTGAAGAACTAACTACATTTCCATCAACCCTATCCCACCCCCTATTTATTCTATTTCCTCCTTTGACCTTGTCCCTTTTCAAAAGTGTTTGATTCTGACTTCCCTGTCCTCTAATCAGTCCTCCCTTCTATCAACTCCCCTACTCCCTTATTCCTTTTCCCCCTACTTTCTTGTAGGGTATGATTCCCAATTGAGTGTGTATGTTATTCCCTCATTATGCCAAATCCAATGAGATTAAGGTTGACTCATTTCCTTTCACCTCCTTGCTGTTCCCTTCCATTGTAATACCTTTCTCTTTTCTCTTTTATGTGAGATAATTTACCCTATTCTACCTCTCTCTTTCTTCTCCCAATATATTCCTTCTCACCTCTTAATTTTATTTTTTAGATATCCCTTCATATTCAACTCACCCTGTGCCCTTTGTCTATGTATACATATGCACACATGCACACATGTATACATACACACATACACACACACACATATATTCACTTCAGCTGTCCTAATACTGAGAAAAGTCTCATGAGTTACAAATATTGTCTTTCTATGTAGGAGTGTAAACAGTTCAACTTTAATAAATTCCTTATGATTTCTCTCTCCTGTTTACCTTTTCATGCTCTCTCTTGATTCTTATACTTGAAAGTCAAATTTTCTGTTCATCTCTGTTCTTTTCATCAAGAATGCTTGAAAATGGGGTGAGTAGGTGGAACTGTGAATAGAGAACTGGCCCTGGAGCCAGAAGGACCTGAGTTCAAATATGGCCTCAGACACTTGACGTCACACTTATTAGCTGTGTGACGATGGGCAAGTCTCTTAAACCCAATTGCCCTGTCCTCTCCCCTCCTAAAAGCAAAAAAAAAAAAAGGAAGAAAGAATGCTTGGGAGTCCTCTATTTTGTTGAATATATTTCTGCGAAGTACTATACTCAGTTTTATTGGGTAGGTGATTCTTGGTTTTAATCCTTTCTCCTTTGACCTCTGGAATATCGTAGTATTCCAAGTCCTTTGATCCCTTAATGTAGATGCTATTAGATCTTGTCTTATCCTGGTTGTATTTCCACAATTTTCAAATTGTTTCTTCCTGATATTTATAATATTTTCTCCTTGACCTGGGAAGTTTGGAATTTGGCTGTAATATTCCTAGGAGTTTTCTTCTGGGGATCTTTTGAAAGAGGTGATCTATGGATTCTTTCAATTTCTATTTTTTCCTCTGCTTCTAGAATATCAGGACAGTTTTCCTTGATAATTTCTTGGAAGATGATGTCTAGGCTCTTTTTTTTGATCCTGGTTTTCAGGTAGTCCAAAAATTTTTAATTAAATCTCCTGGATCTATTTTCATTCAGCTGTTTTTCCAACAATGAGATAGTTTACATGGCCTTCTATTTTTTTATTCTTTTTTTTTTGTGCTCTTTGGAGAAGGGAAGGTAGGGCAATTGGGGTTAAGTGACTTGCCAAAAGTCATATGGCTAATTTTTTTGTGTTAAGTGCCTGAGGCTGAATTTGAACTCGGATCCCCTTGACTCCAGGGCTGGTATTCTACTGTGCCATTTAGCTGCCCCTATATTTTTTTTTATTCTTTTGCATCTCTTTTATAATATCTTGATTTCTCCTAAAGTCATTAGCTTCCATTTGCCCCATTCTAATTTTGATGTAATTATTTTCTTCAGTGAGCTTTTGGGCTTCTTTTTCCATTTGACCAATTCTGTTTTTTTCAGGTGTTCTCCTCATTGGCTTTGCTTTTTGGACCTTTTTTTGCCATTTGGGTTAGTCTATTTTTTAAGGTGTTATTTTCTTCAGTATTTTTGGGGAGTCTTCTTTAGCAAGTTTTTGACTCATTTTTCATGATTTTCTTGCATAACTCATTTTCCTTCCCAATTTTTCCTCTACTTTTCTTACTTGATTTTCAAAATCCTTTGTGAGCTCCTCCATGGCCTGTGACCAATTCATATATTTATTGGAGACTTTTGGTGCAGTAGTTTTTAATTTGTGCTCTTTTTCTGGTTCTGTTTTGATCTTCTTTGTCACTAAAGAAAGATTCTATAGTCCAATTTCTTTTCCTGTGTTTGCTCATTTTCCCAGTCAATTACTTGACTTTTAAACTCTTTGCCAAGGTATAACTCTGCTTCCAGAGTGGAGAGTGCTCTGTCCCAAGTTTCTGGGGTTTTATGCAGTTGTTGTCAGAGTTACTTCTATGCACTTGCCTGAGAATTGTTAGGAAGACTCCCTCTCTACAGCTACATCAAGCTCTGCCATGCAAGTCCTCCTCATCCTAGGATCTCCACCCAGAACTGCTATCTAGATCCAAGCAGGGCAAAACAAGTCAATCCTGCCTCAGAGGCAGCAAAGAGATTCTTGCAATTGCTCTCTGATCAGCTGCTTGGTCCCCCTACCATCTGTGGGCCTGGAGCTCTGGAAGCAGCAGCAGCAGCCAACTCTGCTGCCTCAGAGTCTGGAGCCAGACCATGTTCTTCTCTCCCCCAGATCCTACAGGGTTTCCCCATTGACCTCTTTGGAGTCACTTATCATACTATTTCTATGAAAGACTTTCTCTTTGGTGTTTGAGGGTTGAGAAATCTGGAAACTTGCCACAGCTGCCAGTAATTCAGTCCCTTGAGGACTGCTCCAGCCCAGTCTGTGCTGGTGTGATCCACACAGGGCTTCACTCCACTCCCAGCCTGGGTGCAAGGCTGTTGGCCTGCCAGGCTGTCTTCAGCTGGAGGTGTGTTTCACTCTGTCATTTTGTGGGTTTTGTAGCTCTAAAATTTGTTTAGAGTCATTTTTTACAGGTATTGGAGGTGATTGGTGGACGAATCAAGCAAGTTCTTGTTTTTACTCACAAATCTTGGCTCAGCTGCTTAAGATTTTTTTTCAAAGTTACAATTGCTAAATGTATTTTCTTCCATCCTATTCTGCCCTCCTTCCTGTTTATTCTATTCTCTCTCTCCTTTCACCCTGTCCCTCCTCAAAAGTGTTTTATTTCTGACTACTCCCTCCCCAAATCTGGCCTCCCTTCTTTCACTCCTCATCCCTTTCTCTTATCTTCTTCTTCTTCTACTTTCCTGTGGAATAAGGTAGATTTCTGTACCAAATTGAGTGTGTATGTTATTCTTTCTTTGAATCAATTCCAATGAGAATAAGGTTCACTCACTCTCATCAGCCTTTTCTTCCCCTTTTCTGTAAAAGCTTTTCTTTTTGCCTCTTTTTATGTGAGATAATTTAGCCCATTTGACCTTTCCCTTTGTCTTTCTTCCACTTCATTACTCTCTTACCCCGTAATTTTTTTTAGATATTACCCTGTCTTATTCAACTCACACCTGTACCCTCTGTCTATTTATACTCATATATATATATATATATGTATATACACACACACATATATATATACACACACATATGTATATATACTCCTTCCATTTAATGAGAAATTTCTTGAGTTACAAGTGTCATATTCCCAAATCATAATATAAACAATTTAACCTTATTAAGTTACTTATAATTTCTCTTTCCTGTTTACCTTTTGATATGTCTTTTGTGTCTTGTATTTGAAAGTCAAATTTTCTATTCAACTCCGGTCTTTTCATCAAAAATGCTTGAAAATCCTCTACTTCATTGAATATTCATTTTTTCCCCTTGAAAGATTTTACTTAGGATTTTTTTTTAATGATTTAGTCCACTTTTATTTTTTTCCCCAATTTATTTATTTATTTTTATTTTTCAACATTCATTTCCATAAGATTTTAAGTTACAAATTTTTCTCCCCATCTTTCCCCAACTCCCCACCCCAAAATAGTGAGCCTACTGAATACCCCTTCTCCCAACCTGTTCTCTCTTATATCCTTCCTCATCCCCCCAACTAACTTTCTACTACTGAAAGATGGATTTCCATACCCCAGTGCCTGTATTTATCTTATTTCCCAGTTGCATGTAGAAAAGCATTTTTTTAAAACATTTGTCTGAGTTCAAGATTTTTTTCCTTTTTCCCTCCTCACCCACCCCTACTGGGAAGATAAGCAATTCAATATAGGTTGTACAAGTGTAGTTACACAAAACATTTCCATAATAGTTATATTGTGAAAGACTAACTATGATTCCCTCCATCCTATCCCCCCTCACACTTATTCTATTTTCTCCTTTGACCCTGTTCCTTTTCAAAAGTGTTTGCTTCTAACTACCCTCTCCCCCAATCTGCCCTCCCTTCTATCATCCCCCCTCTTATTCCCTTCCCCCCTATTTTCCTGTAGGGCAAGATACCCAATTGAGTGTGTATATTATTACCTCCTTAAGCCAAATTCAATGAGAGTCAGGTTAACCCATTCCCTTTCACCTTCCTCTTCTTCCACTCCATTGTAACAGTTTTGTCTTGCCTTTTTTTATATGAGATAATTTACCCTAATCTATCTCTTCCTTTCTCCTTCTCCCAATATATTCCTCTCACCTCTTAATTTTATTTTTTTAGATATCATCCCTTCATATTCAACTCACCCTGTGCCCTCTATGTATACATATACATACATATGTACATTCTCACATATATATTTATACACACATATACCCTCCTATACATACACATATGTTTGTATACATGTGAATACATATATGTTCCCTTCAATTATCCTCATACTGAGAAAAGTCTTATGAGTTACAATTATCATTTTTCCATGTAGTACTATAAATAGCTCAACTTTAATAAGTTCCTTATGATTTCTTTTTCCTGTTTACCTTTTCATGCTTCTCTTTCTTCTTGTATTTGAAAGTCAGATTTTCTGTTCAGCTCTGTTTTTTTCATCAAGAATACTTGAAAATCCTCTATTTCTTTGAATGACTATATTTTTCCCTAAAGCATTATACTCAGTTTTTCTGGATAGGTGATTCTTGGTTTGAATCCTAGCTCTTTTGACCTCTGGAATATTACATTCCAAGTCCTTTGATTCCTTAATGTAGAGTAATGTTTCCACAATACTCAAATTGTTTCCTCCTGACAGCATACAGTATTTTCTTCTTGACCTGGGAACTCTGGAATTTGGCTACAATATTCCTAGGAGTTTTCTTTTGGGGATCATTTTTGAGAGGTGATTGATGAATGCTTTCAATTTCTATTTTGCCCTCTATTTCCAGAATAAGAGGGCAATTTTGCTTGATAATTTCTTGAAAGACATTATGCAGGCTTTTTTATTGATCATAGCTTTCAGGTAGTCCAATAATTTTAAAATTATCTCTCCTGGGTCTATTTTCCAGGTCATTGGTTTTTCCAGTGAGATATTTCACATTGCCGTCTATAACTTCATTTGTTTGGATCTGTTTTATAGTATCTTGATTTCTCATAAAGTCATTTGCTTCCATTTGCTCCAATTAGTCTAATTTTGAAGGAATTATTCTCTTCAGTGAGTTTTGAAATTCTTTTTCCATCTGGCCAATTTGGTTTTTTAAGGCATTCTTTTCCTCATTGTCTTTTTTTGGCCTCTTTCGCCATTTCAAATGGTCTATTTTTTAAGGTGCTATTTTCTTCAGTATTTTGGGGGGTCTCCTTTAGGAGGCTGTTGACTTGCTTTTCATGATTTTCTTGCAACATTCTCATTTCTCTTCCCACTTTTTTCCTCCACTTCTCTTACTTGATTTTCAAAATTCTTCTTGAGCTCCTCCATGGCCTGTAACCAATGCACATTTTTTTGGGAAGCTTTTGATGCAGGAATTTTGAATTTATTGTCTTTCTCTCATTCCATGCTTTGATCCTTTTGGTCTCCAAAAGATGATTCTATGGTCTGTTTGTGCTTCCTCTGCTTGCTCATATTGCTAGCCAATTGCTTGACTTTTGAGCTCTTTGCCACAGTAGAACTCTGCTTCCAGATTGCAGAAAGCTATGTCCCAGATTACTGGGGTTTTTGTTGCTGGTGGAACTATTAGGAGGGCACCCTCTCTGCAGCCCCCACAAGGTCTGGCACACTGGCCACATACCCCAGGACTACCACCCAAGACCACAATCCAGATCCTAACAAGTTAAAGCAAGAGCAATTACCCTACGAATGGTTGCTTGTTCCCCCTACAATCAGCAGTCCAGGAGCTTGGAGGCAGACACGTGGCAGCAGCTCCAGCTCCAGCACCTCTGCTACTTTATGCCAGGGGGGCAGGGGCCAGACCTTGTTTTTGTCCACCCAGTTCCAACAGAGCACCTGACTAACCTTTTACTTTCTTTTTGTTGTTTATGGGTTGAGAAGTCTGGAAACTGCCACAGCTGCTTGTGATTCCCTCTCCTGAAGTCTGCTCTGGCCACTGCTGGTTGGGGCTGCCCTGGGGCCTAAACCACGCAGCTCACGTGGGACTGTACTTGGCTCCCAGCCTGATGTGATAGACCCTTCCTGTCAGTGTGCAGGCTGTCTTCAGTGGGAGATTTGTTTCTCTCTGTCACTTTGTGTGTTCTAGAGCTCTAAAATATGGTTAGAGTTATGTTTTTTTTTATATGGAGGTGGTAGGAGCTGAAGCTGCATGGAGGTCCTACTTTTACTTTGCCATCTTGGCTTCTCCCCCAATTTTACTTGGTTTTGCTTATAAATGACTCTTTGTTGTAATCCTATGACATCTGGAATATCGTATTCCAACCCCCCCAAAGCTTTGATGTAGAAGTTGCTAAATCTTGTGCTGGTGTGACTGTGGCTCCATGATCCTTGGCTTGTTTCTTTCTGCCTACTTGCAATATTTTCTCCTTGACCTGTGAGTGCTGGAATTTGGCTGTAATATTTCTGGGAGTTTTCATTTTGGGATCTCTTTCAGGAAGTTATTGGTAGGTTCGTTCAATGACTATTTTACTCTTTGATTCTATAATATCAGGGCAGTTTTTCTTGATAATTTCTTGAAATATGCTGTCCAGGCTCTTTTGTAAAAATAAAAAATTATCATAGTTTTTAGTATTCCAACAATTCTCAAGTGATCTCTCCCGGATATATTTCCTAGCCCAGTTATTTTTTCCAATGAGGCATTTTACATTTTCTTCTATTTTTTTTAAAATTCTTTTGATTTTGTTGGACTG
>CM053580.1:192985761-193005981 GCA_028627135.1 Pseudochirops cupreus | reverse complement strand
TGATTTTTAAAATCCTTTTTGAACTCTTCCAAGAAGGCTTTTTGGGTATGAGACAAATTCATGTTCCCCTTTGAGACTTCCCATGTAGGCATTTTGGCATTCTTGTCCTCTTCTGAGTTTGTGTTTTGATCTTCCTTGTTGCCACAGTAGTTTTTCTATGGTAAAGATTCTTTTCTGTTTTTTTCCCTCATTTTAAAAAGTATATTTCATGACTTTTAAAGTGGAACTCTACTTCTGGGACATACGAGGCACTGTCCCAAGCTTCTTGTACTTTGAGTCTTATATTTGAAAGTCAAATTTTCAGGGGTCAGGGGCATGATCCCTGGCTTTCTGCACCTACACTTCGGGTGCTGGCAGTTGCCACTGCACTTGGGTGGCCTGGCCTACTCATGCCTGTTGTGTAGGGGGGTCATGGGTTGGCAGTTTGCATTCTGCTCTGGGGCTAGAGGCCTCAGGGCTGGCCTGCTCTGTCACTGGCCTGCTAAACCAGGACCAAAGGGTCTGGGTTGCTGATCTATGCTGTGGCTAAGAGCCTCCTGCTGGCTTGCCCAAACACCATCTGTGCTGGGCTGTGTTCCCTTTTTACCCAAGTGAGACAGACCTTTCCCGAAGTGCTTTCAAATTATCTTAAACTTGGAGATTGTTTCACTTCATTTTTTTGTAGGTTCTGTTGCTCCAGAATCTTTTTAGAGGATTCATTTAACATTGTTTCCAAGGGTAATTGGGGAGAATTCAGGCAACTTCCTGCCTTTACTCTGTCATCTTGGCTAAAACTATCTATGTATGATTTTTCTACTTTAAAATTGGGAATCCATGAACTTCATTCACTTCTTTGGGCACAGGAGAACCTTTGCCCTTTACCTCTCTTTGAGATTTTACCTGTTGACCATGGGCAAAGAGAATTATTGAAGGCTGTTAGTAATGATTTCTGAGGTTTTTCTCCTACTTCAAACCCTGCTTTAATGTTATTTTTCAGTCATTGGCTTGCCTCTATATACTTGCCAGTATTCTCCAGCTGGGGCAAACAAAAACACTACATTGATCACATGTAGTATTGTTTATGGAAGGAGAGGAGCTATCCCTGCCAGTTTTCCTTCCTTCCAAACCAGTGGATATCCTTCCTCTGATGTAAAGTAGCCCACATTCCTTTGCAGCATTGCAAGTAAATATTCTTCAGTGCAATAAGCAAAAATAACTTGCTCTCTAATAACATTCATTGTTTGGACTGAATCTGTAGTGAATGGAGAAAGAAGCACATCTGTCTCCATCTGGTGAAGTACAGGTAATAAAATTTAAATATCTGAGACACTTGTGTTTGTTCTAAGTCTTTTATAAGAACTCTTTCTTAGACTGAAGAGAAGTTGAGAGGTCTTGTCAGCACTCGACGTAAGGACAAATATGAATACTTCCTGAAACTGAAATGTTATACATTGGCTCAGCAATTAGAAATGTCTGGAGCTATCTGAGAACACGTGAAACCCAAGGGCAGATATATACCATGCATTAACCATATGATCAAAATGTTATTGTTGAACTTTAATTCAGGCAAATGAAAAAGAGAACATTTGAGGATGAGATGGAAACAAACATGGACTTGGACAGATTTTGGGAGATAATGGAGAATGGAAGGGCCTGGAGCACTGTGGTCCACGGGATCATGAAGAGTTGGATGCAACTGAAAAGCTGAACAACAAAAATTTAGGGTATCTCTTAAATACTTTTCTTTTCTCCCCATTCTCGAATATCCTTTAGATTACAATCCAAAACAGAGTTTCTGAGGTGGAGGTGGAATTGAAGCTGAGGGAACCTCATTTCCCCTTGAGGCTACAGTCAATTCCAGAGCAATGAACTCAAGGCAAATTGAGAGGACAGGTAAAGCACAGGGATTGGAAATGATTGGCAATTCCAGTATGCTTAACCTGGATAGTCATTGACCTAAGCTAGACAATTATTCCTGTAAATAAATTGAGTGGTCAGTTCTCTCTCCTCTTCTTGGACATCTGGATAATTATTCTGAATCTTGGGTGGTGGTCTGAATATTTGAAATAAAAGGAAAATAATGTGACTTGTCTTTGAAGAAGTTAAAAAGAGAAAAACAAGAGAACTGTCCACTATGATTGATTTTTCTGAACTGGTTCTGTGCCAGTCCAGTGTTGTTTCAAGGGATTTGTTAAAAAAAAAAATTAAGGAAAAAATTCACTTTATCTCAACAGTTTATTTATTTTTAATTCTCATGTGTCACATTTAATAGATAGCCTGTTCATTAGAACAATGGTAAATGCATCTTTTCCTATTCCTTAGAGCATTTCAAGTGACTAGGAGTGGGTGTATTCCAGACTTTGGAATTTGACTAAATATTTCAGATTACTTTGGCAAAATTTAAAGCCATTTTGTCATAAGCCCCCTTCTCTCCCTTCTGTTTCTCTCTTAAACTCATGTTTGCTTAAAAAGAAATGTAATCCACATGTTTCTGAATCATTAGCACAATTTACTGAAAAGGATTTTTGCTGTTAAGAACTACTGTTCTTATTAAAAAATTTCCTCCATGTAGTAATTAAAAGCCTCTGCAGTCTGGTTGCAGTAGATCTTTCCAAATTTATTTCACATTATCCCCTTCATGCATTCTACCTTCTGGCCTATTTGCTTTTTTCTTGTCCTCCTCACCTCTTCTTCACAGAATCTCCAACTTCTTCAATGCTCAGCTCAAGTTCCACACTTTTTTAACCTACCCATACTCCAGTTATTAACAGATTTTCTTTCCTGAAACTACATTTGCTTTTTTTATTATTAACTTTTAAAATTCTATGTTGAAAATTGTATTTTATATCTGTAATTTGTTATTTCTAGCATGTTTCTTATTTATATGTATAACAATGTCATTCAGTCATTTAATAAACATTTATTTTGTGCCTACTATGCACTAAGTGCTAGGGATGCAAAAAGTATCAAAAGACCATCCTTATTTATAATAAGTTTACAATCTAACCTAGTATGCCATTTATTTATTGTTTTTATATTTTATATTTATTTTTGTGTCATGTGTTGCACGTTCTTCCAAACAGCATAAGCTTCTTGAAATTAAAGACTTACATTTTTGTTTTTATATTCCCAGTAGTTAGTCCAGTGCCTTGAACATAATTTGTTATTGTTCAGTCATGTCTGACTCATCCTCACCCCAAGGGGTTCTCTTTTTTTTTCATTAGATTTTATGTTTATTTTTAGTTTACATCATTCATTTTCACAAGATTTTGAGTTACAAATTTTCTCCCTGTCTTTCCCCTACCCACCAGCCCAAAACAGCAATCCCACTGCTATATCCCTTCCCCCCCAATCTGCTCTCTCCTATGTCCTCCCTCATTCCTTCTCTGACTTTCTGGTAGGGCAAGATGGATCTCCATACCCAGTGCCTGTAGAGTATATCTTATTTCCCAGTTGCATGTAAAGAAAAATATTTTTTAAAAACATTTGATTTTACAACTTTGCATTCCAGATTCTTTCCCCTCCTCCCTTATCACCCACCCTTAGTGGGAAGATAAGCAAATTAATATAGGTTGTGCATGTGTAGTTGCCCTAAAACATTTCTATACTGGATATATTGTGAAAGATTGACTATATTTCCCTCCATCCCATCCCACCCCCCACTTGTTCTATTCTCTACTTTGACCCTGCCCCTTTTCAAAAGTGTGTGCTTCTAGCTACCCTCCCCCCAACCTGCCCTCCCGAGCTCCACCATCCCCACTCTTATCCCCTTTCCCCCTACTCTCCTGTAGGGCAAGATACCCACTTCAGTCTGTATGTCATTCCTTCCCTAAACCAAATTCAATCAGAGTAAGGTTGACCCATTCCATTTTGCCTTCCTGTTCTTCTCTCTATTGTAAGTTATCCCTTGCCTTTTCTATATGAGATAACTTACCCCGTTCTCTCTCTCCCCTTCTCCTCTCATTATATTCCTCTCTCACCTCTCAATTTCACCTTTTAAATATTATCCTTTCCTAGTCAATTGATCCTGTACCCTCTGTCTATGTATGCCTGTGTACATATATATACACATTCACATATGTATTCGTATGCACATATACCCTCCTATACAGACATATACATACTTGTATACATATATATGTACATATATATATATTCCCTTCAACTACCCTCATATTGAGAAAAGTTTCATAGGTTGCAATTATTGTTTTTCCATGTAGGCATGTAAATAGTTCAACTTTAATAAGTTCCTTATGATTTCTTTTCCCTGTTTACCTTCTCATGATTTTCTTGCTTCTCGTATTTGAATTTTCTATTCAACTCTGTTTTTTTCATCAAGAATACTTAAAAGTCCTCTATTTCATTGAATGACTATATTTTCACCTGAAACATTATACTCGGTTTTGCTAGGTAGGTGATTCTTGGTTTTAATCCTAGCTCCTTTGACCTCCGGAGTATCATATTCCAAGCCCTTTGATCCCTTAATGTAGAAGCTGCTAGATCCTGTGGTATCCTGATTGTGTTTCCACAATATTCAAATTTTTTCTTCTTGGCAGTTTGTAATATTTTGTCCTTGATTTGGGAACTCCAGAACCTGACTATAATATTCCTAGGAGTTTTCTTTTGGGGATCATTTTCAAGAGGTGATTGGTGAATTCTTTCAAATTCTCTTTTGCCCTCAGGTTCTAAAATATCAGGGCATTTTTCCTTGACAGTTTTTTGAAGGATGCTTTCTAGGTTCTTTTTTTGATCATGGCTTTCAGGTAGTCCAATAATTTTTAAATTGTCTCTCCTGGATCTTTTTTTCCAGGTCAGTGATTTTTCCAATGAGATATTTCACATTACTGTCTATTTTTTCATTTATTTGGCTCTGTTTAATAGTACCTTGATTTCTCATAAAGTCATTAGCTTGCATTTGCTCCAATTGAATTCTAGAGGAACGATTTTCTTCAGTGAGCTTTTGAAATTCTCAAATTCAGCTTTTTAAGGCATTTTTCTCCTCATTGGCTTTTTGGGCCTCTTTTGCTGTTTGAGTTAATCTATTTTTTAAGGTGTTATTTTCTTCAGTCAGGTTGTTGACTCTCTTTTCATGATTTTCTTGCATCATTCTCATTTCTCTTCCCAATTTTTACTCTACTTCTCTTACTTGATTTTCAAAATCCTTCTTGAACTTCTCCATGGCCTGTAACCTTGGAAGCTTTTGGTGCAGGAGTTCTGACTGTGTTGTCTTCCTCTCATTCCATGCTTTGATCCTTTTTATTGCCCAAAAAAGGAATCTAAAGCTGGATGACTGTGCTTGCTTTGCTTCTTTTACTTGCCCATGTTGCCACTCAATTACTTGACTTTTGGGCTCCTTGCCACAGTAGAACTCTGCTTCCAGAGGGGAGAGCTTTGTCCCAAATCACTGGGGTTTTCATGGCTGCTGGAGCAGTTAGGAGGGTGCCATTTCTACAACCCCTACCAGCTCTGTCTCACTGGTCACAGACCTCAGACCACCACCAAAGACTGTGATCCAGCTCCAGGCAGGTTAAAGCAAGAGCAATTACCCTCTGAAAATTTTCTTGGCCTCCCCTACGATCTGCAGGCTAGGAGCTCTGAAGTAGCCATGTGGAAGCGGCTTCAGTGTGGCCACACGTCTACTACTTCTAGCTCTAGGGGCAGGAGCCAGACCCACTCCTCCATCCCCCCAGTTCCAACAGAGTTCTACACTAACCTTTCACTTTTTCTTTGGCATTTATGGGTTGATAATTCTGGAGACCACCACTGCTGCTGGTGATACACTGTCCTGAAGTCCATGGCAGCTGCTGGTTGGGGCCACCCTGGGGCTAAAACCAGAGGCTCACTCCGGGCTGGGTTCAGCTATCAGTGCTGCATTGGACCCTTCCTGTCCACTGGCCAGGCTGCTTTTGGCAGGAGATTTGTTTCTCTCTGTCACTTTGTGGGTTCTGTCCCCAAGGGGTTTTCTTGGCATGGATACTAGAGTAGTTCACCATTTCCTTCTCCAGATCATTTTACAAATGAGGAAACTGAGGCAAACAAGATTAAGTGACTTGACCAGGGTCACACAGCTAGTAAATATCTGAGGTCAGATTTGAACCTAAGGTGTCCTGACTCTAAGCCCAGTACTCTATTCATTGTACCACCTATCTGTTCTTTGTACATAATAGGAAGTTAATAAATATTTATTGAATTGAATTACATATAATATATTCTAAAGAATGCATGAATCTTTTCTCTGCAAGTCATACTTTGTCAACGCTTAAATGAATTTGATCTCAAAAATACATGGAGACAATGTTATCTTGGAGAAAAAAAAATTCATTTCAGGTTCCTTAACTTCTAGATGGTGTTTGAACTAGGCATTTTTAGAATATTTTCTTTCCAGTCTGACTCTGATTCCATATACTAATTCCTTATTGTCTTAATTAAATTTAAAATACATACATTGTATTATCTTCTATATGTAAGCCACTGGAAGTGACACTTAGAGGTTTGCAAAAACATGGCTCCTACATTAAGGGCGCTTACAGTCTGATATAGGGTATGAAACCTATCCATAAACAAACATAATATGAAGTAATGTTTCAAAGTATATAAAGTGTATAGACAAAGCGGCAGTTGAGAGAAAGAATTACTTCTCAGGAGTAGTGGTGATGAGGGAAAGTTTCATGAAGGAGGTTCCCTTTGAGCTCATCTTTGAAAGATGGTAGGGATTAAACATTTAGTGTGTAGAAGAAATCCTTTCAGAAAAATGTAATACCTGATAAAAAAGAAGAAAGAGCAAATGTGCTTGGGGAAAGATGAGTAATTTGGGTTAGTTTGAGTCTGTGCTTGTAAAAGAAAGTAGCCAAAAAATACTAAGTGGGTGGATGTATATTAGGCTGTGGAACTTTTAACCTAACGAACCAATCAATAACATTTAAGTTCTTACTCTGTGCCAAGTACCAGGGATACAAACACAAAAGAAAAAAGAAAAAAAAGAAGTAATTCCTCATCCTAAAGGGGCTAACATTATTTTTTAATAATTTTTTAAAATTTAATTTTCAATTTATGGATAAAACAAGCATTTCTGCAACATAGCATAATAATAAAAAAAGCTTGCTTGTGAAAATGCAAATCTATTATATACAAGTTGTTATTCCATTTACAAATATAATATAGTTATCATGTAAATTTCTTTTTAAAAAATTTTCCCTTTTTTTCTTCCCTCTCCACTAGAAAAAGCTACCATTAGATGCAAGAATACACACACATACACACACACACACACACATATACACACACACACACATAAATACACACACACATATATACATACTCATACATATATTTGTGTGTTTGTGTATATACACTTACACATCCTATATATACACACATATATATGTACTCATTCTATGCATACTTCCATTTATCAGTTCTTTCTCTGAACACAGATAGCATCTTCCTTCTCATGTGTTTTGTAGCTAATTTGGGTGTTTGTAATAGTCAAAATGATTTAATTAAGGAGCTTACATTCCATTGGAGACAATACGTACGTATTTGTATGTGCAAATATATGTACAATATGTATATGCACATATTTATATGTATGTTCAAAGCATATAAGATAAATACAGGGTGGCTTTTTGGGAGGTGGAGGTGGTTGAAGGGAATCAGCTGGGAGGATTAGAAAAGGTGTCATGTAGGAGATGGTATCTGAGCTAAACTTTTAAAGACATCAGGTATTAGCAGGGCAGAGGAGAGGAAAGAATACATTTCAAGAGTAGGGATTATCCAGTGGAAAGGCACATAGATAAGAAATAGAGTGTTGTAAGGAACAACAAGGCCATTTTAGTCAAACTGTAGATTTTATGAGGGAGAATAATGTAAAATCAGTCTGGAAAGGTAGGTTGGAGCTAAGTTGTGAGGATTTTAAGTGCCAGAGGAATTTGATCCTATATTTGATGCTTGAGTTATTAGCAGATCATTGGAGTTAATTGAATAAAGAAGTGGCATGGGCAGATTTGGACTTTTGGAAAATTACTTTGGGAGTTGTGTAGAAAATGGATTGGAGAAGAGAGAGAATTGAGGCAGGGAGAGCAATTTATTCATCTCAATTCACTAGGGCATCTAAGCAGCACAGTGAATACAGTGCTGGGTCTGTAGTCAAGAAGACTCATCTTCCTAAATTCAAATTTGACTTCAGATACTTCTTAGCTGTGTGACACTGGGCAAATCAGTTAACCCAGTTTGCCTCAGTTTCCTCATCTATAAATTGAGTTGGAGAAAGAAAAACTAAACCATTCCAAGAAACCTTGCCAAGAAAATCCCAAATGGGACACAACTGAAAAATGACTGAACAACAAAACACTCTTATTGTCTGTCAATTTCTTCCCGCTTTTTAATCATTCCTTGTCTTTTCAAAATTTGTATACTTGGTTTGTGCTAGATGAAAATAATTAATCTGTACCATTCTACCATTTAAACTATTTGTTTGAGTGTAGAAGAATTCAGCTGCATTACCTTTTTTTTTAAATTAACTTTTGTTTATTTTTAGTTTACATCATTCATTTCCACAAGATTTTGAGTTACAAATTTTCTCCCCTTCTTTCCTCTACCCACCACCCCACAACAGTGACCCCACTGTACACTCCCTCAATCTGCTCTCTCCTACATCCTCCCCCATCACTCCTCTGACTTTCTGGTAGGGCAAGATGGATTTCCCTATCCCTTCTGTATATCTTATTTCCCAGTTGCATGTAAATAATAATTATATCTATATATATGTTTTTTTAAACATTTGGTCTTAGAACTTTAAACTCCAGATTCTTGCCCTTCTTCCCTCATCACACACCCCCAGACAAGCAATTCAATACAGACCGTATACTGCATTACCTTTCTATTCAATTTCTGCCGCTGTCCTAAAGAAGTAATTTTGCACTATCTTCAGAGCCTTCTCAATTCTCATGACCTGGTGATCCAAAACCATTTCAACTCATGGAAACTCTAAGATGTACAGGCATGGAATTTGATTTTTTTAACCTTGCTGTTCTTTCAGTTCTCATGCCCTTTTGACCCTGGGATCACTCATGCACCAAAAATGACCTCAAGTATAAGAAAACCTGTCACCAGAGACCTACTGCCACCCTAACAGTGCAGGTAGGGCTGTTCTAAGCTTAATAATTTTCATATAAATTTGGATTTCCTGTTGGAGGCCGTGAATATTAAGATCCAAGACTCTTTGAATTTTACATAATCTTCACAGTTGTGATATTGCCTCATACAGATATTCAAAACTTGATCTGCTCTAAAGCTAAGTATATGAGATTAATTTTTTTTCCTTTGATTGCTCTCCATATTGGACTAATAAATGCTTGTTGATTGATTGGAATGAAAATATTTTGAAAGTCTGATTGCCATCTGCACAAAATTAAATTGCTTTGAAGTCCCTTGAGAGTGACTATTTTTATCTTCTTTTCAATGAAATGACCATGATCATGGAAGCTAGAGAGGGATCATATCATGAAAGACAGTGGACCTGTCTTGGATTCACAAAGACCTAAACTGAAGTCCTGTCTGCCTGTGATGCCTATTATCTATGTAACCAAGACTTGTCATTTAATATCTTAGTTCCCCAAACAACTTTCTAAGACCATTAAGTTCCAGTTACTGATCTAAGACAACTCTTTGTCTCCTCTTAAGGTCTTAGAAAAATTGATCTAAATGGGTGTAGGGAGTTACACACTGGGACTTTATGACACATTGATGAACTCAGGTCTCTCTTGACCAAAACAAAAGTTATAATATTTTATAATATTTTAAAATGTCCAAAAGTTTGAACTCATAACAACTCTGTGAAGTAGGTAATACTAGTTTTTTGTGCTCATTTTACAAACAAGGAAATGGAAATATTTCAGAAAGAAGCGTGCATCGTTTGTTAAAAAAAAAAAAAAAGAAAATCAAGCGAATCGGCCTTTTAAGGAGCCTGGTTTAGATGGAAAAAGAGAATATGTAAAGAAGAGAAAATACGCAAAAAATAGAATGAAAATGCAAAGATTGGGAAGACAGAATAAAGTCAGATTCTAGAGAGACTCAAGTAACAGAATAGGGAGATTGTAACTTGGTCTTAAATATTAGGGAGCTGTTGAAAGTGAGTCATTTTTTCACAAGTCAATGCCTTCTCTGGTCCAACTAAGTTGTTAGCTCCACTTGGAAAAGGGCCATGAAAGTAGTTGCCTATGCTCAAATGCAGGTTCTGGTCTAAAACTGAAAGTTCCTGCCCTCTCTCCTCCCCTACCCAGCCCATGGGAAGCTTAAGGGCCATCTCGATCCAGCTAAGGCAAATTTTTACAGATCAGAACAAATGGCTTTTAGTAACTTCCTGTATTCACAACAGTGGTGTCAAAGTTGTTTTGAAGACAGCAATTTACAGACCCTCGAAAATAGCTTTAAATGAAAAGCCTTAAGGTGGGAAGTCATTTCCTCTTTAGATAGCTCAGGAGATCAATCACTTTCTTTTCTAGTAAAACGAACAGATGGTGAGGTATAGATCTACTGTAATAAGCAGCTAGTGACTTTTCTGTGCACATAGATCCAAACAAACTGAACATCTCATCCAAAGAAATGAAAATTATTTTTCATAAAGTTCACTATGGAATAAACCACTCAAAATGAACAACTGTAGAAGACAGTGAAAGATTTTTTCCCCATTAGAGATAGTGATATCTCTTATTCTCAAATACAAAATTTATTGTGTACAAAAATAATGAATTAAGAAATAATTCCTCTTCTCATATATTTGTATGCTAGGCAGGACATACATATAAGGGGAAATGGTCTATAGAGAAAGGTTTACAACTTCCCTGCCTTTTTTTTGGTCATTAGAATCCAATTTTTGCAGAATGAAATTTTACAAAAAAACAAGAAACAAAATCAGATTCCCAAATCTTCTTCTTTAGGGGGTACCCCAGTGGTACAGTGGATAAAGCACAGGACCTGAAATTAGGAAAAACTGAATTCCAATCTTACTTTAAATACTTATCAGCTGGTGACCCTGAGCAAGTCACTTAACTTCAGTGGTCTACATTTCTTCATCTGTAAAACAATTATAGTATCATGATCTACTTCCTAGGATTGTTGTGGGACTAGAATGAGATAATATTGTAGACTTTGCAGACATTAAAGTGCCACATAAATGCTAGTGCTTATTATTCTTTGTTAAAAACTGAATATTATATGGTACTTTGTGATTTACAGAGATATAAATATAATATTTCTTTTGATCTACTGAAAAACTCTATTAATGTCATTAGTGCTGTTAGAAATATGAAGTCATTATTTTTATTGTTAATAATATCTTTAACTAACAGTTTTACATGATTTTTCTGTCTTTCCTGAAACCATTTTAAATTGATATTTAAAGTGAATATTTGTGATAGATTCAAGGTTACAAATGGTCTTAGATTCAATTCAACCTTCTCTATTTCATTGCTTATTTTCACATCTTTGGCATTCACCATTGGCTCCACACGCCTGGCAGTGAACATGTTGTAAAGCAAAGTTCTTGTTTTGGGTCACTGACCCCTAAGGTGGGGATCTGAGTCTAATTGTTTTCACCCTAGGTTGTAGCAATATCTTTTTTATTTCCATTAGCTATATTTATTTAATTTAGTTATTGTGGAATGTGTAAACATTAAGCAACCTAAATGTGTCCCATGGCTAGCTGTAAAATCAAAGGATTGAAATTCATGATTCCTAATCTAAAGTTCTAAGCCTCAGTGATTTTGTGATTCAATATCCTTTATATTTCCTAATACTATTAGGAGTAGGTATATTTTCAGATATCATTATTCCTCAATATTTAGGCTGTTTAAAGATTGTCATGTAATATGAATAATAAATTTTTAGTTGTGAAAAATATAACTTTATTCCACTTAGATTAAAAGTAAATGCAATGGTACTTATAGTGTGTAGAAGTAATTCCCTTACAAAAGAGAGATCGTAACAAAACAACAATAAACATAAAATGTATTTTATAACTTGTTTTTCTACCTTAACTTTGCTATTTTCCAAATAGTCTGCTTTTTAGTCATGTTTCACTACAATACAGGGTTGTTCTGTTTCTAAGAAATGTATATAGATATGTGTATACATGCATTTATATGCTACACACACATTTCTGTATATATGTCTTTGCATGTGCATATTTTGATTTATAATCAACTGCCAAAGAGTTCTAATTTCCTGTATGTCAAATCCCCACAGTGCACCAATTAATAATTTGCAACTTAACCGCATGCAACTCTGGTCCTAACCAAGACTATTAAGTCCATCAATGGTATTGCCTTCCTGTTTTCTTTTTCAACAAATGCCATGTCTTTTTTACAATTGGTTTTTTATTAGCGCATGTAAAATATTTTGCTTCAGAAATTTGGAGGTGAATTGATGTAAAATTAGGATTTTCCAGTTCTGTATAATTTATTAAACTCCACCTTCATTCTACAGCTCATGCGTCAAGGAGAATCAGTATTCTCTAAACAGAAAATATCACAAGCACAATTTTCAACACAATTCGTATTTATTAAGCCTCTACCATGTGCCAAGCATTCCTCTCTCTGAAGATTTGTTTACTTTTACTTACATAAATTTTCTTTTATCAAAAAGAAGCAATTTAATTTTACTAAGGCCATATTTCTTTATGGCATGCATGATGTACTAAAAATATCAATGGAATGAGATTTAGGAGACAAAATTTAGACTCGGAATATCCATCAATAAGCCATATAATCTTGGACAAGTAACTTAACCTTTAACCCTTTCGATTCTAAAAACCTTGATTCAAAATTTTAGTAGAATAAAATTATTGATTAAATATTGTTTATATAAAATAAATAATATATTTATATGGCAATATATTATAGTTTACTTTTATTTAACTAACTTTCACTTAGATCAGCTTATCAGATCCTCACAC
The DNA here is from genome assembly GCA_028627135.1 of Pseudochirops cupreus. NCBI lineage: Eukaryota > Metazoa > Chordata > Mammalia > Diprotodontia > Pseudocheiridae > Pseudochirops > Pseudochirops cupreus. The sequence continues at coordinate 192,993,050 of CM053580.1, read as the reverse complement.
AATCTTCTGAGATAGTCAAAGTAAGGTATTATTCTCTCCATCTGACAGATAAAGAAATGGAGTCACATTTACCCAAGATTGTATGCAATTAATAAGCAAGAGAGCTGAAACTTACATAGATCTCTTTCAATTCTAAGTATAGTATTTTTCCTAGTTCGTCATGCTGCAGAATTATTTGTCTTTGGTTTATTTTCAAGACATGTCTTCCTGTTTCCCAATAATTAAAATATCCATCACAACATAATAGATGACAAGGCCAGCACCTCATGCATTCTTTTGTATGGTAGAAAACGATTTCTTTTACTGTCAACCATCCAAGATTAACAATATGCATGGTAAACAATTTCTTATTACTGAAGCATATAAAATATTTTGAGAGCTAGCTCAGCGACCCAGGTTAATATGTTTTGGGAGTACCAACTATTTGACCCTACATTCCAAGAGTACTTCCTTTGCATCTCTTCTCCTGAATGATTCCAGTGTGGTTGAGAGAATGATAAACTCACCACTTGTGTAAAACCTGTTTAAAAGTCATTCTTTCAGGGCAGGTAGGTGGCACAATGAATTGAGCACTAGCCCTGGAGTCAGGAGGACCTGAGTTCAAATTTGACCTCAGACATTTAACACCTTGGGCAAGTCACTTAATTCCAATTGCCCTGCCTTCCCCCCTCCAAAAAGGCAAAAAAAGGTATTCTTTCTTTGAAAACTACGCTGTATTCACTGTGCATATTTATAAGAGGTAGGTGGTAGCTGGATGGTGCAGTGGGTAGAGCATTAGTCTTGGAGTCAGGAAGACCTGAGTTCAAATGTGACCTCACACTCTTACTAGCTCTGCGGCCTTGGGCAAACAATATAATCTCTACTTTAGTTTTCTCAACTATAAAATGGATATAATAACAGTACCTACTTCCCAACAGTGTGATCAGGATGTAATGAGAAGCTATTTGTAAAGCATCTCACCTGTAATGGGCAGTATATCAATGTACATTCCTGCTCCTCCTTACTTCCTGTTTCTGATTTGACAAATGAGAAAGTTTGGGAGATTTAGAAGGTAGGAGCTTTTGGCTCAACCATTTCATAATGGAGGAAACCACAGGCCTACTAATAAAAGAGATAAATTGGTATTAAGAAGAAACTTTGGCCCCTCTTGCCTCCTTCCCTTTTTTTAAATGAAAAACCTGAAACCAAACCAAACACTGAATTACTCCTCTAAAATGCAGTCAGAATGTCAGAGAACAATTTCCTGCAGTGAAATCTATCCGGCCCTAGTTTGAACAACAGATCAACCTGAATGGATAGGCAAAGAAGCAGAGCTTGAAAAGCTTAGAGGTCTCCAGCCTCTGAATTCTGAGGCCTTAAAAAGACCTGTCTGTAAGTCCTTTCTTTGATTTTGCTATCTCAGGTAGCTATGGCACCTTGAGGGAGCATGATACTTACTGATATTACTCACTTATCCTGAACGTTTTACATTTGGTCTAGTGATTTATTTACTGAAGTTAAGTTCAGTGGGACTTCATATTTATTGAGCATGTCCTTTGTGCAAGACATTGTCCTGCGTCATAGAGATCCAGAAAAGAGAAACTACATAACTTTTGTCATCAAGAAGCTTATAATCTCGTAAGGAACAAGATACATATATAAATAATGCTAACAGAGGGAGTCCCTAAAGCTATGTACAATTCATAGAAGATAAAAATCTGAAAAGGTAATAAAGAGGAAATTTATTCAAATTTTAGCATGTTTAATCTTATAATTGTTGTGTCAGTGTATCCATCATCACCGAATATGCAAAGTATGGTACCATTTTCTAATTCCGTAAGAACATTATGACTTATATTAGGGTCCTAATCATGCCAGTTATTCTAGCAAAAAAAATAATAATTCAAAGGGCAAAGTTTTGAGTACAGTTTAGTTTCAACATCACCCCCAGTTGTAATTTTTCCTTTAATCAATGTTACAACTTAACAGTGAATATAAGTCATTTTGCCTTCCATTGAAGCTACTGACCTAAATCATCTGGAAGTGAAAATTGTTGAATGTGGGTCTGATTGTTATGAAGTACACATATCACTTCAACCATGTGAGGTAGGTAATATACTATTATCCCCATTTCATAGATAAGTAAACTGAACCTTAGATAAGACCTACTTGATCATGGTCACATAGTAAACATCTGAGGCTGAATTTCAAAAGAAAGTTCCTGAATTCTAAATCCAGAACTCTATTCATTCTACCTTCCTACCTCTCTCTTTAAAATATAATACACATTAGAAAATGATAAATTGCATAAGAGAGAGTAAATAAAATAGTCTGAGATAATGAAGGAAAGAAGGATCATTTTTAGCAAGGGAACAAATTGGTTCAGATTTCCCTATAGTATGTCACATGCAGGGTTCCATCAGTCTATCTAGGAGTTTATCTAGACTCCTGCCCGCTTGATATAGAAGTCCATCAAAATCTGGAGCTGAGTCATCTTCAAAATTTGGAACTTACTGATCAGGCCAACCATCAATATAGATTAGTAGAACAGGGATGGACTTTAGAAATAATCTAGTAAAACCCTTTTATTTTTGCAAATGAGGAAACCGAAGTCTTCACCAGGGAAGTGAAGGATCTGACCCAAAGTCATGGAGACAATTCAATGGAAGAGTTAAGACTAGAGGTCAGTCTGCCACTTTCTTCTACTAGACCTCATTAAAGATACAGCCCAGGGATGGGGAACCTGAGGCCCTGAGGCCACATATAGCCCTCTAGATCCTCAAGTACAGCCCTTTGACTGAATCTAAACTTCACAGGACAAATCCCCTTAAAGGATGGCCACATGTGGCCTCAAGGCCTCAACTTCTCCACCCCTACAGGTCATCTTCATGCCCTTACATTTCCACGACATCCTATACGAATAAATTTTAAAAGTTAGATTATGAAAATTTGCTTTTGTGACACTCTTGGAAAATAAAATAGTCTTGAGATACATGAAGAAAACTTTTCAAGGGTCTATGCTACTAGGCATCAACTCATTGGAATATGAGTATCCTCTGTATTAATCCTACAAAGTTAGAATAAAAGACTGCGTACATCAGGGATAGAAAACTAGTTCTAAGTCAGGTAGCCCTGAGTTAAATTTTTGCATATGACACCTATTAGCTATGTGACCTTGGAGAAGTCACTTAACTCCTTAGCCCCTTGGACAATTCTAAGACTAATTACTTGCATGGGGGGTGGTTCCATACTCTGAATTCTATACACAAATGAAACCACAAATCCAACCCCCAAACTAGAAGGACAGCTATATTAAACCCTCCAATCCCCTCCATGAAAAGACTCTCTCGGTCTGTGTGTGTGTGTGTGTGTGTGTGTGTGTGTGTGTGTGTGTGTGTGTGTGTGTGTATGTACACAATATTCCTCTAGCAAACTACCCCTACCTTTTGTCTTCTTCACCTTTGTTGTTCACAATTTGTATCCTTGGCACAACCATCTCCCTTTGCTGCCTCCTCCTATGTTCTTATTCCTACATAATTCAGGTTTATTTCTTCTTATGCCCACTATCTTTTTTCTTATCTATTTTCTAATGTTTTTTGAAAAATTGTTCTATCGTGAGCAAATCCTCATAGAACAGTTGTGTGTGTGTGTGTGTGTGTGTGTGTGTGTGTGTGCATCATGGACCCCTTTGCCAGTATGGGTAAACCTATTGAACTCTTCTCAGAATACTACTTTCTTTAAATACATAAAATGCATGAGATTACAAAGGAATCCAATTACATTAAAATGCCAAAAATTATTTTAAAAAGAAAAGGCTCATAGACCCCAGATTAAGAATCCTTGCTCTAGATATTTTCATTGAGGCATTCTTCTCTCCACTCGGTTTCCTTAATTTAAATCTAATTTTCCTGGCATGAAAATATTTCCCTTGTAGCCCTCTCCATTGAAGGTCAGGCTTTCTCTGATACTAATCAATTTATTGGAATTGGAGAAGTCATCTTGGTCTTTCCTCACAAGTGTCACTTCCAGGCCAATGATCCAACACTATTGTTCAGCAACTTCTCTTCTTGTTAACTAGGAAAAGAGAAAAGACCAATCTATTCTTGGACCTTAGATCCATTGGTATACCCTCAATACTCATCACGTTGTCTTCTAAAGCCCATATTACTCTCTCCTAATTCTCCTTGTCATTATCTATTGTATTTTATATACTCAGCTTCTTCAATGATTTAAGCACATGACCCACATTTTTTCCTCTCCATTCCATATCGTGCTATCATCTTTAGCAAATTCAACATTCTAGTGGAGTACAAATCTAATACCCTGGCCTCAAATTTCTTCCATCTCTAATCTCTATTGACCTTCATTGCAATCCACTTTAACTACATACTAGCATGGCCACACCTAGGACCTAACCATGACAGATATAATGGGTGCAAATCCTGGGTCTGGTAATCTTCACCTATGTAAACTATGTATCTATGTAACAGTGGGATTTTCTGTCTCTGGGTTTAGTCTCTTCCTTTATGAAATGAGAGAATTTGGCTAGAATAGATAACCTCTAAGGCCCCTTCTGTCCCTAAATGATCTATGATCAAATTATACTTGCTGGTGTTGGTAAGTCCATTGACTACCCATTTTGGATTTGAGTGAGAGAAACTATTCACAGGTTCTTCTGATAGTAAACTCCTTTCCATAAAGTGGAATCAATGGGCCAAATCAAGATACAATAATGACTCATGTTGGGCTAAACCATGGGGGATCTTAAACAGTGGAGATTAATGAAAGAACCTGCTTAAAATGTTCATTTTTAGAACTGGTAATTTACAGACTTCAGATTTGAACCTAGCTCTAATACTCTTTTCACTATGTGAAATTGTTTCTCAGAAATTTGTACCCTTATTTTATAAGCAATTAAAGTTGGAATGCATCTTAGAGGCCATCTAACCCAAACTCCACAATTTTATAGACAACTGAGGTACAAGGAGAGAAACTGATAAAATCACTCAGATAATAAGGATCATAAAGAGGAGTCCTGTTGAATTCCCCATAACAAATATTCAAAATACATTTTCCTCCTTCCTGAATCCCCAACCATGACTCAACCACTCCACAGTTACAGAAAATAACTGCCAAACGAGTCTCTGACATTTGGATCTCTTCGTGTCATAGGTCTGCTTAATGCCTTTCAATCATTCTCTTATGTCATATACATAATATTTTGTTTACATAATATTTTTTGGCAAGGCATTTAATACTAAATAGTTTTTGGCATGGCACTTAATGATAACCTTGTAGACAAGGGAAAGTGAGCTGAGACAGATGATAGTATAGTTAGTATGATTATTGTGCAGGTTGTTCTCTTACAGAGCCCAAGATCTTTATTTTTGGTTCCATACTGTTTACCTTTTTTTTTTTTAAACCAGTGACAGATAAAGGCATAGATCATATTTATCAAATATTGGATGACATGAAGCTAAAAGATACATTATATTTCTTACTTGTTCCTCCCCTTCCAATTGGTAGACTGTTACAGATGACTTGGGGTGATCTGGGCAGGGTTCTTTACTTCTTAATTTCCCCATGCCCCACGCCATCCAGATTCATTCCATCCAAGGGCAACCAGCCAATATTCTACCCAGAAAAACTTAAGTTTCCAATCCCCCTCACCCTAGAGCATGCCTTCAACTTTCTTTCAATGTGCTGTTCTCTTTCTCATCCTCTTGGCAAGACACTGAATTTCTAATCCTACCATTGCCAAAGGGAGCCTGGAATTCTCTCTACTCTGATCCTTAGATTCATTCTATCCTCTTCCCAACATTAGTGCGATACTCCTGGGTGATACCCTAGCACATCCTAAGGACTTTTAGACTTTGCCCTCTGATCAGTAGCTTTATCCTTAGAATCCCCAAACTTTTCCATCCTACCTGTTGCTGAACACTCTTATGTGCATTTGTCTTTTGTGATTAAGAGTGTGAGCTTCTTGAGAATGGAGCCTATTTTCTTTTTCTATTGGTACTCCAAATACTATTTGGAGCTGGAGCTATTTGGTCCAGAGCAGGAAAATTACTGATTTAGTGTTAAACAGGTACATAGATTTCACAGGTAATGGTTAACAGAACTAGGACTCAGACCCATGTAATCTGTGATGATTAGGTCAAAGGTATGGCCATACCTATACTAGTATGTAGTTAAAAGGACTATAGTGAAGGTCAATAGAGATTAGAGAGTTTTTGAGATATAGTTTTAGAGAAATTTGAGTCCAGGTATGAGATTTATCCTCACCTTGAATGCTGCAGTTGTTGAAGATGGTGACAGGATATGAACTTGAAGGGGAAATACTACTGTTTATGTTTTTCTGTACTTTCTATTTATATGATCTGTGCTCTAATGTAGTGCTTGGCACAATTATTGCTTTTTGAATCCATTCATACGAAAGGATATAGGCCAAAATGAACGGTAAAGTCTAATATAATTAAATTTGTTAAAGATAAGTAAAAGTATCAGATAGGGGAGAGCTGTCTAGATGATCAATAACATAGATTGAGATAGACTGAGGAGACTTTATAAATTGTCTACTTCAACTCATTTATTTTAAAGAGGACAAAAATGAGAACCAATGAAGCTAAGCAACTTATCCAAGGTCATGTAGGTAGAGCTAGAATTAAAGCCCAGATCCCTTGACTTCATGTCCAGCAGTTTTTACATGACTCCATAACGCTTCCTTCTCAATGCGTAAAAGACAAGGGATCTTAGAGGACTATGAACTCAACAAAAGATGACTGTTAGCCAAAAATTCTAGTGTGATCTCAGATTCCATTAAAAGAAATAAAGTACTTTGCCACTTTCATGAATGTAGCATGTATTATTTGTGTTACAGCCATTTAGATATGTGTAATGAACTCATAGGCTTGTCAACTCCATGATTCAAGGACTTCGCATTCCATATTCTTTGCGTTTCCCTCCTCTTCCCAAGTGTTTAGAACTGATACTTAATACCCCATTGATGCTTAATAAATGTTTATTTAATTGAAATGAATTCTAAATCCTTCTCTGAATATACTAATTTTTCTGCTTCTGTCACATCACTATAAAGACATGGGGATTAAATCATATAAGACTGACCAATATGGAACTGGCATGTGGATCAAAATTGTTAATTCTAGAGTGACTTGAGAATAGTATAACCCACAGAGATATTTCCTCTAAAACACTGCTTTCAAAGTTTTTGGTCTCAGGATACCTTTAAACTCTTTTTTTAAAAAATTTTTTTTATTTACTCATTTACTTTTAATTTACAAGATTCAGTT
>CM053580.1:192946530-192985261 GCA_028627135.1 Pseudochirops cupreus | reverse complement strand
CAGTCTGAAAACAAACAAACAAAAAACCCTAAGACCATGGGTTGTCAGGAATAAGACTGAAAGTTAATTTAGATATGATCCAGGAAGTAGGGAGTAAAGAATAGACACCTGTGAAAAGCAGTATAGCCGTATTCAGCAGATACATATCGATCTTCTCAGTGAAGTTCAGTGCTCTCTTCTTTATTTTGATCTTTTGGTGGTGGTGGAGACAGATGTGAGAAAAAAGAAAACAAAATAAATTTAGGAGGGAGGCTATTTAGAGAAATACCATTCTTCTCTGTGTGTGGACTTCAGACATCTTCCACTCTTAGGACATATATTGAGGAGGTCTAGGGTAAGGTGTTAGAATCAGCACTTAATTAACTTGTTGCCTAGAGAATGCAGAATGAGGTGTTAGTTCACTCACTTCCTGGATTCTGGCAGTAGATTAAAATATATATATATATTTCTGCTAGAGACTTGGAAAGGATAGAAAGGTAAAGTTTCTATGTATCAAAGGAATGGTGAAGCCTTGAAATTCTAAAGTTGCCAAAGACCATGGGTTCTTTTGAAACATAGAAGTCTTAGAGTAGATATGACAATATAATTTTTAGGGAACAGGACACAGGCTAATATCTCAAGTTGTCTGGGTTGACATAAGACTTAGTTAAATAACAATTGAACTATGAAGTAGGGGAGAAAAGGCCTTAATTTGAGCTTAGGTTTTATACATCTTCAATTCTTGCTGTAAAGGACAATTTTCTCTTAATATTAGCATGCAAACATATTTAATTATATACAAATAAAATCAATATCTGTTTTGTTAATTTAAATAAAAATTCTCTTTCATAAATCATAGTATCATAGTTTTAGAGCTGTGGACCATCAAGTCATATCTTCTCATTTTACAAATGTGGAAACTGAGTCCTAGAGAGTTTAAGTGACTTTTCTAATGTCACATACCTAATAAGTATCTTAGGCAGCATTTGAAACTAGGTCTTTCTAACTCCAAGTCCCCTGTCCTATTTGTTGTTAATGTTCAACAACAACATTGTCAGTCAACTAGGTGACTCAGTGCCAGGCTTAGAGGCAGGAAGACTCATCTTCCTGAGTTCAGATATGGCCTCAGATACTTAGTAGCTGTGTGACCCTAGGCAAATCACTTACCCCTCCCCCATTTGCCTCAGTTTCCTCATCTGTAAAATGAGCTGGAGAAGGAAGAAAACCCTAAGTGGTGTCATGCAGAATCAGATATTACTGAAAACATCTGAATAACAAAGGATATGCCAAGCCAATTCAACTATCAAATAACATAAAGATTCTATATATGTTATTGTTATACAGTTATTTTCAGTTGTGTCCAACTCTTTGTGACTGCAATGGAGATTTTCTTGGCAGAGATACTGGAGAGGTTTGTGATTTCCTTCTCCAGCTCATTTTACAGATAAGGAAACTGAGGCAAATGAAGTTAAGTGACTTGCCCAGGGTCACATAGCTAGCAAGTGTCTGAGGTCATATTTGAACTCAGAAAGATGTCTTCCTGACTCCAGGCTTGGCACTCTATCTTCTGAACCATCTGGCTGCCCCAGACAGACGTAGAGTGTTGTTAATTTTATTTTTAGAGCATGCTATCTGTGCCAAAGTCACAGATTCAATTCTCATAGAAATCAGTTAACTTTTAGAGCCCAGAAATTAATGCTATACAAACTAAAATCCCTGACTTAATTGAGTCATCTTATAAAAATATTCTATTGTTCATGAAAGTATGGTCATAATAAAGCTTGAATAGATCCTGCAAATTACTAGAAAAAAACCTCACCCAAAGCCTCCAAATAATCCTGCTGATATTGAGCAAGTAAAAGAAAAGTGAAAGGCACAGTAAGGTAAGCATGATGTTGGGAAGAAGTGGCATCATTACTCGAAGACTTCAGGTTTTTTATCTCTAAAATGAGAATGTAGAACTCAGTAAGAAATCTTAACTCTAAAATTCTTAAAATGCCAAATCTAAAATTTCGTAATTCCATTTAGCTTCTGGATTCCAGCATGCACACTATGTAATTCTGAAAATCTTGACTTTACTAGAAAAGTAGAAGTCTGAAGCTACTAAGAAGGAATTCTTTGGGAATCCATTTAAAACAGCTCAGCAATATAGTAACAAATAAAAAAGTGATAAATAAAACTATATAGACATCCTAGGTTTAATTATATTTGGTTTAGTCATGTCTCTCCTTTTCAGCAGTTCCTGATGTCTAAGAAAAGCACAAAATCCTTTGTCTTTTGTTCAAGTCTTTCTGCAATCCGACACCATCTTTTCTTTCCTCAACTCATATCTTCTTTTCCTCTCTTCTATGCACCATAGACTCCATACAAATTGTACACTTTGAGGATCACAAGAAATAAAATGAATAATTCTGATTTATTAAATTGAAAAGTTTTTGCACAGACAAAATCAATATAGTCCAAATTAGGTGGAAAGCAGGAAACTGGGAGGAGGCAAAAATTGAAGCAAGTTTCTATAATAAAGTCGTCATTACTCAAATATATAGGTAACTGAACCAAACTTATAAAAAATAACAGCCATTCACCAGTTAATAAATGGCCAAAGATATGAATACACTGTTTTTAGAAGAAATCAAAGCTATCAGTAGCCACATGAAAAAAACGGTCTAAATCATTATTTATTAGAAAAATGTGAATTAAATAATTCTCACACCTATCAGAATGGTTAACATGACAGAAAAGGACAATGATAAATGCTAGATGGAATGTGGCAAAAATATACTGTTGGTGGAGCTGAGAACTAGTCCAATCATCCTGGAAAGCATCTTGGAACTATATCCAAAGGCCTACAAGATTGTGTATATTCTTTGACTTCTAGGTCTATCACTTCTAAGTCTACATCCCGAAGAGATTAAAGAAAAAGGAAATGGACTTATTTGTACAAAAATACTTACAGCAGCTTTTTAATATTACTTGCAGTCCTTTTTGTAATTCCAAAGAATTAAAAATTGAGAGAATGCCCAATAAAGAGAGAATAAGTAGAAAATAGCTAAAGAAGTCGTGATATATGATTGTCGTGGCATATTATTCTACTATAAGAAATACTGAACAGCATGGTTTTAGAAAAACCTGGGAAGACTTATATGAACTGTTGCAAAGTGAACAGAACCAGAAGAACACTGTGCACAGTAACAATAATATTTTAACAATACTCAATTTGAAAGACTAAGCTACCTTGATCAAGACAATGATCCAAAAAAAGACCTGTATGTTGAAAAATATTTATAGCAGCTCCATATGTGGTGGCAAAGAATTGGAAATCAAGGGGATGCCCATCAATTGGGGAATGGCTGAACAAGTTATGGTATATGAATGTAATGAAACACTACTGTGCTATAAGAAATGAGCAGCAGACGGATTTCATAAAAGCTTGGAGAGACATATAAACTGATGCTGAGTGGGGAGAGCAGAACCAGGAGAACTTTGTACACAATTACAGACACATCATATGTGTGACGACTACCTTTGATAGACTGTGCTCTTCTCAGAAATACAGGGTTAGAAGACAACTATGATGGAAAGGGACAGCAATATCCAGAGAAAGAAGTACAGAGTCTGCAGATTGAATCAAACATTTGCTTTCTCTCATTTGTGCTCTGTTTTGTTTTATCCCTTCTTTCTCAGTGTTCATTCCATTAGGTTATAATCCTTTACAACATGACTAATGTTAATGTAAAGGTATTTGTAGAACCTGTATTTGACTACATGCCGCTCTGGGGGGAAGCGGGAAGGAGAGAGGGGGAGAAAATTTGAAACTTAAAAGATTGTGGAACTGAATGTTGTAAACTAAAAGTAAATAAATAAATTAAAAGAAAAAATTTTTTTAAAGGACAATGATCCAAGACAATAAAGGACACATGAGGAAAAATCCTATCTACCTCCTGAAACAGAGAATTGATGAACTCTTGAGTACAGATTGAGCCATCCTTTTACATTTTCTTTCTTTTTGGGGGGTGGAGTGGGGTCTTTTTGTTTTTACAACATAGCTAATATGGAAATGTGTTTTGCACAACTACACATCAAGTTCAAGGTAAAAGTAAAATTTAACCCCACCCCCACCTCCCAGAGATCACTCACACACACACACACACACACACACACACACACACGTAAATGTAGTTGAATAGGGATTGGCAGGTCTAGGTAACACTTCAGGCATGGAGAAACCACCCTGGGTTTTGGGGAAAGACAGAGACAATTGCCTCCATTATCCTAGGCTAATGGATAAATTGGGATACCCTGAAGTTGTTCCTGAAAAGGCTGTACAAAGAGCTCAACTACTATTTATGCAACACTCTGGAGAAACTCTTTTGATGACTTCCTCATTTAGTTAATTATTCTTGATAAGCTCAGTTGTTCTTCTAGTTGAAGGAAAAATACTATCCGTGTCCTCTAAATTTCAGCATCCTGAGACAAAACTGTGGTCATTCTGCCTTCTTTGTGTCTCTGATACCAACTATTTAAACATTAGAGTGACTATTGAAATTCTAGGAACATTTACTCAGATAAATATGATTTGAAATTATATATTTTTTTCAGATTATGACTTGTGATTATAAAACTTGCATTAGATACATGATTAGTCTTATTGGAATCATTTATATTAAAATGCTAAATAGAGCCTTTCCTTTTATAACATCTTCTCATATTTCTAACTGTTACTATACACACTTTTCTATTTATTCTTCTTGTTAAACAGAATTAGAGGGTTCTAATATTTAAATCAATAATTAATTTTACATATCCATGAAAATTCTAGCCATGTATAAAAAAACACCAAATTCTGGGGTCATGGCATTTAGTTTTCACAGAAATGGTGGCATTTCCATGTCTAAGCATATCATGTTCTACTAAGTTACACTGTTTCCTGATGCAAAACATTTCCTATTTAATCCCCTCCCTTTTGAGGAGAGGGGTGTCCTTTTTGTTACCTTTGTCACCATTATCCTAATAAGAGTTCATAATGCTGGTGCTGTTTTAAATATTTGACCCTCACTCTCTATTTTTTTTTCTGATTTTTCCTGCTGTACCTTTTCCTCTTCTCATAAAAGTGAGTTGTGTGCCTGTGAAGTCATTGACCAGATGGCCTGTTGTACACCACAGCCTCATAGAACTGCCTCAAAGAAGGCAACTGGCAAAACAATTCCAACAATACGTTTGTGTCAGAATGGGAGTTCCTCCTTACTACAATAGATGAACAGTGGTCTTTCATGGGCAGCCCTTATCAAAGCAGGGATCAATAAATGGCCAGATTCCACAGTACCTGATCTGGATAGCATTAAAGGTTCAGTTTGAAGATAGCTGATGACATAGCCCTTCATATGTGTTTTTTTTTCTTGGAAAGATGACAAAAGGATAACATTTCAAGTCTTTGAAGATCTAGAAGGATATCTTTCATCTCCTCTGAGTGTTCACCTCTGTTACACTCAAAGATTCTTGACCTTTAAGGGGAAACCACTGAAAATAATAAGGGCAAATTGCCTGAAGGCCATACTTTTCCTCAATACAACCTTAGCTAATGAGAAATTCCTAAAAGGTTCAGTCTACATCTTACTCAAAGGAGCATTTTTTCTCTGGAAACACCAATGAAAAGAAGGTGGTTTTCTATTAGCCTTAGGTCATAACTTGGCTTAACAACCTTATACTCATTACAAATAGCTTAATTTTACGTGACAAATGGTGTGATATTTTTCTAAAGTTGAAGTGTAATGGGCATAGTTCCCATATCACTTCCAAATAATCCAGAAATTCAGAGAATTGCCTAATATAAGATAGAAATATAGTATATGGATTCTTTTAAATGGAGACATTTAAATACATTCCAATGTAACTCACAGTCCCTTAGATGTGTCTACCAAGGGACATTTGTTAAAAGAAAAACAAGTAGTCTAGTCAATATAGGAGCCTTGGCACAACGTGGCCATTTTCCAGAGTCAAATGGAATAAGACAATGCATTTAGTTCCTTGTCCTTTTCAGAGCACTCATTTGGTGGTTCATGAACTCAGGGGCTGGAAAAGTAAGTCATTATGTTGTTTATCCTGATTTTTGTTTATTTTTTATTTTTTTGCTTTTTGGAGGGGGGAAAGCTGGTCAATTGGGGTTAAGTGACTTGCCTAAGATCACATGGCTAGTAAGTTAAGAGTCTGAGGCCTCATTTGAATTCAAGTCCTCCTGACTCTAGGGCCAGTGTTCCATTCACTGAGTCACCTAGCTGCCACTATCCTGATTTTTTTTTTGCCTTTTTTTTTTGGAAGGGCAGTTGGGGTTAAGTGACTTGCCCAAGGTCACACAGCTAGTTTGTCTGAGGCTGGATTTGAACTCAGGTCCTCCTGACTCCAGGGCTGGTGCTCTATTCATTGCATCACCTAGCTGCCCCTCATCCTGATTTTTAAAGCAGATAATGGCCATTATTTGAATATTTCACTTTTTATGATTCCCAAAGGGATTTGGCTTTTAGAAAAGAGAAAATTTGAAGGAAAATTATAAAGAACTTTTAATATCTTCAGATTCTTTCAAATTCTCAGGAAAGGGGAAAGAGAATAGAGTTATGAAAATTAAAATTGCATTGCATTATCCTCAAAGACAGTTGTAGTCACCAGGTACATTTAATTTTACAAAGAGATGACTCTAGGAAGTGGGAAACTGGGAAAGAATTTTTACAACCAGTTTCTCTGACAAAGGCTTCATTCCTAAAATATACAAGGAATTACATAAAATCTATAACAATACAAGTCACTCCCCAATTGATAAATGGTCAAATGATATGAAGAGGCAATTCTCAGAGGTAGAAATTAAAGACATGTATAAGCATATGAAAAAATGCTCTAAATCATTCTTCATTTGAGAAATGCAAATCAAAACAACTTTGAGGTATCACATTTCACTAGCCAGATTGGCTAAGATGACAAAACAGGAAAATGACAAATGCTGGAGAGGATATGGAAAAAGTGGAACACTAATGCATTGTTGGTGGAGCTGTGAACTGATACAACAATTCTGGAGAGCAAACTGGAACTATACCCAAAGAGCTATAAATAATTGCATACCCTTTGACCCAGTAATACCACTTCTGGGGTTGCATCCCAAAGAGATCATAGAAGCAGGAGGAAGACCCATATGTACAAAAATATTTTTTGCAGCTCTCTTTGTGGTGGCAAAAAACTAAAAATTAAGTGGATGCCCATCAACTGGGAAATGGCTAAATAAGTTGTGGTATATCAACATAATGGAATACTATTGTGCTGTAAGAAATGGGGAGGAGATGGACTTCATATTTACCTGGAGAGGCTTATACAAATTGATGCTAAGTGAGAAGAGCAGAACCAGGAAAAACTTGTACACGATCACAGACACATGGTATGTGTGATGATCACCCTTGATAAACTGGACTCTTCTCAGCAATGTACAGCTATAAGACAACTCTACAAGTCTCAGGATGGAAGGAGATGTCTACATTCAGAGAAAGATCTAGAAAGAACAGAGTTTAAATGGAGACTGAAGTAATCTACATGCTAGCATTCTTTTCCATGTTTGGTTTTGTTTCTTTTTTCCCATTGTTCACTCCATTGGTTACAACCCTTCTATACAACCAGACTAATGTCCAGTGTGAAAGTATTCGCAGATTCTGTACTTGACTGCATGCCGCCATGGGGTGGGAGGAGAAGGAAGGGAGAAAACTTGAAACTCAAGGGACTCTGGAACTGAATCTTGTAAACTAAAAGTAAATAAACAAATCAATTTAAAAAAAAACCAAGAGATGACTCTAAATATTTGAACTTAATGGTGACTATTGAAATTTAGGATAATACAAATAACACTATAATTTTTAATTTAGAATGTAAATCTGCTTGGTAGATATAAAAATAAATAAACAAATATGAGAACTTCAAGTCCACTTAGAGAATAGAACACTTCTAAAAAGGTTGGAGGTTGGAGGAATGTTTTTAAAAGGATGTAAGCTCCACTTGACATTTTGTAGACAACTTCAATAGTTGATGTACAAAATGTTAATTTTGTTAGCCGGTGGAGAAAGTGAAATAAATATGTTGTCCAAGTTTTCTTCGACAATATAACTATAAATATAACTCTAGAGATTAAGGGACTTTGAAAAAATATAAAAAATTAATCACTAATAGTTTGAAACAAGAATATTAGGGTACAACAGGACCCTGCTCTAGTCCTTGTACTGTGAATCAGTTACAATGATTTTTTTTCTCCAAACTTCCTATCATCAGCAAATGGTTAAGTGCCTATGGTATCCTCAGCACTATGTTATATCCCAGGGGACTCCGGCTAATCACTACCTCTTCTCAAGAAGCTTACAATCCAACTGAGGAATAACAAGAAGCTATAATGCATAATATGATATACTAACTTCATTTGAAAGTTATAAAGCAATGTGCTCTGAGGAGAGGTCATAACCAAGAAAAATGTTTAGAGAAGGTTTTACAGAGATGACTACATTCATGTTGCACTTTAAAACATGGTGAGAGCACCAATGGATTCTAAGTCTTCCAGGGTCTTTGTAGTCAGCCCGCATATACACTCTGTTATCAAGTCTTGTCATTTTTATCTTTACAGTATTTGCTGATAAATCTTTTTTTTCACTCACACAGTTATCACTCTTGTTCAAACCCTTATCTATTCCTGTTCATCCTCCACTCAGACGCCCAAATGATTTTCTGAAATCATTGTTCTTACCATGTCACTCCCTCACTCCCCTCAGTAAACTATAACCATTCCCTATTGCTTTAAGATCAAACATAAAAAGGTCTTCTCACTCTGATTCCTTTCCACTTTTCCAGTCTTTTAAAAATTTTACTCTTTTTCATACTTCAAGGAACTGGCAACACTGTCCTTCCTACTGTGATTTGCCCACAAGACTCCATCTTCAAGTGCTATGCCTTTTCCCTGGGGCTGATGAATATCTGTTTACTGGACCCAGATGACCCTGGAGAAGAAAGTGAGACTGGTGACCTTATACAGTCCTCCCTCACTCAAATCCAGGTCAACTGCAAGTCATTTCCATTATGTCATGGTCCTCTTCAAAAATGAAGAACAAACACAGCCCATTCCTAGAATTCTCTGCGTCCTATAGTCTCTGGCTACCTTGAGGAACTGCTCAAATTCTACGTTCTGCAAGAGGTGCTGTGTTGGTCACTACTGCTAAGGCCTTCCGTCTCATTTTAACTTCCAATTATACTCTATATATCTACATTTATGGTGTAGTTGTTTGCATGTTGTCTCCCCAGTTAGAGTATGAACTCTTTGGGTTCAAAGACTGTTTTGATGGGGTACTGGCTCTGGGAAACCCTTTGAACTCAGATTGAATCTTCCCACTTGATGAGGCATTTGCTTAAGGTCATAAGCCTTTCATTATAGCTAGGTCCAATTCTTTGTTACTCTTACCCTAGCCTGGACCTCCATTGTTTGTCATCTCCAGGTAACCTTCAGCTATTACCCACCCTTAATCTCATTTCTGGAGTCTGACTTCAGTCCCCTCCACATCCTCTTAGACTCATCCTCAAGACCTTCCCCA
Organism: Pseudochirops cupreus; assembly: GCA_028627135.1. Classification (NCBI taxonomy): domain Eukaryota; kingdom Metazoa; phylum Chordata; class Mammalia; order Diprotodontia; family Pseudocheiridae; genus Pseudochirops; species Pseudochirops cupreus. The sequence goes on along the minus strand of CM053580.1, from coordinate 192,975,683 downwards.
AACCCCTTCTGTAGACCACTCCTAAGTCTTCCCACAATCTTTCTACATATAAGATCCATCTTGCCTCCATGACAGGACTGAGAATGCAATCTAGTGTAGACTCACTCTGTGTCAAATTATTCTGGCCTGCTTGCATCACATATAGTTAGTTTTCTTTTTTTTTTTTAAATTAATTAATTTATTTTCTTGTTTACATCATTCATTTCCATGAGATTTTGAGTTACAAATTTTCTCCCCATCTTTCCCCTACCCAACACCTCAAAACAGCCATCCCACTGTATAACCTCTCCTCCAATCTGCTCTCTCCTATGTCCTCCCCCTCGCCCCTCTGAATTTCCGGTGGGGCAGGATGGTTCTCCCTACCACAGATACTTAATTTTCTTAAGATTCTACCCACTATGGTGAATCTTTAATAAACTTTGCTTTACTTTGGCTGAGAGAAGACGAGTCAAATTCATTTGGCAGGACCTGACGTGTTGGTGTTGTGGGGTCTTGAGCACTCCTAACCCCCAAACCTCAACCAATAGACATAGATCTGAATGAGCTGTTCATGGAGAAGCATGAATAGCGAAAGAAGAAAAAAGCAGAGAGACAGAGACCCACAGAGACAAAAAGAGAAACACTGGGATTTTGTCACTAGAGAACAACCTGACTGTAATAAATAGTGCAGAGGTGTTTTGATATCAGTTTGTAAGAATTAAATATTAAATTTTCCATATGATCGTTTATCTCTTGGAAATTGGCAAATGTGTTTAGTTGATTGTTCATACTTAAGAAAGTGATGAATAAAATGTTATTAAATTTGAAAGAGTACTGTATGCACATTTTTCCTCCCGGAAATTCAGTTGTTAAGTTTTTTTCCAGCACATCTCTGGCTGTGTCCATTCCTGTAAGGTTGTCCTCCAGGGATAGGAAATCCATTGCTATTGGCCCGCTGCCACTCCCCAAAGAAAGAGAAAGTGGAAGTAGGGCTAGGTCAACAGCTATCCATTAAAGGAGGCTAATTTTCGATCAATTGCATAGCTTTCACAGCATCAAAGAGTGGTTGTGACACCAAGCAAAGAAATAAGAAAGTTCAACTAAAGTTCAGAACTACAGCAAATAAATTCTTCTATATCTAACATTAGTTAGACTTTGTGAAGAAAACTAGGTAATGTTTAAAACTCTAAACTTGGATAAAGTTCTGAGGAGAAGGAGAAAATTGATTTGAGAGGGAGAAAAATCTCAGGAAAATCAGAGGAAAGTTAAATGAAAATTATTATGTCTTGAAAAAGACATCTGACTAGAGACAATTTTTAAAACACATTAAGAGGTCTTATGGATTAAGAAGTCTTAGGGTTGTGTCAAAATATTTCTCCTTTCCATGCAAGACAAAAAAAAATTTGGTAAATTATGAGGGTAATTTCTTGTTACTTTCAATATACTTAAGTTTTTCATGTGTGTGTATGTGTATACATACATACATATATATTTAAGCAAAGGCTCATAGGCTTAATATATTTAGAGATGCAAAATACCTTAAAGTTTATCTGGTTCAATCCTTTTATTTTGTAGTTAAGACAACTGAGGCACCCAGAGATTATGACACTAAGTAGCAGAGTCAGGACCTGAGCCCATGACCTTTTGCTTCAAATCCAATACTTTTCCCACTATACCTTGCTGTGTATGGACATGTGTATTATAACAACTCTATTGAAAATAGCTTTCGAGCTCTAACAATTTGAATTTCTTGATGGTAGACTTTTTATGTAATTTTTAGTTTCTTTTGTTTTTTTCTTGTTTTAAAAGAATAAGAAAGAATACTTTTTAAAAATAGACTTATGTAGTCTTGACTTTTTTTCTCTTATTTGGAAAATTGTCAATGATTTCATTTAGTACCCCAGTGAGAAAACAATAGTCTAATGGACAGAATGCTTGAGTTCTTTTATTGTATGTAAGTGGGAAGTGTCTAAACCTGTATGGGAACTCCCTGAAGGAAGTTCTTCCTACCAATCCTGATTGGTACTTGCTTTGCAACTTATAGTTTTAAAGGATCACCTATGGCGCTGAGTGACGCGTCCTCAATCACCCAATCAAAATGTAATGTGATGGGGTGCAGACTCTGGGAACCCCCTTGAGTTCTCCTTGAATCCTTGAGGTACAGGCTCTGGGAACTCCTTTGAGCTCTCCTTGAATCTTCCCACTAAGGCATTTGCCTGAGGCCAAAGGCTTTTTATTGTGGCTCTGACCAAATCTTTAGCCCTCCTTTGTCCAGCAATTTCCTACCCTTGATCCTCCTGTTCCACCCTTGAACTGGCTTAGCCCACCATTATCTGTCAGCTCCAGGTAGCCTCCAGCAACTTTCCACCCTTAATCACTCATTACTGTAGTCTGACCTCATCTGACTCCTCCTGAAGACCCTCCCCAAACTCCTCCTCTAGACCACCCCTAGATTCCTCCCACAACCTTTCTGTAGCCGGGCACATGCGCATGTGTAATTGTGTGTGTGTGTGTGTGTGTGTGTGTGTGTGTGTGTGTGTGTGTGTGTGTGTGTGTGTCAGAGAGAGAGAGAGAGAGAGAGAGAAAGAGTGAGCACCATAGAATTTTCCAATACAAGCTTTACAGATACTGAGGCTCCTTAAGAGTCTACCCAATATGGCGAACTTTTAATGAACTTTGCTTTTCTTTGGCTGAGAGAAGATTTGAGTCAAATTCATTGGGCAAGATCTAGTGTGACCTCTAACCCTAATCCTGACCCTCTACATTTTATGGGTAAACTCTTCATAATAGAAGCCAGTCTTGCTGATTCTGATGTCAGTTCCCCATTGACAACTACACACTGACTTTAATCAGTCATGAAAATGATTCAATTTTACCAGATACACACCAACTCAGCTTCATTTACATTGTCCTAAGTATATGGTTTTCCTGATTCTCCTTACTAGAGTCTGCAGTGATCCCCTTGTTTCAGAGACTTGTCAAGTCCTGTCTTTTCTATTGTGGTCATAAGATCAGATTCCTCTGTTTATTATTCACCACCTGGCTCCAACCTTTCTTTTCAGCTTATTATTCATTCTTCATATCACATGCTCTATAGTTTAGCCAAACTGGCTTTCTGTTTCTTTCATCCCTGGTTTCCTTCAAAGTTCAGTCCAAATATCATCTCCAACATGTGGCTTTTGTGGTCCCCCAGTTCATAATTATTTCTTCCTCCCCAAATTATTTTTTCTATTTGTGTACATGTTATATGTCCTAGTGGATTCTAATTTCTTTGATGGCAAAGACTTGTGCCACTTTTATCTTTTTAATCCCCAATACAATATCTAGAACCTAATGGATGCTTAATAAATGCTTCAGGGCTAGCTGTGCTACTATCTGCTGGGAAATGATAGCCCCCTCAGACAAAGAGCTGCAACTCTTTGAATGCATGCTGTGAGCCATCCCTCTAAGCTAGGGAGTGAACGAAAACTAGCCAATCCCCAAGGCTAAAATTGTCAGTTTTAAAAAGTTAGCTGTCATTTATCTATTCTCAGACAATAATCTACTTTAGAATTAGGATGTTCCTTTCAGTACCTGTTAGACTTCCATCTAGAAATGGGAAAAATAAGTTCAAGGATTCTAGCCCTCCCCCAAAAACATCCAAACACCAACCCACAGGGCCTCTGTGGGACTGGAGTGACCAAATCAGTTTCATTCCCAAGGTTATCCTTACTTGTCTGTTAATGAAGTTATGTTAAAACAAGAGGCTAAATACAGAACACAAGTCTAAAACGCTCTAAATGTCTGGTCTGTATCCCTTCCCTCATGATGTATATTTGGCAGCTACAAAAAGCCTTTGGGGTTTGTCCTTTTTTTCTGGCCAGGTTATAGCCTCAGTGTCTAGCTAAACAGACATTATATGACATAGTTCACACTTGAGGAATATTCTTATTGGGACAACCCCAGTGAATTAGTCCAGTGAATTGCTTTACCCTAAATCAAGAGTAAGTGGGGAGAAATGCCAGGTTGCTATTCTCCCGTTGGTCAAACAGAAATTTGAACATTATAATCACCACCATCACAGAACTGTGTGATATGTTGAGAATATGCCAATATGGTGTTAGCACCCAAAACTCCAGGAGACATGCCAGGAGCAGAACAGAGGTCTGAACACAATGTTTGTCAATCTGATCTTTGGTACTGTCAGTTGTGAGGGCTTGTGGAAACTCATGGCAAAATTTGGTTGCCTGGAGACATTCATCAGTATTGCATGTCATTTGCATGATGGCATGCTTGAATGAGTTAGGGAAAATTGGCCATGCTGTCATGCTTTCCCAGTCACCAATGGAGTGAAGCAAGGCTATGTTCCTGCTCCCATGCTTTTTAGCATGATGCTTTCAGCAATGTTGTCAGACCCTGACAATGAGGATGAAAAGACAGCAAGGTCAGTTACTGTACTGGTGGTAAACTATTTACCTTGAAAAGGCTACAAGACTAGCCTAAGGTGAAGAAAGAGTCTGTGCATGACATTTTGTTCACAGATGATAGTGCACTCAATGCAGCATGTAAGTCTGAAATCCAACAAATTATGGCTTGATTCTCTGCTGTTTATGCTCATTTGGGCCTAACAATTAACACCAAGGAAACAGAGGTTCTCCCTTAGCCAGCACCATAACATTCAAATGTTGAACTATCAGCTAGAGCAAATGAAGAAATATTGAACGCTGTAGATAAGTTCACTTACCTTGACAATATACTTTCCAGGGATGTACATATAGATGATTGATATAGCTACCCATAAAATGTAGAGGGTTAGGGTTAGGGGTGCTTGAGACCCCAAAATACCAGGACACTGGGTCCTACTAAATGAATTTGACTCAAGTCTTCTCTCAACCAAAGAAAAGTAAAGTTTATTAAAAGTTCATTAAAAGTTTGCCATATTGGGTAGACTCTTAAGGAGCCTAGGTATCTGTAAGGCTGGTACAAGAATGTTCAACATGACATGCCTGTTTCAAAAAAGGCACTGTGCTCTATGAGCAAAATATAATTGTAGCAGCTCAAAAGAAACATGAGAAGCACAAATTTAGAGACATCTCCCTTCACTTCAAATGTTCACGTGAACTGTTTAGTGCCTGACCTGTGATGGAGTCTCTCGAGCCCATTTTGGTGTGATCCATCACAGTAGGGACACACTGCACCTTGACTCCAACACAGGGATGTCATTTTGATCCTCTTAGAGCATGAAGGACAATAACCAATATTGCAATCACAAAGCTTTACCTAGCCGATACATAATGTGTAGTGCAGAAAAGTGTGAGCGAGACCCAGTCATAAATTTAAATGTGGATTTATTCAAGCCCAGGACTATTTGGAGTATAGACTCAAATCAAACAGCCCAGAGCAGGGGCAGAGCCAGAGTATTTAAAGACAAAAACCACAAAGTAATGGTCCGATCTATGCATAAGCAGAAACTTACAGAAGCAGAGAAAAGCAACTTGTTAATACACAGGCCTCATATGGAATACGGACTATAGTTAAGTTTCTATTTCCCAGAACAGGATGGGTGACTGTGCCTTGGGCAGTTTCCCAGGAATATGCCTCAGGATGGTTCTACGTGGTAGGACTTCACTTCTGTGAAGAAGGCAGCACAAAATGGTGGGGACTGGGACAAGATGGAGGGTGACTCAGGGTTAGGTACAACAAAGGTTGTCCAGGTACTAAATGGCAAAGCTAGGATTTGAATTTGGGTGCTCTGACTTCAGATCTAACTCTTTCTCCCGACCTGCACTGCTTCCCAACATATCCCTTTAAAAACTCTTCTCTAAGGAGCAGCCTCTCCCATATATTAAGATAATATAAGATTCTTCCCCAAAATTATATGGGAAGCAGGGTGGTTCATTGGGAAGCATGCTTGATTTGGAGTTCTAAGATCTGAGTTTGAATTCTGATTGAATCTCTTACTACCTCTGTGATCTGCACTTGGTTCTTAAGGCTTTGATTTACTATATATTACTGCTTGGTTGGCCATAAGAAGTATCATTCATTTATAAACTCTTTTTTGTCAGTCTTTTTTTACTTTTTTGAGGGCAATTGGGGTTAAGCAACTTGCCCAAGGCCACACGGCTAGTAAGTGTTTCAAGTGTCTGAGGTCACATTTGAACTCAGGTCCTCCTGACTCCAGGGCTGGTGCTCTGTTCACTGTACCACCTAGCCACCCCTTCTTGTCAGTCTTAAAGAAAAATTTTGGATGTCAGTTCTTTTAGTCTCTGGCAAATTGACTTTTGATATCTTGTACAGATCTGATGCTTTCTTGAACTAAACTACACAACTGGTGTCAACCAGTCAGATATTATTCTTCCTTATCATCAGGGTTAGTCTCTATAGATATTAACTTTTAGCTTTGCTTTCTCAATAAAGTGATCTGTATCAAGGTTTAGATCAAAGATACGGATGAAGTATTCCAAAATGTATACCAAAGGAGCAGCTGTTTACTTGAATGTGAAGTCAAATCAATAGTGGTTTGACAAAGTAAAAAGTGCTGTTATTTTTCTAATTTTGGATATAAAATTCTAAAAGAGAAAATTTCTTTAAAAAAAATTCTTCCAGTTTGATTTGGGCTAGCATAAGGTGTATATTTGCTAGGGAAAATCGATAATTAATAAATACTCACTTAGTAAATGCTCCACATTTGCTAGCAGTACATACAGAAACATTTGTGATGGACGATAGATGAGCCAAGTTCACCATATTCCTCCTTTCTGATCTATATCTGCTAAAAGGTAGAGAGAGAAACCATAATTAAACCACCAATCTAAACAAAGTGCTTATGTTCAAGGGGAGCAATATCTGAATTTTAATTGGGCTTCTTTTTGCATTCTGTCAGTAATGTCAATGTACATCGCTATACCACCAGTCACATATTGTGTCATTAGATAAGCTATTGAACTCTGCACTTTGGTTTTCCTCATTCATAAAATAAGAGGGATGTATGATACAGCCTCTAAGATGCTTTTTAGGTGTAGAACTATGATTCTTGAGAAATGTGATCAGGGAGATGACCCTCTCATTATTAACATGAGGTGGTTCTTAAAACTCCAAGATGCGTGCTTAGGCAAGAAGTTCACTTTTATCATTGAAGATTTCTTGTGCAAGGTCCAAATGGAAGGGAGACTCTTTATATATGAGGAGTTAGTACCTTTTTTTTTTCCTGTCATGAACTATTTTGGTGGTCTGGTGAAAGTATGGAAAATATGGAACTCATTTCAGAAAAAAAAATGTTTTTAAATAATTGAAGAAATACTAAATTTCAGTAAGACGTTGCTGAAAATAAAGTTGTATTTTTTTCCTCATCCAAGTTCACATTGATGATCACCCCACAGATTGCTTAATTCTGCTCTAAATAGAGAGTGAGAAGGAGAAAATAGGCATTTAAATGCCTATTATATGCCAGACACCATGCTGAGTACATTTCCAAATGTACTTACTCATGTGATCCTCACAACAATCTTGTACAGTAGGTGCTATTATTATTCCCATTTTGCAGTTGAGGAAATTGAGACAGATAGAGGTTAAGTGACTTGCCCAGAGTCATACGGTTAGTAAGTGTATGAGACTAGATTTGAACTCAGATCTTCCTGATGCCAGGCACAGTGCTTGATCTACTCTGCCACCTAGTGGCCCCTATAATAATAAAGCTTGAATAGTAATACCCTAATCATAGTTACGTTCAAAGAAAACAGTATTTGTGGAGGACATTGTGTTTATTACACCAAATCCCCGGAACACTGCAAAGCCTCCTCAGTGAGAGTCTTGATCACTTAAAAGAAAGCAGCCTAACAACGCATCTAACAAAACCCTAGAAAGACGAAAATGATTTAGCCCATTAGAACAGGTATATTGCACTGGTCCCATAGATGAGCTTTAGATAAAGTGAGACTAGAATTATACAGGAGAACGGGAGATAATTGCATCTGGGAAATAGTGCTTTTAGTGATCTCAAGCTGCTCCCTGACACAAAATTCCATCTTTTAAACAGCAGTGGCTTTTTTCTTTTCTGAATGGTTGCAAATCATAGAACACCACAGTCTCTGAGGAATAACATTTGTAAGTGATGCAAAAGCAATGGAAAGGCACATGGAGAGTATAAGTAGTCTACAATACATTTACACCAATGACCTAAGCATAAGAAATGGTGTGAGGGATTTTATCCAGGAAATGTATGATCAGAAAAGGAGGGTAGTTTTGTCCTGTAGCAAGAGGAATGGATATCAGATGCACTGTCAGGGTACTGAAATGTGAAAAGACCTTTGGACATTTAGACAGATACCCTGTAGAGGATTTATAGGAGAACACGTCCACAGATTTCATAGATTGAAAAGTTATGGATAGATTATTAGCTATACTGATGGACAGAATAACCATATTGATGAGATCATAGATACAGATCACAAATTTAGGTACCGAAGTATTTAAAAACTTCATCACCTAAATCAGTTTGAAGGACATGGCATTACTAAGTTCATATGTGTGTGTGTGTATACATATATATGTGTGTGTATACATATACATATGTATCACACACATATATATTTTTATCACCTGGAGGATAACAATAAGGCAAACTCCATTTTACTGGGCTATGTACAGGAAAAAAAAATTTAATTCCTTGACTTGATCTTTTATTTCATTTTCATTTTAGTGAAATTGAAAAGCATTTTTCAACATTGGGAAAAATGCCATTTTGTTGAAACCTGTTTCCAATGTAAAAATGGCAAAATTCCACCTGGGGCAAACTCATGATTTTCCCAGAGGGCAGAACTTAGCCTTCTTTGCCAACAACAGCTGTGGAAGTTGGCAGAAATGCTATTACTTCGTAATGGATCTAATCTGTGAATGTAGTCATTATGGTAGTCAAAAACTGTACCTAATGTCCCAAACATGGCCAACTCCATCTGATTTCTACCATGTGACTAACCCAGAAACTAAGGGTTTTTCAAGTGAGGAGGACGTGTCTGATCAAGATTCCTTAAAGTTACCAGAAAAGGAAGAAATTCAAGAGACTGATGCTGGGAGAAATGACACCCCATACCCCCCTAATCTGGTCTGTTTGGGGATTCTGGGTACCTTTTCTTCATATGGGGAATAGAGTGTAAATACTATAGCTTTCTATAGGTTTTTATGAATCAAGAGGGCAAAAGAATTCCAAAGATATTTAATCCTACATTTTTCAGATTCATTTAACACTTTAAACTGTATATAACTGATTATTTATTGAAAAAGCAAGTCAATCAGTTTTCTTTTCATGCAAACTGATTAGTTGGAGGATTTTTCCCCCCACTGAAATTACTTACGATTTTGACACTGTATATGCCTACGTCATACCCAGTAACTCATTTGTTAATTAATCAATAAAGATTTTTTTAAAGTATTTGGTATATCTAATTGCAAATAAACTTCTCTAGGGAAAGGTTTCTTACTTTGTTTTTCTATATGCACCAACTAGCAAAATGTGCAAAGCTAAATTCATGTATGTGTTTACCAAAGTGTTAATTAAACTTTAATTAATTATTTAAATATTAATTAGATATTGACACTTAATTAACACTCTTCTGTGCCAGTGTTATTGTAGACAAGTGAGATGCAACTTTATATATATATATGTTTGTTTACTGGGTCCATTTGCATTTGTGCTGAATGTTTTTATATATGTGCTTCTTTTCTTCCTCTTTAGAATGTATGCTTCTTTTCAGTTGGAATCACTTATTTCTTTGTACTTGTGTATCTAGCCCTTAGCACAGTGATACGTACACAACAGATGCTTAATAAATGCTTCTTGATTGATTGATTAAAACAATTTCTCTACTATATTAGGGAGACAGACAGAGAAAGAGAGAGACAGAAAATTCTTCCCTCTTTTCTAATTACATCCTCTCTAATTGTATTACTCCTCAAATTCTCTTCAGTTACTTTTTAAAATTATATACTTTATATATCTATATACATAACTATATATAATTATATATAATATATTATTACACAATATATAAGACTGAATTTAATAATAATGTATAACTTTATATATATTTAAATATATCAATAATGGGGATCACAACATTAATGCATTGACCAGTTATTGAATGCATGGGAGTATTTATTTTCTGTAACAGTATTTACTTTGGCAGAATGTATTTAATTATTCATTCAGTTTTTCATCAAATATTTACTGAGAACCTACTATTGTGCTAACATAGGCAGATTGATAACAGCAGACAGAATGTGGGACTTGGAAGTTAGGAAGACCTGAATTCAAATTCTGATGCAAATACTTATTTAGCTTTGTGACCTTGTGCACATCATTCACCTCTCTTATCACCAGCTTTTTATTCTGTAAAATGGAGAGAGTACTAGCACCTACCCACCGAGTTATTATAAATATCTAATGAAATACCTTAGGAAAAGTACTTTACAAGCCTCAGCACACTACATAAATGCTGATCCTGCTCTTATTATAGCTACAGAAAGCATGATACATGTACCTTTCTATCACAGAGCTACATTATATTTGAGAAAAAAAAGAAATATTTCCATAACAAAGTATTAAAATAAGTTAAATGGCAATGCAGTAATATAAGAGAGGTCACAAGGAAGTTTATCAACACTACAGGTAATGAAAATACGGGAATAGAGAACAGATGCAATTGTCAAGCTGACTAAAATGACATAAATTATAAAAACAAATGAGAAGAATTGTTAAAAAATTTTTTTTAAAAGATTCATTTAACTGATTTGACAGTCTTTTTTTTTTTTTTGCTTTTATTAGAGAGGAGAAAGCTGGGCAACTGGGGTTAAGTGACTTGCCCAAGGTCTCATGGCTAGTAAGTGTTAAGTGTCAGAGGCTGATTTGAGCTCAGGTGCTCCTGACTCCAGGACCGGTGCTCTATTCACTGCACCACCTAGCGGCCCCAGATTCAACAGTCTTTATGGCTGTTTGGGAGGATAGGAGGAGCTGAAGAGATTCTTCTATTTTCACAGTAGTCTTGGATATTAGGATCTTAGTATCAAAGATGTAGAACTGGAAGGGCCACTAGAGGTCATGTAGTCCAACCCCCTCATTTTATAGACAAACTTTGATGAATTGGGAACACTTACTATTTCTTTTGGAAGGACCAGTTCAGTTAGGATCATGCAAACCCAATCTACATTTTGTCTGTATGAATCAACAATGTCTTTCTGAGATAAGCTCAAGGATGGAAAGAAACACTTTGTTCTCATTAGTTACTGCCATTCATTTCAATTCAATTCACCTCTATAGTAACATAATGCAGTGCTTTAAAGTTTACTAAGTTTTTTGCTTGTATTTTCTCATCTGATGCTCACATCACTGTGGGAGGTAGGTACTATTATTATCCCTATTTTATAGGTGAAGAAATTGATGCTGAAAGATCTTATACAACTTAGAGTCACACAGCTGGTAATTGTCTGAGAAAGAATTTAAACTCAGATTTCTCTGGCTCTAATCTCACTCTTTTATTCATTATGCTACATATACTAAGTACCTAAGGGATTGCAATAAAGTAAAGGAATATAAAAATAAAAGTCTCTCCCCTTAAAGTCTAAACAAGTATATTCTTACATGTAAAGTCAAAATTCTCATGAAAAATAAAATAAATTACAAAGTGAAGCATTGGTTTGATGTGGTTTTTTTTTTAAGTCTGCTCTTTTATTGATTCAACAGCATTGTCACTCAATAGAACAACTACACTATGCAACCCATCGCTTCTATATCTTTAGGTAGAGAAAAGTCTATATTATAACTGATGAGAGAGAAAAGGGATCAAAGAAAAAAATAAAACATTCAAGCCTTATCCAGAATACGGGAAGAAGGCCAGAGAGAAGAAAAGAACTTTTCAGACACAAGAGGCACTTGAAAGAATACTGTCAATCAAGAAGAAGCACTAAAATAAAGAGGATTTTATAAGAGGAGAGATACATGTAAAGGAAAACTTTCCCAGTGTCTAGAAGAGAGTGGCTACTCTAGATAAAAAAGGATGGGGGGGGGGGGACTAAAATAAAAGAGTCAAAATATTGACAGAAGATAAGGACCTGCTTTGTTTGTCTTTGGTCACCTATATTGAAAGATTAGCACCAAGCACTGCATTTATTATCTTTTTCTCCAAAAAGTCAATTTGGGGGATGAATTTTTTGGTCTACAAGGGTATGTGCTATTCATTTTCACTGGTTATTACAGAGAGGAAAAAAGCAGAAAGTAAAAGAAAAAGATCAAGTCATAAAAATATTTCTATGGGATTTTGAGCAACACAAACCCTTCAGTTCATCATAAAGCAAACTATATTCATTTCTTAAACAAAATAATAAGTACCATGTGGTAGCTTCCTTCTCTTACCTCTTGCATCTCCACTGAACATTGCAAAAATAGGTTTATTGGGAAACAGTGGTTTAATATAATCCAGGCATTGACCCTGGAGACTAACCTTTGTTATCCCATGAAGAATATCGATTTCGATGGTGATGAGGCAGGAAATGACAACAATAACAAAAAAAGATCTGGAATGCCTTACAGATTGTTGCCCTCATAGCCAAGTAATTGCCTCATCTTGTACCAGGAGCTGAAGTGAACCACAGGGGAAAGTATCTGTCCAGAGCAGAGATAGTCTTGATACAGAAGGTTGATTGAGAGGGCACACAAGAAAACCATCACAGAAATCTAGAATTACCTTTTAATGTGCCATTTATAGCTTGTAGATCCAGTGAACTTTAGCAGGAAGGAGTGAATGGAAAACGTAAAGACATAAGACCGAAACAGAGTAGAAACCCTATTTATTTTAACTATTAACTGTTGACCACTATAAAACATACAGAGAACTACTAATACCTTGTAAAAATCTGGGAGATTGGCCAAAGATCATTTGTATGCTGTCAAGTAAGCTTATTGCTTGAAATAAAAATTAGTGAGTAGTCAAGTCAACATGTCCATGGGATAGATTTTGAGAATTTGTGGTGATTTGCAGGGACAAACTCAGTCAGTGGCAGATGATAGTAGACCGATGCTCGAGAAATTTTAAATTTGGTTAGTGTAAAAAGTGGGCAACTAGGTAGCACAGTGGGTAGAGTGTAGGGCCCTGGAGTTAGTAAGACACATTTTCCTTAGTTCAAATCTGGTAGCTATGTGACCTAGAGAAGTCATTTAACTCTCTTTGCCTCAGTTTCTCTATCTGTAAAATGAGCTGGAGAAGGAAATGACAAGTCATTTCAATATTTCTGCCAAGAAAACCCCCAAAAGGGGTAATGAAGACTCAGACACTACTAAAATGACTCAACAACTGTAAAAATAAAATACCCACACTAGTGGGGAAAAATTAAATTATGTGAAAAAGCTGATTAATTTGTTCATTCAGCAAATATTTACAATACTGTTATCCAGAGACCCTGGCCTCTTTACTATTCCTCTAACAAGACACTCCACCTCCCTCCTCAAGGCATTATTCCTGGTTGTTTCCCATGCCTAGACCTTTCTCCCTACTCATTTCTGCCTCATGGCTTTCCTGACTTTCTTCAAGTTGCCATTAAATTCCCATCTTCTGAAAAAAAGTTTTTTATAGTCCTTAATCTGTCTCTTGCCTCTCAGATTATCCCCAGGTTTTCCTGAAAAGATCTTGTTTGTACATAATTGCTTGCATGTTGTCTCCCCCATTGGACTGTGAGCTCCTTGAGAGCAGACTGGTCTTTTTTTTCTTTGCATGATGCTTGACACATAGTAAGACCTTAAATGCTAGTTGACTGATCAATGGAATGATTCTTTCATTCATTTGGAGTAGATCTTGAGTAAGAGAAAGGATTTCAATACATAAAAATGGGAAATATTTATTTTACTCATAAAGATATCAGTATGTTGCAATGAAATGTTTGCTATTTCAGTGTGCTAAGCTTTGACAAAAAATTAGGACCTTTTTTTATATTTATTTTTGGCAACAAAGAATATAAAAAAAATCACCATCATCAATATGTTTGAACTATACATTTTTCTTCTATTATTGTAAGTCCCTGAAGGTATTCTGAGAAACAGATATTGATATTTCACAAACCTTCACTTAACTCTGGTAAATCCATGCCTATATCTGTATCTACATACATGTATGCCCATGTGCATGAGCATGTATACATATATATACACATATGCACATATACATGTGTACATACTCATATGTATATGAAACTTAATACAATTCTAAACTAATTACTATAGATTCTGATTGAAAAAATAAATAACACCCAGGCCTCAGTTTCTTGGAGGTCCAGTTCATCTTCTTTGTAAGTTTGTATGGTGGAGGGAAAAGATGAGGAGTGGTGTTTCTTAAAATCTCTTTTTCTGGGTATCTACCTTCTGACTTTAAACCCAGCTCACAATCCTATGACCCTAAAGTTACATTTATTTATAGTGGAAATAAGTAGGTAAAGATTTCAATTATTGTCAGCATTATCTCATAAAACTGGGAGAAATGGTGAAGGAACAGTAAAATTAATTTAAAGAAAACTTGGCAAGAGATTCAACTAAAGTAGAGGGCATTCAAATATTAGAAGTCTTTACATAGCAATTGGTTGGTCATTTGTCAAGAATAATTTCCATTTAGACACTTCCACCTTAATACCTTTTTGAGCTTTAAGGAGATATCAATAATGTGCAGAACTGAGATATGGAAAGGCAGATAACTCTCTTAAACATGTTACAAAATACTTCTGAGTCACTAATTTCTTTATTTTGGATAGTGTCTCTCATAGTGTCTTCTTAATTTATTTTTTCTAATGGTCCAATTTTTTTTCCATGAAGAATTACTTCACAATGAGCTGTTGTTGTTTGTCCCTCATTCTTGAAGGGGACCAAGGACATCAGGAGGGTGATGTCTTGACTTACAAGTGAACTGCACTTAGGTGAGGGGGAGTCATCAACTTCACTTTCTTCCCCAGGATCAGCTGGGTCCAGTGGCAAGACATATATCACGATGACTGGAGATGACCCTAGATGCAGTGGGAGGCCTTGGACTTTTTCAGCTAAGGTTTTCCCAGGTCTCAGTTTGTCTGAGACAACAACCATTCGGTGATATCAGGTTATGTAAGAAATGAGGTAAAGGTACTTTTACAACATGACTAATATGGAAATGTGTTTAATATGGTACATATACAGTGTATATCAGATTCCTTGTCATCTTGGGGACAGGAGAAGGGAGAAAGGGAAAGAGAAAAAAGTTTGGAACTCAAAATTTTATAAAAGTGAATGTTGAAAAGTATGGTTACATGTAATTGGAAAAAATTAAATACTATCAAGTGGGAAAAAAAGAAATGAGGCAAAAGATGGCCTAGTTTGCCTACTTAAAAAAAAATCAAACTGGGTTGAGAAGATTCTCAGGGTTTCTAGACAGAAGAGAAACAAATTCTATTTGCACTTATTCTGAGCCATCAAGACTCAAACAATGACCAAGTAAGGCTTGGGCTGGAACCCATTGTTGGCCAATCAGTGAGAGCCATAGTGGTTTGGGTTTAAGGCTTGGTGTAATGGCAAGGGACTGTGAAAATCTTCCCTGCCCCTTAAAGGATCTCAAGTGGAACCCAACAGACAGGGTTTGATTGAGGGGAGGCTTGTTTTTCAGGAATTCTCACACCTTTTGTTGCTTTGTAATTAGACAGTGGGTTATGAAGGTTGTGATGTCCTCTGACCCTGAACAAGGGTATATATAGTCTGAGGTAAGGTTCCATGGTATGCCTATAGAAATTCACTGCTTATCCTTTCAGAAGCACTGATCTAGTCTTTCCTCAAATGGTATTGAAAGATGATATTGTATATACACTTATTGAAATGTTTTCCATTATTTAGTAGAATGTAAGTTCATTGATGGTAGGAACCATTTTTTCCTTCTGTCTTTGTATCCCCAGAACCTAGCAAAGTACATTGCAAATGTTCTGTGTTTAATAAAGATTCCTTGAATAGACTTAAGCTGAAATTTGAGGTTCTAGGATTTCATGATTCTCTAACATGAACATTGAATGAGATAATCAGGGTGTAACAAAGATAAAGTGAAAATGAAGAAGAAAAAGGAGAAAAAATAAGAAGCAAAGATTCAAATAGCAAAGAGGCAAGAAGAAATGTTATATGCTTTGAAACAGATGCCAGAATGGTATCTTGGTTATTAACAAATGCTCTGGTAACAAAATGGAAAAGACACAGATTGACTCAGAGATGTGATCTCTCCAGTGATGGAACATTAGCAGAAGTGGCTGAGGAGGAAGAGACAATGGAACTGTCCCAAGCGTGAGCCTCTTAGAGGAAGCAGAATCCTCAACAAACCTAGGGAGAAGGTATCATTCCAAAAGCTAAGTGGCCTGGATCATCTGGCATTGAGGAAGTAATTTTCCTGCCTCAGAAATGTGTAGTGCAGTACCTGAATCTGATTCCTGGCTCTTCTTTCTCATCTCTCTTGGCCTCAGATTCTCTATGTAGGATGAGACTCAAGCTAAATGATCTCTAAAGTCCCCTCAAGTTTTCCATTTTAATCCCATGAGCCTTTGATTCTCTCTGTCTTAGTTTCCTCACAGGTGAAATGGAGTTTTTGCCCTCTCCACCTCATGGAGATGGTGTGAAAACTGAGGGAGATAAGATCCATCAAAGCCTTTAGAGATCTTAAAGATCTGTCTAAATATCTGTAGTTATTTCTGCACCTCAAAGGTACGTTAGTGAAAAGAGCAAAGTGTTTTGTGAAACATAAAGTGCTATATAATTAAGAAATATTATGATTATTTTTTTTATCATTAGGTCAGTGATTATCCTGGGCATTTCCCATACTCTGGATAGGCAAGTTCATGGCAGTAAAGCCTCATGGTGAGGTGTTTGAAGCAAGAGGTGGGGCAGAAGGCTCAGTTGTCAGAGTAATAAGCATAAAGTGTCAAACAATGGCAATGGCTGAGGCAAGAAGATCATTCTGGGGCCAGAAGATTAAACCAGCCATTCAGTAGGACAGATCCACTAGGGAAACAGGAAATACAACTTGAACTCAGGCTACTGAAGGTTGGAGCTTATGAAAAGATTCCCACCTACAATTTGTAACACTGAACATATTGAGTCTAATGCTGACCCTGTTCCCCCTTTCCCCACTTTGGAATAAAGCTTCTGCCTGGGCTTTTCCGGTGTTAGAGTTTCCTGCAGGGAAAACTGATGTTTCGTGTGCTAAGGATGCCACAGATCAGCTATTGCATTTGGGGAGAACAAAGAAGTGTTCCCCTTGAGTAGAAAGCAGCCAGGGTGAATCCGAGTCCTGAAGCACATTCCACGCCTCCTACTTAACTTTCACCACTAATGGTAAAGTTGCATTCAAAGACTGTTTCATTGAAATGAATTGTCTTCATTTATAATGAATCATAGTTTAAAGGGACCTGTGAGACCATCCAGACCAAACCATTCTTGAACAAGAGCCCCTGTATAATGAATGGATGCAACAACAACTTACTTTGTGACAATCACTGTATTCAGTCAAGTCAATAAGTCAGAAAGCATTCACTAAGTACCCACTATGTGCTAGGCTCTGCACTGTGTCCTATAGGTACAAAAAAAGGTAATAGTGCTCCCTGCCCCTAAGAAGCTCACAGTCGAATGGGGTAGACAACATGCAAATAAGTGCATACAAACAAGATAGAAACGAGATAAATTGGAAAGAATCTCAGAGGAAATCTATTCACATTAAGGCCAACTGGGAAAGATTTCTTGCAGAGAGGAAAGAAAGAAAGAAAGAAAGAAAGGAAAGAAGGAAGGAAGGAAGGAAGGAAAGAAGGAAGGAAGGAGGGAAGGAGGGGAGGAAGGAGGGAAGGATGAAAGAAAAAAGAAAGGAAGGAAGGAAGGAAGGAAGAGGAAGGAAGGAAGGAAAGAAGAGAGGAAGAAGGGAGAGGAGGAGAGAGAGAGAGACAGAGACAGAGACAGAGAGAGACAGAGAGAGAGAGAGAGAGAGATTCTTCTCCCAAGGGAGAAAAAAAGAATTATGCTGCTCCTGGTATACTCAATGACTATACACATCACATTTATATATGATTGAAGAGAAAAAAAAATAAGAAGCAAAGACTCAAGAAAGCTCAAATTGCTCAAAAAATGTATGATGCTGTTTGGAGATAAAATCAATGGACAAATAAATATGAAGAAGCTTCCAAAGATTTAGTTAACTGTTGTACATGTGCAGTTGTATTGGCCTAGGCAGATCCAGATCCAAGCAAAGCTATTGTCCTGTTTTCAGCAAGTACGAAAATTAGTGACAGCACTATTTGATATACACAGGATCATAGGAAACAGAGTTTCAATAATTGCATCCCTGTAATAATAATCAGTATATGCATTAGTGTAAAGGCAAGCACAAGCAGCTTTTCAGAAGAATGCTGCTGTGAATAGCTTTTAAGGTTCTGATTACACAGCATAGTGAACATTATTTATTCCATAACAAATGAGAGCAAAATATTCACAGCAATCAAAGTACAGCATTCACAATATTACAACTTATCACAGATAATCAAAATATAGCATTCAGAACAACTTATCACAAAAAATGGCCACATAGTTTCCACCACAGTGGTCACAAAGTTTTGAACGAAGAACAATCATTTAGTAACTCAATCATTCAATCATCTTAATCATTCAATCATCCTTAGGGAGGTTTGCCTCCTTAAGGACACAAAGTACAATAGTCAAAGTTGAACACTCATGGGGCATACTAGGTTACAAATCAATTACTTATTCAGTCATCAATCACTAAGTACAATCATTAAGTCAATCAATCATCCTTCATCATTCACTATTCAATCATCAGAAAATACACAGACCCTCTACCCCTAGGTCACTAGTAAATTTACAATTTCTCAGTCAGTACACGGTATCCAAGTAAAATCTTCTTTCAACTTGACTCAGGGTGGTTTCTCGAATTCCCTGTATCTCTTTCCATGGTCCCAGATTCTACTTGGATTCACTCAACTGTCCCCTGGGTTCACAGACAGCTCCCAGGTGCTTGTCCAGCTCCCTGTGCAGTTCCTGCTCCACATTGGAGCTCACAGTGTCCAGTCCATCTCAAATCCTTCACTGTCTCTGTTCCCGGGAAGTCGAGGCTTAACAAAGCCACAAACAAAGCCTTAAATCCTTCACAGTCATGCATCCTCAGTCTTTTGTCAGCTCTGGCTGACCCTCAGACTCATCAGAAGTTTCAGCTGGTTCTCAGAATCAAAAACCACTCCATCCAGGTTTTCAAAATCAAAATCATTCTCTCAAACCTGGGAAGGGCTTTCCTCTTCAGCCTCCTTGGCGGCAGCAGCTTCTGCCTCCAGATCCTTGTCTGACTCTCCCTCTCTGGGTTTTTCCCTATATACAGTATTGCATTAGCTTCCTGTTTCAGCCAACACCTTCCTGTTACGTCAGCAACAGGGATTCATGCCTTCTTGATTAATTACTAAGTGCTAAGTACCTGTTACCTTTGCCAGTACAAAGGGATCTTCAAATTGAAATTACATTATCATTACAATAAGCAAGTAAGATCTAAGATAGCTGTACCAGTTGTAATATATATGTATATTATATATAAAATATATATATATATTATATAATATATAATAATATATAATATACTATATATATAAAATCTCATCAACACATACTTAGCATATGAAGCAGTATCATTCATAGTAAGCATTTTTCCTATAATTACCTTATGAATCCAACAGATTCCCATAAGAAGACAAAAACAAACCCTTCACTTCCCTATCCCCCTATTTTGCCTAGGTTGGAAGCACAGTAAACATTTGCAGGCCTGATACCACTACTAGAGCAGGTTGTGAGCTTTAACCTATTCCATTTTTTATCTGGGTCATTTTATCTCTCCTTACACAGCTTGATGACCCCATCTAAATGCTCACCATGTTAGAGACAAACTTAGTATGGTCACCTGATTCCCTTAGTCCTACTTCTAACCAGAACTCCTAAGATCAAATGAGTTGCCATTCTCAGCCTCTCTAGAAGCAGGGATTATCAGTGTGCACTACCGTGTCCAACTAAAAGTAGGATTAAAAAAATTCAAAGATAAAAAAATTTAGTGACAATGGAAATATTTAAACAAAAATGATTAGTGAAAAGCAAAAAGGTAAACAGAAAATTCTTCCCCAGAACTACCAGAAGAAAAGCTGGAATAACATTCAGCTCAAAATTTAACAGCACCAAAGAAATTTTCCAGAATGAGAATCTCCTCAGTGTAGTAGGTACAGTATTATGTTGGTGTCCTGCTTAAAGTACAGGCAAAATAACGAAAGGAAGTTCATAAAATAAAATTCAAAATTTTTAAACAGAAAAACAAAAATCCCATCAAGAAGCTTTTAAGTGTTTTAGGATTCTACCTAAAAGGGAGTTTTATATCCTTGCTTGGAACTCACTTAGCCTGGGGCCCTTAAGGATATATGAGTATTTCATAAATTTTCTAGCTCCAAGAAGCAAGAAGGCTAGAAGCAGTAGCCACTTTGGAGTACAGTGACAAATGACAACCTCTGTGTAAAGGAGGAAGGAACCCCTAGATGGATTCTAAGAAGCACTCCTCCGTTCTCAGCCTGTCTGCTTTACAGGAGGCAGGGGTGGAGGGTGAGGGTTCTTTAATGACCTTACTTTTCTGCTTAAAAGTTAAAAGTCACAGGAACTTTGGGAACTGTAGGTAATGCCTGCCCCACCTGTAGGTAGATACATCCAGGGTTTCATAATAATACGTCTCACACAGCAGTCTTTGTCCCTGGTCCCCAAGACTAGAAATATACTTTTATCCAGTCTAAATTGGCCTTTCTCCCACATATATTTAATATATCTTTTTACTATCTTTGTGCATTGCTAGGAATAGATTTCCAATTACTGTTTTTGGTTTTCAAAGCCCTATGCCTCATATTTTGCTAAACTCACACATGTAATACACCTCAAAATACAATTAAATTGGCAATTTCCCTTCTGTTCCCTGTCTTTTTCTTTTTTTACCTATATTGTGCTTTGCTGATGATCATGTAATTCTCTGAATACCACCAAGTGAAAAGAAAGAAGCATTTTCACTCTAAAGTAAAAGATAGGAAAGCTATGTCTTAAATTTGGTTCACTGTGAGTTTTTGCAAACCTATTTCAGGTGATTTCACTGAATAAGTTAAGCTTTGTTCTTTTTTGTGATGTTTCCATTCTCTCACATTGGGAATAGCAGTGATAGTCTTCATGCTGGAAGAATTCCTGTTGCTCTAAAGGTTGTTAAAATCATTACTCGACCTAAAGTGCATGCTTCTCCTGAGGAGCCAAATATTTGTTCTAAATTAATCTCTGCATGATAAATGAGGGGAAAGTTATGCTTATGTGAGCTTGTATGCTGACCCTTAAGGTAAAAACTTTCAAATTTTCATATCAGTTCTTTGTGACAACTAAAAAAGAAAGTGCTTTAAAATTGTTTTTCATCTGAATGAGAAGTTAATGCATGGAGAGATGTCAAAGGTCTCAGGAAGCTAGTTAGAGTGTTATACAAGGTGGAGGTCAAATGCTTCTACTTAACAAACAGATGGCCAGATTTCCAACGTGGTCTGTCACTGCCAAAAGCTGGCTCAAAGCTATTCACCTGAAGGAATGCCTTTTAGGTTTAAAAGACTTTTGTATTAAAGGAATATGATATTTCTCAAGTAGCTTATAATTCAAGCCAGTTTGAGCAGAGAGATTACTATACTTGCTTTAATGAGTCTCTGAGATCTATTATAATGTGTGTGTTTGACGAGGAAAGGGATAAGTTAAATTAGGGCCATAAATATTTAAAGGTAAACTATTGCCTCTGGTGGCATTGGATTAAGGCAGTGGTTCTCAACCTTCCCAATGCTGCGACCCTTTAATACAGTTCCTCATGTTGTGGTGACCCCCAACCATAAAATCATTTTCATTGCTACTTCATAATGGTCGTTTTGCTGCTGTTATGAATCGTAATGTAAATATCTGATGTGCAGGATGGATTTTCATTGTTACAAATTGAACAGAACCCACAGGTTGAGAACCGCTGGTTAAGGTATTGAATCTCTAGTAGGGTCTTGTCACATGATATTTCCTGTGAAGTGTTATTTGTTAACCTATTTTGTGTATTAATTTAACAAAATTAACATTAACAGAATAAGGCACTGAAAAAGTAATTCAGGAAAGATGAATTGATAGCTTGGAGTGGGAAGAAAGAATAAGAAGGATTGCTTACATGGGGGCACTCTTGGTAAGGGATGCTGGGGTGGGGGGCAGGGCTCCACAAGATCCCTAAAAGCCTAAGGGAGGAGAGATCCTGAGAGGGAAATAGGGACACTAGGAGGGGACGTAGAAGAACATCCAAAATGAACTTCCTTTACTTAGCAATTTTCTTTAGAGTCAACTCTAGTTACAAGAGTGTTTTAAAATGTGCCACAAAGAAAAATGTGAAAACTGAAATGAAAAATGACAAATTCAATAGACTTTGAGACAGGAGGGGTCAGGAATCCCACCTCTGATGTTTAGTAGCTGTATGAGGACTGGGTGGAGGGGGAAAGGGTTATAATGAGCATTTACAGATCATCTGCTATGTGCCAAGTGATGTGGTTACCCATAAAATGTAGACCAGCGGTTCTCAACCTGTGGCTTATGTTCAATTTGTAACAATGAAAATACATCCTGCATATCAGGTATATGACTCATAACAGCAGCAAAATTACAGTTCTGAAGTAGCAATGAAAATAATTTTATGGTTGGGGGTCACCACAACATGAGGAATTGTATTAAAGGGTTGTGGCATTAAGAAGGTTGAGAACCACTGATGTATGCTTGCGACCCCAAAATACCAATATGCCGGGTCCTGCTGAATGAATTAGACTCAAATCTTCTCTCAGCCAAAGAAAAGTAAAGTTCATTAAAAGTTCATTAAAAGTTTGCCATATTGGGTAGACTCTAGGTATCTCTAAGGCTTGCATTAGACAAGTAGGCCAGAGCAAGTCTGCGTTAGGTCATTCTATGGAGCTCTCACACCACATGGAGGGAAGATGGAGTCTTATATACAGAAAGGTTGTGGGAGGAATCTAGGGGTGGTCTATAGGAAAAGTTTGAGGAGGGTCTTCAGGAGGAGTCATATGAGGTCAGACTCCAATAATGAGTTTGGGGAGGGCCTTCAGGAGTCAGATTAGGTCAGACCCCAGTAATGAGTGATTAAGGGTGGGAAGTTGTTGGAGGTTACCTGGAGCTGACAGACAATGGGGTGTAACAGGAGGATCAAGGTGGGAAAGTGCTGGACAAAGGAGGGCTAAAGACTTGGGCAAGCCACAACTTAAGGCCCATGGCCTCAGGCAAATGTCTTCCTTGGGAAGATTCAAGGAGAGCTCAAGGGGGCTCCCAGAGCCTGCACCTCATAATTCCCCCCTCAAACAAATGGGACCCAAATTCCTTTGGGGTAAAGGGTGAAGGTATCAGCTTCTGAAAGTGC
Organism: Pseudochirops cupreus; assembly: GCA_028627135.1. Taxonomy (NCBI): domain Eukaryota; kingdom Metazoa; phylum Chordata; class Mammalia; order Diprotodontia; family Pseudocheiridae; genus Pseudochirops; species Pseudochirops cupreus. Next base: position 192,952,209 of record CM053580.1, on the reverse strand, counting down.
TTCATGCTGGCAAGGGGCATAGAGCTGTCCCTACCTCTCTCGGTCCCATTCAAGGGGGTCAGATTTCACATCCAAGGGGTCAAACTCTAGAACATGCCTGATGCCAGGTCCAGTGGGCTGGAGAACTTGGATTCAGTCAGAAGTTGGTATAGCCTGAGTGGTCATCTGGAGGTTGATGGCTTGAAACCTGGGAGAGATAAACCTGGCAAAGAAGTTAAGCAAACAAAGACAAAACAGGCACAAAAAAAAAATAAAGAAAGGACAATTTCCCTGGTACAAAAGATAATTTTCCTGAATGGAATTAAAGATGATTATGGCAAGGCTAAAAGGAAAAAGGCAGCTATAATTTCACCTCTTTTTATCCTTTTTTGCTGGAGGGGGCGGGGGCCTTTCTAAACTGTATTTTGAGGTCCTCCAAGGGCTCACAGGTATATTCTGGAGTCTCTGCGGGGGAAACAACTGGCTTAATCCTAGAATTATGAATCCAGCTGGGGAGACCTTCAAGTTTTACTGCTGTTGGAGTGGTGAGTATGACTCGGTAGGGTCCCTTCCATTTGAAATCTACCTGTTCTCCCTTCTCAGTTTTCCGTGACTTTAAGTAGACCCAGTCTCGAGGTTGTACTGTAGCAGGACACTCACTTTCATCGCCAAGAGGTTTTGGAAGATACTTATTGGCATATTCAGCCAGAGCATTCCTGACAGCTCCTAACTGAGTTACAAATTGGGTAAGTAAATGTTGTTCTGGGTCCACCAGGATGTCAGAGGTTAGAAAGGGCCTCCCATACACGAGTTCAAAGAGACTAAGCTTGAAATTTTCCGGAGGTGTGATTCAGACTCTGACCAGCCCAATGGGGAGATTCTTAACCCAGTCTTCTCTGGTTTCTATGCATAGCCTAGTAAAGACCTGCTTAAGGGTATGATTCATTTTCTCTACTTTACCAGAGGATTTTGGATTCCAGGCTGAGTGGAGACAGTAAGTGATTTTAAGTGTCTTTGCAACTGCCTAGGTTATCTGTGAAATTAAAGCTGGGCCATTGCCCCCCTATAAGGAGATAGGCAAGTCAAAACGAGGTATAATTTTCTTTAATAGGAACTTTGATATCTCCTGAGCCTTTTCAGTTCTGCAAGGAAAAGTTTCTACCTAACTAGTAAAGGTGTCAACAAAAAACAAAAGAAATTTGAAACCCCTACATGGGGCATATGTATAAAATCTATCTGCCAGTTTTCACCTGAGTAGTTACCCCTCCTCTGAATATGTTTTAAAAGGGGAGGAAGTTTGACTGCCCCTTCGGGATTCACTGAGCACAGGTTGGGCAGGCCCAGCAGACTTTTCTGATGGTCTCTCCTAGCTTAGTGCCAGTAAAAATGGGCTTTATCAGAGACTGGAAGGCATTCTTCCCTAGATGTGTGGCCTGATGTAAGCCAAAAAGAAGTTTCCATAGACTTTCCTCTGGGATAAGAAGTTGTTCTGAGGATGTTTGAAACCACCCAGAGGAGGAAAGAGAGTATTCCCTTTCCTTAGCAAGGGCCTGTTCCTGAGGGCTCTATGAGGGTGTGAAGGAATCGGGGAGCTGTGATTGTAAAGGGGCCAGTATAGTCGACTGACGGGCAGAATTCTTTGCTGAGGTGTCTGCCAAGCGATTTCCCACAGTCTTATCAGTTTCCCCTTTCTGGTATCCATTGGAAAAGAGAACAGCCACAAGGAAACCATAAAAATGAAGAGGTTACCAATAAAGAGGGTTAGGGTGGCTCTGGAGACCCCAAAATGCCAACATGCTGGATCCTGCCAAATGAATTCAACTTAAGTCTTCTCAGACAAAGGAAAGTATAGTTTATTAATAGTTCATTAAAAGTTCTCCAATGTGGGGTATACTCTTAGGGAGCCTAGGTATCTGTGATGCTTGCATTGGGCAAGCAGGACAGAGTCAGTCTGACACAGAGAAAGTCTGTGCTAGGTCATTCTATGGTACTCTCACACCACATGGAGGGAAGATGGGGTCTTATGTAGAGAAGAATCTAGGGGTGGTCTAGAGAAGGAGTTTGGGGAGGGTCTTTAGGAGGAGTCAATAAGGTCAGACTCCAGTAATGAGTTGGGGGAGGGTCTTCAGGAGGAATTAATGAGGTCAATGCAAGGGTGGATTGATATTTTGATAGGCTCAAGGCTGGGAAATAGATGGACAATGGAGGACTAGGCTAGTAACAGAGCTTTGGGCCCAGCCACAATGACAAACTTAAGGCCTGTGCAAATGCCTCATCAAGTGGGAAGATGTAATCAGACTTCAAGGGAGCTCCCAGAGCCTGTACCTCAAAGATTCAAGGAGAGATCAAGGGGGCTCCCAGAGCCTGTACCTCATCAGCATGACCTGAAGGTGTATGTGAATAAGGAGCAATTGTAGTTTACTGAGTACAAGAATGACATGATCAGACTTGCACTTTAGGAAAATCATTTTGACAGATGCGTTGAAAATCTATTCTTAGAGAGAGGAAAGACAAGGTAAGTGAGATAAAAAGGGCCAATTCTGATAGTCTAGGTTTGTATCATAGACAGAACCAGACATACAGGAAAGATGTTGGGCTGGGGGTGGGGGTGGGGTAATTGTATGAAGCAGGCAGTAATAATAAGATTTACCACTAATTGGGTGGGTAGAGTGTGGGAAAGTGGAGGCAGGTAGGAACACAGAGGTTATAATGTGACTAGAACAAGGATGGTGCCTTCCATAGCAATAAAGAATTTTATAAGGTGGTAATCTTTGAAGAGAAAGATAATGTAATTAGAGTTAATGCAATTCATAACACATCCATGCCTGTTTATCCTGTGTACCTCACTCTGACACACTGAAACTGAAATGGAGCAATAAGTAGGGCTCTTACTCATTAGCACTACCCTCAGAACACAGAGTCCAGTAATTGTCACAGTCCCAAAATTATTTAAGTGAGCAGGGTATCTGTAAATTAAGGAAGGGAGAGCAAGGGATAGAAGGGATAGAATTTTACCTGGATCATGGCTAGATTATAACCATCCTGAGAGTTCAATGCCATAGAAGGCCATTGGTAGGAGGGAGTGGAATAAAGTACTGGTGAGCAAGAAATGGTGAGGACAGTGGTATACTTGTGTTGGCAACAAACCCATACTAGGTCTAGTAGAGAAGGTGGGATTTAAATGACCCTTCTATGGCTTCATTAATCTCTAGCAATATGTATTTTATTCTTCTTAGATGATGATATCAAACATTTTTAGCTCTTTAAGATTTCCAAAGTGTTTTACACATATTACCTCATTTGATTCTCATAATAAATCTGTTGGTAGGTGCTATTCTCATCCTCTCCTTACACAAGAGGAAACTAAAGTGGAAAAAAATTTCCCATAATGCTATATCTAGTAAGTAACTGAGGCAAGATTTTCATTCAGGTCTTTATGATCCAAGTTTACAACTTTATCAAATATCTGTCAATTCCAGTCAACTATCCACTAACCAATCTCAGGGAAGAAATATATTGGCTTGTGACATATTACTTTCTCTTCTTGAAGAAACTATCAAAGCAATATGAGCATATTTTAGAATCACAGATTAAGAGGGTTCAGAAGGAACCCAGATATGATTGAATTGTCTCACAGATAATCAAACTGTGTCCCAGAAAGTATGTGATTTGACCCAACTTCCACACCTAGTTTTAAAATTAGAGCCACTATGTCTTTAATCACCATCCTTCAATGTACTTTCCATTATGTGATGAAATCTCAGAATGTACTAGAAATACTGGCATCTTTCTAAAGAGATTCCCTATGATTCCCCATGATGCTCATGCTACCTGTATTTCATGGTCACAAACTGTGGTCATTGTCATCATCATTGTCATCCTCCTCCTATTCTTCTCTTCTTCCTCATTCTCCTTTCCTTTCTCTCTCTCTCTCTTTGTGTCTCTGTCATCTGTTGAACGAAAAGAAGTTTCTTTCCAAAGCCATTTCCCTTTCCTCACACTTAATATCAATTTGAGAGTGTTCATTTCCCCCCAATCCATTCTTGTTCTAAATTGTGGTAGCATCTCTGCCCTTCGGAATCTATCTTTGTATTGACAATGACTATTTCTTTCCTTGTAAAGAAACTTCTTTATATCCCTACCACTTCCTGTTTTCTCAGCCTCTTTAGTCTTCCTTCCTCCCAAATGATTTCCTTCTATTACATGTATTTAAATGATGGCTGTGTTCTTTCTACTATTTAGCTTGGAAAACAAGGATGCTGCATCTGTTTTTAAAGTATTACAGGAGAATCAATTGTTGAAACAAAAATACATGGCATCCCTTGAATAGAATATGCTTTAAATTTATGTTGCATATAAATTTCAGTTTTTTAGATAGCAAACACAACTAATTAATTAAATCCCAGTATCAAGTGATTGATGAATATAATTCTGCTTCTCAAGTGAATATTTTTAATTGAAAGGAGCAATGTTAATAATCTGACATAAAACTATAGAAAGTAGCCTTCAACATTAATTATAGCCCACCTCTCCATCATCCCACATCCCCCATATCTCCCACGCTGCACCCCGCCCCCACCCCACAGGCCTAAGGTTTCGTGTGGCGCCAGTTCCAGCCAATCCACCCCGCCGAACGGGCTACTCAACAAAGGCTGTCGTGCCAGCCATAGGACAGTTGGTGCCAAGGCTCGAGGGGAGGCAGTGGTAGGTGAGGAGGGCGCTGGCAGAGCAGGCTGACAACATGGAGAGCAGGGGGGTGAGGCGGGGGCCCTTCCGGGCCACCAACCTGTGCAACGAGCTAGTCACCTGCTTTCGGGCACAGATGCCTCTCAGAAAACACTGGCAGGGCTTCCACATGCAGAAGAATTCTTTCACTGCCCGCGCAGCAGTAGATCGTCTTCACCAGCAGTCACACAACAACCAGAGTTTCAGTGCAGAAGTGACCCGACAACAGGCTGTGAAGCTGCTGAGAAAATTCCTCCTGACGCACGTCATTGAAACTGTTCAGGGCGGATGGGGATCGGAAAATCTGGAGGACGACAAGCAGCTCTTCAGGTTTCCCCCAACTTCTCCCCTTCAGACTGTGAAAGGCAGTCAGCCAGAAAGAAGGAACATGGAGAACATTTCTAGAAGGAAAAGAAGGTTCCTTCAGTTGCCCGGTTACCTGGCAGAGTTCCTCTGGAGCAGTGTCTGTCGGATAACCTTCCTTCCTGGGTATTTGTTATCTCTCAGGAACTTGTGTCTAGCAGACTGGCCCAGAAGTAATGACCTCCCTCCAGAACCGGGAAGCATTGTAGTTCTTCGTAGTACTTAGGAACTTTCAAGCATTTTGGTTGTTTAAAAGTATGTGATGATGTGGTTGTATTGGAAATTGTGGTGAAACTCTTTATTTCTTGGTAATGGTTTAATTTTGTTTATTCATATATTCAATTACCTGTATAAATATATAAGTAGACATTAAAACTGAATAAAATTTAATTAAATTAAAATTGAAAATTTAAATTTTATTTTATTTCAACATCAAATATGTGTAAATTCATGCTAAAATTTCAACTTTTTAAATCAATGCTTCACGTATGTATTCTGGGTTTGGCAGTCTCCAATGCTATAAAACAATCAAATACATGTGGGTGTGTATGTATGTTTATATATATATATATATATATATATATATATATATATATGTATATATATGTATAT
>CM053580.1:192927270-192946030 GCA_028627135.1 Pseudochirops cupreus | reverse complement strand
AGCCTGGCGCCACAGGCTCCACATGACCACATTCAGCCTATTAGGGAACAGAGTATACTTTCAAATATCCAAGGGTCCTCAGTCACGTAGACACTTTAGCAAAGGGCCTAGGGGCAGGGAAGATCTTCAGATTCCCATAACAGTCACTGAGGAGAGGGGGGACTCCCTACGGCTCTGAGTTCTGAGTCCTTGGAAATCATGTCATTTCTGATGAAGGGGAACTTGGGCCTGTTTCCCATGAAAAGCCTGACTAGATTTTATAGTCTGGGAAGTTTTCACTTCTCTCACTCAATTTCAAGAATAGACTCAATTGTACAAAAGGCTTTCCAGTTCTAGTAAACCTGTGATTTGATGTAAATCAAACAATGCTTTCTATCTAACCTCTGAACAAACAATACTTCATTTTCTCTCCATGTGCAAAATAGCTCAACTCCTAAACCTCTTACATTCTCTTGAAGTGTTGATACTCTCTATACGCAGTTGTTATAAATGAAATTCACCATTCTCACCCACGCATGCCTAAACCTACCCCTTTTATTAGGTTCCCCATTTTGTTGATGACACCATTATCCTTTGGTGTCACTCACTCAGGTTGAAAGCCTTGGAGGTATTGCCGTATATCAACTCTTTCCTTTTCTCCACTCTGGATATAAATCAGTACTATGTCTTGTAAATTGTACCTCTATCTCTCTCATATTTGGTTCTAGCTACCAGTTATTTCTGACATTCATTTGCCTATCACCTGGACTATTTTAATGCCCTCTTAATTTGATTTTTCTGCCTCAATTCTCTCTTTATAATTGGTCCTTCAGGTAACTTCCAACATTACTTTACTGAAGTATCAATTTGATCAGATCACTTTCCTGATTAATAAATGAATGAACATATGAATAAATCAATGGATAAATGAATGAGTGAATGAATGAATAAAAATGTAAAACAAAGCAAAGCATTTCAAGTTCTCCATGTAGCCAATAGGATAAAATATAATATTGTTCAGTGACATTTAAAGCTCTGTGAGTTCTGAGTCCCACAAACCTCTCCAGATTTATTTCACATTAATTCTCTTATGTACTCGGTGTTCCAATAAGATTAGACAACCAGCTGTTTCCTATTCCTGATCTCTGACTCTTGTTTTCATTTAGTTACGCAGGCTGTCCCCCATGCCTAGAATGTGCTTTCTGCCTGTATGGCCTGGATCCACCTTTAATTTAAAGCCTCAATTCATGAGCTTCCAACCAATATTTTTCCTTACTGAGCCAAATTAAAGGACATATCAAGGAAAGGAAAACAATGAAAAATTCTACTCCTTACACACACACACACACACACACACACACACACACACTCACACACACACACACACACTCACACACATACACACAGAAAGGGGGGGAGGGAGGGAGGGAGAAAGGGACATATTCTTTCATTGATTCTTATGCCATTGTTGCAACACAAATCAGATGTATAACTCATATACCTTGGATTGAGTGCCAGCTGAACACCTCTTTGCCTCTAAATGCCTTCCCTGAACAGTTACTGTTGTTTTGTACTGGGGTGCTTTTTCTAGAGGATTAGAGCTAAAAGGGATCCTCTGAGAGGTCATCTAATTCAACCCCCTCATTTTATAGATAAGGAAGAGAAGCCCAGAGAGATTACGTAACTTTCCCCAAGGTGACACTTCTTCACAGTATTTCTGTTAGGCAACTTCTCCACTGAGCGCCTGCTATTGTCATCTGATACCTCGTCATTGAATTACTGTAGCTTACTATTTCCCTCGAGAGAATGTTTATAGATCTTTATGAGCCAAGACCATATTCAAAGGGCTTTTCTAGCTCTCTTCTGAGTCAAGTCATGTCTGTTTTTTGTATTAAATTGTTTCCTTCTCAGTAAGAACCCTCACACCCAGGACCACTTGACATTTGGGTTTAGGATTGGTAAATTCCCTTATTCCCATCACACCTTCCTTCACACTCTTAGTCACCCTGGAATGTCAGGGTGGAGCAGCTGACCTTTGTCCTGTATTCTTAAAGCTACACCCAAATCACTGACCCTCCCCTCCCCCCATCCCTTTAAATGAATATTCTCTTCTCTTCTTGAAGCTCAGCTTTCATATCATCACTACCTGGAAGCTTTCTCTAATCCATGTCCCTCCTTTATTTGAAAATGATCCCTCTCCCCCCTCTAATTTTATTATTGTACTATGTCTGAATCTCTCCATTACCACTATCATATCCAACTTTTTTTTTACATGTATGTCATATTCTTCTTGCTAGACTGTAAGGTCCTGTATTTCATCATACTGACTTCATTATTATTATATCCATATATGTTAGCATAATTCTTTGCACATAGCAGGAACATAATAAATATTTGTTGAATTAAAATAACTTTTTCTGAGAAATAAATTGACATACTATTTGGAAAATTAAACTACATATTGAAATTCTTTACATATATAAAACTAGAACATGTGATAAAGTCACAACTAATATATGTATACACATATACATATATGTAGAGTTTTAAAATAAAGTTACTCTAGGAAATCTATCTCTATGATGTCTATATCTATGTTTATATCTGTATTTGTTTTCAGTGCTGGAGAAGTTCTATGAAACTCATCATGGAAGCTTTCAACTGAGAATGGAGGGGTGGGAGAAACTCACACACATGCACAGACACATAGACCTACATAACCAGACACATTTATCTGTCTATCTATCTATCTATCTATCTATCTGTCTATCTCTCTATCTATCCATCCATCCATCCATCCATCATCTATCTATCATCTATCTATCTATCTATCTATCTATCTATCATCTATCCATCTATCTACCTATCATCGCACACAATCAGATACACACACATACATATAGGAAATAGCAAGTATAATATACAAAGAAGAATATCAGAAGACAGTAATTCGAAGGACACATGATCTATGAAGACAATTACGGTTTTAGATTTCATACAAACACAGAGTATAGACAATAAATAAAGTAAACTAGAGATTCTAGCAAGATTGCAAAATTGTATTACTGAGCCTGGATAGGTTAGTGCTCATGATAGAAACTTGACTCTGGGAGGTAGATGTAATTCAAAGAAGGAACACAATGTATAGAATGGTGGTTGATGAGAGTTGTAGGAGTAGGTATAAATACATAGAAGTCATACCCAGGAAATTTAGGATATGAAGTAGATAATCATGGTCAAGAGTATTTGGATGATAAATGGAGTGAGAAACAGAAGTGACCTGGAGGGAAGAAAGAATTAGACAGGAATTCTGGAAACTTATCTGAAACCTGACAAAGAGGCCTCATAGTGTAGTGATGAGGAACTATAAGGATGTCTGTTTAAGTTCTCTCTTATCTAAAAGCAGCATTTTTCAAAAGGTAGTAAAAGTTGTGGGTCCCTATTTCTGTTTGTCATTGTGAGCTGACTACCCTAGGAGGAACTTGTTGCTGAAATGATGCTTTTAGGAACCTTTTAGGCAAGTGACCATTTCATCTGAGAATCTATAATAGAGAAAAGGAAAGCCAGGAGAAATCTGATTTTTACCCTAGATTTTGACAGAGCAGATTTCAAAGTGAACACAAAGAAAGGGTAAACAATATTTATCAGATTAAACTTTTACAGATGAAATAAGCCTGAGAAAGATAGAGAACTCTTAAGAATGAAATTCTAAAGATGTAAGTAAAGGTCTTCCACTGAAAAAAGAAAAGTGTAGCTATTTAAAATAGCTGCTATGACTCTACAGTGAGCTCATAAACCAAAATAAATATGAAAATTTCAACATGAATAGAAAATGAAAGCAAGTTCAGATGAACACAGGAAGTTAGCATAGCCATGTAAAAGTAGTGTAAGAAGTAATAAAGCTGATGATAAAGGGTGAGGAGAATGAAGCAAATATCTGTTTATTTTCTAAAGTTCCAGAGGCATATCAAAGAAGAGCTAAGTAGAAGGTCTCAGTTTTTATTTTGTTTCCTTTTTCTCTTCCAGAGTATATTATCTTTGGATTAAGAGGGAAGGAATGCAAATGGTTATTAGGGAATTAAAACTTAAGAAAAGTGAAGAGAGAACACAGCACTCAACTGTTGTTGATGAGTTCAAGCGACCATAGGAAAAAAAAAAACCTACATTCTAGGATGCTGAAATAACTGAAAGATGTGAATGCTTTCAATGACCTTCATAAGTAAGGCAAGTAAAGCAAGATTGAAGAAGGAAAATATTGTGATTTTGTGAAAAGAAGGGATATAAAGAATCAGACACAAGTGAAACAAGTAAACAACAATAAAAAAGCTACAAACCAGTGAGTTTGACTCCAATTTAAGGATATGTTATTAATGACAGGATTTGTGAGCACTTACAAAGGCAGGCAACGGTCAGTGATAGTTTCATCAAAAACAAGTAACCTCATTTCCCTTTCTGACAAGCTAATTAGACTGGGGAATGCTACATACAGACAAAGCGTATCTAGATTTTAGCAAAATATTTGACAAAGCATTTGTCCTTGTGGACACATCTCTGAAGAGACATGATCTCGTTTATACTATTGCTTAATAGATTCTCAATTAATTAAATGAACAAACCTCAAAAACCAATGCTGGCTTAGCAAGAGATCTCTGGATTGTCCTTTGAGTCTATTCTTTATTCTGTGGTTGATGTTCAGCATTTTAATCATTTACTTTGATCAAAGTGCAGTCTTAGATTAAATTTAACAAACATTTATTAAGCAACTATTATTTGCAAGCATTAGTTTGCCACAATGATGTTAGAAAATGTTACCTTGCGGGGCCTGGGGAAGTGAGGGAATGTGAGGGGAGGGAGCCGATGATCTGTCTTGACAACTGTGGGCTTCAGGCACCCTTGATAGTTTTGCATGGTCTCTATTTATGGTTTTGCAGTGCCTTTTTATAGGTGTGTCTAGCATCTGTCTACCATTCCAGCAGTATCACAAGGCATACTGCAAGGATAATCTGTCAAAAGGGAAATAAACAAGAAGGTCTTCTCAAAGCATAAGAATAAATAGCACATCCTTTGTCCAAGCTTCAGTGCTACTGGGAATTTTTAGAGACAAGCATCACGCAGTAGAAGCAATATCTGCCATGTAGCCTGGGATAGGATTTTCTTTTTGTTTTTGTTACCATGGTAGGCTTATGGTATAATGGAACAGACCTACATTAGTAATAATTCTGCCCTTGGAAATAGAGTTTTGATTTATATGAATGGTTTGTGACTGTGTTCCAGTTAGGGAGAGAAAACTATAATAATGGACTGGAGCCATTGGGATTACAGTCCTATGGTAGAAAAGGTCCTGTGTAACTCCCATAGATGTCTTGTGTCTCCATTCTATAAACAAAGGAAGAAGAAGAAAAGCAAAGAACAGATTTCATGACAGATGCTTCTGAGAAGGAGAATTTGATCGGTCAGAATAAAAGAATGTGCTTAGAAATTAGGGCCAGTTGCACCCAATGGCAAAACAAAAATCAAAACCAAACAAACAAACAAAACATGGAAATGGGATAACAACAATAATTGCTAGCACTTAAATATCACATTAAGATTTTCAAAGCACTTTACATATTTTAGTTCGTTTGATTTTTCACAACAACCCATTGAGGTAAGTACCTCCCATTTTCCAGATGAAGAATTAGAGGCTCGTGGAGAATAAATGATTTACCTACCAGCTAGTAAGTGTCCAAGACAGAATCTGAATTCTGATATTCCTAATTTCAAGTTTGGTTCTCTATCTATGCTTGTATTTTTTTCCTCCCTTCCCCCCCTCAAAAGAGGTGAACTCCAGTAACTCCTCACAATATCTCAGATTTTATGTTTCTATAGCATTTTTATGATTATGATTTATTAACAATGCTGTAGTAGATTTCAATCCAAGCCACAAGTCAAGCATTATGTACTTATGGAGGTAATTTTGATGAGAAAAGAAAAATGAGAAGGGAACAGACAGACATTCCTAGGTTATTTCCTAGAACAGAAAACATCATAATGATTATACAATTGGCTAAAAAATGTAAAAGATACAAGCTCATGCTGTGTTTATTGTTTTTGGTACATGTTAAAATGATGTATAGCTTTGAAAGCTGTTTTCATCAAAATCATTGAAACCTCTATGACAGAAATGACTGTAGACATGACTGCTCAATGAGCCACTGAACACTGATATCAAGTGAGGTAAAATCCATAGCCATCAGAAGGATGTTGGGCTAATTATCTGCTTGGAGATAATGAAAATGACAGGTAACATGTTGTCTAAATTGAATAGACACTGCCTGCAGACAATGAGCTGCATCCAGAACAGAGCAGTAGGAAATGAGTTAGGGTTGAATTTTGGAAACTGCACGATAATTTTAATGATCTCAAGATGCTCACAGGTTTATAACTTAAATCTGTTTAACACCAGTGTTCTATTTGAGTTCTATGGCTGAGAATCATGGGATAATACAATTAAGGAAATATCACAGTTTAGAACATAAGGGACAATAATAAGATGCATGATAGACTTAATTGTAGAATTTTACCAGTTATGACATATACATGAGTAGTATTGTTAAAATATGTGATTAAGTATATGTGTGACTGTAAATAGTTGGGCCGGTTGTAAAGAGATTGAGTATTAATAGATGAATGTTCTCATGATGTTAATTTGCAGTGATATCAAAAACACCAGCAAGGACTCCAGGATATTGAATATTTTTCTCTATGGAGGATTTATGGAAAGACATAGACAGTGATGACAAAGTAAGAAAGGTCATTGATCAGTTGTTTTCACAGTCCTTGGCATATTGGTATGTGGGGAAGGGGGTGGTGGTCTGGTGAACCTCTGATTTCTTTGTTTGTTTGTTTTTGGTGTAGGGTAGGGTGGGGAACCTTCTAGGTCCTTGGGCGCAGCCTTTTGACTGAGACCAAGTTTTACAGAACAAATATTTTCATTAAGGGATTTCTTCTGTGAAATTTGGATTCAGTCAAAAGGCCCATTTGAGGACCTAGAGGGCCAAATATGGCCTCTAGGCCCCAGGTTCCCCATTCCAAGAGGGAATCCACCTTGACACTCAAGGCAAATAAGCAATTGTGTTGTCCCTTTAGGAGGGCAGGGCAATTGGGGTTAAGTGACTTGCCCAAGGTTACACAGCTAGTAAATGTTAAGTGTCTGAGACCGAATTTGAACTCAAGTCCTCCTGTCTTTGGTGCTGTATTCACTGTACCACCTAGCTGCCCCTACTTAAAGTCTTAAAAAGTAGCCTGGAAGTGCTACAATCAGATGAAAACCAGGTTGATATTACTACAAATCCCAAACGATACATGTATGATAAGGCTTAACTGACCCACCTGTTCCATGTTTTAAATTGTTATTTTAAACTTTTTTACCTGGTATCAGAGTCTGTTTTTTGTAGGTTCTTAGAATTAATTTTTACTCTACAAATCATAAAATTACTTTCTATCCTAAAGAAAGAAAGCCAAGGAGGTTTTGTTGATTATTAAGCTTAACATTTACTCTATGAATAAATGGGGTGAAGATTCATAGGCTTTTTTTCCTATTTAATATATGTTAGAGTAATTAGTTGATTAATTGCACTTGAAAATCTGCAAATGTAGACAATAATCCCAAAGATTTTCCCCCTCCTTTTTATTATGTGATAGTGTTTGATTTTTGAAACAAAATGTTCTTTATGGAGCAGCATCCATATTTAGCTCCTTACTATATAACTAATCCTTCAGAAAAGAACATTGATTTCTCAGTGGCATGATTTTTATTTATTCACTTCACTCTAGTTTTGTGATTTATTTTACAGTTTGCTTCACTTGAGAGAACTGCCTCACCATATGTTTCTAACTTTGTTTTTCTTACAGATGGCTTTTTTCTTTTAATTTCTATGAAACTAACATAGACTAACATATATTTTTGTGTTCACCTCATTGTTTTTAGGGACACATCGTAAACCACAATTTATGTCATGCTCTGAACAGAATCATTAGGTTGGCTTTCTGGATCTGCTTCTCGCACAGTACATGTGCTTGCATCCACATGGGAATGCGATGGAATGTCTGAAACTGACAAAAGTTTAGCTTCCTACTTATGCACACACCTTTCCTACTCTTTCTGAGTGTTTCCAAATGGTCATAAACACAAACACACATACGGCGTAACATTTTTTTATTTTTAAACATAGCATGTAACTTCTTGAGTCATAATTGCTTATGAGAGTTCATGTCCTTTGTATTGTGTGTTTGAAAATGAAATATGTATCCACGAGTATTTTTTTAGAAAAATATCATGAGCAAAAGATGGAGTGATATATTTTGATTTTATAAAAATATGGAGCTACCTATATCCCAGGTGTTAATATTGAGTGATTCTTGACAGGCGGCTCAAAAATTGCCAATTGCCTGATGACATTAGATCTTGTGTTTAGAAGAAATACTTATGTACCTACTGTATACTGAGCTGCTGAGGAATTCAAAGACAAGAAGAAAACATATGATCTGCTGAGAATATAATTTATCTGTTCATTTTGTGACTCTTTAGCACGAGCATATTATGGAAATCACCAGGTCCTCAGCAAGGTGACCTTAATGTTTGAGTGGGCATTAACTTCCTAGTAGCGGTACGATGTAAACAATTTTCCATTCAGTTGTATCATTTAGCTAGCAGAGGATACAGACAATTCCATATTGTTTTCCTTGTCTGTCATTATCTATATAGGATGGGAAGAGTGTTGTGAGTTCAGTAATTCCCAGGAATCTTGAAATTATGGTAACATGTCTTTTTAAAAAAATTTTTATGACAATTCCACTTAATCTTCCTTAGCCCAGATTTCCTTATCTGTAAAATGAAGAGGTTTGATTCTCTGACTTCTAAGGTCCCTTCTACCTCTCAACCTATGATCCTGGATTTGTTTTTTTTTTCTTTTTTCATTAAAATGTTGAATTGTGTATTTAATAATATTATTTAATAATAATAGTGCATTTATGTAGCACATTAAGGTTTTACAAAGCACTTTACAACAGTTAATCTGATTTGATCTTCATAATAACTATGGGAAGTATTTTTTTCTATTATTATTCTCATTTTACAGATGTGGAAACTGAAGCAACCAAATGTTACAACTTGCCCAGTGTCATACAGATGTCAAACATCTGGGGCTGGGTTTGAAGTCATGTCTTTTTGACTTTAGGTTCAGGGCTCTACTGCTTCATTACCTAGTACCTAGAAATGTACAAAACTAAGGTAAATTTAAAATATTACTTTGAGAGTTGGGCAATATTGCTGGAGATACCTGTAGACATTACAAAAGCAGCAACGAGAACTAGTGAAGGGAAAAAGTTATTTCATCATGAAGTGATGCTCTAAAAGGGAATGTGAATCCATCCTCTGGTTTATATGACCCATTCTTATAAAATGAATTAAAATTAACTCCTTCTTCCCTCCCCTTTTGGACTATTAGATATGATAGTAAATAGTTTTCTTCAGTGAGCCTCCTTCTATAGAATAGAGACAGTGTGTCAAAATGTATAAAGAGTCAGCTTAGAGCTGGAAAGAAATGGGTCCAAATTCTGACTCTGATATGTATGGCTCTGTCAGCTTGTAAGAAATGATTATTAATAACCAATATCTTGGGGAGAGTCAGAACTCTCCCCCTAGTCCTGAAAGTTCAGTCTTTTTAAGGACATTACTGATAATGAGATTGCATTAATTATCCATGTGGTCAGAAACTACCCAGCCTTACAAGGAATTTAATCTAAGGTGGGAAAGCCCACTGTGTTCTACTCAAGCTTGGGTGGAAACAGATCCTTTTGTCTAGATCGCCCAAGCCTGGGGGGTGGTCTGAGATAATCTCTTGGTCCAAGAGTCACTCTCAGCCCCTCACTGAACACCTAAAGGCACATGAACTGTGAGTCTGCTGCCATGGTTGTCTTTGGTCTAAGAGAGACAGCCAAATGACCATCCTTTTATTAATAACCTGCTGGTCTTATTAATAAAATGATTAAATTACCTTGAAACTCTGTCTCTTGAACCTTTTTAATAATCAAAAACATCAGTGAGCTATTTAACCCCTCACTTTTCTCTAAGAGTATAAATTGCAGAAAAGATTCTGATGTGCATTGGTAGGGAGAATTTCCTAATCCCATAGTTCCCTAAATCAAGGAAGTAAAAGATCTAGTTTTTACTCTCTTATTTTTTTAAAATTATCTTCTCTGAAACGTTTTCCTGCGATGTGTTTGGCACGATGGCACAAATGATCTATATATTTCTGTGCTCCTATAAAAGCTGCACAAGGACAACTTCTTTTTAAAAACATGGTCATCATGGTTTAGTGGAAATAACACTGAGCTTGGTCAGGAATCCTGGGTTCAGATTCTGATTGTGCCATAACTAGAGGTATAACCTTGGGCAAGGCAGTTAAGGTATTTGGATCTCATCTGTAAGATGAGAATATGAAGGAATGAAATATCTTGGGTGAAATCTTAGATATTTTTTAACTTTAAAATTCTCTGATTACCACATATTGTTGATGCTTGGTAAAGTACAAAGATAAGAACAAGAGTGTGAATGACAACATTAATGTATTTAAAATTCTTTGTCGAGTTGATCCAAACGCAATGAAAGGGCAGAACCAAATTACTACTCTTAAAAAAAATAAAGGACCAACGTCCAATGTTTTAGAATTCTTTCTTTGACCTTATTTGCCATACTCTTATTTTCTTGTATTCTGTATCATTTTAGATTTCTATCCAGATTGCATATTCTTTGATAATTCTCACTGCAGAGATAATGGAGAGTGTTTTAAAATTCATTACAACTAGTCCTAGGCCTACTACTATGACCACTACTACTACTTCTGTTACTCTTGCTGCTGCTGCTTTTGCCACTACCACTACATCTACTCATGCTACTAGCTAGAAAATTTTTAAAACTTTTTATGTATTTTGTCTCTTTTATTCCTCCTAACAACTTTGCGAGGTAGATCCTAAGATTATCACTATTTTACACATGAGGAAACTGGGACTCAGAGAGGCCGTAATATGTCCACTACTATTGGTGATATGTCATGACTAGTAGGCAGAGTTCAAACTCAGGTCATCTTTCCTCCAGATTCAAAACTCCATCCACTGTTCTTCCTAGCTTTCAAATGATCTTATTAGATATGACATATGTAGATGAATATCTGGCCAGTGGACCCAGATGGCTCTGGAGGAGAAAGTGAGATCGGTGCCCTTGCACTGCCCTCCCTCACTCAAATCAAAGTCAATTGAGAGTCATGTCATCACCTCCCTGATGTCATGGTCCTCTTCAGGAATGAAGGACAAACACAACAACAAGGTGAGAGAGATGATAGGGCAATTCTGGAAGATATCAAGAATAAATATGTGTCTTTTGCTGAAAAAGCTAAGATGGACATTTTGTTTGGAAAGTGGTAGGTGTAAGTAATAGACAGACTATTTTTGTCACTGTCTGCATTGTTCTTTTGGATCCCATCTCTTCACTATGCGTCATGCAGATTTTCTCATGTTTCACCATAATTGTGATATTTGATCCTTATGGAGTAATTACAGTCATTGCTTTCATATACCATAATTTTTGGGGGCCATTTTCTAACCACTGGAACCATCTTTTGTTTACAGTTTTTGGTAATTTAATATTGCTATGAGTATTTCTGTGTATATAGATTTTTTCTTTTATTTTTTTTTACCATTAGCCTTCTCGGAGTATACAGTGGGGTAGCAACTGTTATTGCATAATTCCAAATTGCTTTTCAAAAATGTTGGAACAATTTGCAGCTCCATCCTTCGGTGGTTAATTAGTATTCCAGCCTTCCCACAGGTCTTTTAACATCATTTTTCTACTTTTTTCTAATCCTTGCCCCAATTTGATAGGTAAGAGGTAAAAACTTAAGAGTCGTATCAATTTGCATTTCTCTAATTATTAGTGACTGTAATAGATTTTCAGGGGGGTGGTCTATAATTTATGTTTCTCCTTTTGAAAACTCTTTGTTCTTATTATTTAATCATGTGCCTTTCAGTGAATGACTTCATGTAATATGTTTGTGTACACTCTCTGCCGGTTTTGGATGTCAGAACTTTTTAGAAATGTTTCACATGAGGACTTTTACTTCAATCTCCATCTTTCTTTTTTTCTGATTCTAGGTGCAATTAGTTTTTCTGCAAAACATTTCAGCTGAATTTAATTAAAATTGCCTACTTTGTCTTTTATAATATTTTTGTTTTCTTTCATACTGCAAAAGCTGTGTGGAGTTGAGGCTTTTCAGAGTGGGTGGACATACCGAGTCTGTGTGAATCATTACCCCTGGCCCAGTTGCCCTGACACAAGGAAGTGAAAGGAGCTGCATCTACACTAGCTAACTGCTACAGTATCCATCTTGGGCATCCTTCTATCTTAGGGCTTAGTAAATCTCATTCTGTTAATTGCTGAATAAATGATCTACAAGTATCTCATTTCATCCCAGTACTAAACCCAAACCAACAGTGACTTGGCCTCTGTTACAGTCACTATTCTATATTCCACACAAATAAAAAAAAATAGAAAAAGAAAACATCAAAAAACCTCAACTAAATATTCCAAGAAAAATCCAAAAATTAAAAAAGTAATTAATAAAATTGAAAGCAAAATCTCTACCAAGTTAATAAATGAACTTAAGAGCTGATTTATTTATAAAGATATCTAATAAAATAAACATTTGACAAATAAAATTTTAAAAAAGAAGAAGAAAACCATATTGCCAAGATTAAAAATGGACTAGAAGAATTCATAACAAAGTCACGAGAAATTGTTTGAAAAAATTTTTCTCAGTTAAAAGATAACAAAATGGGCAACTTAGATGGAAAGGAGGAATGGTTACAACATAAAATACCAGGATCAGTAACAAGCATTACAGTTATTTTGTGTCTGACTCTTTGTGATCCTATTTGGGGTTTTCTTGGCAAAGATCTTAGAGTGGTTTGTCATTTCCTTCACCAGCTCATTTTACATACGAGGAAACTGAGGCAAATAGGGTTAAATATTATTATTATTATTTACATGCAATTGGGAAATAAGATATACAGGTACTGGGGTAGGGAGATCCATCCTGCCCTACTGAAAAGTCAGAGGGGTGAGGGGGGAAAATGTAGGAGACAGCAGATTGGGGAGGGGGTATTCAGTGGGATAGCTGTTTTGGGGTGGTGGGTAGGGGAAAGATGGGGTGAAAATTTGTAACTCAAAATCTTGTAGAAATGAATGATGTAAACTAAAAATAAACACAAAAGTTAATTTTTTTAAAAAAGGAAAAAAGAAATAAACCAGGTAAGTTAGAGTTCTTAATATTATTATTTGTTTGGTTACATCCAACTCTTCATGACCCCATGAACTTGTGCAGTTTGCCATTTCCTTTTGCAGTGTGTCTTCATCTTATAGATGAGGAACTGAGACAAATAGGTGTTAAGTGACTTGTCCAGGGTCACACAGCTAGTAAGTGTCAGAGGCCAGGTTTGAAATCAGATTTTCCTGACTCCAGGCCAGTGCTTGTTCCACTATGCCACCTAACTGTTCTATGATCTAACAGGGAAGATAAAGCACAAAAGGAATTCAAGAAATGGGGTGAAGGTATAGACCAGGGGCCATCTTGTTCTGTGGAGTTTCAGCCAGGCAGGGCAGCAGATGAAGAGTGGATCCTATGGAATATTCCTTTTTCCCTGTTTATAGTGGTTAAAATCTACAGGAAATGGTGATAATCAAGATGAATGTTTTTTTTTCTTTCTCCATTTCCCAGTATTTGTCATTGACAATTTAATTACATTTCACCACATAATGACATAATTGTCCCAGATTTTATGTCGATTTTTAAAAAAAATTTTTGCAAAAGAGTGGGGTATGACCCTTATGGGAAGCTTTAAAAAACATTTTTGCTGATATTACTTTAAAATCATTTGTTACTAAACTGTTTTGGTGCAAAATTAGGATGTATGGAATACTCATGAATATACATTAAAATTGGGAAGAGTCATATCACATGACTTACTCATGTCAACTTCGCCTGCCTGCCTTCTCTCCTTGTACATATGAATTTTCATTGGATTGACTGACAATACTGTTAGTACTGCAGTGCTCTAAGCAAACCACGCAAGCTGGCTGTTGAGAATATACTGACACTGTGCTTGCGCTGAAACTCTAGGCTCTTATCAGTGTGATAAATGCATATCCATATGTATATGAATACACTGCTGCTCTGTTTACCTTTAAGTGGCACGATGAACAGAATTATACCATGTGATGATTATTCCATAAAAGGTTATAAAGAAACCAATAATAAGCCAACTTTTGGACTGGAAAAATAGGGTGCAATGATTATGTGGTGAAGTATGGGAAGTCAGATTAAGGCTTTTGTTACAATATCATCTTCTCAGCTAACCTTTCTTCTGATTGGATGTTAAGATAGTTGCTCTAACTGATCAGTAGTCTGAACTGAAAATTAACTTCTAATTCTTAATTACATATTTCTTGTGTGTTAAGATACAGTTCATTTCATTTTATTTATGCTGTTATTTCATAATCCTAATATCTATTTCCTTCTGATTTCTATCTTGAAAGAAAACATTCATATAAGCAAGAGGATTCTAATTTGTCTAAAAGCTTACAGCCTTTTTTTGTTTCTCAAACCAGTGTCATGTTTTAATTATATTTAATTATGTTTAATTAATAACATGTTTTAAAAAATATAGGCTCATAGATTTTGATCTGGAAGAGACTTTAAATGCCATATATTTGAAAGCCCTCATTTGTCAAATGAGGAGATTGAATTTGAGTACTTTGTTCACAGTCACAAAACTATTAAATGCCCAAAGCAGGATTTGAACTCATCTCTTCCTGATGCGGAGTCCAGGACTCTACCGAATATGCCAAGATGCCTGTCAGTATCTTGTGCCATCTTCCCTTGTGTTCACAATATTGATTTAATTTGCAGTATCTTGTAAAGGCTGTCATAATTTTTTTTTCTGCTTCATCTTCTTCAACAGATATTGGTGCATAAGCTGCAGCTGCCTGGTGGTCATTTTACTTATGGTCGTCATGGCAAGATGACTAATATTCAAATGAAATAATGCTTCATGTGGCCTCTGAGCAGACAATGAGTCAAACTCAGACAGCTCAAAAGAACCGTGAGTTGCCCTTCCATTTACTTGTAGCTTCCTTCTGTTTCCTGTTTTTATTTATTGAAGGAATAAAGCTATTAGTGAGGTCCATTTTTCCCCAGTAGTTGATCAGTTCATTGGATAATTTGGATAATCTCACATTTAGGGTACCTAGAGTTACTATTTCTAGATCATCTAAAAATTGACTCTTAAGGTAGCCCATTTTCTAACAACAATCATCTCATTCTGAGCATATTTGTCAATTTAAATTCAATGTATTTTTGTTTTAATAATTAATAAATCTTTAGTTGTAGGATATGCAATATTATTTTCAGTAACAATTTGGCCTAGTAAAAAAACAGAAAGTACATTTGGACTTAACTTTTTATTTTCCTGAATTTTAGTGAAACCAGACAAATCCAATATATTTAATTGACATCAAGGTACCTTTACTGCAAACCTTTTAAGATTTTTGGCTTGTTTACTGGAAATGTCAAAGGCCAGGACCCCTTGTAGAGAAGATTGACTTTGGTACTGGGCATGCAAAGCAAAATATTTTAACTAAATTAGTGTCAGACTTGAATGTTTGCATGCTCAGCTTTTCGTGTAATCGGCTTGATTTACTATCGTATCGTGTCATCAACGGTCAGATATTCTGGGAAAAGTTCAGTTGTAGCCAGTAGTCAAGAAG
This sequence comes from Pseudochirops cupreus, assembly GCA_028627135.1. Taxonomy (NCBI): domain Eukaryota; kingdom Metazoa; phylum Chordata; class Mammalia; order Diprotodontia; family Pseudocheiridae; genus Pseudochirops; species Pseudochirops cupreus. The sequence continues at coordinate 192,930,192 of CM053580.1, read as the reverse complement.
TAATATTGCAGAGTCGATTGAATAGCTAACTACTTACTGCATGAAGAGCAATCAAGGCAAAGGAAAGTTTTGGCTCTCAGTGTAGTGTTTTTTGGACAGATAGACAATTTTTCCCCTTTATGAATGATTAGGAGAAAATATTTTTATTATTTCTATATGTATTATTGAAAACTGAATGAGTAGCACTCTAAAATATCAGAAGCTTATTCTTTAAAATAAAGATTTTTAAATTTGAAAAGGTCACTGAGGCTCATGTATACACTTAACATTTTGATACAACAAAGTGAATATTTTTAACATTATAATTATAACATAATTATATAATAACATTATATATATATAGCATATATATGCACATGCTATATTAATTCTCTAATGCATTTTTATGATTATGTTTTGTTTAATAAATTTTGCAAAGAGGAGAGTACATCCACAGTGGGATAAATGGGAAAAACCCCCCATAACAATATCGAGTGTTGGTCAAAATTTTTATAAGTAAGGAACATTTTTAACAGCTGGATCCTGTAACGATACTGGGAGTTGAAGATCTTCCATGCCCCTTGAGCTTGCTGATGTAGCAGGAAGGCATGGAGTCAGAGAACGCCAGAACCCAGTTAGTCTCTCTGCAGTGCAGACTGGAAGCGGTGGCAGAGGCAGAAGCTGCGAACTCCTTGTTCTTTGAGCCAGCCAGAATCTCTGCTAAGGACACCTGTTGAGGACTGCCTGGGGTGGGAACGGTCGGGGCCGGAGCGCTGGGAGCTGCCTGGACGCTGAGCAGTTGCCTGCGGGAGGAGAGGAGGATCTCTGCCTGAGGTAGCCTGTCCTGTTTGAAGGCTTGAGAATATGGGTGTTTACTACTTTCACTACATGTGCCAACTTCATAACTCCTGTGTTGGCTTTGACTTTCTGGTTTTGTCTTCCAAATGAATTTTGTTATTGTATTTTATATTTCAATAAATTTTTGATGATTTAATTGCGATGCCGTTGAACAAGCAGATTAGGAAGAACTCTCATTTTTATTATATTGGCTCTGTCCACCCACCCATGAACAATTAATATTTCTCCAATTATTTAAATTTGACTTTATTGTACAAAAATTGTTTTTATAACTATGTTCAAGTACATCTTGGATTGGTCTTGGCAGGTATACTCCCAGGTATTTTATGCTATCTATGGTTATGAATCTATATTTTTAAAAGCACCATTAAAAGGGGAGAAACATTTATTTTATAGGAAACAAAATTCATAGCCCTTCTATTTGAAATAACAAAATAGGAAGCAAACCACATGTCCAACAAGTAAAGAATGTCTGAATGAATTATAGTGTAATAATGTGATGAAATAATATGGTATTATAAATTTAGTAAATGTGAAATGTAGAAGAAAATAAGAGAAGAATGATATGAGGTGATAGAGAATGAAATCACTGTGTATGAGGACAAGCACTGTGCACACATCAACTACACCTATATAAAAAAGATTAAATAAGGAGAAAAGACAAAAAGGTAGTAGGATTTTTAACAAACCTGGAAGGGGACACAGAACAAAGGCATCCTATTTGCTTGTGTGCTTATTGTATCTTAAATGGAACTTTGGTTTTATCTTGTTAAAGACTAGAAAGTCTGAATAATATTTTTCACATTTTTGTATGTTTATTTGATTGCTTTTGTTTATAGTTATTAAGTTTATAGTAAAAAAGGTATTCACAGAGTGGTTAAGAGACCTGCTTTAGTTCTGACACTGTTAACACTGACCCAAGAAAATCTCCCCTTCTCTTTCACTTAATTTCCTCATCCATAAAATGAAATGATCCTACAGTAAGAAATGTCATTAAGTCTAAACTCCTCATTTTACAGATAAGGAAACTAATTCTGAGAGTTTAAGTATTCTGCTCAGGGTAACACAAGTCAGTGAGTATCAGAAGTAGAACTTGAATTCTGCTTCCTGAATCTAAATCCAACACTCTATCCATGGTGCTATACTGCCTAGCTGCCAAAAGTGTTGGTATATAGATATAGATAGATAGATAGACAGATATAGATATACAGATATATCCTTCTAAATTTCTGTGTCTATGATCTCACAAATTATAATCAGCATTTTATTTAGATATCTATTCTATACTAAGTTAATGACAAATAACTTTGATTTTTGAATCAAGGAATTTGAAAGCCAATTCAAAAAGAAAAAAAATTATGTGGTTAAATGTCATATTAGAAATAATAGTGATATACTAAAAAGAAATGAACAGATTTAAATGAACTCACATTGGGTTTAGTGGGGGAAGAATTCTAATGTTAATGAGCATCAATAAAATAATGATCACCACTAAGTTTCTAGATAAAGGAAATATTCAAGCTTGAAGGAAGAAATAATAGCCAACATTGTTATAGTGTTTACTATGTGTCAAAAGTTTTATGATCATTATCTCATTTGATTTTCATAACAATCTTTGGATGTAAGTACTGTTATTATCCCCATTTTACAAATCAGTAAACTGAGGCTGAAGCTGTTAAGTGACTTGCACCAACCCACACAGCTCGTGAGTTTCTGAGGCTGGATGTAAGCACAGGCTTTCCTGACTATCAACACTCGATTCATTCTGTCACCTGCTACCATGGCAACTCCTTAGTTTAAAACGAAAGCTTATTAAACCATTACTAAAGCCTACATATTGTCTTGAAGCAGGTGTAGGTGTAGATAGAAATATAATATAGGACAAATAGAAACAAAAGAGAAAATATTCCCAGGTTTCAAAAGATCTCAAGTTTTCCATGATATTTTCTTTATTCCAACCAAAAGTAGAAAAGCCTCTGGAGGCTACTTTGTCTACTAAAGCAATTACCAACCTTTCATTCACCTGAAGTTCACGATGTTGGCTTCATCATCAACTCTTTTCTCTTTTTTGACTCCTCCCCCTCA
>CM053580.1:192903068-192926770 GCA_028627135.1 Pseudochirops cupreus | reverse complement strand
AATGTGTGGTCATAAAAAATATTTTATTTGTAATTTTACACAATGTCAGATGGGATTGTAAACATTTTTTGTTTGTATTAATGTATTGGTAGATGCATAAATGACAATTGTGCCTGAAAATAGGAAATAATGTGTTTTTCCAAAGAATTATTAAAATCATTTAATTAAGAACCAATTAAAAACAAAAGCTGACAGGAATGAACAGGATAAATTATTAATTATCCCCCAGTTCCAGGTAACACTTTATTTTTCCATGGTAATTATATTTAAATGCGTCAAAAGCACTAAATCAGGATCAACAGCTTTATGAATGTGTTTATGGCTTCCTCCTTTGGGATTATATATGTAAATGCAACTAAGATTCTTTGAGGGAGGGGAAATAAAGTTGTACCAAACATCTGTAGCTCATGTCATCTCTAAAGTATCATTATCCCAACACTCATTCCCACTGAGAGGTCATGTTTTTAAAGGTAGACTGATCCCTCTCCCTTCTCAAGGCTCCAGTGCATCCCTGGGGACTAGGAGTGGCTTTCTCTAATAATATCAGTTTATACCTCTATTCCAGGGAATTTACCCCTACCCCCAGACCATTAGCCTCCACTGATTAGTGCCTAGACTCGGTGCATCATTAACACTAATCATTTGCTACAAGGGGACATTTACTTCAAATACATCACAAGAACAGAAGTAAAAACATCCCCTGGAATACATGGTGTGTGTTGGGGTGGAATACATGCTCCCATATAGCACCTTAGTCCCTGAAGAGAATGAATGGTTTCCACATAGAATTCCTCTCAACAAGTTTATGTCCAAATGTATTATGGAATAATCTAGAATTCATACTGTGGAGGTCGGCAGAGGAAGGAAGCCTAAGATAGATTTTCAAAAGATTTTCTTTATAGTCAGCTGAAAACAAAAGTGGGGTGATACAAGCATCTAAATCTGGAATCCCCAGTGGCTCACTGTCTTGGTCTTTCAAGGATCACAAAGTCTTAGCCACCTAAAATAAGAAAGGATAAATGCAAAAACACAAAATAACAAAGGTCATATTTGCCTTACAGTGGAAGAGCCCAAGGCCTTTCTTCTTACAACATAGTTTCACTATAATTGTGATGGTAATAAGAATTTGAAGAACTTCCCTGCCCCTTAATAAGCCCAGGGGAATTTGAAGACCTTCCCTGCTTTGAAAGTAAACTTTGGAGTGGCTAGGTTGCATGGTGAATAGAGCACTTGTCCTGGAGTCAGGAGGACCTGAGTTCAAATGCAGCCTCAGACACTTAACACTTACCAGTCATGTGACCTTGGGCAAGTCACCTAACCCCAATTGCCCCACTTTTCCCCCTCCAAAAGGAAAAAAACCCAGTAAACTCTGCCCCCTAACAGGCTGAATGTAGTCACATGGAGTCTGTGATGGGAGGACTTTGCTGAAGGATGCAGCAGAGCTCACAGGAAGTTGGGAGTCAGAGCTAGAGAGACAGTGGGAGAGAGAGGAGCTCAGGCAAGAAGTTAGTCAGGTTTGTGAGTAAATATTGATCTTGTATTGGTTTGTAGGATGCTGTGGCTCTCTGTGTTATGGCTTATTTCTTTGCCAAGATGATGGAAAAGGCTAACTGGTTTTGGGATTTGGTTTTCTGGTGTCTAAATACATGTTTCAGTTCTGTCCTCTACATGGAGAATTTGTTATATTTCTTGATCAAGCATTACACGAGAATATTTGTGGTCACAGTTGGTATATTTATTGTGGGTGTTATAAATATTGCATTGGCACTACAGTAATAAAAGAAGCAACCAAGCAAAATACAAGCCCTGATTGCTTGGTGACTTTTCAAAGAACCCTCATTCTGGCTATATACCCTATTAAAAATCCTCTTCACCAAGTAGTTAGCAGACTATTCCTGTCCATGTCAGATTGCATCAGCTGGATATGCTATATATACTCATTAAGACTGGATTCATTGGTCAATTCTATGTACACATCTGTAATCTTTCTCTTTTCCACTTCTCCCATTGCCTTTCTGTTTTGCCTTGGATGGTTTCAAGAACAGATGTTCAATTGGTGGTGGCAATGTGATCCATGCAGACCTCCCTGCCCTCTAGGCTAGTGACAATGGGCATGATAGGGTACATGGTGAAAGTGGCTTGTTCTCATCAATTTTGACATGAGTTATCTTTGAGAGTCATAATATTATAACATTTAAAACTAGGAAGGACCATTGACATAATTTAGTCACTTATTTTACAGATATAAAACTGAGAGGTAAAAAGGTTGTGTCTCATTCAATGTCAAGGTCAAATAGGCAGAGAGGGCAGATATAATTCCAAATCAAGAGTTCTTTCCACCATAATAGAGCTCTATTTTTTCAAGTAAATTAAAATGGTCCTTTTTTCCCCCATCAAATATATTTCTGATTACTTTCTTTACATATTTGGATTCTTGTGACAAATATTGAAACTTTGCCTGAACTTCCTATGATCGTCAGGTTTCAGTCAGATAATGAGTTCAGCTACAAAGGAGACATTGTACTTATCACCACTTAATAGATACTGAAAAATGAAAAGGATCTGTTTCTGTAAAAATCCATTACTTTTATTAGAATAGTTAATTCTAGTGTAATTGTTAAGAGTATATGGCTAAGCAAAGTAAAAATAGATGTTTCCATTCAAATTGTGCATCCAGGGTATGTTTGGAATTGAGTGCATTTTATATTCTTATCTACCTCATGAACAATTGCGTTTATGCATTATTACCAACTAGGTAATAATGCATATATGTATGCACTAATATAATATGCATATAGGATACTTCCAATAGGTATATATAATATATGTAAATGTAGGTGTACCAACAAATTACACACAGTCATGTATATATAAATTATGTTCCTGTATATTATATGTTCATATATATTATATTCATGTATATTATATATTCATGTATATGAATATATAAACATATACACACATGCATAACTGTAGAATATGAAAGATAATATAACAATGCATTCAATTCACATAACACTCAGTACAATTTATATACATGTAGAGGTATGTGTGAGCAGCTAGGTGACACAGTGGAGAGAATGCCAGGCCTAGAGTCAGGAAGAACTGAGTTCAAATCTGGCTTCAGACATTTATTAGCTTTGTGACTCTAGGCAAGTCATTTAACCCTGTTTTCTTTTTCTTCTTTAATCTGTACAATGAGCTTGAGAAGGAAATGGCAAACTACTCTGGTATCTTTGCCAAGAAAATTCCAAAAGGGGAAATGAAGAGTTAGATATAACTGAAAATGACTAAACGATGACAAAAACAGGCATGTGTGTATGTGTTTAGATAGGTATGTAAGTGTGCATGCATGTATACATGCATATACACACACACACATACATACGTGCATCATTTCAAAGAGATGCTAACAGAAGGCCATTTTTCTTTGCTCTAAGGACTGGAGCCCTGCTAGTGGATCATCCAGTAAATCACATAGAAATATTTTCTAATTATCTTGTTTAAGAGAGTAATGGTTGCTACTAATGAGAAAGCTTCAACTACACCAAGCAACAAGTCAGCAGTCTGAGGATTTTTTCTTTAACCTCCTCTGCTTTTTGTGATGAGCTATGCAGGTGTCTGTCATCCAAATGATCTCTTTCTCATTTTCTCTCTCCTTGATGTCCAAGGTAACAGAAAAATGGAACTGATTAATGAATGTTTCTCAGCTTTGACTCTCTGTTTGCAGGGAATGAATTTAGCAATCTAGGGATGGATAATCTAGTGAATGAAATACTAATTCTTCATTTATAAGATTCCCCTTCCCTCAACTTCACCTCATTTTAAAATCTTTAAAGTGTAAGAATTTAAAATTTTCTGTCTCCGTTTATAATAGTTTGGATTTTTAGAATGCCTAAACATAATTGGTCCAGCTCTTTCAGTGGAAGATCTATAATTCCATGTAGACAATTACTTTTCCTTTCTCTGAAAGTACAGGTTCATTCAGATCAGAGATAAAAGGCTCATCAATTCACATTATTGCTACAGCATCTTCCCTTTCTAACTTGTTTTTAAAAAAATATACCTTATAAAGCCATCTGCCAACACAGATATTTCACATGCTTGACAGTCATCTAATTTGCCAAAAATTGCAACAATGAAATGTCATGTTTGTAATCCTGTATGAAGGAGAGCCAGCAAGTGGGGTTTAAAGACTCCTCTCTACTAACATTTCAGGTCCTTATTAAGGATTTAACCAGACAATTCACTGAATTGTGTAATTTAGACAGAAGGAATTTTGAACATTATGTTTGAATTTAATGTCTTTAATTCTCTTCTCTGCACTCACAAAAAGTTTGCTATAACATGAAAAAAAGTTTCTCTGAATTATTTCTTCAATCTGCAACTAAATGTGGACAGAATATAAAATTATTTCCCATAATTAGCAGTTTATTCATTTGTCTATTTTTCCTGTAACTTAAAAAATAACCAATATATGGGGAGTCTGCTTAATTCTGTCTCCATATTACTTTGTGCAATCGTTCTAACTGGTGTTATGTGAAATAGTTCCATTTTGTTAAGTAAATTAAAAAGATCTTTTTTTCCCCACCCCCTTCCCCAGACATATTTCTAATTATTATTATTATTTTTTTACATATTCGGGTGCCTATCAATGCAGGTTGGCTTCTTCTCTGAAACTTAAAGTCTTAGAAAGTTTGACAGAGCTCAATGAAGCTGAATGACTTGTCCATCATAACATAGCCAGTGTGTATCAGAGAATGGATTTTAATCCAAGCCTTCCTGGACTCAATTCTAGTTCTCTATTCACTATATTATGATACTCCTTAGAATCTTAGAGATAAACACTAACTATGTATTAATTCTCATTTTAAGCGCTTACATTTCCTATTCACTTAAGAACCAGAGGAAGGCAGCCCTTATGTAGACTTTCTGTAGAGGTTTATAAAACATTAACACAAATCACAAAATATAAAAGCCTCACACTCTGCATAACTACCCAAACCAATGACATAATGAAGCCATCAACATATTAGACATCAGAGCCCACATTTTGTAGGAAGAGACGTTAGAAGACAACTGGGGATAAAGATATGAACTAGGACTGTGACTTCATTGGTTTTGGGAACTCCCAGATGAATAAACTTCTATCAATAAAGCTTGACATTTTCTCTTCAGCTTATAATCTTAGGGAGTCATCTAGGACATGGAAAGGTTAAATAACTTGTCCAAATGGCACAGCCAGTATATATCAGCAACTGTATTTGAACTCAAGTCTTCTCAAGTGGGAGACCAGCTCTCTTCCCACTATACTATGGTATTTCTTGGACAGAGATTCTTAACCTGTGGTCCATAGACCTTCTAGGGATCTGTGGATAGTTTTCAGGATGTTACATCGATTTGGATGGAAAAAGCATTACATCTTTATTTTCAAAAATCTCTAACTGCAATTTAACATTTCCTGCATTAGAATTTTTTTAAAAGAAAATATTCTGTAAGGGGATCTCTAGACTGCCAAAAGTTTCCATTGCACAACACACACACGGACACAGACACACAGACACAGACACGGACACAGACATGTGCACACATGGACACGCACACACAGACAGGTGCACATGGACACAGACTAAATGATCTCTAAAGGCCCTTCTAGTACAGACATCCTCAACTTAATTGATACTAATGACATATATAGACACATAAATCCTGAAGTAGAATTCAATAAAATACTATAAGAGTTTCAAGAAAGATGCTGTGGAGTCATAGGAGACAATATGAAAGTGTATGGGTATTAAGATAGATGGATAGAAAGATAGATAGTTATATAAATAGAACAATCAAATATTATTAAGTGTTTACTCTGTGCAGAGAGTACTTGGTACTAGGGATATAAGTACAAGTAAGGTAATTCCTGCCCTCAAAAAGCTTACATTCTAATGGAAGAAGAAACACATAAATGAGAGCTGAAGAGGGTGGAGACAACGGATGAAGTTGTATAATGGAGAAGTCTGGACAAGACAGGGAAATAACTAAACCATGGGTATCAGGATAGTGGATTTCAAGGCTCCTGTGAGGAGGAGGTGGTGAAGAGGACTGTAGTGGAGTTGGCATTGCATAGGTTTGACTGGGAAGCAATGTGGAAGTGGGAAATTGGGAAAAATAAGGGAAATGTTTCATGGAGATCATGACTTTTTTTCTTTTTTTTTTTTAACAGAATTTTGATGGGTGAATTTGAAAGAGAAGGACTTTCTAAAGGGAAGAAATAGTGTTAACAAAGGTATGGAACCAAAGTTATTGAAGATAATATTCTAAAAATTGTTTTACTAAATTAAAAATAATTGCAAAACTCATTTGGAATAGCAAGAATATCAAAAGAACTAATGAAAAATGTAAAGGAAGGAAAATTAGGGGTACCAGATCTTAAATAATATTATAAAGCAAAAATTATTGAAACTATCTGATGCTGGCTAAGAAATAGAAATGTAGATCAATGGAACAGAGTAGGCATACAACTTACAGTAGGAAATATAGTAACCTTGTATCTGACAAACAAAATTTTGGGATAGGAATTCATTGATTGGGAAAAACTACTGGGAAAATTGGATAGCAGTATGGTACAAATTGGGCATAGAATGATATCTTATACCATTTACCAAGATAAGTTCAAAATGATCTAAATGTAAAAGAAAAATATTGAAAGAAAATTTGAAGACCATGGAACACATTAATTATCAGATTTAGGAATAGACAATTTATGAATGAACAATAGATAGAAAGCAGAATAGGTGTAAAATTGATAATTTTTATTGCATTAAATTGAAATGTTTTTGTACAAATAAAACAATGTAGCCAAGATTAGAAGGAAAGCAGAAAACTGGGGGAAAATTTATAAGCAATTTCTCAGATAAAGGTCTCATATCTCAAATACATAAAGAACTTTAAAAAATCTATAAGAATAAGAGTTATTCCTCAATTGATAAATGGTCAAAGAAGTTTTTTTTAAATTGGAAAACAGGCAGTTTTCCAATAAAATGAAAATAATTTATAGTCATATGAAAAATACTCTGAATCACTATTGATTAGAGAAATGCAAATTTAAAACAACTTGATATTAAACAATGAGATATCACTTTACACTTATCAGGTTAGCTAAAATGCTTGAAGAGAAAAGCAACAAGTGTTGGAGGGAATATGGAAAAAATTGGGACTAATTCATTGTTGGTGGATTTGTAAATTAATCCAATCATTTTGGAGGGCAATCTACAATTATGCCCAAAAAGTTATTAAACTGCCTATACCCTTTAACCCTACAATACCGCTACTTGGTCTATTTACAAAGATAATTAGGGGAAAAGGAAAATATTTATAGCAGCTTTTTTTTGTGTGGTGGCAAAGAACTCAAAATTGCAAGAATGTCTGTCATTGAGGAATGGCTGAAGAAGTTGTGACAGATGATTATGATGAAATACTAGTGTGTTAATAGAAATGGTGGACTTGGGGCAACTTGATGGCGCAGTAAATAGAGCACTGACCCTGGAGTCAGGAGTACCTGAGCTCAAATCCGGCATCAGACACTTAACACTTACTAGCTGTGTGACCTTGGACAAGTCATCCCCAATTGCCCTGCTTTCCCCCTTCCAAAAAGACAAAAAAAGAGAAAAGAAGTGATGGACTCAATGATCTTAAAAAAAAAAAGCATGGATAGGCTTGCACAAAATAATGGAGAGCTAAATGGGTAGAACCAAGGGAACATTAAATACAGTCACAGCATTGTCATTGTAAGAACTGCTTTGAGTCATTTTAAATGTTATAAATAGCTAAATGCAAAAGACATATGAAGGAAGACACTATTGGAATTCAGAGAAAGAACTAATAAACAGAAGTGTGTATAGAATTATTTTGCATATTCCCATTGGGTCTAATGATAGCCATCTCTAGGGCAGGGGGTAGAGGGAAATAAAAGGGAATAAAATAAATTTACATGATTATTCTATTATATAGTTAAAAGGAATAGCAAGTTTCATATAATTTGTGATTTCATGTGCAATCATCTATTTTTAATTATACTATGGTATGGAAATATTTGTTTTATTCCACAAATTAAAATTTAAATTAATAAAAAAAGTCTGTGATAGAAAGAATATAAGATTTTATTGTCAAAGATCCTGGATTTAGAACTCAGTTTTACTCCTTCATCTTTGTGCATTTTGGGGAAACTCCCATAACATGTCTCTGGGCCTCAATATCCCTTTCAGGTCTAGTTTACTAAATATTTGCTAGGTATGCCTCAATGAATAGAATTGAGGCAGAAATCTTGGGTGTTAGAAGAAAATATTTTTTAAAAACCCAAAAGATTAAGTTATATTTATAAAAAAATATCTATAAACACATAATGAAAACTGTCGTGCTGAACTGGGAAAGGCAGCAGGTTGGGAGTCAGGAGATCTGGGTTCAAACCTGAAATCTGTCATTTATATAATCCTAAATACGGGTGATAACTAGGACAGAATAAGTGAGGCTTTGTCCCCAAGCAAGATACTGAGATGGCATCACCAACATTGTCCTTAATACAATAGCAGCACCCTCATCTCCCTTGGGTGCCCAGCAATGACAGATTTTCTCATTCTTCATAATTCTAAAATTCTATGATTCTTTGATTTGTTAAATCCCTCTGTGATTAGTTATAGGAGAACTTCGGATCTGAGAATGTAATTCAGTTCTATTACTCTTTCCATCATGTTTTCATACAGTTATTTAAAGACACAGAAACTTAGCGGATAAAATGTGGACAGCTGGAAGGCAAGTTTACCTTACTCTTGTCCTTGCTTTCCTTACTCAATCTTTCTTCAATCTGGATTGCTCCAGAACCTCTGAGACAGCAGGTATATTAGAAAAATCTGTTACCTTTGCAGGGCATTCTATTCCCTTTGTTTCTCACCGTGCCCTGCCTGATTCACTTAGTCATTGAGCTTGGATGAGACAGGAATCAGTAACTCCATTGTGTCCGATGTGATGAAGAAACAAATTCATTTTCTTCCCTGTCACCTGTGTTAGGTGCTCAAAGGTCCATCTATCTACTCCTGTATCAGACATTCCCCCAGGATTATGATGAATCCTTATCATTGTTAAAGTTTTTCCAACTTCTCTGGAGCTAAGACATTCTTTGATATTTTATCTCCTCCAATTTGAGTGTGAAATTGAGTGTGACTTCCTTGAGAGCAGGGAATGTCTTGGCTTTTTTTTCTATTTGTATTACTAGTATTTAGCACAGTGGAAGTATTTAATACATAGTACTTAATATATAGGAAGTACTTAATGTTTTTTTCATCCATCCATCCATCCATCCATTCATTTATTCATAAAGGAAGGGCAGTTAGGTGGTACAATGGATTTAGTATCCAATCTGGAATCAGGAAAACTCATCTTCCTGAGTTCAAATCCAGCCTCAGACACTTACTAGCTGTATGACCCTGGGCAAGTCACTTAACTCTGTTTGCCTCAGTTTCCTCATCTGTAAAATGAACTGGAGAAGGATATGGCAAACCACTATTTTTGCCAAGAAGACCTCAAATGACTCACTAAGAGTCAGACATAACTAAAAACAGCTGAACAACACTAATATTTAAAAAGTGCTATTGTTTTTATTCTGTTGACTCATTGGGTTGCTTATGTCTCTGACTGCATTTCTACATAGAAAAATTATTATTATACTTAGTAGTGTGATTATAATAACTAGCATTTACATAGGGGTTTAAGGTTTGCAGAGTAGCTTACAAATATTATGTCATTTGATCCTCACAACAACTCAGTGAGGCAGGTGCCATTATTATCTTATTTTATAGCTGATGAAACTGAGGCCAGCCAAGGTTAATTGAGTTGACCAGGGTCACAGAACTAAGTGTCTGAGGCCAGTTTGGACTCACATCTTTTGTTTCATCATCCAGTGCTCTGTCCACTATACTGACTCTAATTTGAATGAATTAAGTCAACTAATTGAGTCAGTTATTAATAAAGTCATTAATTAATTGACTTAATTCATTCAAATTAGTTAAAAACAAAAATAACTTAAATCAGAAATTTTTTTTGGTAGGCAGAACATAAAGCAGGCTGGAACTTTGTTAAAACCTAGGAAAATTCTACTTGATATGGATATGACAGCTTATCATTCTTCTAAGCTACACCTTTCTCTAAACTTTAGCACTGTATGTAGGACTATTGCATTAATAGCATATTACTCTCTGCTGGCTTCCATTTAAGTGAGTTGCCTTCACATTATATTTTTACAACACTCAAAGAAACAAAGAATATAATAATTCAATTACAGTTGTCTGATAACATTTACCTCATGCATCTTCATGCATATCTTCCTTCTCACCTTTATCTCCCTTCTTCCCCAACCACATTATTTAGACAATATAAGCACCTGCTTCCAGTTCAGTGGCTCAGTTCACCATCCAGTTAACTGATCACTTAGACTTCCTCCAGAATCACAAATTTCTATTAAAACAACATGAAGAGGAGTTTTTTTAAAGCAAATTTAAAAAAAAAATTAAGCATGGAGTCTAAATTTCACTAAACTTTCTATAATTTCTTTGAGGACCTAACCATATGGCCAGTATTTTATTTCCATATCCTAAAAAGGATCCTTTTGGACACTGGAAAAATGTTTTAAACATTTGGAACTTTAAGGAACAAAAGTAGCATTTTAGGATTACATGACACTTTAACCTTACAAAGAAAGCACTTTCATGCGCCTTATCTCACTTGATTCTTTGTTATAACCTTGAGAGACAAGCTAGAGTAGCTCAGGAGAGCTGATAATTAAATTTTCAGTAGGAGAAATCTGCAAACATTACAAGTCAGGGCTCAATTTATTGTTCCGTTGGTAAAATGTTAAGAATGCAGATTAAACTTAAAATTAGTCAATTTTCTTTTGTCTCAAGAGTCAGTTGTTAAAATTTCATAAATACTCCCTTGGAGGTAAGAGAATGAAAGGGTTATTAATTACTTGATACAACAGAAGCACATTGTAGCATATCTTATTATAAACTGACTCCATATCTGTCACAAAATCAATCCTATGCCTACTTCATATTGTTGTTATTGTTCAGAGGTTTCCATCATGTCCAACTTTTCATGACCCCATTTAGGGTTTTCTTGGCAAAGATAATGGAATGGTTTGCCATTTCCTTCTCTAGCTTATTCTACAGACAAGTAAACTGAAGCAAACAGGGTTAAGTGACTTGCCTTAGGTCGCACATTTAGTAAGTGACTAAGGCCGAATTTGATGAATCTTCCTGACTCCAGGCTGGGTAATCTATTCACTGTGCCACTTGGCTGCTGCTCCACTCCATACCACCAACCCAGATAGTATTACTTAGTTTAGGGAAAGTCTATTATAACATGTCAATTCTTTAAACATTTCTAGCCAATAAAAGACATTTTAGTTAATAGTGATATACACAAAGATTCACTTCCTCTCCAATAAAATTCCAGTGGCTCCCTATTACCTCTAGGATCAAATAGAAATTTCTTGGTGCTTATTGCCCTCTACAAGCTGACTTTAAATTACCTTCACAGCTTTATTATATCATACTCCCTTTCAGTTGAACTCTTCCGTGGAGTCAGACTTGTCTTCTTACCAATCCTCATGTATGACTCTCCATCTGCTTCCTCTGGGTTTTGTATATTCTCCCCCACAACTGGAATTCATTTCCCTCCCTTCCTTTGCTTTTTAGAATCCTTACTTTCACTGAAGGCTCAATTCAGGTTTATATGAGGCATTTCTCTGAACCACTCAGGCTTCTAGTTCTTTCCCTTCAAAATCTCCGTGTATTAATTTTTAATATGCTTCTTTTTGACATATTTCTATGTGTACATGTTTTCTGCCCTTGTAGAATGTAAGTTCTTTGAGGACAGAGACTGTCCTTTTATTTTATTTTTTTAAATTCTATGTGTTTCTAAGATCTAGCCCAATTCCTATTACTCAGTAGGGAATAATTAATGCTGATTGATTATTTGATTGATCAATGTTGTAAAGGGATTTTACTGGATTAATAAGTGGATCTTTCTAGACTTTAAGACTTGGAAGATGGCTTCTGACATGAAGTGGAATTTGGAAGCCTTTTTCTTCCCTTTTTATAAAACACCAAGTAATTAAAAGACATTTAAATTCTTCTTTATGTGTCAGCAAAACATGGGAAATAGTTGGCATTTAGCTCTTAAGCAGAAAGCCATAAAGCTCGTAACTTTCTTCCTTCTAGATTTAGGCTCAATTATAGCCAGTAGCATATAGGGAGATAAGGCACAATACTAAAACCCAGTGATTTCACACAGTGTGCCTAATGAATGAGACTATGACCATGTATAAGCATTAGGCCTATCTATGTCAGAAACTAGAGTAATAAAATAGTTCAATTAGGTATCTGTGCAGCAGCACTCAAGCAGAAAACAGAGGTACTGATTGAGGTCAGAATGAGAGCAAAGGGATGACTTCAATTAGCCAAGTGATTATATTTTGTAATGCCAAGAGGGGATAGAAATAGGATTTTTCTAGAATTCATCATTAAAGGAGACTGGAAAATAGAAAATCTTTATTTCTCTGTCATCAGAAAGCATTTGAATATAGTTTAAACAAATATAATGAATTACATTCTGTATGCAGTTTTCCTACATATACTTAAAATATCTTTAAAAAAGAAAGGCACCTCAACAACAATTTGGCCAACCATCTGCTTCCAGGGATGAAAAAAATGAGGTCTAGAGCAGAGGTTGGTCAACTACAGGCTGTGGGCCAGATCAGGTCTATAGTCCGCTTTTGTACTGATGACAAGCTGAGAATGGATTTTACATGTTTAAATAAAATATTTTTAAATAAAACATTTAAAAGTTTTAGCCCACGAATCTTAGTGTACTGATTCTTAGTCTATAACATTAAGTTTCTTGTTCAAGATCACAGATACTTGGCAGCAATCTTGGACTAGAAAATAGGTCTACAATCTCCTAATCTGATGTACTTTAAACAATATTCAGATCCTTACTTTTTATACTACTTACATTTATTTTTCCAGCCTTCTCTTCCCCCATTAGAAGGAGAAAAAAATATGCTGAACCAATCTCTACTTCTCCACCAATCTCTTCTACTCCACTCAGGTATTCACAACACCCTCCCCTCTACACACATACATACATATACACATACAAAGGTAAGTGTGTTTGGTTGTATATGTATACATCTATATGTCTATATTTTTTCTATCTATTTTAATCTCTCTCTTTTCTCTGACAGTGTGGTATGTTGGGTACAAAGGCAACCTTTGAAGTCAGAAACACATAGGTTCAAAAAAATCCTGCTTCTCCCACTCTGACACACAGTGAATGTGTATAACTCTGAGAAAATTACATAATCTTGCAGTGCCTCTGGCTACTTTCTAACACTATAAATTCTACAATAGATGCCAGACTGAAATGGTAGAAGGGATTTTCCACACTGGGAGTTCCCTATACTAAAGAACCAAAAGGTCCGATAAAATTTTTATATGTAGATATATATGTGTATTTATATGTATAGCATATGCACATCTATCTATAATGTGTATATTATATATTAGTCTCTAGGCTCATAGTCTTTTGAGATTATTTGAATTTTTTTGTAAACATGAAATTAAAATTGAGGACAGCAGCATCGGCAGCATCAGCAGCTCACATTTTTTGCACTCGGAGATGTATAAAGGGCTTTCCTTTGTCCATATTGCCAAAAGAGCAGATGTAGAAACTCTAATCATTTGGCCATGGTAATGGGTCATGTGGGTGAGTTTATTGTCCATTCAGCCATGATAAACACATTCCTCAAGGGCTGGGGTGTTTTATATTGGTAATGTCATGATCCATTTTAATGACTACAATATATGTCGTCCAGACCTGAGTGTAGCTCCCAAGACTTTTCAGAGTGTCTTCTGTCTCCAGCAAAGCATTGTTTCTATGTTCATTAACCTATACTATTTTTTTCCATCTTTCTATTAACCCTAAATCGCTTTGCCTAAAAAAGGAAAGACTTATTTCTTTACCATACTTCTTTTTGGGAAATTGGTAGGGGAATTAAGGAGTTAGTTAATAAGAATATTGATCTTTGCCAGAATTTGTGAATCATTTTTCTAGATATGACTACACACACATAGGTAGGTAGGTAGGTAGGTAGATAGATAAATAGATAGATTTCCTCTCTTTTGGTGACATAATCATTTATCCATATCCTTATCTTGATTGGGCAAAATGACAGAAATTAAAAAATGGATCCCAATAAAAGTGACATTAACTGATAAGTGTGATTTCAAATATCTCTACTGCTACTTGAAAATATACCTAGAATCAAAGAATTTTAGAGGTTGAAACTTAGAAGTCATCTAGTTTCACATTTGGGCAGTAACTGAATTGCCTTTACAATTATCCCAAAAAGGTTTCATTCAGTTTCTTCTGACTATCTCTTTGAAAAGGGAAATTTACTACCTCAAGAGAAAATCTATTTCATTTTTTTTTTTGGTACAATTCCACAATTATTAGAAAACTCCTATCATGTAATCTCAATATGTAGTTAAAAAAATAACCCTCCATAATTTTCTCTCTCATTCTTTTTTTTTTCTTTTTGGAGGGAGGGAGTCAAGGCAATTGGGGTTAAGTGATTTGCCCAAGGTCACCCAGCTAGTTTTGTGTTAAGTGTCTGAGGCTGGATTTGGAACTCAGGTCCTTCCGACTCCAGGGCCAGGGGTCTGTTCACTACACCACCTAGCCACTCCTCTATTATTCTTTAAAGTATTTACATTCAAACTTCTTTTAATCTGTAGCAGTACAACATAGTCAAAAAAAGCATCAATCTATCCATCCGCCTATCCATCTTTCCATCTCTGTCTCTCTGTCTCTGTCTCTCTCCCTGTCTCTCTCCAAGCTGACCATGCAGGTTAGCTTCTTCTTTGTATCATCTCTTATTTCCTTAGACACTTAAGACACTGAAAGCTTATGGGATTAGCCCATGGCCACACAGCTGGTAAGTGTCACAGAAAAGATTTGAAGCCCTATCTGTCTGACTCCAAGGCCAGCTCCCTATCCACTATGGCCCACTTTCTCTCTTGTCACATGTACCATTTAAGAAAAAGCAACTGTGCCCTTATTCTTTTACCCTGACCACCAAGACGAAAAACAGCATAAATCCTCTATCTCTCAATGCAGAGAAGCATAAAACTCATCACTGTATTTTGCCTTTGTATACCAAATGTCCAATTCCTGGCAGTTAATGAGTATGTAATAATTAAATACACAGTTCTTAATAAATGCCTGTTGAATTGGATTGAATAGAATCTAGGCTCCAACCCCATCCCTAATCCCCTTATTTTTATAGAGAAGGGGAAATGATATTCATAATGGTTTGAGGATTTGTTCAAGGTCACATAGACCTAACTTCAAACACAGGTGTCAACTTCAATTTCAAAGCCTTTTTTTGTTATACATTGACTGCATCAGTGTGTGTGTGTGTGTGTGTGTGTGTGTGTGTGTGTGTGTGTGTGATGTTAGTAATGATTTAGTAAGAATTTTTCCTAATAATTCAAATGTAATTCAGAGGTAAATTTCATGAGAGACAGTATCAATTTTGGAACTGGAAGATCCTGCTTTGAAACCAAACTCTTCTGTGTGTTACCTCTGTGGTCTCAGAAAATCCATTTATCCTCTCTAGGCCTCTGCTTCCTCATCTGTAAAATGAGGAATGTAGAGTAGATGAGTTCTAATGCCCCCTTCCTCTCTATATCTATAATCTTCCAAAATTACTGAACTATAAAAATTATATTCAGTTTATACATTCTGTACTGGTCCTTCAAGCACTGCTGCTGGGCCTGTAATCAGGAAGACCTGAGTTTACATCTGGCCTCAGACACTTACTAGATGTGTGACTCTGGGCAAGTCACTTAACCCTGTTTGTGTAAGTTTCTTCATCTATAAAATGAATTTGAGAAGGAAATGGCAAACTACTCCAAAGTCTTGTGCAAGAAACCCCCCCAAAAGGGGTCATGAAGAATCAGACGTGACTGAAAATGACTAAACAACTCTGGCCCTAAAATCTGAACTACCTTCTCTAACTCCTGTTATCCTTAACACCAAGAGCCCTCAATGTCATTAAGCCAGTAAGTATGCATATGTAATAAGCATCATTAAATGGATTTGCTAATGTTTCCCATTTGTTCTTTTCCTTTAAATAATCTCTTTCAGACATTTCATTCAAAGTATAACCCATTTCATTCTGAAAGGTAATAGGCATCAGAGTTATAGATTTTAAGTGATTTACTTGATATGAAAAATAGTTTCAATTCCATTGAACAACATCTGGGCTCCAATGTCTTAATAGGGAAATATTTAGGCAGACTTGATTTTCCCAGGGTAATTTACATGTGGAAAGAGTTAGAGTTTTTTAAACTCTTGCTCCTTTAAAGTGAATCCTGCAAAACATTAAAGAAGATAAAGGTACTCGTCACACTTGGGACGTATCAGGTATAGAGATGATTGGAAAAGATGTTACAAAAAATTATGAAAAACTCAGTACAGAGTCTAATAGATTGCAATCTAACAGATAAATCTATCAGATATTTAAAAAAAAAAGAAAACAAAAACAAATCCTTCACATACAGGACCTTAATTCCTAACTCCCTCCCCTCCCACCCTGCTGGTATTTTAAATTCTCTTTCTTCCTATGGACATAATATCTACAAAAAACAATTCCTTCTTTGTAAGACACAGTCATCACTCAGGACACATTTGAATAATGAAGTCTTCTGTACTAGAAGTGAGAATACTATCCAATGACCATCAGTTCTAGGGACTACGCTTTGGTATCCTTCTAAGTGCTTTTTTTCCCCATACTTATTTCCTTTTATTTCCTTACAGTATGATTGTGAGCAAGTCACATAACTTCTCATGCTCTCTAGACAACTTTCTAAGACTAAGTTAATGATGTCAATCTGCACTGGTAGAGAAATTGCGTCACCCAGTAGTTGCCCAAACCAGTCAAATTTGGTCCAATTATACTTTATCTTTTTTTTTTTGGAGGGGGAAAAATGCTCTGCTTTTCACCTGAGGTCTTTCCAATTCACTGATCATTTTTGGAAACATTCAGGTAATAAACATGGGATTGGCTGATAAAAATCTAAAGGATAGAAGAATTACTTTCATTTTGTGATAATTTAGCTTCTCAATAAATGATGGAATACTTTTAACTATAGAAACAAAGGGCCCAAAACTTTAAAATTTTTGAGAATACAGACCATATGTTATTTCTAGTTCTGGATGGGACCTTGAGGTTATTTTTCCTCATTTTAAATGCGAATTTGCTCACAAGCAAGATATGAAGAATCAAAGACAAAATTTCTGTAAATGAAGGAGTTTCAGAGATTTTGATGAAAGCTGAGGCAGAGGAAAAACTATTCATATAAGAACAAGAAGAAAATATAAGTGTTGGAGAGGACAATCCTAATTCACATCTCAGTTAATCTCAACTCCTTATTTGTAGATGTTATTTTGAGTTGGAAGCATAAAACTAATGCTAAAAAATAGAGGCCAAAGAATCTTCCATGTTAATATCCAAAGTAAAGTTACTTTGCTTTAAATACTTACTTTCAACTGATTATGTAAGAAAATCCAACTTCATGTCATTAGCTTATCTATTCTGTCATATTAACTTAGAAAAATTCTGCTATCATTGCACTGATCATGAGGTTATTTTTTTATCATAAGCCTTATCTCCAAACTGATTTAATGGAGAACATATGCATTATTTAATTCTTTTATATAAACCATTTTTAACTAAGATCAAATGTTCAGTTCATTTGCCTTTATCCAATGTTAGTCAAATTGAGTTTCTACCATTTTGGTTTTTTGGGAGCAGGCACTTTGACCTTTGTTTATGTTACTGAATAAGACAAGCTTGTTTTGTAATCTCTTCCTTCCCAACTTGATTACTGGTACCTATTTTCAATATCATCACTATCTAGTGTCTCAATGCTGCTTCCCAACCTCTTGGAGACCTTTCCAGATTTGTCCTCCCTTAGAAGCACCCCTTCATCCTGATTAGGAGAAGCAGCACAATATAGTAGAAAGCCCATTGGATAGAGTACCAGAACACCTGGATTCTGGTGCCAGCTCTGCCCCCTACTAAGCATATTACTTTGGAAAAAGTCACTTCATTTTTCTGACCTTCATATCCCTCATTTGTAAAATGGGCATAATATTTTTCTCATCATCCCTGCAGGATTGTTGTGATTGACGTGCTTTATAAGTGTTAGTGACTATCACTAAAAATTATTTGTCCCATGTTGTACTCCTATGTTGCTGTTGTTGAGTCATTTCAGTATGACTCTTCATGATGCCATTTTGGATTTCCTTGAAGAAGATATTAGAATAATTTGCCATTTCCTTCTCCAGATCATTTTACAGATGAGGAAACTGAGGCAAACAGGTTTTAATGATTTGCCGGGGTTCACACAGCTAGTATGGGTCTGAGGCTGGATTTGAACTCAAATCTTCCTGACTCCAGGTCTAGTGCTCTGGCCACTGTGGCACCTAGCTTCCCTGTGCTTCTTTAGTGTTCTGATTTTGGAATTATTTGATGATTTTGCTCCGAGATATGGTTCACATGATTTATAGGCCGAAGGAATTTTTAAAATAATGTGGTCCAAATACTTCATTTTACCAATTTGGAAATCAAGGTCCAGACAGAAGATGTGAGTTGTCCCAAGTCACATAGAAAAGAAGTTTAGGTTACAACCTGTGTCTTCTGGGCTTTGGTCCAAATGCAAGGAGGGAGGGGAGAAGAGTGATGCCTTTAGTCCAGAGGATTTCCTAAATACTAATATCAGCTATTGTTACAGGATGGCAGAGAGAGTTTCTGGGGGAGGGGAAATTTACGAAAGTTAAAATCATCCTCTGTACAAGTATGAATAGAGGGAGGCATAGGTGAAGAGGGTGCGTTCACGTTCATTCAGTACCTACTTACTACGTGCACAGCATTAAGAACATGGTTTGTCTAAGTCAGAGGAATGCAACAGCATTCTCCAAGCTCTCTGCCTTTAGATGGGCTGTTCCTTGGAAAACAGACTCAACCTTTTGCCAGGGACAAATACAAAAAACTTTCTAGGTTTGTAAAACCTGCCAGAGCTTATATTCTCTTTGCATAACCTTTTGACAAGCCAGAGTGACGTCTAGATCCTGAGGAGCCTCAGAGTATTACTACAAACATTAAATAAGACATAGTCCCTGACCTTAGGAGTTTAAAATGTGTTTAGAAGATGTGTACACAGAGATCTCTGTGATCCAAATAATACTTGATAGGAAAGGTCCCTGTAGTCAAAGCTATTGCTTTTCCAGTATCAATGTAGGGCTGTGAGACTTGGATTATAATGAAAGCTGGGTTGTACAGAATCAATGCTTTTGAATTTAGCTGCATAACGAGAAGACAAGACTCTTTGGAAAAGTCCTTGATGTTGGGAAAGATTGAAGGAAAAAGGAAAAGGGGAAGATAGAACATGAGATGGATAGATAGTGTCATGAAGGAGTGAATGTGACTTTCGACAGACTTTGAGAGAGAGTGGAGGAGAGAAGAGCCTGGAGTGCTGTGGTCCATGTGATCACTTGAGAATGAGACACAATTGAGAAGATGAACATGAATAATTCAGAGAAACAATGGATGATGTATATGAACTGATTCAGAATGAAATAGAAACGAGCAGAACCAAAAGAACAATGTACAGAGTGACTACGACTCTATAAAGGAAAAGAAAAGCACGGAAGGGAAGTTGAACTCTAGGTTAAAATGAAAAAATGATGAAGGTTGCAAGAACAGATACTATTCTTCATAGCAGAGGAATGAGATACTGCTAGGACAAAATATTGAATACATTTTCAGATACAATCATATCAGATTAAAAAAATTGTTTTTCTTTGTCAGAAGAGGGGAGGCTTTCTTGAGGTGGGGGATGGGGTGTGAAATGACTGTGGCAAAGATGAAATACACCAATAAAATATTTAAAAATTGTAATACATAATTATAGAGGAGGGGTCCAAAGGATCATAGATCTAGAAGGAACCTCAGAGGTCATCTATTCTATCTTACCTTCCCCATTTCACTTATGAGAAAACTCTGAGGAGTAAAGGGTTTTGTGTGACTTGTTTAAGGTCACACAAAGCCAGCATTTAAATTCAGGTCCTTTCACTTCAAATTTCATGGGAAAATGCTATGCAAAGGCCCTAGACAACCAAGGGATCTATAATTTTTAAGAGGCACAACGACAAGGATAAGAAAAGAAAGTCTATTTTCACCAACCTCTAATTGAAATTTGGCATTTCCTTCATTTATGAATTAAAAAAAAATAGAACACATCCATAGGCTTCACAAGAGTGCCAAAGGTTTATATGATCTTTAAAAAAACAAAAAAAATGGGCTAGAGGTTAAAAGCAAAAGAAATCAAGCAGGTTTCATATAATAGGTCACATTTAATCTAAACTCTATATGATGGGTAGAGAGATGGAGAGAGAATTCCAGAAATAGGGAAGAATTTGAGCATCAATGCTCTGGAAGAAGGATAGCAAAAAAAAAAAAAAAACAACACATAGGGTATGCAGCCTGTGGTCTTCTTAGGCTGGGACATGATGTTTATGTAAGGAATAATGTTAAGGTGACAGATTATTTAGGGCTGTGAGTGCCCAGCTATGGAGTTTGGAATGTATTTGATAGGGTCTAAGGGAGTTTTCAAAGAACTTTTTGACAGAGAAGGGAATATGAGAACAGCCCTGCTTTTTGGAACATGAATCTAGTCATGATATGGAGGAAGTCTTAGAGAAAGGGCAGAGTAGAAATAGTAAGCCTGCTTCAGAGGATATTATGATGATCCAGGTACATAGTATATAGTAACTAACTGTTAGGCTGGTGAGTAGGTCAAACTGACTTGGGTCATCCAGCTAGGAAGACAAGTTAACACATTTGGACCATAGGAGTAGAAATAAAGAATGGAAAAAAATTCTAATTACAATTCTTCCTTATTCTTTGTTCCGAGAACCTTGTCAACAGAACTGAAAAAGGCCTCTAGTCACTCCCTGCATTAGTCACTCTCAGGACCCACATCTTAGGCTACGCCCACAGTGCTCTACTGTGGAGAGAGAGAACAAGCTATATTTTAGAAACACATTGTGAAAGTAAAATGATAAACTCATTCTTTCCTCTAGAAGTTTTTCACCTAGACATCAAGCAAGGATGAGAGCCTAACAGCCTTTTTGAAGGAGCATGTGATTCAAGAAACCATTGAAACTCCCATTATAAGAATTCCAGCAATTACTTTCCTTATATGACAGGATGATACCCCACTGGTCCAGCTAAATATCTTCAAGCCTGAAGCCACTACTAGCAATTAGACCTCCTTAGTGTACTAATTTTCCTTTGCAATGTGGCTCCTTATATTTGACCTGTCTTCAGACTTTTGACAGGCACCATTTCTCTTTGAGAACTCTAGGAACGCAGGTTAGGAAAGTCCCCAACATAGTACAGAACTAAGCTTTTAATGGATATTTAATGGTAGGACAACTTTCAATTGAAGAAGCCTAAAGTTGCATTTT
The DNA here is from genome assembly GCA_028627135.1 of Pseudochirops cupreus. NCBI lineage: Eukaryota > Metazoa > Chordata > Mammalia > Diprotodontia > Pseudocheiridae > Pseudochirops > Pseudochirops cupreus. The sequence continues at coordinate 192,905,125 of CM053580.1, read as the reverse complement.
TTGGACAGCAAAGTCAGGAAGACTCATCTTCCTCAGTTCAAATCTGGCTTGCCATTTACTAGCTGTGTGATCCTGAGCAAGTCACTTAATCTTGTTTGGATCAGTTCCTGAAGTATTAAATGAGCTGGAGAAGGAAATGGCAAACCAATCAATTAAGAAAACACCAAATGGTGTCATGAAGAGTCAGATGCTTTCTCCTGTGGTGGCAAAACTCCATTGCATCCTTTACGTTTCTAGTAACTTCATACTAGTATCTAGATTGCAAAACAGACAGAGCACTAGGCCTGGAGGTAGGAAGATCTGAGTTCAAATCTAGCCTCTCTCACTTACTAACTCTCTGAATCTGGGCCAATCAATTAACTTCTGTCTGCCTCAATTTTCTCAAGTGTAAAATGTGGTTAATAATACTGCCTACCTCCCAGGGTTGTTGTGATGATCAAGTGAATAATTGTGAAGTGATTAGCACAATATCTGGCATATAGTAAATCATATTAATATTATTATTACTATTATCATCATAATTTTTATTACTGGCTCCTCATGCCACTGGAACTTGGAGAAAACCTTTATTTTGGATATGGTCAACTTTCTTATCCCTTGTAAAAAACCTATATATTCTGAAGGATTGGAATAATTAGATTATTTCATGAACTATTCTATCTTAATGTGTTAAGAGGCACTTTCTTGGCATAGAGAAAACCCAGATTAGTTATTTTTGGCTCTTCTTTTATTGGTGTTTGACCTTGTCTCTGTCCTAGTAACAATGTATATTTTAATTCCTTAACCCATACCAGCTATTTCTCCACTCGCCATCTCTATGAATCCCCAGGTCAAAATACCCTTCCTTGTCCACTACTGATTATATGTGTTATCTTTCACTATAAGAATATAAATTCCCAGAGGGCAAAGCTATGGAACTTTTATAAATATTCTAGCACTTAACACAGTGCCCAGTTCATATGAAATGTTTGCCAAATGTTCTCTCTCTCTCTCTTTTTTTTTGTTATTCATTCATAGTATGTGTCCAAGTTCAAGAATATTCTAATCATTATTTCAATTTTTCTTAATTGTCTAATTTAATTATGTGCTAAGCAATATAATTAGGAGTCAAACATGATATAATGGACACTTCACTGAATGGGGTTCTGAAATCATGGCCTTTATTGCTAAACAATCCTGTTTAATTTGACTTTTTGAAAAGGCCTGGAAAGGGGTTTAGTTGCAATGACTTAGACTGAAAACAAACCAGTTATTTGAAATTCATGATTTCAAAGTTGCTTGATCACCTCTAATGAGGTTACACTTAATATCTGATAAAAAGTGACCTCAAAATGTGAAGATTAAATGTTTTCTCAAATATCGGTATTAAAACATCTGATGGTAGAACAAATATAATTTTTGTGTTACTATTTGAATCTCTAGCATAATGAGGGGGGAAAGTCTCTTCTATACTCTTCAATATTTTCAAAAGGGTTAATTAGCATAACAGAGAGAAATCTGTTGGAGCCTCTCCCTTCCTCTCCCTCTTTCATCTTCTCTCTCATCCTCCCCCTTTCAATCTCCCTTCTCTTCCCTCCCCTCCTCTCTCCTTCCTTCTCCTCTCCTCTGCTCTCCCCTCTTTTCCTCTCCATTTTGTGAAGCAGATAAAACACACATGCAGCATAACAACAATAAAATAAGAAACCATAGGTGATTTCAATAATCACTAATATTTCCCTTTCAGGTGTGATGAGAATGTTTTTATTCTGTAAACATTAAAGATTTATTCAAGTGTATATGATGTTTGTCCGAATTTAGCAAAGACTGATAGATTTTGTTTTAATTTAACTGAGTCCACCCATCATAAATAAATGAAAAATTCTGAGTATTCTATTTGCCTCCTTTGAATTAGATATTCCATATATATAAAAAAACTTATGAGATATTTTGACACTATTAGAAAAAATAGGTATTTCAATCCAACAGTTATTTATTAATCAAGCACCTCCTCTATGCAAATCATAAGTAGTATGGGAGTAGACCTGAATTCAAATTCTAGTCAAGCTTATTATCTTTGT
>CM053580.1:192862207-192902568 GCA_028627135.1 Pseudochirops cupreus | reverse complement strand
TCTATCTATCTATCATCTATTTATCTATCTTTTTATCTATCATCTATCCATCCATCTATTTGTCTATCCATCCATCCATCCATCCATCCATCCATCCATCCATCCACCTATCTATGTATCTATGTATCTATCTATCCATCCATCCATCAATCCATCCAATTATCTACCTATCTATCTATATCCTGCTGTCCTGAGGTGAGTGATGACAGGGTAACTTCAGCCCCTTTTAGAAGGGTATATAAGCTGTACAGCCTAACCCTAAAGCAGTCCATTTGTAGACTGGCTTCCTTAGGACGCACAGTTCTTAACAACAGCTCCCATGCACGTAGGATCGCACACATGCACGCACGCCTCCTGCTTTGAGAGAAATAAGACAACGGCTACAACCTAAGCAGTTTGTCTTTCTTAGACTAAAGTCTGTGAGGTTGACAGACCAAGTCTTTTGTCCCTAGGATTCATCATTTTCACCAGCACAGGAAAATTGGCTTCCACAAATCTAGAGACAGGATTGCTGTCAGCGTTGTGTGGTCTCTTCATAAAACTAGACCACTAAGTGGAGCTTCTAGGAAATTTTCTGGAACTGACAATTTACCAGATAATTATTATCTGATTCACTTCCACAGACCCCACAGTCTGCATTCCATTTGTACGTACTCACCAACTGAAAACTAAATTTGCAGTTAGGAGACTGGTCATAGATTTACCAATCGTTTGTGGTGTGCCTGAGGGAAAATCACTCAAGTTCTATGAGTCTCAGTTTCCCCATCTGTAAAATGAGAATGATACTTGTTTTCCCTAAATTTCAGGGTTAGTGTGAAGTTCAAATAAGATAAAATTATGTGAGCTCTTTGTCATGATTAGATGTTACATAAGCATGAGTTTTTGTTGCCCTTCCACATTCAGACATGAATGCCACAGTTCCCAGGCTCACCTTACTCATTTCCTTCCTCTTCTGTTGTTGCTTTTTTCCATTTTGCCCAGTTTACCAAGGATATGGCATATTTGTGGTCTATAAGCCATTTTTCAGTTGTGTCTGATTCTTTGCGACCCCTTTTGGGTTTTTCCTGGCAAAAATACTGGAAAGGTTTGCCATTTCTCCATTTCATTTTAGAGATGAGGAAACTGAGGCAAACAAGGTGAAGTGACTCACCCAGGGTCACACAGCTAGTAAGTGTCTGAGGCCAGATTTTAATTTAGGTGTTATTAACTCCAGGCCTCTCACTCTATCCATCACGCCACCTTGCTGCCTTATATACCCGCCCATATAATGTACCTGTTTTTCAATTCTTCATGCATTTATCTTGTTCTTTTGTGTTTCCTCCCCTTCCTTTGTGCTCATGATCTTCTGTCTGTTCCTTGGATGTTGTTCTCTTGTGTTATTAGAAAGCCCTGCTCAGAAGGTACTCTCACTGCCCCAAAGTATCTCAGCAAATGATAGCTCAAATTACATCCAACATTAGATTCATTCCTTTTAAGTCACGGTACCATAGATTTAGACCTGGAGGAGACCTTGGAGTCCTGCATTTTATGGATGAGGAAACTAAGCTTCCATTCCTGGAAGTGCCGAGGCCAGTCCTGCCTGCTTCTACCTTCTTACCTCAGTCATTAGATTTTTTCCTCTTCTACTGCAGTTTCCTTAGATGTCTCTATTCTTATGATTCCTTCCTCCAATCAGAATTGTTTGTACTACAGGTAGTTCCTCCCATAAAATACTCCTTTTTGTGGGTTATCTTAGCCCATTAGAATGTAAACTTCTTTGTTGTGGGATTGTCTTTCTTCAGTTTTTATTTGTATTCCCAGAGGTTAGCACAGGATCTGGAAAGTTTGGCAAGGGTTTTTACAACCTTTGATATTTGCTTTATCTAATCTAAATATATGAGGTATTCAGGGAGCACTAGCACCTCCAGTGAGATGGTGTAAGGGCTGCTCATTCACCTGTGGTGTCCATATGATACTAAACTCTCACCCGGGATTCCAAGAAGCTGTATAACATGCACAGTGGTCACACACTAGTAAAGCTGTCTCCACTGATATGTCAAACAAAATGGAGAGGCTCAGACTCATTGGTGACTACCCCAAGTATGTGAAAATTTCCTCCAGTGGAATGGATCAGTGAAACAATTTGTTCCAATGATCATAAAGGTGACTTAAGCAGGTTCTGTGGAGAACTTAGAGCTTGGTTAGTCATCTATAACACCAATGCAATATTCACAGCACCCATGGTGGCTATGACTATGCTGGTGCAGTTGTGAATCACAAAATATAACAGGCTCTCCACATGGAAGATAGAACCAAAACATTTATTCAAATACTATAAAGCCAAATCCCCAAACCAGAAGAAGTTGGTACATATAACCAGTGCAGCAAACACCAATATTCCCAAGTCCTCCCTCTGCCAGGCCTTCAAAACAAAACAGACTCCCTTAAGCAAAAAAATAGCTAGCTGCCATGCCTCCTCAATGCTTGCTCCCAGTTGTTCTGGCTCTCTCTCTTGCTCCTTAGTGCTCCACCCTTCCTATTCTACCCTTTCAGCAAGCTCCTTCTCTCCTCTTCCCCTTCCCCCAATGTTATTACATTTGGCCTATTAAGGGGCAGGAAAGATCTTCAAATTCCCATTACCATTACATCATCAAGGTCACTAAAGTCGTCCATTGCTCCTATGCTGTGATCAGTCGTCCTGACCTATGAGTCTGGAAGAAAGAGTGAGGCTGATGCCTTTTGTGACTCTGCTTCACTGAAATTCAACTCGTCTTCCAGTTACCACATCAGTCTGTGATTGGTTCACTTGGAAAATGAAGGGTGTACAACATCTAACCTAATTTGAGGTACTCTGAAATCAAGCAGCTTATCTAGGGCTATTAAAAATGTGACATGAGATTTGGACCCAGACCTTCTTGACTTCCAGTCCAATGTCTTCTCTAATATATCATGGTGGCTCTTTTTCCAGATACCCTTTAAGTGGAAATGAGAGTATCACATTGAAAAACTGGAAAAGAATAGAGAATGGAGGAAGATGATACAAATATAGACTTCTGGCTTTACCATTTTGTCCTTAGTCTATGGCCATTACCTTTTACCAAGTCCCACCCTCAAAGGGTCTTCTGCCATTAGACAAATTGCTTATATAACTTGACTTTATCAGCCCTTATCATGCTAGTATTTAAACTAGGGAAGAAAAATAATTCACATATAAAGTTAGATAAGTAGATGACTGGGCAAAGATGCGTATTCTCTATGCTTTGCAAATACACCTAACCCATTCATTTTCCCCTTCCAGGCTCCTAGACCACAGGTCTACATTTGCCCTAAATTAGCCACACAATACCTTAGCAAAAGCAATTGCTCCTCCCTGCTCCCTGCCTTTTTTTTATGCAGTGCTAGTCCTTATCTAGGTCATTAGCATTAATAGTCATCTTTTTCTTCACCTTCCCTTCTTTTTCTTCTCTGGTAGACAAACTATCATCTCTTCCTATCCAATTGATCCTGTGCCCTCTGTCTATGTATACCTGTACATGTATATAACACATTCACATATGTATTCATACGCACATATGCTCTCCTATATAGACATATATATTTATGTATACATATATATACATTTATATTCCCTTCAACTATCCTCATACTGAGACAAGTGTCATAGGTTACAAGTATTGTTTGTGGAGGTGGCTGCTGGGCTGCCACACCTCTGCTACTTCTAGCTCTGGGGGCAGAGGCTAGACCACACTCTGTTCCCCCTAGTTCCAACAGAATTCCACTGACCTCTCACTTTTTCTTTGGCATCTATGGGTTGATATTTCTGGAAACCACTACAGCTGCTGGCAATCCAGTCTCCCTAAGTCTGGGCTGCCCTGACGCTAAAACCACGTGCTCACACTGGGCTGGGCTTGGCTCCCAGCGTACTGTGATGGACCCTTCCTGCAGGCCTGCCTGGGTGCCTTCCACAGGAGATTTGTTTCTCTCTGTCACTTTGTGGGTTCTGTAGCTCTAAAATTTGTTTAGAGTGACATTTTATAAGTATTTGAGGTGGTTATGGGTGGAGCCATGGAGTTTTCCTGCTTCTATGCTGCCATCTTGGCTCCACCCTGTAATCTAGATTCACTTTTCTAGACAGAATCTGGTCTATTGTTCAAAAACAAAAGACTTGCTTGAAAAAACTAAGGAGGATTAAATAGCTCTAAAAAAAAAAGACATTTAGATAGTTAATTATACATGAATTAGAATCCTGAGGACATAAATTATGTTTCCTTTGGCATGCATGTGGCTGTTTTGAACTAAGGAATTAAATGACTAAGTTACATTAAGTAACAATGATTGTGAGAGCATAATTACATGAAAAATAATTAAAGGTATTAAATCAACACCAAATGGGAGACCTGGAAGACAGCAACTTCTAAAGAAGTATTCTGCTTTTCACATATTTGTGTGAAGGTTGGATTGCCAACTTATAGAACTTGTATAGAAAGGGAATTCTGATTTTCCATCTAGGTTCCAAGGATAAATTTTTATTTTTAATTTAGAAGCTAGGTTAACAATTTCAATAGTCATCAAAATCCAAGGGAGATAATGTATCCATATAATCTTCTATCTCTCCTCTCTTTCCAGAGGAGGCAATGTAATGGTAGGCAAAGCTATTGTAAAGTCAAATCTATTGTAAAGGCAAAACTATTTTCCCCATGGATCAGAATCTGTCAAGATGCCTGAAATTCCACAGATTAAAGTCACTCTTTTGGGTTGAGACAAGGAAAGGAATTGTTAACTGAAGGGTAAGAAGGTATATTAAAACCATTATCTATCACTTAATGCATTAATGGTATTGATTGAGACACAAAAAGGCAGATGTAGCTAGGTGGTACAGTGGATAAAGCAAGGGTCCTTGGAGTCAGGATGACCAAAGTTCAAATTTTACCTCAGACCAGCTGTGTGACCCTGGGAAAGTCACTGAATCCTTATTGTCTTGCCAATAAAAAAAAAAAGAGGGAAGGCAGAGTCATATTTAACCATGTACCAATTTTTCCTCAAGACTTTCCAAATTTTCCTGTATTTAGGTAGAAACAAATGATTAGTCTAAACTGGGGGATTAATTTAAAGAGTATAAAAGAGTAAGCAGGCTGCATAGCTTGAAGTCTGCTCCCTAGAGTATATTTATCTTTATCCTTCAACATGTAGAAATTAATATGTGCATGTAAATATTTGCATATATTCATAATCACAGTGAATGAGATGAAATATTTTAATCACCCAGCAACCATTTATTTTACATTTATTATGTCCAAAGCACTGAGGTTTTATAAGACACTGAGAATAGCTAAATACTACAATGCACTGAATTCAACAAACATTTATTTTCTGTATCAACTATATTTCAAATCGAGTTAATAAGCAACAATAAGTGAAAGTTACTCCTTGCCCCCTCCAGACCTCCCTGGGTACTTGGAATACAAAAACAAAAGCAGACGATCAAAAACCAACCATCCTCCTTGGCTTGAAGCAAGCTACCTTTTCTGGGAGTATATTAACTTAGTATTGACTTGTCCAGATAAAATATTTCTAGCTGTTCTTGTAGTTAGTCTACTTCAATGTAACAAGTTTTTAAGCCAACATCTTTGACAGACACAAAATTTACCTCCATTTTTGTGAGTAAATCTTAGATTGGAAACAAGTCTTTTGAACCTTATTATCTCTTCTGTAATTCCAATGATTTGACTTTACAAATTCTCAATACACACTCATACACACACACACACACACACACACGGATGCTCACAAAGATGAAAGAAGTTGCATATGGCTCTAACTATTTATATAATGCAGAATACATGGCTCTGAATACTGAAGAATTAATGGGAATTACTGAAGTCATTAACACCAAGAACTTTTGATCCATGAGACATTGGAAGAAAAACTAAATAAATTTAGCATAAAGTAAAAGGTATATTTTTTCAAATTGTTATCCTGTTAGTAATAATAATTTCTGACATCTATGCTTCTCAAAGATCAAAAAAAAAGTTCTTTTGGCACAAACATAAGCTTTGCTAAACATTCTCGTCAGTCCTTCGAGCAGGGAAATGAACCTTCCCATCTCTCAAGCTAGACAAAGGAATTTGTTAAAGAGCAGTTCTGCTCCTTTAGGCCTTCATCCGATTCCTAATAACATTTTCTAGTTTAAAGTCTTGCATTGCATTGTTTCCACATGACTCTTTGTCCTCGAAGAAATAGAGCTTTTTTTTTTCAGAGTCTTACCACTCCACCCTTCCCAACCACTTAAAAAAATAAAGTGGGAATGGCATAAAAAGGAAAGGAACTCTTTATTTTTCAGCCACTAGGAACCAAATGGAGCCTGGCTTTTTGGGAGCAGTCCTCTCCCTTGTTAACATTCTCTCAAGGGGTCATTTTGAAGGTAAGTTAATGAAAACAACCTAGTGTTTTTCAGAACAAATAAAGAGAGGGAATAAAAACCCAGTAAACTTTTTAATTCAATGGATCCAACCATTTCTCTGTCTTAAGGCCATTCAACCTTTGTTAGTTTTCTTTTTCTTCTTCTTTTTTTTTTCCTCCTAAAGAGCTTCAAAACCTTCTATTTGTAAGGCTTTCTCTGCTCTCTGCCACTGAAGTGTGTCTCCACAGCAGGGACCTTTGTTCTTCCTTTCTGGGTTTGGAAGATAAAAGTGTCCATTAAGGCTTACCCTGTTCCTGGCTAACTTTAAAACTATGGAAAGGGGATGCCTGCTGCACTTGGTTGTGATTTTTCATCCCACATTTTCCCATAGACCTAGAACTTAATATGAGACATAAGTTTTTTCTTTTCTTTATTTTTTTCTTCTTACTAGGCAGGTTCATAGTGAACTCTCCCCCCTCCCCCTCACCATGTTTTAGCTCATCAGAAGAGGCCGTTTGTATAGTAGAAAAATTTTGACTAGAGGGTCAAATGCCTTGGGATTTCAAGTCTCAACTCAAGTACTTGCTAGCTAAACTTAACTGAGATTGTCACTTAATCTCCATTAGCCTTGGTTTTCTCATCTATAAAATGGGGGCAATAATATCTTTACTACCATTTACCTCTCAGTGTTGCTATGAGGAAGGCATAGCATAGAGATCAGTAACTACATTGTTGAATTTTTTTTTTCATCCTTTTACCCTTACTTACCATGCAGGAAGAAATGAAAGGCTGCATGGTGGAGAGAGCATAGTTTCTGGAATGCATGTACTGCAGCAAAGTCTCTCTGTGTGATCTCGTACCTTTGTGAGCTGGGGCAAAGTGTTCTTGGCACTTCAGTTTCCTAGTCTGAAGAAAAAGGATCCTGAACTATGAGCATTTGGGGGGTGAAGGGAGCAGGAAGGAGGAAGGGAAACAGACAGGTCTTCCCTATGTCATCCAATTTGGAAATACAGCAATCATTCTCAGGAAGATCTCATTACTGACCCATCCACACAAGATGTGTCAGTAATGTCCTGCTCTTTTTCACACTGGACTGGTTTGCTCTTCCTTAGGCATCTTAGTGGGACATTAATTGCAGGGCTCACAATAAGTAATGAATTAGTTGAACCAAGATTCTAATTAATATCCTTCAATATTTACTCCATTAAATACAATTCTCATTTCACTATACCACACATTTCTTAGAAGGAAAAGACATATAATTTCATATTTTCACTGTTCTTTGGGCCAATTACATTGTTTGAATAGTTAGTAACTAATGAGGTAGAGAAGAATGAAAGCTCCTTGTAGCGTCTTGCTCAGCGACTGGCACATAGCAGGCATTTAATAAATATTTTATTTAGTTGAATTGAACTACAAAGATACTAAAGAAAATAAACACATGGAATCCTAGTGCATTGACAATGGACTAATCTTCCAAAACCATAACCATAAGCTTAATAATTTCTCTACAATCAACATAATGTGTGTGTGTGTGCGTGTGTGTGTGTGTGTGTGTGTGTGTGTGTGTGTGTTTGGGGATGGGTGAGTAGATTGTAGGAGAAGTTGGGGGAAGCAAAATGAAACATACAATGTGACATCACACACATACACATACAACTCATTGGTGAAATAAGCCATAACACTCTAATCATATAAGATCTGTGGAGAGTCACTAGGTTAATGTACTTTTTCTGGTCTGTCTATCCCTATAGGAGCAGTGAATGTTCTGTGCTCAGTGGGCATTCTACAACTAAAATATAATTACCAGGATGTGAAAAAGGGTGGAATTCAGTGAAATGATAAAATAGCATCTGTTAAGATTACTGTTGGCAGACTTCCCAGCTTTACATTATTTAAGAGAAATAATGATGTGTTGGACTCTGAGAAAAAAAAATCTTAGAAAAATTTAATAAGAACTAAATTGTAAAGCCATCATACACACATCTGAGAATATAAAATAGCTGAACTGCTTGGCCTTTGTCAACTGGCTTTTGTCCCTCTGAGGTTCAATTTTGCAGGGGAACCAGGAAAAATTGAGTATTGTCTTTAATTTTTGTCAATGATCTAATGTAGTCTGATTGGTTTCTTATCATGTGGAACAAGACTTCAGAGGGAGAACAGTTGGCAAAAATGAAAAGGAAATTTTGGCAAAGGTGTATATTTGTTTTCAGTGAAATAAATGTATGAACTTGTGATACATATTTGGGAGACTGGGGAATGAGAGTTCAAGGGTTTAGTATAATGCTCTTTAAGCTTTTTCTATGGTGTTGATGTGTAGGAATTTGCCTGCACCAACTTGAAGGCCAGTAAGTCTTTTAGTTGAGTTAATCCCCCGTAAAATACTTGAATTCTTTAATCTTGCTCCTCCGAAGAATAGTTTTCCCCTCTATATCTATGATGCAATTTAGTCCAGGAACCAAAGGGAACTGTTATTATAGTTAACCTTTTAAACATAGCAACTGGCAGACATTTCTAGGAAACCACACATTTGTTTCAGAGACTGTGAAATTAAATGGAAAGCGATGTCACCAAAGAATCATTGCAAAAGTTAAAAGTCTGAAAATTCAGTAGAGAAAAGGGGTTTAGAATTATTGTAAACTCCTGTGTCTGCTTTTCTTTGGGACTTAACTCCTAGAGAATTAATTAATTTATTTATTTATTAACAAAAGATGTCTCTACTTCCTCTCCTATCACAGTTCTAAAGCTTTGTAATTTGCCTTCCAATATCATCACTCAATTGAAACTTCGCATTCAAAGTTATCCTTATTACTCATCTATTGCTCTTTTCTCAGTTTTTATCTTTCTTGGCCTCCGGGTGATATTTGACCCTGCTGACTAATTTCTCCTGCTGGATACTCTTTGTTCTTTGGGTTTTTGTGACTCTCTGGTCTCTCCTTTTTCACTTTGATTAGAGTTATTCCTTTTCCATCCTAGATGGTACTGATAAGGCACCACCTACCCCCACCAACTTCTTGTGTGGAAATTTTTTGGCCCTCCCTTCATACCAGTGCAGTTTGAATTACTATAGTATTAAGAGATAAAATATTTTGATATTATACAATATTATTTATACATATACTTTTTGCATTTTTGTGATTCTTTAAAAAAATTTTTATTTTTATTTTTAAAAATTTATTTACTTATAGTTTACAGCATTCAGTTCCACAATCCCTTGAGTTCCAAATTTTCTCCCCCTCCCTTTTTTCCCTCCCCGCCCCCCGTGGCATGCAATCAAATATGGGTTCTACAAATAACTTCACATTAAACATTAGTCAAGTTGTAAAAAAGGGTTATAACCAATGGAGTGAATAAGGAGAAAGAAGGGACGAAAGAAAACAAAACACAAAAGAGAGAGAGCAAGTAGTTTGCTTTAATCTGCATTCAAACTCCATAGTTCTTTTCTCTGGATGTGGATATCCCTTTCCTTCATGGGTTTTTTGGAATAGTCATCTAACCTTGCATTGCTGAGAGGAGCCCAGTCTATCAAAGTTGGTTGTCACAGATATGAAGTGTCTGTAAGTTCTCCTGGATCTGCTGTCTTCAGTCAGCATCAGTGTATAAAAGTCTCTCCAGGTTATTATAAGTCCATCTGCTCCTCATTTCTTTCTTTTTTTTTCTTTCTTTTTTGGAGGGGAGAAGGCAGGGCAGTTGTGGTTAAGTGATTTGCTCAAGGTCACACAGTTAGTAAGTGTTCAGTGTCTGAGGCTGGATTTGAACTCGGGTCCTCCTGACTCCAGGGCTGGTGCTCTATTCACTGCACCACTTAGCTGGCCCTACTCCTCATTTCTTATAGCACAATAGTATTCCATTACATTCATATACCTCAACTTGTTTAGCCATTTCCAAATTGATGGGCATCCCCTTGATTTTCAATTCTTTGCCACCACAAAAAAACTTTCATAAATAATTATGTGCAACCTGGACCTTTTCCCACTATCATGATCTCTTTGGGATACAGCCCTAGAAGTGGTATTGCTGGGTCAAAGGGAATGCACTTTTTTATAGCCCTTTGGGCATAGTTCCAGGTTGCTCTCCATAATGATTGGATCAGTTCACAACTCCACCAACAATACATTAGTGTTTTAATATTTCCGCATCCCCTCCAGCATTTATCATTTTCCTGTTTTGTCATCTTAGCTAATCTGACTCATGAGATGTTTTGATTTGCATTTCTCTAATCTACAGTGATTTAGAGCATTTTTCTATATGCTTATAGAGATCTTTAATTTCTTGTTCTGAAAACTGCCTGTTCATATCCTTTGACCATTTATCAATTGGGGAATGACTTGTATTCTTATAAATTTGACTCAGGTTTGTATATTTTAAAAATGAGGTCTTTATCAGAGATGCTGATTGTAAAAATTCTCAATTTTCTGTTTCTCTCCTAATCTTGTTTATATTGGCTTTATTTGTACAAAAAACTTTTCAATTTAATATAATCAAAATTATTTATTTTGCATTTTTAATTGCTCTCCAACTCTTTCTTGGTCATAAAATCTTCCCTTCTCCATAAATCTGATAGGTAAACTATTCCCTCCTCTCCCAGGTTGCTTATAGAATTGGCCTTTATGCCTATATCGTGCACCCATTTAGACTTTATTTTGATATACAGTGTAAGATATTGGTCTATAACATTTTTGAGTTTCTAAACTTTTTCTACACCATCTGCGCAAAGATGACCTTTGTATGTCATCTACAGCTTCCACAAAATTCCCCCCAAATACCATATAACTTCTTGTGCTGACATGCAGTATATTGAAACTATGACAGGGGAAAATCATGATGCGGAAGGGATAACTGTACTCAGTCTCTTTTGCTGGTTTTTTATCCATATCATACCCACTAATAATCGGTGTCCACAGACTCAGTGTCCAAAGACTCAGTCCATCTTCTCCATCCTCTAATCTCATTTGGTAATCTCATTGTTATCATTTCTATGTAGAAGATCCCCAGATCTGCATGTATAGCTTGCATCTCTTTCCTGAACTCTGATACTGTTATCACCAACTACCTACTGCACATTTCAAACTAGAAAGCCCATGGTCATCTCAAATTTAACATGCCCAAACCATAGCTCATTATTGTCACTCCCCCTTCAAACATTTCTCCTCTTGTTGAGGGCAGTACCATCCACCCAATTGCTTGCATCTTCAGTGAGATCCTTGAATCCTTATTTTCACTCACCTTCATATCTAATCAGTTTTCAAATCTTTTCCTACTTTCACAACGTCTCTCATATATGTTTCCTAATCCCTGCATACATAGTCATTTTCCTACTTCAGGCCTCCTCATGTCTCTTTTGGAGTAATTTGATACCCTTCTAAATGATCTCTCTAACTCACATCTCCCCCTGCTCCAATCCATCCTCCACTAAGCTACAAAAGTATTATTTTTTTTCAATGCTCAATCTGCCCATATTGTCCCTGTACTCAACAAGCTCCAGTGGGTACCTATTTATCTGCAGTATAAAATGTAAATTTTTCTGTTTTCCTTTTAATGCTATTCCCAACATGTTACTTTCAAATCTTTCCAGTCTCCTCCCCTCCATGGACTCTACAATTTATCCACAATGTCTTGCTTACAGTTACTTAAGCATTCAATCTCCCAACTGAGGGCCCTTGTATTGACTCTCTCTCCTCCTCACCTCCTGGTGCCTTGGCAGCAACAGTCCTGTTACAGGTATTCAGAATTGCAAGTCACTTATGGATGTGATCACAGGTGGGCCAGGAAGAACTCCCTTCCCCTCCCCTCCAAACAAACAAATGAATCACAAATTATTTTAACAGTTCCTTTTCTAAGCTCAGGGCTTTGTCTTTTGTTTTTGTTATTCATAAGGAATGGCAGTATAACAAAAAATGTCCACTACAAGAGACAGGAAAACAATCTCAGATTACATCACACTCCACTCCCCAAGGTAATCAAAGGAACATCAATAATTACTGCCTTTCAAATCTATAGGACAACATGAACAAGAATAAAAAGAAATTAATGTTTTGTGATCTTATCACAGCTCCATCGAACTAGTGACATATGGAAAAGAATATTAGGTACTAGGCTGAGGAAAGAGAGATGGAAATAAATGAAGGGTACTATCATTTGGGAGAAAAAAATGATAAAAGTGGGAGCTGGGGACCTGAAAAGCAAACTTCATCTGCTGCACAAAAATGACCTCATGATTTATTCAACTGTCACTCATACAAACTTCAACTAGTTTGGGTGAAAAAAAGTGTGAAGGTTCAGGCATGACCATAGCTATGCTTAGTTAACCAAAAAGTTGACTCAGCTGTTTCTGAGTCTAGCTACATCAGAATAACTAGGAAACAGTTCAGTGTATATAGATGGGGACTGTAAATATAAAATGGGAAAATATTTATAAAGTGCTGTGCAAATCTTAAAGTGCCATATGAATGCTAGCTGTGATGATGCTGATGATGCCGATGATGAGTTCTTTATGGGACAGATTTGAAAAATTAGAAGTTCATAAGTTTCTAGTCTCTTCCATGGCTCTGCGTGTTGAACTCCTGTGGGAAGGTAGTAAAGTATCATGGAAAGAACGCTGAATTAGAGTAAAAAAGGACTTTTAGGTGCTCTGTTCAAATCCTGACTTTGCCACTAGCTACTTGTGAGACCCTGGGCAAGGTGATTAACCTCTCTGGGCTTCATTTTTCTGTAAAGTGAAGAGGTTGGATTAAAGGGTCTCCAAACACGCTTCCAAATCTAAAACTATGATCCTTGCATTTTCTGGTTTTTTATTAGTATAAGTAGTTATGGTGCTTTTCTCAGAAGTTTCTACCCATGGAACTTTTGTATTATCATGGATGGATCTCTGTTAGATGATCATGACTTAGACTTCCCCTTCTTGGGTTCCCCTCCTTTGTCATTGTGAACTAAGAACTCTGTAAACCATCTTTGTCCAGCAGACTACAACAGGGCTAGTTAGACTTCAATAGGATTCTCCAATTTCAACACTTTGTAGAGGGACCACAGCTATGGATTGGTGCTCCTGAGAGTTAAAATATAATGAATGATTTATCTGGTGAACTAAGAAGCACTACTGTAGTCATCTAAGGCCAGTGGCTACCAAGAGATGCTACATTTACATATAAGAGATGATAGAAATCACTTCCATAATGCTACTTAACTTCTCTGTATCTCAGTTTTCTCATCTATAAAATAAAGTAGGTCTATAGACTTTTAAGTTTGTTTTTTCAGGGCTCCATCACCATAAAAAAGAAATATATTTAATATATTTAATTTTTTAATATTAATTTTATATTTAATCTTCCTCCTCCTCCCTCTTCTTGCTTTTCTCCTTGTTTTGTTCTTTTTTGTTCTTCTTCCTTAATTAATACATGTTGAGTGATCAACAGGCTGTGTGACCTTAATCATGTAACATCTTTGGGCCTCCATATTCTCCTCTTGAAAACGGTCAGTAATGGCTCCTCTGTAGCTCAAGGGTTGTTCTGAGAATCAAATAAAGCAATATGTCAAGGTCTTGATAAACTTTGTGTAAAAGTGTACAGTAGTGACTGTGATCTACAAACAAGAGCTGGTGGAGGAACTTAAACAGGAACTGATGAACTGATGGATCTCTATGAGGAGCTGCAGTGAGAGGCTGCAGAGGCTGTCTCATCTGAGGAGGAGGTTGAGAGGCCAGAGGAATCCCTCACATCAAGGGAGAACAGGGAGGTTTATCAGGTGTAGAGAAAAGTGCAAAATTTTGTTGAAAAACATCACCCAAATAAGGCTGTAGCAATGAAAGCCATGAATATTTTTAGTGATAATGTGATGTCACATTTCCATGGCATTCTGAAAAAAAATGTCAAAAACAAGTGTTATTAGATAGATTCCTAGTCCGGAACATGAAAAAAAAATCAGTGAGTCAAAACATAAAAGTGATTCTAAAAAAACAAAAAAATAACTGAAAGCAGTAGTGTTAGTCTTACTTTTAGTGAAAGTAGCATAAGAGAGAACACTCCCAACAAATCCCGATGTTCTCCTGGAAGGAGATTCTCCTCAGGCCAGCCACGACTCTTCTCAAAGGTAAAGTGCAGCTTAATTTGTTAATATTTTTGGTTCATACTGTGTACTAATCATTACTCTTTTACTTCAGGCGCATTAGGGACAAAAAACTTAGTTAAAATTATAAATAATTATTTGTATATGAATATTTTTGGGGATGTGGTACTGATCATCTGACTTTACATTATTTTCTATGGGAAAATTCACTTTGCAATGTGAACAAATCTCATGATGAACAGAATTTTGGAATGAATTAAATTTGTAAATTGAGGTTCTACCGTCCTTACTATTCCTTATAATAGCACGCTTTAGCTCTATATTCTATGTTTGATCTGGCTCCCCTTCATCCCTTGAATCCTCTTTCTCCTTACTTCTGACTCCCAGATTTCATGACATCTTAAAAAAAAAAAGTGAGAAGAGAGAACTTTCCATAAGGCACCCTGTGAAAAGAAAAGCATGGAGTGGAATGTAGTATAAAGAGTATAAATTAATATATGTAGTATAAATTAACAAGTCAGTTAATTTGGCTATAGTGTAGAATGTATAAAGAGAGTAATAAATGGACAAAACATGCCAGATCAAGATAGGGAAAGCCTTTAAAGGCCAATCAGAGGACTTTGTATTTTACCCTCCAGGCAAATGGGAGCCATTTATTTAAGCTTCTTGAGCAGGGAAATGTGCTCTAGTTGTGAGGAGAACATGTTGAAGAGAGGAGAGGCAGGAAGCAGGGAGAACATTTAGGAGGCTATGGCCAAGGCAAGAGTTGATGAGACCCTTAAGTACAAGGGTGGTATCTCTGTGAACCCAGAGACAGAAATGGATGTTAGAGATATAGTGGAGATGAAATCAAGAAGACTGAAATAATTGTGAGAAATAGTATTCTACAGTGGAAAAATCTTTCTGATGGGTTTGCTTAGAGATAGAAATGTAGTTTGCAAGACTTGTGGCAACATGCACATATGGAGCTGACTTCAGCATCAGGCATGGATGGGCATAAAATCAACCAGAATTCTCACTCTTTCCCTGAAAATATGAGCCATGTTTTGGCAGAGTCCAGCCAGAATTGCTGTGGTCTGGGTGCATCAGCATAAATAGTTGCAGTGACATATGTTTATACAGCATAAAATCAAATTATATTCTAAAATAATGATATTAAGTGATGAAAAATGCTTGTCTTTAAGCTTATTTTGGAGGGTAAGTTTTTGGCAAGATGAGGTGTTGGCTTCAAATAAACAATTTACAAAGGATTTCAATAAAACTAGAAGCCAAATTCCAATAAAAATCACTGTGAAGACCATGGTAATTATAACAAATGGCTTGGATTAATTATGTAGATCGTTATGTCATTGCGGAGCCTGAGAAACTTCTCCTGGTGGGCAAAAGTTAATGAAGATTTTTCTCATTTTCCTGGTAATACTTGTCCACATAATTCAGTATGTGCTCCTGATTGCCTACCAAATAGTTTAATTTCATTCAACATATATTAAGAATCTACTACATGCAACATTCTAAGGATACAAAAATAAATGCCACATGGGAATCTATCTCAGAAAAATGATAATTTAACAGGCGAAAGAATGCACACAAAATAATTGCAACTGAAAGGAGGGTTAGATAAATGCAGAGGGAATATTCAGGTGAAGTTCACTTGAAGGTAGTGCTAATTGATTGATTGACAGGGGCTTGCCACATGGACACCTCAGAGTCTCCCAGGCTGTGTCTGGCAGAGAGGGAACCTCGTCATGTGTCTGGTATGAAGGAAGCTTATCGGATCCTTTAATACTCAGCTTGGTGGTATTCTTAGAAGAGGGTTTTGTTTGCATGTTTTGATTATTAAAGTTGGATTTGATGCATTGAGAAATATGTCTAATTAATTAGTGTTTCCATCATACTAGTTCACATACATAATAGTAAATCTGCTGTAAGCATGCACTGTACATTGCAGAAGCTCATTTCAAACACCATCTCAATATAAAGTCTTTTCGGATCTCCCCTCCCCTCTCAATGTTAGTGCCTTCCCAACTCTTCAATCACCATGTACGTATTTTGTGTATACTTCTGTGGGTACATGTCTCTCCCCATGAAATGGAATTGTGCTTTGTACCAATACAGCGCTCTAGAAATATTAGTTATTATAGTTATCATTCTCCTTTCCTTCTTTGCTTCCATTCCTCCAATTCCTATATATCTGATGGTCATTAACCACTTTGCCCTTGAACCTTCTGTGTCCTGATTTCTGCTTAATTACCTGGTTGCCGATTCAACACTACTATGATCATTGACTTTCATGTTCTCTGTGCTACACAAGTACTTGCTCTTCATTCAGTGCTTGTGACCCACTATCTGCTCACTCAAATAAGGATTTGCAGCTGCTCAGTGTCAGATCCAGAAACCAGGACTTCAGATTCTAAGTTAGTCTAAGAGGAAGTGCATAAAACTCTTTAGTTGGTGTTTTCCGCACACGGTCAGTGAACACATCAGTCTCTTCAAAAATCCCTTTGGGGAGTTTATTATGGGTCTGGGAGTCGAGGGGCATATTCTAGGAGTTGATACAAAGCCAACTGCCTGCATGTTTTATTCACATTTAGCTGCTAATGGAAATAATTTTATGCCTACTACTTTCCCTGTGAACTTTTCATATTAATTACATGATCTTTTAAAGAATAAGAGTTTATAAAAATGACCGAATGATATTCCATGGCACACATATCCTAACTCCTGTCTGAGTCCTATGTTTAAAGCAAATGATCCCATTTAGTATTTTTGGCCTAGGATCAACTTTGAAATATTTTATGTAATAAATATGGTTCAGGCTACTTTTAAATTTTTACTTAAAATAATAATAACGATGGTGATGCTAACAAAGAAGCAAGATGAAACGAATAATATGATGTACTAATATAATAAAACTAATATTAATATTAATTTAATAATATTTAAAACTAATTTTAATCAAGCATATTTTATATGAAGTTAAAAACATTTGAAGTTTTTATTAACCAATCGAACATTTTGGCATCATGTCTTCTAGAGCCCCTATTGCCTCTTTTATGGATAGAATATTTATATGAGGAATTAGCTTATTGGCTGAAATACAGATTTGTTAAGTGTGACACTTTTATTTCCAGGGCTTACAGGAACTAAAGCATGAGCATGCCACAAAATAAGCTAACAGCTACAAATTATCTGGAATTAGAAAATGTGTGTGGCATGTGCACACACAAGTCAACAACAGAATTATAATGGTGTAATTTCTGAAAAATAGTCCACCAAAAATAATGCTTACTTTTACTGATGGTATACAATGCTGGGATCATCAGTATTCTTCCTTTACCTCCCCATGACTTAAAATTATAGATTACTGGAGTCAGAAGGGATTTGGGAGATCATCTAGATCAACTCCTTAACTTTACAGAGGGGCCCCAAGAGAAGTCAAATGATTTGGCCAATGCCAGGGTCTTCTGATTCCTAATATGGTGGTGACTAATGAGATTGCTTTGCAAACCTTAAAATGCTATATACATGTCCGTTGCTACTATTCATAGAGGTTACAATTCGTAGGTTGAACCGGAGAGGTTTCTAATCCCCATCCTCCTTGACCTCTCTGCAGCATTTGACACTAGTGACTATCCTCTTCTCCTGGATATTCTCTCCTTATCCGATTTTCACATCACTTCTCTTTCCTCATTATCCTTTTGACTGTCAAATCACTCCAAACTACTGCTCAATCTCCTTTGTTCATTCATCATCCATCAGATCTGGTACACATCAGATAAAAGCAATCTGTGCTTCTTCTAAAGACTACAAATAAGGAAAGTTCTTCTCCTCTAAATACACTATGAGAGTGGAGAAAGGAACAAGGAAATCCAGGTAGAATAATGAAGAGCCAGTGGAGGACAGGGAAGTATTATTGAATATAAACTTTTTATAGAAAAGACAAACATCTGATATTGATTGTTGTGCACTACTATCCAGGCAAGTAAATAAATACTTAACACTCATTCTGTTTAAAAGTCAAACTATATGCAGCCTTTTTTTTTTAAACAAAAAAGAGCTGTTACTCAAAAGTTCATTTGCAAGTGAGCTGTTTGAAACTTGGGATTCATTTCCCCACAGAAACAGTGCTATACATGATGATTAGGTTCCTAGCCATGATGCTAAAACTACTATTTTACCTATAGAAAAGCACCATTTATGACATTGTTTCTACAGAAAAATACATTTAAAAATTTGAACTGGGTATGCCAGGAACACATCCATCCTCCTTGGTGACACCCTGGTGTAGGGGATCTCTTAGACCAGCCATTCTCAACCTGTGTGTTGGGACCCCTTTGGGGTCGAACAACCCTTTCACAGGGGTCACCCAAGACCATCAGAAAACACATATTTCTGATGGTCTTAGGAGCCAAGACACCGCTCCTCTATCCATCTCCAGGCGGGTCTGCCCACATGCAGATATGCCCATATATGACTATTAAAGGGTCATGGCATTAGGAAGGTTGAGAACCATTGTCTTAGACAGTGAGGGTACTAACTCCAGAGGAGTCAGCAGCTCATAGAATTCTCCACATTTACATAATGGGAAAAAAGAACCCCATGTATTTTAGACTAATTCATCAGGAAATCTGCTTTGTCAAAGAAAGTTTTGGAGGAGGAGAGGTTATAGATTTTAACTTGTCCCTTCCTCTTAGTTATTCACATGTATGGGTGAGTAATTCTAGCACTGGTTAATTGGAGACTCCTTATAAGTAGCATTGTAGAATTGGTAAAGTCATAAGAGGGAGTACAATTATCTCTCTCACACTGTGACTTTCCCCACTGTGGTTTTGATATATGGTTGGGCAGCATAAGAAATTAAGTGGAAATTTTTGGGAGTTTAAAGGAAATACACACACACACACACACACACACACGCACACACACACACACACACACCCCTATAGCATAGTAAAAATGCTCTCTCTATCTATAGCATTTTACTGTGTGATAGGTATAGCATTTTTTACTTTTATTTTAGCATTTATTGACCTCCATATAGCCTATGACCAAATACTTAACCCAAATTTTACAATAAAGCACTGTAAATACTGCATAAAAGAAAAAAGAAAAATGCAGACTTCTTCTCCAGTACAAAAGAAGGATCAAAATATTTTACGTGGATTTTCCACATTGGGGAACACTGAGCCCCTGCAATGTGTAAGGGACAACTGAATATTGTGAAGAGACCTAAATTTGGAATAATAGGTCTGGACTCTGAATACCTATTCTGTCACTTACTACCTGTGTGATATTGGGCAAGTCACTTTCACTCACAAGGCCTCAGCTTCCTCCTAGGGCTGGACTGGACGGCTTTTGATGTTGCTTCCTTTCTGAAGCTATAACCTTTTACCCTCAGGAACTTATGATCATAGCTAGATACTGAGTGGTCAGGCTCATTTCCTGTGGTCAATCTACAAAGGCATCACAAAGAGAAAACATTTCTATACATTGAGTACACATTCTGTACAAAGAGTACACGTTTCTGACATCGTCAGTGAAGAAATCTCGGTGGTTTAGAATAGTCAGATACTGTGAAGTACCCACATCTGCAAGATGTTTTTGATTAAAATATATTGAAATTTCCCAATTATAGGTGTTTCTCCAGCTCTTTGTGTGATGGCAAAGGACTAGAAACTAAGAGTGTGTGTATCAATTGGGGAATGACTGAATAAATTATGGCATGTGAATGTAACGGAATACTACTTGACCAACAAGGAAAAATCAAGGGGATTGTCTCAGAGAAACTTGGGAAGACTTATATGAAGGGATATAGAATGAAATAGGTAGAACTCAGAGTTGGATGTATACTATAACACCAACATCACAAAAATGAACCTATTTGAGAGACTTTACTGTTATCTAATACAGCCCCAAGCAACAATTCTGTTTTCTTTGATCTTCCTTTTCCTAATGGAGCTTTAAAATAACAATAATTAGTAATAATAATAATAAATACAAGCCAGTAGTCCTTATGTTTTCCTTAGCATTCCTTGTCAGGATCAGTTCATTTTGAGGGTAAGTACTTCAGATATTGGACCATGACACATCAGGGTCTTTTTGAATAAGGCAAATATGTTTAAGTGGAGAAAGGTGTTATTGACGCAGAACTAACAGAGTATTTAGAACGGCTTTTGAAAAATCAAAGTCAGTGAATATGATAATTTTATTGATGATAAATAAAGCTTCTTATAATAGCGCCTTCTCCTTTAATTGAACTATTCTGTAGAAAAGAAGCACCTTTTCCACTCTGTTTATGAAAAGTGGAACATGTATTTGCTTCAAGAAAGAACAAATTACCAGTAAATACAGTATTTTTTAAACTGCCTACTATATGCTAGACACTCTCCTAGACACTGGGAATGCAAATACAATGAATGGAATGTTTCTTACTGGAAAGAAGCTTGCATTCTAACAGAGTGCTTTATTTACCTGTTTCGGTAGTAGTAAGGTAATGCATTTTAGAATTATTTCTATCAAAAAGAGTTGAAACAGAAAAACAACAAAGTTTTGTACTTAAGAGATTAATTAACTGTTTTGAAAAATATTTTATTCTCTTCTGGTCTTCACTTTCTGGGTAACTGAAGAATTATTGTATTTAGCTAGGCTCCTGCAGAATGTCATTCGATCTGAAAATTATTAGGTTTTATTCAAATATGAATTTGAGTAACTGATGTAATATTACATACATTTTCTAAAGAGAAGTAGCTGAAAGTCCAAAACTTTGAAACTTGTGCTTTTTTCCCTCATTCACTTTTGAATTTATAAATGATACATATTTGAATGAAATTTTCATTTATGGAGGAAGTAGAAAATACAAATTTTAAAGAAACAACAATTAAGTCTTTTTTTTTTTTTTGCTTTTTGGAGAGGGGAAGGCAGGGCAGTTGGGGTTAAGTGACTTGCCCAAGGTCACACGGCTAGTTTTTTATTAAGTGTCTGAGGTCATATTTGAACTCAGGTCCTCCTGACTCCAGGGCCTATGCTCTATTCACTGCAACACCTAGCTGCCCCTCTTTTAGGTTTTGTATGAAAGCAAATTTCCTTTTGGAATATTTATATAGTAAACATTTATACTGGATTTTCAAGGACAAACAGTATTCCAAGAGAAAAAAAAATAGTGTAATTTAACAATTCTTTGAAAAAAAATGTTCATTTTTAGACAAGGTATTCTAATTTTTCATTTAAAAATATCATTTTAGGTATTTGAGATGCACAAACACACTAAATCTGGTTTTAACAATTGTGATACCAAGTACAATGTAGTTGCTATATTTTAGAAATCCAGTGTTTAATGCAAAGCCTTAGAAACCATTTATGAATCCCAGGTGCTTTGCCTGGTGACTGAAGTAGAGTTAGGCTGTGCCAATGCACAAATCTGGCTCAATTGGTTTTGAAAGAATTTACTTGGAAGCATACAGAAGGGAAGGAGGACAGATTGTATACAGTTTTGTAGAGTCAACACTGTCAACTCAAATTTAATATTTTTCCGTCTCTTTGTATCTCTCTAGACCTCTCCATTTCTGTCTCTCTCCGTCTCTATTTTTTGTTTCTGTTTTTGTCTCTGTCTCCTTCTTTGTCCCTCTCTGCATTTTTGACTCTGTATGGCTTTTTTTGTCTCTGTCTCTGTTTCTAGCTCTGTCTTTGTGTCTTTTACTTTATCTCTGACTCTGTATGACTGTCTCTTTGTTTATTTCTCAAACAAAAACACTGCAACATTTTTAAGGACAAATGAACAATTTTTTTGGATGTAAAGAACCTTTATACAGGCAGATTCAGACTAGGTTCTTGCCTCCCATGGAACTAGAGAGATTAACTGAGAATAGTTAAATTTAAACACCCTAATAAAGAGGTGGAGGGTGGTGGAGGGAAAGGTCCTTATTTACACAGCCTTCAGTACTGTTTACTAAGACTAGTCCCCTTGGTATTTTCATGGTTTTTGAATTTGCTCTGCTACACCTAGTGAATCAGCTTTAGCTACTAGGCAATCGACCACACAGTGGGGATGGGGGTGGGGAGCAAGAGACAGCCCTCTACTGAATATACTTTGTGATGTTCAAAAAGTTTGAGAGACATAGCTTCCAGCTAATTGAATCATTTTATTAATAGTGCCAGGACTTTAATAACAGGTTGGTCATTTGATCATCTCTCTCAGACTATAGACCTCTCATGGTAGTGGGTCCACAGTTTATATGCCCTTCAAAGAGCAGGTGTTCCTGAGGGTGGCAATCAACTCTGATTGGTTAACAATTAATGAGAGAATGAATAGTATAATGAGAGGCTGGACTATATTCTAATGAGGGTCTTGGTGTATGTGACTTGAATCACCCATGTCTTGGTCAAAGAGACTTAGCAATTTCCATATAACCTGTCTGACAAAAAGCATTTTCCTAGATCTGTCTGAGCAAGCACAATGAGCAAAAAGTATCTATTAACCCAAACTTGGAATTTCTTTTACTGTCTTTGATTAGATCTCAGCCTTTCTATCTTGGTATGTCTTTTAGAAAGATTTCTCACACTTGTTGATTTCTGGATGAAGAAGTAGGAAGGGGGAATAACCATGGTTCTGATTCAATAATTAGTCATTAATACAAAAGAGAAATAATCGTTTCTCACAACTTGCTTTCACGGTTCGTAGAAATCGAACCCTAGCTCTTCTTGATACCTACGTGATATTAATCAAGTCACTTATTATCTTTGAGTTTAGATTCTTTATCTTTAAAGTGATTTCCCTTCGCTACATCTATCATTCTCTAGGTTAGGGGTTCATAATCTTTCTTATGTCATATGCCCTATGGCAATCTGGTGACCCCCTTCTCAAAATAATGTGGTTAAATTTATTTTAATTTTATTTTTTCCAATTTAGTCATTTATTTTTAGTTTTTAACATTGATTTAGTTATTTCTAGCCCAGGACAGTATTGGTGCTTAATACAAAGTATTTGAGTGATTAATGGGCCAGAGGCTTTAAATTTCTTTTCTATTGAACCCCATTTTCTTTACCCCATTTTTGTTCTCAGTGCTTTGAAATAGAATCTCTTTGTTATTTCCCAGTGTCTTCTTCTGAATGCTCCCACTTTTAAATGTATGGAAATTCCTGTTACTTCCTATTTGAGGAGCTGTTCCTTTTCTGGTCTCATTTTTCAGCTTCTATGTTATCTGTGTGACATTGGATAATTAATTTAAGTCTCTGGGCCTCACTCTGGGTTCATTTGTAATGTGAGAGAGGGGGCTAGTAGATAGCCTTGGAAGTTCCTTCCAATTTCAGATCTAGAGCTATAGTTAAATAAATATGCAGAAAATTTCCAGGGGCAGGAACCTCACCCATTCTACTTTTGAACAGGTTTAGTGGTTTAAAAGTGTTTTTTTTCCCCCTTATATTACTCTGCCTCCTTTTAGTTTTCCTTGGTCTTTTGGTCTCCCTCCCTGGGCCAAACAAAGAAGTCTAGTCCAGGGTGGGGAAACCTATAGCCTCCAGGCCACATATGACTTTCTAGGTTCTTGGGTGTGACCTTTTGAATGAGTCCAAGTTTTACAAGACAAATCCTTTTATTAAGGGCATTTTTTCTCTGAAGTTTGGATTCAGTCAAAGGGTGGCACTTGAGGACCTAGAGGGCCACGTGTGGCCTTAAGGCTCCAGGTTCCCCACCTCTCATCTGGTCATTTTTTTATAGGACTCCCTTCCAAATATTTAATTATGGCAAACATTCTCCCATATGCTATTCCCCCACTAAATCAGTGATACTTTTTCATATTTACTTCCTTAGCTTTCCAATTAAATAGGAGTCTTCTTTACCAGGTAAAACACCCTCAGTTGTTTAACTAATCCTTACTGTATATGTCATGGATTTTTGTGTCATCATCCCACTAACCTTCTTCTTTTCTCTATAAATGTTTGATCTAATACTGGGACCCAGAAATTGACATTATCGTCTATATGTGGTCAGACGAGAGCAGAAAACAGATATGCTACTGTTATGGGAATCTGAAGATCTTCCCTGCCCCTAGGCTCTTTGCTAAAGTGGCTAAGTGACTCTGAGAACCTTCCCTGATTTGAAAGTATACTCTGCCCTCTAATAGGCTGAATGTGGTCACATGCAGCCTATGGCAGGAGGCTTGCTCTTCAGGAATGCCCACGCCTTATTACTTTGTGATTGGGCAGTGGGTCAAGAGGGCTGTGACATTCTCTGAGCCAGGAGAAGGCTATATATATGCCTGGATGTGAGGTTTTTCTTTGGGGCTCACTTTGAGAAGAGTTGTGTGATTTGGCCAGAGGAGACTCTGGGAAGCCGTTGAGCCCTCCAGCTTTGAAAAACCCAGATGTTGGTGCTTCCCTCTCTGGTAACTAACTAGGTATGGATGTAATGGTCTGACGCTGGAAGCCCTGTGTGTTGGTATGTTTCTTTGTTTGCTTGTAACTTGTGTTTGCATTCTCTGAAATTCAGGGTGCTGGCTTTTCCCCCCCGAACTAGGTAAACGATATGTGTTTGATTAAAGTGAGATTGTTAACCCATTTTGAGTTGCTTTCCTTTAGAAAAGCAGATCTAAGAACCTGTGCTAGCAGCCACCCTGGGTATGCTAGGGTGCTTGCTGATACAGCTACCAGCTCTGTCATTGTAGATAGATACTCATTCTAGAGGTTGTCTAAGTTGGCTCTAACATTTTGGCTGCCCTGACTCCTTATGGATTCTCATGGAAGCTTTGATCAACAAAATCTCCTGTGCCTTATCTTCTAGCCATATCTTCCCAGCGCTGAACCTGTGCAGATGATTTTTGGAATTCAGTTGAAAGATTTTAGATTTATCCTCATTCAATTTTAAGATTTTACACAATTTCCTAGCCATTTCAGTAATTTGGAATTGCAATTTCAGTGCCATGATCATTCCCATTGTCATTACTGCCATCATCACTATGACTACTACTGCTTCTGCTGCTGCTACTATTACTACTACTACTTAACATCTGTATAACACTTTAAATTTTGTAAAATATTTTATGCGTATCTTTTTTTTGGATACTACCACTGATAAGTGCTTATATGTAGATAATGCTTTATAGTTCATAGAGCATTTCCCTTAAAACAACACAGTGAAATAAGTGGTAAAATGCCCCATTCTACAAATGAGGAAATCAAGATAGAGAAGGGTTAAATGACTTTCCTCATTCAATAAATCAATAAGTATTAAGAGTTATTATGAAGAAAATGCTTTGTAAACCTCAGTATAATCTATGAATAGCAATGTCATTCAAAACGTTTATTAAAAATTAATTTTAAAAACATTGAGATTCTACCCCACATATCCTGCCTATATCACAGTAAAGTTTTAATCACCATACCATAGTGGATTGAAGCTGAGATGGCAGATTTGACCCTTAAGAAAATATGGGAGACATGATTTGCCCTTTCACACATATTTCCTACATGCAAATCCCTCCTTTGTGATTCCTATGCATACTAACTCTTCCCATTGTTGATCACAGACATAGAGCTGGAAGGATAATAAGATAATGGATCTAGAAGTCATCCCATAAGTCTTTTTAACACTCTCATTTTACAGATAATGAAACTGAGTCCTAAAACACTTCAGTGATTTATACAAGGTTGCATACACAGTCAGTGTTTATTTTCCATGCCACCAAAATTACTGATATATTCATCACTCATGGCTCAACTATGATTTTATAATAAAAATGAGGATATTACCAAAGTTAATCTGTAGTTTTAATGCCTTACTATTTTGAACTTATAAGAGCCACTTAACAGCACTAAAAATAAGTGTCCAGAAACTTAGGGAAATAATGACAAAAGTAGTGATAAAGGGGAGATAATTTGCCAAATCTCAAATTATATATAACATTGCCTTAGCAATCATCAAAACTACAATTTATGATTTGTTTCAATAATTCAATGTTCTGTATGCCCAAGAACATGAACTACTTGGGAAAAAATTATCTATTTGACAAAAACCGCTGGAAATACTAGAAAGCAGTTTGGCAGAAATTGGAATTAGACCAATAATTTGTGCCACAAACCACAATAAATTTGGAGAGAATATGTAACCTAAATGTAAAAGGTCATTTTTTTAAAGAGAGTAGAAGGAAGCACCTAGCACAACTATGGTTAGGGGAGAATTTTTAATCAAAGAATGGAAAGAAATGTTCATAAAAGATTCAATTGATAATTGTAATCATATAAAAGTAAAAAGCTTTTTCAGGAACAAAAACCAAAGTATTAATACTAAGAAGAGGATTTGTTGAGTGGGAATTTTTTGTGACAAATATATTTAATTCTGATATTCAAGAGCCCTAAGAAAAACATAAATATGCATAACAAGAGCCATGGTTCTATTAATACATGATCAAAAGATGTAATTAGGCAATTTTAAGAAGGCATATAATCTGTTGGAAATTGTATGAAATCATATGTTCCAAACCATTAATTATAAGGCAAATGAAAATTAAAATAACTCATGTTTCAAAATTGGCAAAGATTAGAGGGGCTATGGAAAGACAGGAAGTCTCACCCTTCTGGAAAATAATTTAGAATTACACTGGAAAAATCAGCAAAAAACATATCATTTCATCCATCTAGACCCGTACCATAAGGATTTTAAGACAGAGGGGAGGGATACATAAATACCACAAATATTGATTGTCACACTTTTTTGACTTAGAAAAGTACAGGACTCAAATTGTATTCTCATCAAATGAAGAATAACTAAACAAAGTATATTTCCTTAGAAGAATTCAATGATGTAGATTTCTGAGAAACATGGGAAAAACTGTAGAACCTGATGTAGAATAAAAGGGAACCAGAAGAACAATTTATACAGTAGCCACAACAATGTAAAGGAACACAACAATGAAGGACATCAGAATTCTGATCAGTGCCGTGACCAATCAGCTTCAGGGTAGTGACAGATAAACATGCCTCCCTCCACTTATGAGAGAATATGAGAAAGATATGAATTTTTGAAAGAGTTAATGAACTATGTGTGAAACAAAGTATATTTTGTTTGACACAGTGAAAGATTTGCTTTGTATTGCTTACCTGTAATTATCACAAGAGAGATTTCTATTGTATGTTTGTGTGGTGGGGTGGAGGCAATTGGTGAGATGTGTTAGCATGTTAGCAATGTTAAAAGAAAAGAGTATTTTTTTTTAAGAAAGAAATTAATTGTTAAGGAAAAAAAGATCTGCTTATTGAATAGCAAAAGTGATAGCCATGAGATTACAAAGAGAATGACAAGGTGACTCCCATGAGTGGATCCCTAGTTTTCAGATTTCTATAAATCAATAAACAATTTATTAAGTACTTTCTATGTGTTAGACACTGCTAAGCACTGGGGCTAAAAACACAAATAAAAACAAAGACAGTCCTTGACCTCAAGGAGCTTATAATCTAATGAGGGAAGACAACATACAAAGGGAAGACAAAAAGGAGGGATTCGTAGGTAGACAGCATTGGGCATAATGTAGAATTCTGATGAAATCCAAAAGCAGTGTAGCTGATGGGAAATGGAGAGGATTTACCAGACAATTCTAACTGGTGTCATATTTTCTAGGTAGACATAGATGAGTTGTAATGTGCCTTGTGGAAAGGTGTCTCCATAAAGATGAAATCCATTGTTTTTTGGTATGCATAGTAACCCTTTCTTCCAACTGAATGTAGGCTTTTTGAGGATAAGGACAATTTAATTTGTTTCTTTGCATCTCCAGGGCCTTGCATATAGTACATACATACATACATGCATACATGCATGCATGCATGCATACATACATACATACATACATCAGTCCTCACCTGGTATGTTTTTTTATCACTTCACCATCTTTATCACCTTCCCCTCAGTACACCTCAGTTTGTCTATATAATTTCTTTGATAGGGTTTCTAGAAATAGAATATTCCAGATATGATTAAATAAGGGAAGGAGAGAAAAAGAATATTATCTCCCTTTCTCTTGATACTGTCCTTTTAAAGTGTTAATAATTTATCCAATATCTTTGAGGAAAGCATTAGTGATTTTTCTAATAACTGAAGCTTATCCCAAGTAAGCATTGTTAAATATACTTATTAATCCAGCTTTTTTAAGCAAACATCTAATTTTAATAACTTTTGATAGAATGATTTATAAAATTTAAAGACTTCACTGACTTCTTAAAGATTATATTTAACTTAATTAAGCTTTTTTTCATCATGATTAAACATTATCATATGATTATCAATTTTTGTGAGGGGCTACAGAAATAGCTCTTCTGTCTTCTTTGCAGTCAGACTATCAGCTATTACTTCTCACTGTTCTTGGAGTATTTACCTCTTGTAAGTTCCTCCTTTTAATTAGCTCATTCAGACTTGCTGTGGTCCAGAAAAGCAATTAACCAAAATGATTAGAATCAGACTTAAATCAGCAGCCACTAAACTTAGAATAATGACCTGAGGGTCTCTCCAATGAAGAAAAGCATAGGAATATCTCAGGAGCCTATTTTGCTTAGTTTAGTATTCTCAAAAGTGCTTTTGGAGGGAGATAACTCCAGCATTAAGGGGGTAATTAGGGTGGGTAGTAGGTGGGAGACTGGGACAGTGGGCAGCCTCCCATAGCAAATGGGAGCTACAAGGTAATGGGGATGGTTCAAGCAGAAAGCAATATTATTGGAGTTGGGAGAGGCTATCATCAGAGGACAAGGATGCAGAAATAGTGTGTATATACAAAGCATTATAAATTCAGTCTTCAGAGGTCAAGAATTATCTTTTTTTTGGAAAAAAGTATGCTGTAATAGAAAGACCCTGGGAATCAGTAGACACAATTTTGTGCCAATTTTTTTTTCTTATGGCTTTAATTTCTTCATCTGTATAAAAGAAGAGTTGGATTAGATGGCCTCTTAAATCCAATTCTTCTCTAAAATTTAATAAATCCAAAATTTGTTGCAAATAGAAGAGAGCTAAATAAAATTGAGTGATTTCTAAAAGAATTAGCATTGAATGTTATTCTCCACTGAGATAGTATGTGTTTCTCTACATATTTAATATTAAGAAAATAAATTATAGTATTGTCCCCTTATGAATATTTCTGTCTTCTTACAAGATGTTGTTGTTATAGCCTTAAAAAGTGGTTCTATCTGCTTTGTATAGTGTTCTTATTCTTCTCACCTCACTTGACGTTTGAACAACCCTTTGAAAAAAGAAAAATGAGAACATAATTGTGACAATAGTTATCATAATGATAGTCATCATCATGAACTTGTATTTAGTAAATGCTCAAATGAACAGGGTACGTGTTTCTTGAAATAGTTTGTGTTATTTAATAATAAAATACGCTCTTAAATGTTAGTGATTATTAATAATAACTGAGCTACCACTAAATTGCTGTAAAAATTAGTGCGCTTCTTTTCTTTTATCATTTGGCATATAACATACATAACAATATAAACTTTTTTTTAAAAGATTAAAACATGTAGTCAATTATTGAGATTATTATTCTAAAAAAATTAAAAAATTCAAATTTGCAGAAATATCCAAAATGTTAATAGCTCATTTTAAATTTTTGAGTCAGATGTTTGATATAGATTCTCTTTGGGACCAAGTTTACTCTTTACAAGTTCATAACATTCAACTTCGATTGCTTTATGGTTATTCTTTCCTTTTGCTTTGTTACAGTCATTGTCTATATTGTTTTACTAGACCTACTTACTTCACTTTGCATCAATTTCTGTCTTTCCATGCTTCATCATTTTCATCACTTCTAACAACACAATAATATTTCATTATATCCATATACTATAATTTGTGTAGCCATTTCCCAGTAAATGTGATCTGCTCCATTTTCATTTTTTGTTACTAAAAAAAAATGTGCTGATAGAAATATTTTGGTGTATAGGGAGACTTTGCTTACTTGATGACCTCTTTGGGGTTTATTCACGGGTATGCTGGTAAAAGTTTAACAACCATGTCTCTGGGGGGAAAGAAAATACATGAAACTTCTAATTTAAACTGAATTATTAACATTTTCTCCATTATTTTCTTAAGTTGAGACTGTCAACAAAACAAGTAAATGCTGACTTGTAGTGTTTGCCACTTTCAAGTGTTAATGTTCACTTTGAAAATTTCATAATCAGCTCTTGTTATGTATGAACTGTTATGAGTTGGTTCCAGCACACCTCTGCATATACCTAGCAATTGTATCACTGGAACAAGAGGTATGAACATTTTGCTCATTTTATTTGCATAATTCCAAATTATTTCTCAGAATATTTTTTAAAAAAATTTATAGCTCTACTAACAATGCATTACTTTGCCTGTTTTAGGTATATTCTTGAGCTGGTATATAGTCTTAAGATCATAACTTTATTGCTGAACAAAAAGTCTTGCATGCTGTAGGGTAGAGAGGGAGTTTAGGTTAAGGAACTCAATTTCTGAGAGGTAAAATGGCTTACTTAAAGTCACAAAGGTAACAATTGGAAATCAGGGATTTGAACAAAGATTCACCATTGATTTTCACTCAAGTACTTTCAGCTCTGTTTTACTCCTCAGATTTTTGGATTGCCTTATAACTATCTATGTCTTCTATGAGTCTTTTCCTGTTTCTCTTCCTTTTTCTCTATATCAGCGGTTTTCCACCTGTGGGTTATGTTCAATTTGTAACAATGAAAATACATCCTGCATATCAGATAGATTCATAACAGTAGCAAAATTACAGTTATAAAGTAGCAATGAAAATAATTTTATGGTTGGGGGTCACCACAACATGAGGAACTGTATTAAAGGGCTGTGGCATTAGGAAGGTTGAGAACCACTGCTCTATATGTTTGCTTTGTGATCTCATCAAGTTACATAGATGTGAGTTACCTCTCTGCAGATGATTTCCAGATTTTTTTTTATCTTGCCTTTTCTTCTTTTCCTAAATCAATTTCCATGTCAGACAACACAAGTGGCCTACAATAACTTCCATTTCCTAGCTCAGAGTCATTTGTGGCTGCTTTCCCCTCTACCAGGACTGTGAGTGGGAACTTGTGCAGCGCAACCATTAGGAGTGATGTATTGTAAAGCCAAGCATGAGCAGCTCTCCAGAGGACTGCTGCTGTGAATAGCTTTAAGGTTCTGATCACATAGTATAGTGAACTCTATTTATTCAGCAGTAAATTAAAGCAAAACATTCACAGAAACCAAAGTACAAAATTCACAATGATAAGGACTTATCACTAAAGTGGCCACATAGTTTTAAACAAAAGATATCATTCAGTAAGTCCTTAACTCAATCATCCTTAAGGAGTAATCTCCCTTAAGGGATATGAAGTACAAAGGTCTCCTACCCCTAGGTCACATTGTTTTAATCTCTTAGTCAAAAAATCTCCCTTCTTCTTGATTGGAAATTCTTTCCAATCATCCTTAACTCAATCACCCTTAAGGGGTACAAGGTGCAAAGTTATCCCACCCCTAGATCACAGTAAATCATGATCTTGTCAGTCAGCATTAAGTATCCAAGGAGAGGTCTTTTCCTCTTTGCCTGGAGGATGGCTCCCAGATTCCATGTTCCTCTTCCATGGTCCCAGCTTTTGCCTGAATTCAACAAGTCACCTGGATTCACAGGAAGTCAGCTCATAGCTCCTCATCCAACTACTCCAGCTCCTCCTCCAGCTCCATATTGAAGCTCAAAGTGTTCAGTACACTTCAAGTCCTTAAAACTTTCTGTTTCTGGGACGACAAAGCTTAACAGAACCACAACAACATTTATACACATTGCCGGCATCATCATCAATTCACCATCTACCTTTGAAATCAACACAGACCCACAAACAAGGTCTGAGAAGTCAACACAAATCGTCAGCATAGTCCCAGGATCTCTGAAACTCTCCTCCAGGACTTCTTTAAGCAGACAAGAAAATCCTCTTTCAGGGTTTCCAGTAAGGTCCCAGGGCTTCTGAACAAAATATCACAAATACAAATCAACACAGACAGAACGGACAGAGAACCAGCAACCTCAAGTGCCCTCCTCAGTTCTGCTCTGTCCCAGCTTGTGCCTACTTATATGTGGTAGTTTTCCTTCCTGTCCTACCCTTCCTGTTGTGTCAGCAAGTTCCTCCCACCTTCAAATCACAGGGGGCTCAAACAAGGTGCTAAATACTTAAGTAGCTGAAACAAAGTGCTAAGTACTTCTTTGCTTGCCATTTCATGTATTGGCCTCTGTTCAAGAGGCCTTCCTGCCTTAGAACCTATGGCCCAGAAGCAGACTACCTCAAATGCTGCAATTTCTCTACCCTCAGGAACTTCTATACCAAGTCTATGGTCACATTCCATTTCTACAGAAAGCCTGGGTAGTTTGAAGTCTCCATTATTCACAAAACTCTTTTGTTTGAGGCAATTGGGGTTAAGTGAGTTGCCCAGGGTCACACAATTAGTAAGTGTCATGTGTCTGAGGTCAAATTTGAACTCAGATCCTCCTGACTCCAGGGCAGGTGCTCTATCCATTGTGCCATCTAGCTACCCCAATTTGCAAAACTCTTACCCATTGCATCCTAGCTGTAGATTGCCTGATGCCAATTTACTCAAGAATTTGGTTCAGAGATTTCCTTCACCTGGAATCTGCTATCCCAACTAAATGTAAAGTGCTTTTCATGCTTCCATTCTAACAATTAGGACAATTTATAACTTCAGGAGTTCTTTACCTGGAGGTTAGATATCCACTCACCAGGTTACTGTGACAATCACTCCTGCTGAGGTATAGGATGGATTTGACTTCTAACTATTTATTTTTATGATAAGACAACCCTGTGATTCTGTTACATCTGCATTGAAGTTTGGTTTTGTTAATACTAATGGAATCTGAGCATTAAAATTAAAACACTTTTAGGTTAGCTAGGTGGCTCAGTGAATAGTCAAGAGGACCTGAGTTCAAATCTGGCCTCAGACACTTAACACTTGCTAGTTGTGTGACCTTGGGCAAGTCACTCACCCAATTGCCCCTCCCTTCACCCTTCCAAAAAAAAATTAAAACACTTTCACCCATATAATAATATTGAGAAATACTGAGTTTGCTGGCACATTGATACTGCAAGATGAGGCTTTTGTCTAACACAAATTCCCTTTCTGACTGTCTCTTCAAAGAAATATAACTCAACAGCCTTGCCCATATTCGTATGTTATGACAATTTACAACAAGGAAAATCTCCATTAGAAACTGCCAATGGAATTCCTTCTAGAGAAAAGGAGCCTTTATGTTCAGATTATCCTGAGAGCGTTCTAACCAGAAGAGAGTTGAAGGTACAGGTAACAGGCCTCTTTGTGGCTTTGGAATACTTGCCCCTAAATTTAATGGCATTAGCAGAACCCTTTCTGGGTAACGATTCTGTGCCCACAGAGAGGCACTGTGGTATTATAGATAGCTACTCCACTTGTAGACAGGAAGATGCAGGTTTAAATCTTGAGTTCAAATTTACTAACTGTACAACTAGAGGTAATCACTTAACCTTACTGAGCCTTAGTCTCATATGTAATGGTTAATATAAGACTCAAGTAAAATGATATATTTACAGTGTTTTGAAAACTCTAAACCAGCGGTTCTCAACCTATGGGTTATGTTCAATTTATAGCAATGAAAATACATCCTGCATATCAGATATTTACATTACAATTCATAACAGTAGCAAAATTACAGTTATGAAATAGTAACAAAGATAATTTTATGGTTGGGAGTCACCACAACATGAGGAACAGTATTAAAGGGTAGCGGCATTAGGAAGGTTGAGAACCACTGCTCTAAAATGTAATTTAAATGTCACTTATTATTCCTCTTCTTGTGTGCTGGTGTTTCTCCATGGAGCAGAAGAGCTCTAAGTCCTACCCGAATTTTGATAATAACCTACTTTGATTTGAGAATTGTGATCTGGTTGAAACACAACTATTTCCATGGCAACAATCTAAACTCAATAAGATCATTTCCCAGACTGACTTCATTGCAGGCTGAACCACAGAGATATAAAATGAAAAACAGAAAGCTCCAATGTGTGTACATTAGATAAAATAATAGTAAAAGTGACTACAATAATTTGGAGTTTACAAAGATTACATTTCAGAGCTGCAAAAGATTGCAGACTAACAGGTCAGACTAAAGGAATATACAAACTGATTTAAAATGTATTAAATCTCCCATCTTGACAGTATCTAGTGACTATTTCAGGCTGGTGTCTGCGAGATTGCTTTTCAGTTATTCTGAATAGGGCAATTTGCACAGCAGTATGGATACTACGGTAGACAAGTCCAAGGTCTAATTGTTTACTGTAGCTGCCAACTACTTAATAACCATCATTCCTCTTCCTCTTTTTCATCTTGAATAAATAAATGAATTGAGAAAGCATTTATTGAGGATTTCATGTGTGCAAAACATTATAACTAGAAAAGTAAGAAAATTCCTGCTAAAATTTCTGCTAAGAGGTAACAATCTTATTGGGGAGACAATATGTATGGAAGATTATAGCTGTAAATCATATGGAACCATCCCATGGTCCTTTTGTGCAAGGGCAAAATAGGTAACAATTCCCCTTCTTTAAGACCATTTCCACTGAAAATATCCTGTCAGGTTTTTAAAAAATATCTTCCTATTTCTCTTCTTCCTGTTCTCTATATCTTTTTTCCTCGTTCCTCTTCCTCTTCTCCTTTTCTTTTCTTCTTCTCCTCCTTATCCTGTCATTTCCAAATACCAAGAATCTTGATATTAGCAATCCTTCTAGCACAGTGCCCACCTCCATCATCTAAGGAGGCAACTACAGTGGAGATAAAACCTGACAACTGATCCAGCAAACATCATCCAGTAAATGAGGATGATGAATCCATAAGTGAATGGAAGAAAGGCTTAAAAGAGAGCTTGTTTTATGACTCAGAAGACTTCATCATGGTTAAAAATAGATGAAAAAATAGTGGAGAATAAAATGTACAATAAATGAGAGGATGTCCTTACTGCCAAAAGTGTATGTGAAGCTAATCCAGAACTCCTGGATGGCATCTATTTCCCTGTTTCCCCTTCACCAATGGGCTAGACTTGGCTTGATTTGGGAATCAAGATGAAGGATTATGGGAGAAGGATTCTTGTACTTTGACCCCAGCTGGGGAAAAGGGCAAAATGTTCTTCTTTATCCTCACTTCCTTATCCTTCACTGTGCTGTACCTTCTAAGGAGGCAATTCCTTTACTCTCCCTCTCCAAAACAAAGTGTGTTCCACAGGTGTAATATTTCTTACTAAACCTTAAATTTTTAAGAATTTTTATTGAATGTACTTTAGTAAAATAATAGAAAGAGCTAATGAAAAGATACAGGGGAGTATCTTGAAGGAGAGAGAGAAGGCAAAATGTGCCAACATAGTCAAAGCACCACCACTGTCACAATTTTAACCACTGTCTCTCCTCAGACTTAGATGAAGACAACCCAGAACCTTGAATACAGAACCCTAGGAGTAGCAATATATCCATTCCAGGGTCCTCAGCCATTATCCTGGGAAGCAACTCCTGTGCAGATGCAGTCTGGATCACTCCTGCAGGTACCATGGAACCAGAGGTTGAAGACCCAGAAAAGAAAATTCTTGACATCAAAATCCTTGGGAATGTTAAATGGTTCATCACAAGGAATTGATATGATTTATTTAGTGGGAATGTTATTAGAATGTTGTTAGAAAATAGGCATTGCCGTCTGCAACCCTAAAAACCATGGGACCTTTTCACCTGACTTACAGCTGAAATCTTTCATGTATGTTGTCTCCCTCATTAGAATGTGAGCTCCTTGAGAATAGGGACTTCTTAATTTCCTATTTTTATCTCTAGTTCTTAGAACAGTTCTTTGCATGTCATAATTAGTCAATAGATAACTTTTTCATTCACTCATTTGAGCTTATTTTGAAATGTAAGATATCTAATAGAAACTGTATCCTCTCATCAGATATGAGACTTAGTAAGAAAATGAGTGCTTCAAGTGCAAAGTTCTTGACTGGGGGCATTTGCTGTGGCCAATTAAAATATCTTTTTAAAAAAGCAAAACAAACAAACAAACAAACAAACCCACTACTTATTCAAATGCCTTCATGTCTTGATTATAAGAACAGTACAGTGACAATGTGCCTTTCAAATGTTATTTTACACAGACGCCATATTCATTTGGTATCTAAGGGAAGTCAGTGATACAGGAATCCAGTTGACCTAAAAATAGATACTAACAGTAAGGTTTCTGAAGAGGAAATCTTTCAAAAATCAATCTATCATAGACATATGTCTGATTAGCTTAGAACAGGATTTTAATTAATTTATGAAATAATTTTTATTAAAAAAATAAAACAAGTATTTATTTATATATTTTATATTTAAATATTTATCACTATAAATATATATTTCTATACATTTATTTATATATAAAATAACTATTTATATAAAAAAATTTGTTTATCCATACATTCACTCATTTATTTATTTATTTAGCCTTTCCCGAATGGCCTTAGTAATAGTGTGTGTATGTGTGTGTTTGTGTGTGTGTGTGTGTGTGTGTGTGTGTGTGTGTATGTGTCTTACACCTCATAGGTCCAAAATGTTTTAACCAAAATTTTACATTGAATGAAACTTGATACCAGCATTTTAATTGATTAAAATGGATAGTCCGTAGAGATCCAGCTTCAGGGTCTGTAAAACTGGAATTCAAATTGAACTGACTATATGACCTTATGTAAGTCTTGGTAACCTCTTGGAATCCTAGATAGCTCTCCAAGATTATAATTTAATGAGAAGATATAGATCTGCATTGGAATGAAATCAGAAGTATGGTTTAAAAAATAACTAGTTATTAAAATAAATATTTTAAGTATACAGGTAATATAATTTATTTTTAAAAATTATTTAGTATTTTATGTTTCCACAAATATATGTAAAAATAATTTTTAATATTTGTTCTGAAAACTATGAGTTCCAAATCCTTTCCCTTCCTTATTGTCCATGTCCCTCATTGAGAAGGCAAACAATTCAATATAGGTTATACATAGTTACGCAAAACATATTTCTGTATTAGTCATGTTGTAAAAGAAGACAGAGAACAACAACAACAACAAAGTCCTTGAGAAAAAGAAAGTAAAAAAAAAAAACCAGTATGCTTCAATCTGTATTCAGACATCATCTGTTTGTCTGGGGATGGATAGAATTTTTCACCATAAGTCTTTCAGAGTTGTCTTGGGTCATTGTATTGCTGAGAATAGCTAAGTCATTCATAGCTGATCATCTGACAATATTGCTGTTACTTTGTACACAGCACATGTCAATTTGTATCAGTTCATACAAGGTTTTTCAGAGATTTCTTAGGGCACAACGGTATTCCATCATAATCACAGAGCACAATTTGTTCAGTCATCTTCCCAATTTCCAACTCCTTGCCACCAGAAAACAGCTGCTGTGAATATTTCCATATAGATAGATAGATAGATAGATAGATAGATAGATAGATATGATGAGGTATAGGTTTTGGGAGATTTCTAATGAGAAATCCTTTCTAGATTCGTTGTCTGAAAGAATTACCAGGCTTAAGCAATCTTGGCAATTTTATAAAAGTTTATTACGCTTATCAGCGGGCAGGAGAGTTAAGAAAAATCCTGCAGAGAGCAGGAGATAGAGATACAGAATTTAAAAAGACAAAACTGTCAATCACAGATTCATTAGGCTAATGAGGTGTACAAAGGTAGAGTTAGGGAGGGGCCAGGGAGTGGTTGATACTTAAAGGTACATGCACCCTTCACATCAACTGCTCATGTGTTTTACCCATAATTCACTGGGAAAAACAGCAGGGCACTTTGAGGTGGAGGTGTGTTTTTAGCCCTGAAACATCATAAAGTCAACCAGTGGTCAGATCTGAGGTAAAATTAAATGAGATGTACCCATTCAGTTTTGCAAATGAATGGGTCTTGTTTAATAGAACAAAAGGAGGTAGTACCTTGAAAGGATTCTTGTTTTCACAGCTATAGAGTTAATGGTTTGAGAGGAAATACCTCTAGGCTGGGGGCAGGAAAGAGACAAGAGTTAATGCTTTACAGCTGGGGGAGAAGAAATGTGGTGTAATTATAAAAATCACCCCAAAAATATTACAAAGGCCATTCAGCACCACTTCAGATAGATATGGATATAGATATAGACATAGATATATAGATATATAGGTAGATAGATGGATGGATAGATAGATAGATAAATACTTTTGCCTTTTTGTTTTTCACCTCTTTTGGAATACAGACCTAGTAGTGGTATTGCTAGGTCAAAGAGTATGCATGGTTTTATAGCCTTTGGGCACAGTTCCAAATTGCTCTAAAGAATGGTTGAATCAACTCACAGCTCCACTAAGAATGCATTAATATCTCATTTTCCCCAAATCCCCTCGAACATTTGTCATTTTCCTTTTCTGTCCTTTTAACCAATCTAATAGGTATGAGGTAGTATCTCAGAAGTGTTTAAATTTGTATTCTTCTAATCAGTAGTGATTTAGAGCACCTTCTCATATGGCTATAAATGTTTGATTACTTCATCTGAAAACTGGTCATTATCTCTTGATCATTTATCAATTGGGGAATGGCACTTATTTTTATAAACTTGACTCAGTACTCTATATATTTGAGAAATGAGACCTTTATCAGAGAAACTAGTTTCAAAGTGCTTTTTTTCAGGTGTGATTGCCAAATGTATTTCTCTCTATCCTATCTAACTCTCCCTTCCTCCCCTCTCCCCCATTTATTTTATTCATTCTCTCCTTTCACCCTGTCCCTCCTCAAAAGTTTTTTGCTTCTGGCTAGCACTTCTCCAAATTTACCCTACATTCTATCTCTCCCTTCCCTTCTTTTATCCCCTTCCCCTCCTACTTGCTTGAAGGGTAAGATAGATTTCTATACCCAATTGAATGTGTATGTCTCTTATTCACTCTTTGAGTCAATTCTGAAAAGAGTAAGGTCTACTCACTCCCCTCTCTCCCACACACCTCCCCCATCTTCCCCTCCTCTGTAAAAGACGTTTCTTGCCTTTTATGTGAGATAATTTGCCCCATTCTATCTCTCTATTTCCCTTTCTCCATTGTATTCCTCTTCATCACCCTTAATTTTATTTTTTAAGATATCATTCCCTTCATATTAAATTTACATCTTTTTCCTCTGTCTATATATACTTTTGCTAATTACCCTGAGGATGAGAAAATTTTTTAGGCATTACAAGTATCATCTTCCCATGTAGGAAAATAAACAGCTTAACATTATTAAGTCCCTTATGATTTCCATTTCCTGTTTACCTTTTTATGCTTCTCTTGTATTTGAAAGTCAAATTTTCTATTCAATTCTGGTCTTTTTATTAAGAATGCTTGAAAGTTCCCTATTTTGTTGAATTTCCATTTTCCCCCAAAGAATTATACCCAGTTTTGCTGGGTAGGCAATTTTTGGTTGCAATCCTCACTCCTTTGCCCTCTGGAATATCTTATTCCAGGCTCTCCTATCCTTTAATATAAAAGGTGCTAAGTCTTTGTAATGGTAATGGGAATTTGAGGGTCTTCCCTGCCCCTTAATAGGCTAAATGTAATCACATGGAGCCTGTGGTGGGAGGAGTTTTCTGAAGAGTGAATATTGTGTTGGTGCTACAGTCTTGTGTTATCCTGAGTGTGGCTCCATGATACTTGAATTATTTCTTTCTGGCTGATCACAGTATTTTCTCCTTGATCTGGGAGCTTTAGAATTTGGATATAATATTGTTGGAAGTTTTGATTTCAGAATCTCTTTCAAGAGGTGATAGATGTATTCTTCCAATTTCTATTTCACCTTCTGGTTCTAAAATACCAGGTCAGTTTTCCTTGATCATTTCTTTTTTAAAAATTTATTTATTTTGGGGGTGGAGCCAAGATGGC
>CM053580.1:192834338-192861707 GCA_028627135.1 Pseudochirops cupreus | reverse complement strand
CATAGGAGAGAATAGACTGGGGGAGGGGGGAAAAACTGGGATGGCTGTCTTGGGGTGGTGGGCGGGGGAAAGACGGGGAGAAAATATGTAACTCAAAAAAAATTTAATAAAATAAATTTATTATTAATAAAAAAAAAAGAAAAAAGAAAAGGAAAAAAATTTATTTATTTTAAACTCACAACATTCAGTTCCACAAGCTTTTGAGTGCCAAAATTTCTCCCCCTCTTTCTGCTCCCCCATTCCCCCTTCATTACAGCATCAAATCCAATATAGGCTCAACACATACCTTCCTACCAAACATTAGTCACGTTGTAAAGAAGAATTGCAACCAGTGGAATGAACAACAAGAAAGAAGAAACAAAACAAAAGAAAACAAAAAAGAGAGAGTGCAAAGTAGTTTGCTTCAATTTGCATTCAGAATCTGTAACTCTTTCTCTGGATGTGGATAACCTTTTTTCATCATGAGTTTTGGAGTTGCCTTGCCTTGCTGAGAAGAGCCCAATCTATTAGTCATCACAGATGCAATGTGTCTGTAATTTTGTACAATGTTCTCCTGGTTCTGCTTCCTTTACTCAGCATCAATTTATATAAGTCTCTCCAGCTTATTATGAAGTCCATCTATTCCTCATTTCTTTAGCACAATGGTATTCCATTACGTTCATATATCACAATTTGTTTAGCTATTACCCAACTGATGAGCATCCCCTTAATTTCCAATTCTTTGCCACCATAAAAAGAGTTGTTATAAATATTTTTGTACATACAGGTCCTTTTCCCACTTCCATGATATCTTTGGAAATGGTATTGCTGGGTCAAAGGGTATGCACTTTT
The DNA here is from genome assembly GCA_028627135.1 of Pseudochirops cupreus. Classification (NCBI taxonomy): domain Eukaryota; kingdom Metazoa; phylum Chordata; class Mammalia; order Diprotodontia; family Pseudocheiridae; genus Pseudochirops; species Pseudochirops cupreus. Next base: position 192,860,876 of record CM053580.1, on the reverse strand, counting down.
TTTTGATAGCCTTTTGGTCATAGTTCCAAATTGCTCTCCAGAATGTTTGAATCACTTCACAACTCCACCAACAATGCATTAGTGTTCCAATCTTCCCACATCTCCAGCATTTATTATTTTCCTGTTTAGTCATATTAGTCAATCTGATCAGTGAGATGTGGAACCTAAGAGTTTCATTTTTCTAATCAATGATGATTTTGAGCAATTTTTATATGATTATAGATATCTTTAATTTCTTCCTCTGAAAACTACCCGTTCATACCCTTTGACCATTTATCGATTGGGAAATGACTTGTAGTCTTATGAATTTGACTCAGTTCTCTGTATATTTTAGAAATGAGGCCATTATCAGAGACACTGGTTGTAAAAATGCTTTCCCAATTTTCTTCTTCTTTCCTAATCTTGGTTACATTGGCATTGTTTATACAAAAACTTTTAAATTTAATGTAGTCAAAATTATCCATTTTACATTTCTTAATGTTGTCTCTTTCTTGTTTGGTCATAAATTCTTCCCTTCTCCATAAATCTGACAGCTAAACTATTCCTTGCTCTTCCATATTGCTTACAGTATCAGCCTTTATATCTAAATTGTGAACCCATTTAGACTTTACTTTGGTATTCAGTGTAAGTAAGGTATTGGTCTATGCTCAGTTTCTTCCATACTATTTTCCAGTTTTCCCAGCAGTTTTTGTCAAACAATATTTTCTTATCCTACAAGCTGAAGTCTTTGGGTTTACCAAACAATAGATTACTATAGTCATTAACTACTGTGTCTTGTGTACCTAATCTATTCCACTGATCCACCACTCTATTTCTCAGGAAGTACCAAGTAGTTTTGATGACTGCTGCTTTATAATACAGTTTAAAATGTGGAATGCTTAGGCCACCTTCCCTAGCATTTCTTTTTTTAAAACATTTTTTTGTTGTTGTTTTTTAGAGGGCAATTGGGGTTAAGTGACTTGCCCAAAGTCACATGGCTAGTAAGTGTGTCAAGTGTCTGAGGCCAGATTTGAAGTCAGGTCCTCCTGACTCCAGGGCCAGTGTCTCTATTCACTGTGTCACCTAACCGCCCCTTCCCTAGCATTTCTTTTCCTTAATTCCCTTAACGTTCTGATATTCTTTTGTTCTTCCAGATGAATTGTTATTATTTTTTTTTCTAGCTCTATAAAATAGTTTTTTGGTAGTTTGACTAAGTAGGTAAATTAATTTAGGCAACATTGTCATTTTTATTATATTAGCTTAGCCTAACCATGAGCAACTGATGTTTTTCCAACTATTTCGATCTGATTTTATTTGTATGAAAAGTGTTTTGTAATTGTATTCATATAGTTTCTGGGTTTGTTTTAGCAGGTGGACTCCCAAATATTTTATAATGTCTACAGTGATTTTAAATGGAATTTCTCTTTCTCTTTCTTGTTGTTGGGCTTCATTAGAAATATAGAAGAATGCCAAGAATTTATGTGGATTTATTTTATATCTTGCTACTTTGCTAAAATTGTTTATTATTTCAAGCAGTTTTTTCCTTGGTTTTCTATAATTCTCTAAGCATATCATCATATCATCTGCAAAGAGTGAGATCATAGTTTCTTCTTTGCCTATTCTAACTCCATCAATTTATTTTTCTTCTCTTATTGCTACAAGTAACATTTCTAGTACCAAATTGAATAACAGGGGTGATAGTGGACATCCTTGTTTCACCCCCATCTTATTGGAAATGCTTCCAACTTATCTTCATTACATATAATACTTGTTGATGGTTTTAGATAAGTGCTACTTATAATTTTAAGTAAGACTCCATTTATTCCTATACTTTCTAGTGTTTTTAATAGGAATGGGTGCTGTATTTTGTCAAAAGCTTTTTCTGCATCTATTGAGATAATCATATGGTTTCCACTAGTTTTATTGTTGGTGTGATCAAATGTACTGATAGCTTTCCTAATATTAAACCAACCTTGCATTCCTGGAATAAATCCTACCTAATCTAAGCGTATTTTTCTTATGATAAATTGCTGTAATCTTTTTGCTAATATTTTATTTAAAATTTTTACATCTATATTCATTAGGGAAATTGGTCTATAATTTTCTTCCTCTGTTTTGGCTCTTCCAGATCTAAGTATCGGTGCCATATTTGTTTCATGGAAAGAATTTGGTAGAACTCCACCAATTTTCCCAAATAATCTATAAAGTGTTGTAATTAATTGTTCTCTAAAAGATTGATAGAATTTACTTGTAAATTCATCTGTCCCTCGAGATTTTTTCCTAGGGAGTTCATTGATGTCTTATTCAATTTCGTTTTCTGAGATGGGGATATTTAAGTATTTTACTTCCTCTTCTGTTCATCTGGGTATCTTATATTTTTGTAAATATTCATTCATTTCACTAAGATTGTCAAATTTATGGGCATAGAATTGGTCAAAAATAATTCCTAATTATTTTTTTAATCTCCTCTTTACTGGAGGTAAATTCAACCCTTTCATTTTTGATATTGGTAATTTCATTTTCTTTCTTTATTTTTTGAATCAAATTTATCAATTTTATTGTTTTATTTTCATAAAGCCAGTCCTTAGTTTTATTAGTTCAAAAGTTTTCTTAATTTCAATTTTATTAATGCCTCATTTGGTTTTCAGTATTTCTAATTTGGTATTTAGTTGGGCATTGTCAGTTTGTTCTTTTTCTAGCTTTTTCAGTTGCCTGCCCAATTCATTGATCTTCTTTTGCTCTATTTTATTCATGTAAGCATTCAGAGATACAAAATTTCTCCTAAGAACCACCTCTGCTGCATCCCATAAGTTTGGTGTGTTGTTTCATTATTGTTATTCCTTTGAATGAAATTATTGATTGTTTCTATGATTTGTTGTTTGATTCACTCATTCTTTAGGATTAAATTGTTTAGTTTCCACTTAGTTTTATTCTGTCTTTCCATGGCCCTTTCTTACATACAATTTTTATTGCATCATGATCTGAAAAGGATGCATTTAATATTTCTGACTTTCTACACTAGATTGCGAATTTTTTATGCCCTAGTGAATGGTCAATTTTTGTGTATGTGCCATGTACCACTGAGGAGAAGGTATATTCCTTTTAATCCCCATTCAATTTTCTCCAGAGGTCTATCATATTTACCTTATCTAAAATTCTATTCACCTTTTAAACTTCTTTCTTGTTTACTTTGAGGTTAGAGAAGGGGAGGTTGAGGTCCCCCACAGTTTTACTATGTATTTCTTGGTCTATTTCCTTTAACTTCTCCTCTAAGAATCAGGATTCCATGCCACTTGGTGCATATATGTTTAGTAATGATATTACTTCATAGTCAGTGGTGGCTTTTAGCAGGATATAGTTTCCTTCCTTCCTTATCTCTTTTAATTAGATCTATTTTTGCTCTTGCTTTATCTAAGTATTACTACCCCTGCTTTTTTTTTACTTTAACTGAAGCATAATATGTTTTACTCCAGCCTTTTACCTTTACCCTGTGTGTATCCCCCTGTTTCAAATGTGTTTATTATAAACAACATATTGTAGTATTAAGATTGTTAATCCTTTTGGCTCTCCACCTCCATTTCATGGGGGGGGAGGTCATCCCATCCACATTATGATTACTGTGTCTTTCTCTCTATCCTATTTCACTCCCTGTTTATGCTTTTATTTCTCCCTTCTCCTTTCCCCTCATTAAAAGAGTTTTGCTTTTGACCATTGCCTCCCTCATGATCCCCTTCCTATCAACCCCCCACCATTTTCCTATCCTTTTTCCTTATTCCTTCTTCCCTCCCTTCTAGCTACTCCCCTCTTTTCTTTCACCTTTCCTCTCCTACTGCCTGTAGGGTATATTAGATTTCTATACCTTAATAAAATATGTTATTCCCTCCTTGAACCAATTCTGATGAGAGTAAATCTCAAACAATACTTTTCTACCTCCCTTCTTTCCCCTTACTATAATGTGTTTGTATTTCTCCACATTAAATTCCTACACTTAACTGAGTATGTTATTCCCTCCTTGAAATAATGTCAATGAGAGTAAAGCTCATACAATGGGCATCTCCCTCCCTTCTTTTCCTCTACTATAATATGTTTTCATGATATTTCGTATGATGTAATTTATCTTTTTCTGCCTCCTCCTTTTCTCTCCCCCATTGTAATCCTTTTGGGCCTTTTAATTAGGTTTTTATCATCACATCAGTTAATTTATACCCACACCCTCTATCTATGTATATCCCTTTTAAATGTCATAATAGTTATATAATTCTCAAGATTAACAGGTATCATTCTCCTATATAGGGATGTAAACAGTTTGCTCTTATTGAATAACAAGTGTGTGTGTGTGTGTGTGTGTGTGTGTGTGTATGTGTATTTTCCTTATTTACCTTTTTATGTCACTCTTGAGTCTTGTATTTGAAGATGAAATTTTCCATTGAGCTCTGACATTTTCATTAGAAAGGTCTGGAAGTCCCTTATTTCATTGAAAGATCATCTTCTTCCTGAAAGATTATGCTAAGTTTTCCTGGATAGTTGATCCTTGGTTGTAGTCCAAGCTCCTTTGCCTTACAATATATCATATTCAAATCCCTCTGATCTATTAATGTAGAAGCTGCAAGGTCTTGTGTGACTCTGACTGTAGTTCTGCAATATTCTAATTGTTTCTTTCTGGCTGCCTATAGTATGTTCTCCTTGACCTGATAATTCTGGAATTTGGCTACCATATTCCTTGGAGTATTCAATTTGGGATCTCTTTTAGGAGGTGATCAGTGGATTCTTTCAATAACACTTCCAAAGATACTGTCCAGGCTCTTTTTTTCATCATGGCTTTCTGGTAGACCAATAATTCTATAGTCTGATTTTTTCCCCCTCCCTTAGCTCATTTTCCTGGCCAATTACTAGACTTTTGAGCTCTTTCCCAAAGTAGAACTTTGCTTTCAGAATGGAGAGTATTGTGTCCTAAATTTCTGAGGTTTTGTGCAGCTGTTGTCAGAGCTACTTCTAGGTACCTGTAAATTTTCAGTTCTTAGGTGATATGATCAAAAGAGAGGTGTTTACTCATCCCTTGGACTGTGGTCTGATCTGTGAGCGACCACAAGCACTCTTTTCTGCTTCCAAAATGTGAGGAGGACTCTCTCTCCACAGCTACCATGAACTCTGCCACACCAGCACTCCTCCTTACCCTAGGACTGCCACCCAAGATTACGACCCAGATCCATGCAGGGCAAAGCAAGAGAATCCTGCCTCAGCACCAGCAGAAGAGATCCCTGAAATTACCCCCCGATAAGCTACTTGATCCCCCCCACCATCTGTGGGCCTAGAGCTCTGGAAGCAGCCACTGCTGCTGCTGCTGCTACTGCCCACTGCTACCTCTGCCACTCCAGGACTGGGGCAGGACTACTCTCTTCTCTCACCCAGGTCTGACAGAGTTTCCCCACTGACCTTTTACTTTGTCTTTGGTATCTGCGGGTTGAGAAGTTTGGAAGCCAGTACCCTAAGGCCTGCTCTGGCCTGGTTTGTGCTGGTATGGCCCTAGTGTGACTGCACTCCACTCCCAACCTGATGCATTAGACCCTTCCTGTAGGTCAGGCTGTTTTCAGCTGGAAATGTGTTTCACTCTGTCATTTTGTGAGTTCTGTAGCTCTAAAATTTGTTTGGAGTCGTTTTTAACAGGCATTTGGAGGCGATTGGGGGCAGAGCTCAAGCAAGCAGCAAGTTTCTGCTTTTAATCCACCATCTTGGCTCAGTCCCCCCCAACCCCCATTTTATTCTTTCATCGTTTATAAAATTCTTCAGGTATCCATCTCTAAACTAAGCCTCTGCTCTTGGTGCCATCATCCTCATTCCCTTTCCAGGGGAAACATAGACTCCTGACCCAAGGTTTTGCTAGGGCTCTTATCTTGGCTAGACTCCAAGCGTCAGTGACACTTCCTGACTTTTTTCAAGCCATTACTTTGCTTTGGGCTCATCATCCAATATCTCTCTTCCAGTGAACGCCTGGACACAATCCCTGGGTTCTCCAGCTCTGGTAAGTGAGCTTTTGTTTTCACTTACTGGGCCTATGTCTCCATGACTACTGGCTCCTAACTTCTCTTCTATTTCATAACCTTTCCATAATGCTTAAAGTGGGCTAACTAATAGTCAAATGTGAACTTTGCCTATAAAACAAAGAAATGAAACCCACCAATGTACCTTGAAAACAATTTTATTCTGATATTTCAGTGGGGTTCACATGTGTATAAATTTCATTGTTTGGAAATTACTGTCAGGAAAGGTTCAGATTCAGAGGTAAAACTGAGAGGTAGATATGGATAAAGAAATACGTAAGTCACTGATGAGGAAGCCATGGATTGATGTGTGTTATATTACATAATACTGAATACAGTGAAAGCTAGATTTTTGTTCATGTAGAGAGGGAAGAAAGAGTGTATTTTTCCTGTAACATATTTGAACTTGGCTGTTCCACTTGCCAAAAGTATTAAAGAGATTTAACAAACTAAAAATAACGTAATTTTCCTCTTTACTAGCTAAACAGGCATGACATGTCAAGATCTTTCATACTGGAACACTTTTATTCATTAAGAAATAAATACCTGATAAATTGTGCTTCTTGTCACTCTCTCCTCCTCCTTTCCTGACTTTCCCAACTCCTGTGGATGATCTGGTTTCTACTTACCATTTTTATGACAGTTATTCATATATGTTAATTTCACATCCCATTTTGTTACCTGGGTGATCTGAAAATTATAACCCCTCTTCCCAAGATCTTGACTGGTGCATAACAGGGAACCTGCTTAATAACTCGAGCCTCTTTTTTTTTTTTCATTTTTTGGAGTCTAGCTCGTTTTTTTTTCCATCAATTTCTATCTTATCAGCATCTCCCAGAAGCAAAATCAAATTTCTTTGGATTATTGATTCTTCATTTTGAAAAAAATCAATAGATAATTTTTATCCAGACTGTCACAGGCTTTTGATGGAAGAATGCAACTGGAGAAATTGAATCAGTGAGTTTAAATTTCTTAACAAGTCTACAATGTAACCTTTTAATTTATTCCTAATCCTATTATAAATCCCTTGAGGTTCTCTGTACCTTGAAGGCAATAGGAATTTGGGGAATATGCTGAAAAAAAGATTTTAAAAGGCCTGTACAATCAGTAGGAAGAAGTTTCCCCAAGTATTTCAAGCTTTTCAGACTGAAGGCTAGCATCCAGATTACCACACTTAGCCTGCCAATCAAACTGTACAATCAAATTGTATTTTGAACAGGACAGGAATAATTGGATGAATAATTGAAATTAACACTTCTGTAGTGCACTATTTTCCATTTGTGAACATGCCTTTTCGTGGTACTATTTCTGTTTTCCATGTCTTCACTCCATGATCTCAGATTGATGTCCAATTTAAATCACGTTTTTAAAACCTACATGAACACATTTTCCAATCCACATATCATCAGAGTAAATTCAGTTTATCATTGATAGATGTTCAATATGCTGCTATCTCATTATTTAAATACCATATAGACAGTGAGGTGACTCAATGGGTAGAGAGTTGGAACTGGAGTCAGAAAGATGTGAATTAGAATCCTGCTTCAGACATTAATTAGTTGTGGAACCCTTGCAAATTATTTAGTCTCTTTTAGCCTGGTTCCTCATCTATAGAATGAGGATAATAACAGCACTTACCTCACAGTATTTTGAAGATCAGAGATAATTTATGTAAAGAGCTATGTACAATCTATTATTATTATTATTTCTGTGCCTCATTTTGGAAAGCAAGTCTCTGCTTAAAGAATGTTTTATTAAACCACTTGCAAAATTTAAGCTCAGCATATAAGGATCTGAGTTAAGAATTATGAGATATTTCATGACTTTGCCTATGATAACTCTTCTAGGTTGAAGAGTATGAAATTGATGTGCGGAATGCAAGGTAACTTTTTCTATATATTTAGGGAATAAGAGTATCAGAAGGAATGGATGTAGGTTGAAGCCAGACCTATTTTTGAAGCAAAGAAAAGAGAACTTCTTGATCAAAAGGTTATCAAACATCCACCAAAACAGGCTTTTGAAGGACAAAGTGGATTCTCTGACCCTGGGGACCTTTAAAAGGGGAACGGACACCTCTTTGACAAGGAGAATTTAAATATTAAACTACCTGAAGGTAGGGTTCTCCCAGCGATCATTGCTTGTGATCTCTTTTAGTTCAATAATTTTGAGATCTTGAAAAGATTATTATTTTTTTCCCACTTTATCTGGGTCCTTGTTGAACACCATACAAATAAGAAATGTTATGAAAGTGACAAAAACAGGCAATAACAATGTAAAGCCTATTATTTTATTACGCCAAGTGCAAATACCAGGAAATAGCATTAAAGTATTATTGTTAGAGTTACTTGGTTCAGCGTTTTGTTTCCAGTTTCAAGTATTTGAAAATAGAGTGGTGAAAATAAGAAAATTGCATTTTAGTTGAGCCTATAAAATAGCTCCTTAGTATTTGTCACCGCTGGATTCACATATTTTTGTTGTCATTATCGTTGTTCAGACATTTTGGTCATAGTCTGACTCTTCATGACTCAATTTGGGATTTTCTTGGAAAAGATAATGGAGTAATTTGCCATTTTCTTCTCTAGATCATTTTGCAGATGGAAGAACTGAGGCAAACAGAGTTAAGTGACTTGACCAGGGTCATACAGCTAGTAAGTGTCTGAGGTCAGACTTGAACTCAGGTCCTCCTGACTCCAGAAATGACATCTAGCCACTCTATTCACATACTGCATTTTTTTCTTTAAAAAATATCAGTATATTTTATTTTTATATTATCTTCTTTCCAAATATATCTTTTTATTACATAGAGAGTTCTTCCTTCTGACAAAGAATGAGAAAAAGAGACAGAGACAGAGTGAGAGAAGTACAACCAAACTAATCAGAATATTCATGAAGTCTGAGAATATATGCAATGATCTGAACCCAAAGTTCATCTTGAAGGAGTGTGAGGAAGGGAAGGAGCTACATACAATGTACCACTTTCATCAAAAGGTATTTTCTAACCATAAGACTATATGAATATATATAAATGCATGTAAGTATGTATGTGTATATATGTATATGCATGTATATATGGAATATTTGTATATACACACATATACTCATATGTGCACATATATACACACATATGCTCACAACTATGTATGTATGTGTATATATGTATGTGTATACACACACATATCATGTATATGTATGCGTGTGTGTGTGTGTGTATGTGTGTGTGTGTGTGTGTGTGAAATAACTTGAGGCTAGTGTATCAAAGCCCAAGACAAAACTAATAGGGATGTTATAACTCTTGAGTTTGGTTAAGAGTTTGATATAGGGAATAAATATCTTTCTCAAAGCTGACTGTAGTATGAAATTCTATATATAATCACCATATTCTCAAATGCTTTAAAGTAGTGTGTGCTAATTTGGCATGTTAGACTACATCTGTTTACTTCTTACCTAATATGTTCTTCCCCTTCTCCACCCCCCTCACAAGTGTTTCCCCTCCCTCCTTCTTTTCCCTCCCCCAAGCCCCCCAGTATTTGAGGCTACAGATGAGTTATCTTTGTATTCTCATTTTCCCTAAAAAAAAATAAAAGTGAAATAATATGGTGTAAAGGAAAGAATAGAATGGAGCCAGAAGATCCTGATTTTACTCCTTACTTATGAGGCATATTGGACACATTGATTTACATTTCTGAATGTTAGTTTTCTCACTTTTAAAAGGAGTGTATTATAGTTTACTAGGCATCTACATAGCACAGAGTTTCAGAGTGACAGAGTTTGAGAACTCAAGTCAGGAAGACTCATCTTCCTGAATTCAAATCAGGCTTCAGACACTTACTAGCTATGTGACTCTGGGCAAGTCACTTAACCTTGTTTGTCTCAGTTTCCTCATCTGTAAAATGATTTGTAGAAGGAAATGACAAACCACTCCAGTATCTTTGCCAAGAAAACCCCAAATGGGGTCATGGAGAATTGGACATGACTGAAACAAGTGAACAACAAATGGATTGCTAAGATCTTTCAGGCTCTAACATTCATCAGGCTAGGTCCCATCTAGGCTTGCAGGTTTACAGAAGCAGCTGCCAGAAGTTTAGAAGTTGCCCTTTCCTTTTCTCAGATTTTTCATGGAAACTGGTGATTGTGAGGAAGGTGAACTGCATTTACAGCAGACAGCTACAGTTTTGAGCTGCTTAGTGATCTGTGGAGAGATGATGGGAGACAAGTTTTGCCCTGACATTTCATGTTTAATATACCATAATAAGTGTGGTGGGTTAAACTTCTCTAGGGTCCATGGGCCTGTGGGCAAGCCAGCTCTGTAAAGGTCACATCTCACACCCTTGTAGAACATTGCTAAGAAATGCTGCTTCATAAATCTGTAGCTTGGTTTGGAGCTGGATGCTCCACAGAAGTCAGACTGTCTCCTAGCTCTGCCAAAAGATGGTTGGCTTCCTTGAGATGGTGCCGGGCCTTATTAGTGAATCATCAGGGTGTAGACTGCCAACAGAGTAGTATTCAGTGAATGCCCTTTTTTTTTTTTGGTCTCTTTACAGGTTTAAATTAACAAAAAAAATTGTCTTTTGCCTTTATATCCCATTATTTCCACATGCATAAATATTATATACAGATATTTATGTATATGTATACCTATATATATATGCATGTGTATACATATACATGTGCATATGTTTATATATATTATATATATAATTTCTTTCCATATTCCTCCTTCCTTTTCTACCCAGTAAAACATTGCTTGTAACAAAGCTAGTTTTAAGAATTTATGTTTTCTCAGTTGTATATTCTTTCAACTTCAAGAAACATTTGTCAAGCATTTTTCATATTCAGAGTAGAAGGCTAAGTGACAGAGGAAACACAAAGATTAATTTTGATCTGATTAATTTAGGAATGTCACCATGTAATAGAAGAGTGTAACATATGCATTAATAATTATGATGCAAAGAAAAATTCATGAAAGACACCTGAGAGAGGAACAAACCAAGTGCTATTGAAGAAGTATCAGAAAATGCTTCATAGAGAAGTTGGAGTTTGAACAGGACCTTAAAGGATAGGTAGAATTTCAAATGTGGAAATGATAGGGCTGAACATTCTAAGCATAAAGAATTGCACGAATAAAGGCATGCAGTCAGCAGAGGGGGCAGTCAGACATCGGAACAGCATTAGGAAGTGGTTTTGTTTGGCTAAATCATAGACTAAGGGGGAAGAGATAATTTCTGCAAAGAAGAGAAGGGTGGAGAGGTGCTACAATATAGAAAGTAGTCTCTGCATGATCCGTGTAACTTTGGGCAATTCACTTAATCTCTGGGCCTCAGTTTCCTCATTTGTAGAGGTTGGGCTAGATAGCCGCTAAGCCTTCCAGCTTAATTAAAGACAATTTAATGACGCAGTGGACAGAGCTCTGGACTTGGTGTCAGGATGATCTGAATTTGAATCTTGGCTCAGATACTTCTAGTTGTATGACCGTAGGCCAGTCACTTAATCTCTCTCAACTTTGGTTTACTCATTTGCAAAATGAGAATAGTAATAGCAGGCAGCTGGTGGCTCAGTGGATAAAGCACTGGAGTTGGAGTCAGGAAAATCTGAGTTCAAAACCAGTCTCAGACACTTCCTAACTGTGTCACCCCGGGCAAATCACTTAACTTCCAATTGCCTAAAAAAAAAATGGATCCTCTGGATCCACTGGAGAAGGAAATGACAAACCATTCCAGCATCTTTGGCAAGAAAACCCCAAATGGGGTCAAAAAGGGTCAGTCATGATAGAAATGATTGAGCAGCAACACAATAATACCTATCTCATAGGGCTGTTGTGAGACACAAAGGAGATAACATTTGTGAAATGTTTTGCAAACTTTTAAGTTCTACATAAATGCTAGTCATGATAATTAATGTTTATTATTATTAATATTACTTTTCAATGGCTCCCTAAATACTTACTTGGCTAAGTTCAAATTCTTTTACATGGTATTTAAGATCCTTCCCAATTTAGCCTTTCCATGTACTCCACCCTGGTCATGTCATATTGAGAATATTTCGTTCTGTTGTATACTCTATATGTCTAGGAATAACATTTACACCTGGGAGTTCATCTTGAAGAGTGGATGAGAAACTTAAGATCATGCCATATGCAGATGACTTGAAGAAAACTATGGGGGATGGAATGGCAGATGCCTTCAAATTTTTGAGGGGCTGTCGTGTGGAAAACAGATTCAACTTTTTTTTTTCTTGTCCTCAGAAGGTAGAACTAGAAGTAGTGAATGGGAGTTGTGGAAAGGTAGATTTCATTTTGATTTAAGGAAAAAATTCCTATAAATTACAGCTGTACAAAATACATTGCATTGTCATAAGAGATAAGGGTTCCTCCACATTGGAGCTCTTCAAGTTGAAATTGGAAGGCCATTTGTTTAGCAGATTTTAGAAAAATTCTAAGTCAGATATGGGTTGGAATAAATGACTTCTGAAGAGTCTTCCAATCCTAAAATCCGGTGAGTCTGCAAAATAATGAAATAAATTGCGATTAATATATGATGTATGATTTCAGAACAAGTAATCATTTCTACGCATTGAGGTGCTCAGGGAAGCCTTCCTGGAATGGGGGACCTTCACCTGGGTTCAGTGATATTTGTTTATTTTCCAAAGAGCAGAAGATGCATGTTTTAAACTTCTAGGTTCATTAGACTCTTTAGAGAAAGCCACTTCCTAAGTACACTATAAAATCTTTTTGTTGGGCAGCTAGGTGGTGCAGTGAATAGAGCACTGGCTCTGAAGTCAAGAGGACCTGAGTTCAGATCTGGCCTCAGACACTTGGCACTTAACCAACTGTGAGGCCTTGGGCAAGTCATTTAACCCCAACTGCCTTGCCTTCCCCCCTCCAAATAATGATAATAATCCTTTTCTTCTACGTTGCCCTATATCCACCCACACCAGAAACAGTCCTTAGGGTACCAAGGCACTTGACTTGCAATTGATGCAAGGCAATGGTTCTCAGGTTTTGGTTTCAGGACTCATTTAAACTCTCTAATTATTGAGAACCACTTCCCTCTCCCTAAGAGCTTCTGCTTATGTGGGTTATATCAATCAATAATGACCATATTAGAAATGAAAACATATTGGTTTAAATTTAAAAATAGTTTGATCTCATAGATCCCCTGAGAGAATCTTTGAGATCTCTAGGGACAACTGCTTGTTTAAGGTAAGCACCATTAGACTGTGGCCAGTTGGTTAGTTAATTAAGTTGGTTGATTAAGTGTTTCCTATGTACCAGAGACCATCCTAAGAGTGGGAGGCATCTGCCTAGTCTAGGTCCCAAGGCACAGTTTCCAATGCTATGTCCAAGTTTCCTTCTTTTTCTGTTCACACATCATGAAGTACAATGCCTGGCACATCACAAACACTTAATAAATGCTTGTTGGCTTGACTTGGATAGTTGGTTTCCACTTCTGCCTGTGCCTTCCTGTCTTTGTCTCCAGTCTGAATATTCTGACCATACTTTTAAGTCTCCTTTGTGGCTTGGATCTCTAAACCCTGACTCTGAGAACACAAAGTGAAAAGCACATTATATTTGGAGTTATAGGACATGCCTTTAAATCTCAGCTCTGCTCTTTATGGTCACTCAGGTGCTTAAGATCACCTATGAGACCTTAAGAAGTCTTGTCACCTCACTTGTCTTCCATTGCCTCCCCTGAACCAGCATAACTGTCATGTGGTTGCTGCACATTCTAGTTATCTGTGCCGCCATCACCTTCCTGAAAGAATGTAAACTCCATGACGGTAAGGATTTTGCCCTATGTGAATATTTTATTTCCCCAGCACCCAGCACTGTACTCTGCCCACAGCAGGCACTTAATAGTTGTTAAACTAATGAATATACAGAAGACATGTGGGGAGAAATTATTTTATTTTTGAATACAAAGTAAAATGGATCTTACCTGTAAACCAATTACACTATTCTCCCTTCACATAAGCTCTTATAAACATGCTTTCTTTATCTACACTGATTTCCCCCTTCATAGGGTTGTAGCATAGTAAAAGTTGGCCTTGGGGGGTGAGTAACGATTGCCTCCCTTAAGAAGCTAGGAGAAGAAAATTCCAGAATAGATACCATGTGAGGACCATTTATTCTTGCAGTGGAGCTGTGATCCTCTGAAGTCTATTTTCAGAACTTCTGGATTCACGCTTCTGATCTTAACTCTGTTACTGTGTAGAAGATCAGACTTATTAAGTGAAATTTGAAGAAAAACAAAAATATGCTGTGCCCAAGGCTCAACCCTGACCAAAGTCAGACCTTCAGCTTAGAATTTATGTTCTCAAAGGCTCAGTTTATTTTGGAGTCTGATTGAGAAAGATGTTGGTCATTTCTTCCATTTTCCTTAGTGATGATGCTTTTCAAATGCTGCTCAAGCTTTTAATTAGAGGAGCCACAAATATCTCTTACCTACATGGATTATATGGTATTTATTTGTCTGTTCAGCCTCAGGAGAAAGAAATTATGCAACTTATTAAACAGATTTAAAGCTGATTGACAAAATGGGTTGTGAAAATGCTATACAAATCTTGTTCTCCAGTTTCCATTTTACCTAATCAATGTTCCTATTTTAGTAACTTTCAGAAAGAAATTTCCTCAATTAGTTTTTTAAGTGTTTCTTTTTTCATTTATATTAGCTTTGCTGTGCTCAAATTGCCCTTTGATGGGTTATCCAAACATCCAGACATTTAAAAATATGCCTTAATTTTCAAGCATACATTCATTGGTCAATAGCCATGTTCTTACATTTGTACCTACCCCATCAATCTTTCCCGCCCTATCCCCCCCCATGATAACTGGGATTTTTTTTTTCTGTCAAGCTGCTGAGTCACCTGTTTATGTAGAGATGTACAGCTTTTCTTTGAAGCCTCACAGTAACTTTCCATTTTATTCCATGGCAACAGAATCTTGTAGAGGGATTTTAAAAGACTACAAATCATTTTGGAGGCTGTGGTCTCAGCTAAAAGTGAATTTAGAACTAAAAATATTGCAAGATTTCCTTTTCTCTGATAACTCTAACTTTTGGGAGTGAGGGGCAATAATAAAAAAGGATCTTCCCTGCTCTTTACATTATTTCCTCAGGACCCTAGTGGCCTTCTTCACACACACACACACACACACACACACACACACACACACACACACACATCTTAGAGTGAGACAAACAGATTAGTGTCTATCACAGGAGTCTGGACCTTCTAGAATAATGTAAGTAAGTAAGTAAGAATGATGATGTAATGTTAAATCTTTCTCTGAGAAGACATTATAATACTATGACATATGTCTATAGTGATAAGAGTCATATATATATATATATATACACATATATGTGTGTGTGCGTATATATTTATACACACTTGTGCATTACCATACCCCATATCATATTATATATCTACTTCAGTGCCCTGCACAGTGCTTTGAACAGAGTAGCAAAATAGAATTAAAATTCTATAGCTGAAAGGAAGCTCAAAGACTCTCTCTCTCTCTAACACACATATACACATATGGACACATGTATGTATATACATCTAGCTATGTATTATAGACTATATGTGTATGCACTCCTATATATGTGGACATATATTATATATTCGTGTGTGTGTATATGTATTCATACATACATATATGTATATAACATACATGCACACGCATGTGTATATACACATGCACTTTACCTCTGTTTCTTCATCTGTAATATAGAAATAAAAGCAATAGCATCTACATCCCAGAGCTACTGTAAGGATTAAATGAAATCATATTTGTAAAATGCTTTAAAGGTAAACCTCACAACCTTACATAAATACTATTGTTATCATCTAAATCAGAAAAGGGATAGATTATGGAATGATGATCAGCTAGTATTTAAAAGTTTGCTGTAATTTCAACCAATCTTTGGTGAGCTGTCATTGTTCATTTAGAAGAAAGTTACTTATCTGAGGTACTAATATCTGCTTCCTCTGTGAAATGTATTAGCTGTGATATTAATGAAAAAAAGCCCAAGAATCACAAGGAAGTAGGGAAAATATCTGGGAGATGCATGGAGTGCAGATTGTTGAAATGAATTACTGATCCTTATTTATTCTCTCCAAAAAGAATTTTTCTGATGAGTACATCCTAGTTGATTGCTACATCATTAAAGTTAATCTGGAAGTTTACATTTGAGACTTCCAATAAGGATTGTAGTTTTTAAGGTCCTATAGGATTCCAGCTCTCCAATGTTTACTCCAGCAAAGATCTAAAAAAAGCATCATATAAAACAATGAACAAGAAATCTGAAGATAACCAATAGTAATTTCTTTTACCTACTGTAGTACTACCCCAAAAATATAACCAGAAGCATGAGGAATCCTCTCTATAAAAGAGTAGAGTATGAGCACAGGTAAATAAGTTGAGAGACAGAGAATATTCTTAACAGATATTCTAACAGTATATCATTGTGCCCTTGAAACACAGAGGCTCAGTTCCTGGGGTTAGGAAACCTGAAGTGTTTCAATGGGAACTCTCCATGGTGGAGAGGGGGTTATAGTGGGAGGGAAGGAAAAGAGAGGGAAGACTTACAAATATATATCACTATCACTTTGGATGTCTACTCTGACTGGGATGTGCCATGAAGTCTACAACATTGTTACCTGACATACTTCAGAGGGCTTTGAAGACTGCAACACTCTGTCCAGAGGCAGCATGATTCAGGAGGGGCTGAAACATGTTAGGGCTCTGGACACAGATACATTAGGGGACATGGAAGTTAGTGGCAACAGGTCAATAAATCAAGATCGCGAATAAACAAGAATTGACGACCATTATCTAGGAGTGAGAAAAGGTACATAGACTGACCAAATTCCAAAATGAGGTGGAAAATATGAGTAAAAGAAGACTTTGAGTACTACGAAAAAAAATATTATGGGTCAAGAAACACAGAAGAACTAAACCTAGAAGAGATCAACTCCATAACAAGTGAAAGAAAAGAAGGTCAAGGAAGCATTCAGAAGAAAGTGTGGAAGAGACAAAAAGGAGGTTCACAGAGATAAACAGACTAGCGGGACTCCTTTGAAATTAATGTGGTTAATTTATACTGTTTTCAAAAAGAAAGAAGCCAGATGCAGAGTACAATCAGTTTTCTTCTATACTCTCTTAAAGTTCTTCTCTGTTATGAAAATATTCAGAATAACAAAAATATTTTAAAAACAAACTTTACTTGCCCCGATAATGGGATTACTTTTTGTTTTTTACATTTTTATCTTTAGCTTTCAATATAAACTAGTCATTCAATATAAATATATTAAGTGCCTACTATGTGCCAAACATTTTGTTATACACTAGGGATACAAAGAAAGGTCAAAGACAGACCCTGCCCTGAAGAAGCTCATAATGTGATGGGGGAGGCAACATGAAAATAACTATATACAAAAAAAAGCTATATACAGGACAAACTGGAAATAATCAACCAAAACAAAAGCATTAGAATTAAGAGGGTTCTTGAAGGTAAGGTTTTAATTGGGACTTGAAAGGAAGCAAGGAATCCAGGAGGCAGAGGGGAGGAGGGAGAGCATTCCAAGCATCAGAGACATTCAGTGAAATAGTTGGAGTCAGGAGATGGGGCATCTTGTTGGTCAGTCTACAAAAATTTGTTAAGTACCTACTATGTGTCAGGCAATGTGCTAGCGGATGTTCAAGACTGTTTGGGGAATAGCAAGGAGGACAATTTCACAGGACCAAAGAACACTTCAAAGGGTAAAAAGTCTGGAAAGATACGAGGTATAAAAGATTTTGAATGCCCTCTTATTTTTCAGTTAATAACCAATTATTTTTTCTCCCTGTCATCTTCCTCTTTTTTTTTTTGGAAGGGGGAAGGCAAGGTTTTTGGGATTAAGTGACTTGCCCAAGGTTACACAGCTAGTATGTGTCAGGTGTCCAAGATCAAATTTGAACTCAGGTCCTCCTGACTCCAGCTCTATTCATTTATCACCTAGCTGCCCCTATCTTTCTCATTTTTAAAGAAAAATGATTGACCCAGTAATACCACTTCTGGGATTTTATCCCAAGGAGATCATAGAAGTGGAAAAAGGACCCACATGTAGAAAAATATTTATTGCAGCTCTCTTTGTGGTGGCAAAAAACTGGAAATTTAGGGGATGCTGATTGGGGAATGGCTGAACAAGTCGTGGTATATGAATGTAATGGAATACTTTTGTGCTATAAGAAATGGGAAGGAGATGGACTTCATAATTACCTGGAGAGGCTTATACAAACTGATGCTAAGTGAGAAGAGCAGAACCAGGAAAAATTTGTACACAATCACAGACACACAGTATGTGTGATGACCAAGCTTGATAAACTGGACTCTTCTCAGCAACGCACAGCTATAAGAGAACTCTACAAGTCTCAGGATGGAAGGAGAGATCTACATTCAGAGAAAGATCTAGAAAGACCAGAGTTTAAATGGAGACTGAAGTAATCTACATGCTCTCATTCTTTTTCATGTTTGGTTTTCTTTCTTTTTTCCCAGTGTTCACTCCATTGGCTACAACCCTTCTATACAACCAGACTATTGTACAATGTGAAAGTATTTGCATATTCTGTACCTGACTTCATGCCACCATGGGGGGTGGGGAAAGGAAGATAGAAAATTTGAAACTCAAGGGATTCTGGAACTGAATCTTGTAAACTAAAAGTAAACAAACAAGTCAATGAAACAAAAAAGAAAAAGAAAAAAAAGAAAAATGAACAAAACCCTTGTCACAAATATGAATAGTCAAATATAAAACAAGTTCCCACATTATCCAGATTAAAAAATGCTTATCTAATTTTGCAACTTGAATCCATTGCTTCTCTTATCAGGAGGTGAGGCAGCATAGCTCATCATCAATCCTCCAGAGTCAGGGTTGGGTATAGCATTGGCCAGGTCTTAGTCTGTCCATATTACTTATCTTTACATTGTTGTTGTTATTTCATAAATTATTCTCCTATATTTATTCACTTCACTCTGTTTGAGTTCATAAAGTCTTCTGATAGTTCTCTGAAACTGTCCCTTTCATTACTTCAAATGCACAAATGATGGAAGTTCTGCAAGAGAACAGGCACATTAATTCACCACTTTTGGAGCTGGGACTTGGTATAAACATTCAGGAGAGCAACTTGGATCTATGCCCCCAAAGTCATTAAACTGAGTATAGCCTTTGAACAAGTAACACTTCTACTAGACCTGTACACCAAAGAGAGCAAAGAAGAAAAATATGACAATATTCATAGCACCTCTTTTTGTAGTGGTAAAAGAAAAAAGGAGAGAAGAGAAGAGAAAGAAAAGAAAAAGAAGAGAAGAGAAAAGAGAAGAAAAGGAAAGGAGAAGAGAGGAGAAAACAAGGGAAGGGAAGAGAAGAGAAGAGAAGAGAAGAGAAGAGAAGAGAAGAGAAGAGAAAAGGAACAAACATACCTGGAAACTAAGGGCATGCCTATCAATTGGGGATGGCTGAACATATTGGGAAATTACTTTCTTGATGGGAATATGACACTTCTTGAGAGTTGGTAAGCTCTCAACTACCATATTACTGTGTTAGTATTAGTGCCCGTATTTATCTTGGCACCCCTAATGATGACATCTAAGCTTCCCGGTGATGGCATAATCAGATTTGTACTGGCAAAATTGCTTTTTCTGTTTTCTGAAGCAGAACATGAAATAAAATATGGTTTGGCCAGCATGCTTTATTTTTGCATGTCAGTTAAGCAATGCCTTCCTCTCTGATTACACTTTCTTCAAGCAGAGACATTTTGATTCACTTCATGGAAATTAAATTCTTTTACTTTTTTATGATTCTAGTTAGGGACAGGGTTTTTCAAATACATTTTGAATAACAGTTATAAATTTATGCCTAAGGTGAAGATCAAGGGAAATTCTGCACATAAAGTAATGAAAATTCTAGAAACATATTAAATTTTCTATTGGCAAAGAGAGATAAGATCATAAATCTAGAGACTGAACTCATGTTAGAATCATCTTGTCCAATTCCTCCTTTTCACACATAAAGAAACTAAGGCCAACAGAGGTGAAGTCAAGGATCAGTCAAAAGCTCAATGGCTCTGGAGTAAGGGGATAGAGGTTAAAATCGAACCACTGATACTACTTGTCTGTCCTTGAGTCAATCCCTTAAAAGTTCCAGTGGGGGTTCTGCAACATTGATCCACTAAAGCTGATAGTTAAAATTTCATTGTGATCTTTCACAATTCAGAAATAAACAAATGCCGTAAATCATGTATGAATTATTGTTTTGTTGATTGTCTAGACTGAAGAAAATGATAAGGAAAATCCTAATAATGTGACTTAGACTTAAAGGTATACACTATCCTCCTCCAAAAACAGATTATTAAACATTTACCAGCACATCTCTACTCCTGGCCCTTAGTTTTCTGAGAAAGGCTATACTAGATGATCTCTGAGCTCCCTTTCATCTCTCAATCTATGACTGGGTGATTCTTCCAAGATGAGAGAGGAAGGAAGGGACATGGTTTAGTTTTCTTTCCTTTGTATCGCACAACCTCTATGGGAGTTGATGCATCTATATTCATAATTCACAGAAAAACTCATAAAAAACTTCTTGGTTGAAAAGAATATGCTTAGACTGTTTAGAAGTTTTAATTGCTTGTATCCAGGTTCTGTCTTAATTTTTCCAAGCACAATTCTAGTAAAAATGGCATCTTATCCAATATCTTTCATGTCAGAATATTTGAACTTTCAAAGAAATCTGTTCTTTAACTCACAGTTGAATTCCAATATTAAACTTCACAAGTGAGGGAGAAAATAGACATAGGACTGCTGGGACTTAGGTCAGGGTGTACTTATGGCAACTGGCTATAGGAGTTTGGGCCCGATTATGTAAATATGAAAACAGTATAACGTAGGAAGGAAATAAAGCAAAGACACTCAAAGTCATATTATAATTTCTCTAAAAATTTCTGAAACACATTATAATTTTGATGTCTAATGTATCTTTCACTTCTAGCAATGAATAGAAGTCTACAGTTTATAGTCCCATATTATATGCATCTAGATGTTGCACTAGTCATATTTACTGGGTTCTAAACACGGTGCTAAGTGCTGAGGATATAACTAAAAACACACAAAAAAAGTCTCTGCCCTCAAGGAACTTACATTCTAATGGGAGAAGAAAATACAATACAATACAAAAGGAAGCTGAGGTGGTGAGGAGAAGAGAAGGGAGAGTTTGATGGAGAAGTGCAGAGTGCAGCCTGGTGAGAAATGAAGAGATGCATGCTAATCTACTAAAAAGTAGGGACCAGATGAGAGGTGCCAAGTCTGAGTTAGGACCTGACACCTGTGAATTACACCTAGCCTTGTGTAATGTGTTGCATTTAGTGACTGGACAGGATATTTATTACCTACAGATTCCTTCATTGTCATTGCCCCCTGGCCAAGTGACTGACATTAGATTTCCCTGTTCCTATATACTTTTTGTTTTCCCCCTGAATGACTACTTCCTCCTTAATTACCCCCTTGGGATGAGTCTTGCCTGTCCTTTGTGGGGATACATACTTGGATTTTTTAGCCTCTGTATTGCAAAAGATGAAGTAATTAGTATATGGAAATGGAGAATTTGTGATTTTGGAAAATCCTTTCACAGATTTGATTCACAAGCATTTACTAAGAGCTTGCTATATGCAAGACACTGGGCATAATAAGATGAAAATCAATAGGTCCTGTCTTTAATTAACTTATAATAGGGTAATAAAACATATACTAATAAATATTATACAATGTGGAATTTGATAAGGGCAAAAGGAAGATCCAGAGAAAATATAATAAAAATCTGCAAATGGAATAGAGTATAGAGATACCAGGTCAAAATGGAAGAAAATACTAGATTTTGAGCCAGAAGCCCTGGGTTCAAATCTTGCTTCTGTCATATATCCCCCATGACCTTGGACAAGTTACATAACCACTCTCAGATCCAGTGGTGATGGGGTGACTTTGGGAGGAAAAATAACAACAATATTATCAAGGGAGAATCATGTGAATTTGACAACTGATTTGGAATAGGTGGATGAAGGAGAGGAAAGCCAGAAGTAATTTCAAGATTTCAAGCCTGAGGGACACTGAATTTTAATACTAGGTACAGAAATAGAAAAAGTATAACAAATAAGTAAAAAATAAATATATAACATAATGTGATAGAATATGATACGATACAATATGATATGATACAACATAATAGATATAATATAATATAACATAACATAACATAATATAATATAATAAATAGAAAAGACAAACAAGTTTTACAGGGATAAGTTTACCTTTGGACATATTGAATTTGACAATCCAGCACAATATTCAGGTAGGAATGTGAGATTAGAAGTCATGAGAGGACTTGATGAATGGATTTTTTTTTTTCTCCTTTAAAAAATATATACCTTTTGTTACATTTTAAGTTGCAAACTGTGTCCCTTCATACCCTCACCCCCACCTCCACACATACCAGAGAAGGCCACCATTTGAGACAGATTTATAAATATATGTAAAATCATTCTACATATACTTCTATTATTTCAATTCTTTCTCTGGAGATGGGTAACATCTTCCTTCATAGGTCCTTTGCGAGGATCTATACAAAAGTGATCATTGAAGCTTTAGTAGTTGTTGAAATTATCAGTGAGAAGTGTAGAGAGAGAAGATAACAGAATCCTGGAAAGAACTGCTATTTAAGGGGATGAGGAAAAGCTAAGTTAGTTATGGAAATTTAAACAATAATGATAATTAGAAAGATGAAAAGAGAGAATCGACAAGGAGCAATCACCAGTGTCAAAGGCTGAAGAAAGGTCAACAGGGATAAAAATTGAGAAAAGGCCATTAGACCTGGAAATTATATTGGAATTAGGTCAGTGAAATCAGGAAATGATGAATGATATAATTACTTAATATTAAGGGACACACCTTTAAATTTTTTTAAAAATTTTTTATATTTTTATAGTATTTTATTTAGCTATATAATTAAACATATGGTTATGTGTATATGTGTGTGTGTGTGTGCGTGTGTGTGCGTGTGTGTGTGTGTGTGTGTGTGTGTGTGTGTGTGTGTGTGTGAGAATGTGGGAGGATTACCAAAGCCAAAAGGTTAATTTTGTATATTTAGAAAACAAATAGGGAATGCTTGGTTTCTGTCTTTTAAAAAAATATCACATATTTAGGAAATGTGCTAATATCATACCGCAGAGGAGTTACTGACTTCTCAATAATTCAGAGTTGGACACATAGATAGAATCTTTGTCTTAGTCAAATGACTTACGGACAGCTAAAGAACTATTGTAAAAACACAAGAAATAAATTGCAAAGCATCATAAAATGTGTGTATTTATTATGAAGACATACATGATCATAGAGTTGGAATGGACCATAAAGATTCTTGAATCTAGTCTTCTCATTTCACAGTTGAGGAAACTGAGTCCTAGAGTTGCGACTTGCTCAGATTCACACAGATAATAAAAGGCTGGGATTCAATTTCATGTCCTCTGATTCTAAATCTAGCATTCTTTCCACAATACCATGAGTTTTCTGGCTTCAATTATCACGTATATATGTGGCATTAGAAAGAGATAGAAAACGTAGGTGGCGTCAAGATCATGTGTATGTAGTTTGCATGGCCATAAACACTTCTATCATGATTGTATAATAAATACGTCCTTTTGACTGTATAATTTAGTTGGAAAAGTCAAGAATGCAATTAGAAGTTGGTGAACTCGTGTATTGCTTTTATTTCTCATTTACTAGTCGTATAAGGCAATTAGCCTTTTTTTTTATATAGGGATTGATTATTCTGGGGGAAAGAAAAAAAAGAATATGGAATTACTTAAGGACTTCTAATGGATAGTTATACAGGATGCCAGAAAATATCTATGCAAACATTTTCCAGGACTTTAATTTTGAAAAGTAGGGAATGATTCTAATGGAATGCTTCATTGAACAGAGTGTTTCAGATGTGTAATATCCATGAATTAATGAGAAGCAGTTGCAATTGAGGTTCCAATTTTTACCAGTTACATGAAATTAAAACTATTGACCTAGACATGTATAATTCTGATTAGTTATGCTAATTGAACAAGACAGTTTGCAAAGTTTTCTGGTTTTCTACATGTCTTGATATCCTGATCTGGTAGAACAGGGGCCATTTGACAAGGTAAGTGTTCCAAAGGCTGGAGAATCCAAAATCCAGTGGAATATAAAAACAATCCAATCCATTTGGACCTGTCTGATTCAATCAGCACTGGTTATGAGCCCACTTTTCAGTGAAAGATAAATGTTTGGATACGTGTGATTCATAGATGTGTTTCTCCTCAGGTTACCAGATATGTTTTCTTTTTCTTTTTAATTTTGCACCTGAAGTTAAAAACAATTCACATTTCATTCAACATAAAGTAAGGTAAAAAACAAAGTCGTCTTTAAAAGATGATCTATAGCTGCATCATTTGTGTGTGAACATGCACATATATGTGTATAGCATGTATTTCATTACCATATGATACATCACATAATTTAAAATGTTAAAATAATAACTTTCTCAAGAGCAGAAATGATATGTTTTAATTTTTCTACCTCACTCAACAAATGATGAGTTGGTCACAAATCACTCAGGGGAATATCCTGGGCCTGCCCTGCCAGTATGGGGGTGGGTGGTAGGTGTGGCAGAGCCCCACTCTCTGACTTTGGCACTCAGGGTCACTCTGTCAGA
The DNA here is from genome assembly GCA_028627135.1 of Pseudochirops cupreus. Taxonomy (NCBI): domain Eukaryota; kingdom Metazoa; phylum Chordata; class Mammalia; order Diprotodontia; family Pseudocheiridae; genus Pseudochirops; species Pseudochirops cupreus. The sequence goes on along the minus strand of CM053580.1, from coordinate 192,836,094 downwards.
GGAGATGAATGTTCATTTCTGCCTTGTGAGTGTCGTGCTGTTGGGTGGGTGTGCCTGTATGCCACACATCAGTTTTCTACTTGTTATAAGACTACAGCATCATGGCATAATTCTAGATGGTAATCACTTTGAATAATCTGGTTTCATTAAAAATAAAAATCACTAAAGTCTCTGCCATGTAGGACTCCCTCATGCCCCATCAAAAGTGTTAGAACTGTTACAAAGATTTGATTGATCTAGGGAACTATAAAATATAACACAATTATTTATTGAGAGTCTACTACATGTTAAGCACTGTACTAAAGTTCTGGGGATGCAAATATGAAAAAGAGAGATAGGAGCTTATAATTTTGTGTAGGAGGACTTTGGGAGAAGAATTCTACCTGGAATCTGCTGCCCTGCTGGGTTTTCACTCCATGGAATAAGATGGCTTTCCCAGAATAAGTTCATTGCCTCTAAATTCATCCACTCAAACCTTGATTGACTCCTCTCCCCTCTGACAGGAGAACTGGAGGGTGGAATACCAAACTCCTCTCAGTATCTTCCTTTATATAGGACAGACACCTAGGACACCTTGGGCAGCTAGGCCGCACAGTGGATAGAGCACTGGGCCTGGAGTCAGGAAGACTGATCTTACTGATTTCTAATCTGGTTTCAGGCACTTACTAGCTATGTAACCTAGGGTAAGTCACTGAACCTTGTTTGCCTCAGTTTCCTCATCTGTAAAATGAGTTGAAGAAAAGCCTAACTGGGGTCACACAGAGTTGGGCATGACTGAGAAATGACTGAGCAAACAACACATAGAAGATAGAAACTGGCTCTCTGATCACTCCACCTTGCATCTGTTGCCCTTCTTGGTTTCAAGTTCATAGAACAAGACTCCCCGACCCACTCCCATTTTCCTGCCTCTTTTTATGCCTTGTCCGTTAGACTGTAAGCTCTTTAAGGATAGGCACTCTCTTTTTACTAATTACATCCCCAGTACTCAGCACAGTGCCCAGGCCCCTAATAAATGTTTATTGGATTGAATTGAAAGACAAGACACTAAAGGAAGTGGGAAAACAGGGCACTAGCACAGAGGAGAGACAACGAGTGTATAGTCAAGACCAAGTATTGCAGTTAATGGAAAAGGAGGAATTGAATTGACTCCTGGGTCCTCTTTAAAGAGAGATTTTCATAGGGATTTCCACTTCATCCTCAAGTCCTCCAGTTGTATGGACAAACTGAGGGTACTGACAAGGTAGGTATGTGTACCAAAACTGAAACATTGGCATCATGATGAGTTGGCTGATAATGGTCTTGTCTTAGAGGGTGGACTGGAGTGAAGCAAGATGGTGGTAGAGTTGGTCTTGAAAATGATCAAAATGACATCACTTAGGTGGGAGTCAAGGTACAGTGTGTCTGAATGGCCAATCAGACCAATATGTGCTTAGAAGGCTCTACCACAGGTTAGACACAAGTAGTCCATATGAATAATCCATATGATGTTAGAGTATAAACCCAGCAGTGCCTAGAGCTTGAACTGTTTATTTGACTCCTCATTACCAGAGGCCAGGAAGAGACAGTATCCCTCAGGTTTGATGACTATTTCACTACTGTGCAAATAACTATACCCATCTTACTCAATCGTGGGTGCTATGGACTAGATCATTTTTTTAAATTTTATTTTAGTTTGCATCATTCATTTCCACAAGATTTTGAGTTACATATTTTCTCCCCCTCTTTCCCCCACCCACCGCCCCAAAACAGCCATCCC
>CM053580.1:192812927-192833838 GCA_028627135.1 Pseudochirops cupreus | reverse complement strand
TTTCTGGAGTTCTTTTTGGGAGTGATAATAATTTACATTTTTGTTTGAAATTTAGCATGTCAGCAGTTGGACATTGTTGTCCTCTTCTGAGTATGTGTTTTGATCTTCCTTGTCAGCATGATAACTTTCTATAGTCCAATTCATTTTGGAACAGTGCATCCTCTACCCCAGGAGCAGGGTTCATTTTTAAAAGTCAAAAAATACGTTTGAAAATGATCAAACAAAACAACAAAAATGAACTGGATAACAGCCAAACTGTTGCTGAACCAGGGCCATCCAAGGTTGTGAGCAGTCACCTCTTCTGGGTCTTGTGGCCTCCTGTTGGCTTGCTAGGCCACAGACTGTTGTTGGCTTGCCCAGACCCTGCCTACACTGAACTATGCTCCCCTTTTATCTGAGTAAGACAGATCTTTCCTGACAATCTTCTAAGTTATTCTGGCCTGGAAAATCGTTTCAGCCCTTCTTTTTGTTTGTTGTATCACTCTATAATTCATTTCAAGGCATTATTTTGTAGTCATTTAATCTCTCAGTGCTTTAAGACACTGTCTATGATTATAAGTCATACAAAAGCTATCAACTTGATTGGTAGAGGGACTTTGCTCATATGGGAGTACCCTATACCAAATAAATTACAGGTTTAGTTGCTATCCCAAGGACACAGTGTATTCCTTCCTCTAGTGCAGATAACAATCCATATATATTTTCTTATCCTGTGACATTCTTATCCAGCCCTTTCTGTGAATCCTTCATAAAGTATCTATCTAATGTACTGAAAAACATTTTTTAAAAAAATTTCATGCATACTAGTGTAATAACAATGAGTCTGTATGTCTATTTTTCTTTGCTCTTGTTACTTTTCTGGCCATATTATACATATTATTGAAGATGTTTTTTGCATAATTTCTTATTCGTCAGGCATTACTGATAATATATTGCCTCTTACTTACACTCAGCATATTTCATTCCATTGCTTTGGACAGGACAGGGAATTTCATACAACTCTAATTCTTCTCTAGTGTAATGCCACACATGAGCTGCTTTCCAGAAGTATGCTATTGAGAACAGCTTTTAAGTTTCTGATTACACAGTATAGTGAACACTTGATTCTAGCAGTTATCAACCTGTGGGTCGCAACCCCTTTGGGGTCAAATGACACTTTCACAGGGGTCACAGAGGTCACCTAAGACCATCAGAAAACACATATTTCCAATGGTTTTAGGAACCAAGACACCACTCCTCTATCTGTCTCCAGGAGGATCTACCCACATGCAGTATTAAAGGGCTGTGGCATTAGGAAGGTTGAGAACCACTGCTCTATTCCATAACAAATCTTAGCAAAACATTCACAGTAAATCAAGGTACAGCATTCACAATGTTGCAACTTATCACAGAAAATCAAAATATAGCATTCACAACAACTTATCACAGAAAATGGCCACGTAGTTTTCACTACAGTGGTCACAAAATTGTGAACAATGAATAATTTAGTAACTCAAGCATTCAATCATTTCAATCATTCAATCATCCTTCAGGAGGTTTACCTCCTTAAGGGACACAAAGTACAATAGTCAAAGTTCTCCACTCATGGGGCGCACTAAGTTAACTCAATCAGTCACTTATTCAGTCATCAATCACTAAGTGCAATCATTTAGTCAATCAGTCATTCAATCAATTCAATCATTCTTCATCATTCACTATTCAGTCATCAGAAAATACACAAGCTCTCCACCTCTAAGTCACTAGTAAATTATAATTTCTCTGTCAGTACACAGTATCCAAGTGAAGTCTTTTTTCAGCTTGACTTGGGGTAGTCTCTAAGATTCCCTGGATCCCCTTCCATGGTCTCAGATCCTACCTGGATTCACCAAAATGTCACCTGGGTTCAAAGGCAGACAGCTCCCAGGTCTTTGTCTACCTCTTTGTGCAGATCCTGCTCCACACTGAATTTCACAGTGTCCAGTACACCTTAAATCCTTCATAGCCTTTGCTCCCAGGAAGTCAAGGCTTAACAAAGCCACAAACAGGTTCATACAAAGTCCCAGCATCACAGTCATGCTTCCTCAGTGTTCTGCAGCTCTGGCTGGCCCTCAGAAATCCTTAGCAGCCTCAGCATCTCTGGCTGGCCCTCAGACTCAGCAAAAGTTTCAACTGGTTCCCAGAATCAAAATCACTTCATCCAGGTTCTCCAAATAAAAATCATTCTCTTCAGCCTGTTGGGGGGAGGGGCAGGAACCTTTCCTCTTCAGCCTCCCAGGTCCTCTTCAGTTTCCCTCGTGGCAGCAGCTTCTGCCTCTAGGAAACTTGCTCCAAGAAGATCTGACTCTCCCTCTCTGGGTTTTTCCCTATATACATTATTACATTAGCTTCCTGTTTCAGCCAACCCCTTCCTGTTACATCAGCAACAGGGATTCATACCTTCTGTTTTTTATTAATTACTAGGTGCTGAGGACCTGTTACCTTTGCCAATACAAATGGATCTTCAAATTCAAATTACATTACCATTACATCTAGTGATAGTATTCTATGATTTTCTGTCATATAGTACCATTGGGGGAATATAGGTCTTAACAAGACTGGCGTTAGTGTCAGTGAACAACTTGGGCAAATTGGAAGAACTGTGATTCAGACCAAAATTATATTCCTAATGAATAGGTCTGGCCACCTCTGTCCTCTGCTTAAGAAACTCATTCCTATTTTTAGGAGAAAATGCAAACTCATGTTTGTTATTTAAAGTACTTCACAATTTGGGTCTACTTTGTCTTTGCAGGCTAATTCTATATTATTCTCCATCACACATACGAGTTACATTTGCTTACCTGTTATTTTCCCCAATGTAATACAAACTCCTTGAGGCTAGAGATCATTTTATTTTTGTCTTTGTATACCCAGCCCCTTGAGGAATACCTGGTATATGGTAGGTGTTTAATAAATGCTTCTTAATTGACTGATTATTTATATCAAATTATTTTCTAACACATTAAATATATTTGTCAACACATCTTGTTACTCTAATAGATTGGTCCTACAAACTAGAGACTACCATCTCTCATCTTTGTATCTTTAGCAAACACAATCCCTTACACATAATCAGTCAACATATATCTATTAATCACTCAATATATACTTAATAAATGATTGTCAAAGTGATTTGACATCACAATTCCATTTTCTATCCATGAATCTCGACAAAAATAGGAAGCATTAGATTGTCTCCAGAGGTAGTATTTAGAAAATCAGAAAGGGAATAGTTATAAAAGGAAGTCCTAGGGTATTAGACAGTTTTGATCCCTCAGTTTGAGGGATCCCAGAATTTCATTGTGCTATGGTAGAAATACCCTAGACCAAGAAAAGAAGCCTAAGCCTGAATTAGTTTTCACTCTTAGTGGTTGTGGGTCCCTTGAGGGCCTTTAGAACTAAGGCAACCAAATTTTGAAAAATATGACAAGCCATATTGATTAAGTTTTCTAACACTCCAATAAACTGTAGTTATGCTTGAAATAGAACATAAGAGATGCCCTAGGCTCATAAAGATGCTTTTTGATGATTGAGGCTATGACCTGTGTCTAATTGGAATGACAGACATAATTTATTTATGAAAGCAAAAATGGAATTTGACCTTGACCAGTGGTAATGTCTCTTTCCATAGTGCAAGAGACCTTCTGATGCCCTCAAGTTAGAAATGTATTGACAGATGATTATGAGCTAATTTTAAAGCTTATATTTTTAAAAGATCAGTCTCATGTGATAATGATAACAATCAAATTAGAGGCAGCATAGTATGCTAGAAAGATAATTGATTCAAGAATTACAAAACCTGGGTTCAAGTCCCAGATATGATCATAGTGATTTTGATGCTAAAGAAGTCACTTCAAAGCTTTAAGCATCATTTTTTTTTAACATGTGCAAAATGGAAGAAGAATAATATTTATAGTATTTCATGAGGCTATTGTGAGGAAAGCCCATTGTAGACCCTGAAGTTTATAAATGTGAGATGTTATTTTTGCTATAATCTACACTCCCTTAAACACAGTGGGAAACAGATTTGCTTTAAATGAATGTTTGGTGAATGAAAGAGCTTCATGCAGACTTTTTCAGATAGTGTGGCTGTCACAGTCCAGGGATTGCCAATTTTGCACAGCCCAGAGTAGAGTCAGGTCTCAGGGTTTGTTAGAGAGTGGGCTAGGGTACAGATGTTCTTAATATACCTGTAACATACTTTTCACCCACGAATAACTTCAGAGGCAAGCTCTGTTCCCTTCATACAGAAAGTGATGATCATGAGAATAGACTGCTTCTATCAGAATATTCTCTCCTCAGAAGGTGAAGTCCAAATGAGAAAAAAAAATTGTGGTTAGAGTAGTATGGGTTGGGTTGGGTGGAAAAAAAGATGGTACAATGATTGATCTGTTTCTCAGAGAGTAATAACTAATCATCTTCCACCATTTTCCATCAGAGGATCTGCTTAGCTTCAACTTCATGGAACACCATGCCCCCCATGCTAGGTAGTGGCTCCTACAATGATTTTAAGTTTTCTTTTGTGTGTTATATTCCCCCCTTTCCTTAAGCTCTTTGAGGGCAGGCTCTGTCTCTTTGATTTGACACTACTGCTCTTTAGGTATCTTTCCTAAATCTTTTTCAGAATGTTTAACACACCAATGACTCAGAGATCCAATTGCTACCCCTCATGTGTGTTTAATTTTGTATACATAAAAGAGCTATACAAATGTCATGTTTCATTATTATCTGAAATATTATCTATTATGATAGAATTGTAAAAGTTAAATACTCTTTAAGTGAAGTATAATTTTGCATGGCTTTCATATACTCATTCATTCAGAACTTTCAAGAGTTCCATATGTGATTCATTTTTTTTTCAGGATAGTATACCTTTAGGTATGATGGCCCACAGATGTGTGTATGGAAATGTTTGAAATGGAGATATTTCATTGAAAAAAAAAGAATTTAGGAAAGAGTCTACAACAGTGGTATCAAAATAAAATAGAAATGGATCCCTATAGACTGTATATTGTCATAGAAGATCACAATTTAATATTATCTATATTGTATTTCATTTTTATTCATTTTTTGAACATTCCTGATTGCATTTTAATTTGGTTTGGGTTGCACTCTGGCATTTTGTGGGCAACATGTGATTCTTCAGTTTAATACCACTGTTCTAGAGAATATTTTGTAAATGATGGGGCTAGTGATAAAGTATAACATAATTTTCTATCCCATACCAGTATGTTAAATGGTAAAGTAGGATCTTTAGTGCTTTGCTAAATCCTACAGGGTTTTTCAGACTTGGAGTCCTTTTTCTGCTAGTGATAGGTTGAATTTGGTTGATCTCATGAGATCAGGATTTCTTAGATGTAATAGGAATGGTTAGTTGTCCATAGCTGAAGAGGATTAAGATGATATCACTATGTTGGAGTCAATGTACAGTGTGTCTGAATATGGTTGATTGGGCCAATATAAACTCAGAAGGTTCTACCACACGTTGGGAACATAGAGTCTATGTAAACATTTGGAATAGAGAAGTCTCTAAATTGGCAGATCTCACATTTCCTTTGTGCTACTACAATTTTGGCTTGCGTATAGAACAGAGCACCTTTTTGTTGATGACACACCATGCTGGATGGTCCTGTGCCAGCGTATCCCGTATTTCAAAATCAATTCCAAAGTTCTTCAAAGAGAACTTGAGAGTATCCTTGTAACATTTCTTCTGACCTCTAAGTAAGAGCTTGCCTTGTGTGAATTATCTATTAAATAGTCTTTTAAACAAACATAAATTTGGCATTTGAACAACACTGCATTTTCTGCAGTAAGGGTTGAATGCTTGGCGGTTCAGCTTGAGAAAGGACCTCAGTGCCTAGTACCTTATCTTGCCAGGTGATCTTCAGAATCTCCCTAAGACAATTCAAATGGAAATGATTCAGTTTCCTGGCATGGCACTGGTAGACTGTCCAGGTTTCATGGGCATATAACAATGAGGTTAGTACAGTGGCTCTGTAGTCTTTCAGTTTGGTAGTCAGCCTAATACCTCTTCTTTCTCATACTTACCTTCAGAGCCCAAACACTGAGCTACCTCTGGCAATGCATGGGTCAACTTCATCATCTATGTGTATATACTTGGAAACTATGGTACCAAGCAATGGGGCTAAATCCAATTGGATAGCCACAGAAAGTTCAACACCAATATGGTGAACACATGGAAGAAGAGGACCACATGCTGCCCAAGGAGGGTGGAACAAACCCAGGTTGGAAAAACAGAACAGGCAAAAACTTTCATGCCAATAAGTATTGGAATCTAGACCATGAGTAGCACAGTGCCTGGCTTATAGTAAATGCTTAGTAAATGCTTATTAATTGACTGATTATAATTACTACTCAAACTCTCAGGGTTACTGTGGAGAAAGTGCTTTTAACTATTGAGAACAATGTGAATATAAGCTGTTAATATAAACTGGAAAATACCTTGGTGGTGAGGAAAAAATAAACTCTAGTTATCACTGGGAGATAGGAGGGGGTCACTTACATCTGTTAATCCTGTATATATTCTATTAATCCTTGACATCATTAACTAAACAAATGCCATTTTACAGAGATCAAAACGCATTTCAACATTGTGACAATTTCTTTATGTGTAATATATTTTGATAATCAATTGCATCTTTAAAGAAGACCTTCAAGGGGTTGGCTAGGTGGCACTGTGAATAGAGCACTGGCCCTGGAGTTAGGAAGAAGACCTACTCTGGAAAAAGCAAAAGCAAAATTATTTCACCAATAATATGTAGGTAGAAGATACACACACACACACACACACACACACACACACACACACACACTATCCAATAAATTAAACACGCTTTTCAGAGTTTATTGAATCCCTAGAGTGTTTTGTAAATGACTAAGTAAATATTTATTTATAAAATTATACAAATTCAAATAAGGATTGATCAGAGTATCCAAAAATATGAATATTAGATAATGAATTAGATAAATGATAATCAAAAAAAATAATGAAAAGTTGAACAGTAGTCAAGAATAATGTTTAATACAGTGATTTCCAAAGCAGACATTTCTAAAATAACATGGGCTAAATTTTATTTACTACCAAGTCATGTCTGCACTGAGAATATTGATTTAGGAAGGTCATGGATTTTATTTTTCAGGTCACTAGAAGACCACTTACTGTTGCAGATTCTAAAGAGCTAACAGACATCTCAAAACATCAAATTTACTACCAGGCAGTGACTAAGGGAACACACTGAGAAATGGAGTTCAATATTTTCCAATATTTCTATTACATGAATTGTTGGTAAGTAAAATAAAGTAAAGAAATTTTCAGGGAGACTCAGAGATAAAAAGCTATCGTACTCATTTTCCTTTTATGTGGTATCAAGATATTGAGACATCTATAATCCTAAAGAGTATTAAAGACTGATTCCAAAGTCTATTACTAAACATTGACCCCTAAAGTCAAGACTGGGGATGGGGAGAAGACTTAGAATAAGTTGCTAAAATAATTGTGACTATAGATAACATGAAAATCTAAAGAAGTTTCATAGTAAAATGATTTTTCTTCATAAAATTCTATCTACTCATCTATTGTTAAGTGTCCTAGATGCAGAAGGACCTTGAAACAGTCATTAATCTCAACAGGGTCAGAAGATGGCTTTGCTTTGTTTTAGAAATCACACACAATTTATTTTTACTCAAAATTTTTTTCTTGACTTCTCTCTTTCAAAAACAAAACAAAACAACAAAACAAAACCAGAGAAGTGATTGTGAAGGCTAAGGTAAAGGAGAGAATCAACTATGACTAAAGTTTGAAAACCAAAGGACTTGGAGACTCATGATATCATAACATGATTGTAGGATTCAACTCTCAAGGTACTTATACTCAATGGGTTCATATAATAAATACACGGGTAAGGAAAAAAGAAAGAATTTGAAGACAGAGAATACTAATAATAGTGAATAATGGGAGGCTTCAAGGAGAAGGTGGCATCAAATGGAGCTTTGAAAGAAACCAAGGCTGTTAAAAATGGGGTTCATTCCAAGAATGAGGAACAGTTTGTGCAAGGGGAGATTAAATGCAGAATATCCTGGGAAAAAACAGTCTAGTTTGACTGGAATATAGGATGCCCAATAAGGGGCAAGGATATTGAAAAAGTAGACCAGAACCAGATTGTGGAAGGATTTAAATATCAACCTGAAGAGAAAATGAAGATTATAGAGAAAATAGAGACTTACTTAAATTTAAAGGAAGACCAGAGAATGAGATTTATGCCTCAGTACTACTAATTTAGCAGGTGTGGAAAATGATTGAAGAGAGGAGAGATTTAAATCAGGGAAATCAATTAGGAAGCTATTACAGCAGCTCATTTGAGAAGTGGGTGAGATCCTTAACTAGGGTAGTAACCATTTGAGTAGAGGAAAAGGAAAAGGCATGAGAAACATTGTGCAAAGTATGATAGAAGAGATTTGACAACTAATTAAATTTGAGTGATGAAGAAAAAAGAAGGGTTGTTATGGGAATCTGAAGATCTTCCCTGCCCCTAGGCCCTTTGCTAGAGTGGCTACATGACTCTGAGAACCTTCCCTGATTTGAAAGAATACTCTGTGCTCTAATAGGCTGAATGTGGTCACGTGGAGCCTGTGGCAGGAGGCTTGTTCTTCAGGAATGCCCACACCTTATTACTTTGTGATTAGGCAGTGGGTCAAGAGGGCTGTGACATTCTCTGATGCAGGAGAAGGCTATATATACCCTGATGTGAAGTTTTGCTTTGGGGCTCACTTTGGAAAGAGTTGTGTGATTTGGTCTGAGGAGACTCTGGGAAGCCGTTGAGCCCCCCGGCTTTGAAAACCCAGATGTTGATGCTTCCCTCTCTGGTAACTGACTAAGTATGGATGTAATGGTCAGACGGCTAGAAGCCTGTCTACTGATCTGTTTCTCTGTCTGCTTGAAACTTCTACTTGTAACTTGTGTTTTGTGTTCTGTTTGTATTCTCTGAGGTTCGGGGTGCTGACTTTTTCCTCTGAACTAGGTAAATGATATGTGTTTGATTAAAGTGAGATTGTTAACCCATTTTGAGTTGCTTTCCTTTAGAAAAGCAGATCTAAGAACTTGTGCTAGCAGCCATCCTGGGTATGCTAGGGTGCTTGCTGAGACAAGGGTCAAGGATGACACTGTGCTTGTAAACCTAGGTGACTAAAAGAATGACTATGCCCTGAACTGAAGAAAGGAAGTTTGAATGAGGGAGGAGGATTATGGAAATGGACAATTAGCTCCATTTTGGATGCAAGATTCTGATCCACCACCTACATATAGTTGCTAATATGGGGGTAGAGTTCAAGAGAGAGAGATTCAGACTGAATATACAGATGTAGAAGGCATCTGAAGAGTGACACAACTTGAATCTGTACAAACAGATAAACCTACTTATTGAACAAATATATAAAAATATTACAATTGTTTTCTCTATTTTTAGTCATAGTCATACTGAGCACTTACTCTGATCATGTGATGCTGTCCAACAATTGATCTAGCCACACTAATATTTTTTTTTCATTTTAAAAGAAGGACATTTCCTTTTCATTTAAAAAATGGTGATTTAATAATCCAGCTTTGTGATTTATTGAGGAATTCCAAGAGGGGATTTTTATATTTTTGCCTAGTATTTTTTGAAGTTGTTTTTAATGTTAAATGAAAGCATGATCAAAGAAGACCTGGATTTCTGCTGGCAGGACTATATTTTACTCCTAATCCATTTCAATCCGCTCCAACCTTTTAAGCCTGGCAGAGAAGTCTGGGTATTAGCTGCTAATTAAACAGCAATGTCTTCCAAATGTAAAAGGTAATGACTTGGAATCCCACACCCATTAGAGGCTTCAGACCTTCTTTGAACCATCAATTTGTGATCACAAAACTTACATATTTTCCGGAAATGCCCTACAGTGTCATAGAAAGTTTGGCACTCTCCAATGTTTGTACTTAGAACACAGACGCTGAATGACAAGTATGTAAAGGGAAGTCAAGAAATCGGCTCATAAATGTTCATATTGTGTTTCGCATGATTGTGATGATCCCCAGAATTCGTTAGGTATTAATAAATGCAGCTTTCAATGGGAATAAGGAACTCTCGCTTTCCTTGACTTTGGTTGAATTAAATCAGAGCAATATAATACCCGAGGTACTATTTAATTTAAAAGAAGAATGGGGGGAAAAAAAAACATCTTGACTGGGGTCCTTACCATTAGAGAAAGATTTATTTGCTTAAAAAACAGCTAGAAAATCATGTTGATGATGTGAGTGCTTAAGGAGAGTGGGAAACTTCCTTTGACTGGAAATAGTCTAAGAATCTTTTCTAGGTACGATGATTCATGCTGTTTCAATGCATAACATTTTCTGTGTCAGGGCAACCTATTCTGAAGTATGAAGTGCTTTTAAACAATAAAGTGCTCTTCTGCTATGGACAAAACATCAAATACTACTTGTTTTGCAGGCAAAACTTATGTTCTAAACCAGAGGTGGGGAACCTGTGACCTTGAGGCTACATATAGCTGTCTAGGTCCTCAAGTGTGGCCTTTGACTGAAAGAGTCACATTTGAGTACCTCGAGGGCCACATGTGGCCTCGAGGCTGCAGGTTCTCCACCCCTCTTCTAAATCAAACTATAAAATAGACTGTCTGAGATATTAGTATGTTATACACAAAAAGAAAACCAATCATTCATTAGGGTGCCTGACTCATCTGTTCATCCCCTACAGTGTACCTGGTAATTATCTTGTATTAACTATTCCTTTATTTGAAAAATGGGAATTAAAAAAAGAAAACTGTGATTTTGTGAGGTGTGCAAAGGAGTTCTTTCTGGTCCATGCAAATAGACCTGTCTGCGTTGGTTTAAAAAAATGTAACAAGTAGAAGGCAAGGCAGCAGAAGCATGCTGGTTTCCAAGTTTAGTGCTATTTATTTGGGTTACCCTTTAGTGTAATCCTTGGTTACAAGAACACTTGTAATTACTTAAATGATGTAACTTGGGCAAAGAAGCTTTCTCCATGCTATCACAGCTCTCTTAACTCAGTTTGGCAGGCAGAAAACTGTAGTTAGGGCCCAGACCCTAAATTCCAAACTTTTGAACCATATCCAGGAGAGACTATGCATCTGCCTTTGTGCTAACTGGGAATTCTTCCTTCTACTTTTTTTTTTTTTTTGGCAACAGCCTTTATTTATTTGGAAGCTATATAACTTTTTTTGTACATTACCTTCAGAGAGAAAGTGATTATTCTTAGCACCAGAAATTGTGTGACTATAGGATGAGGCACACTAGCAAAGGTTAGTCAATGTGCTGCTAGATTGACAGAAGATGTTGGGGAGAATGAGGGCAAAGACTTTATAAAACCCTGCCTCACTTAAATCCAATTTACACATGGGTAAAGACATCATCCTGTGATGTCGTTTGTCCTCTTCAGAAACAAAGGCGAAACAACAACATTTGATTGGTTGATATTCCAAATATATTGACCAGAATCAACATGGATAGATAGTTTTATAGCAAGCAATGATAACCAGCATTTATCTATACATCTATATCTATATAGATAGATAAATAGATAGGTAGATAGATAGATAGATAGAGATAAAGATAGATAGATAAATGATAGATGGACAGACAGACATATAGATAGAGATAAAGATAGATAGGTAGATAGATAGATATAGGTTTGCAGTGCACTTTGCATATATAACCATGTATATAAAGGTAGATGGAGAGAGAGAGAGAGAGATAGGTATATAGATGAGAGATAGATAGGTAGATGATAGAGAGATAGAGAGATAGAGATAGAGAGATAAGGTAGATAGGTAGATAGATGATAGATGAGAGAGAGAGAGAGAGAGATAAATATATAGAGATAGATGATAGATGATAGATAGATAGATGAGAGATAGATAGATGAGAGATAGATAGATAGATAGAGATAGATAGATACATAGATAGATAGATGATAGATAGATAGATAGATAGAGATAAAGATAGATAGAAATATAGAGAGTGTGGAAAGGACCTTGTTCACATTGGCTAATTTTAACCTCACAACAAGCCTGTGATGTCACTATTGCAGGTGTTATTACCTCCCCCATTTTACAGATGAGGAACTGAGGTCCAGATAGGTCAGATGACTTACTCATTTTTATTGGAGCACCACACAGATCCTTGGCAGTTTTGCTAAACAGAGCCTGTGGCATGCTTTGAAGTTATATGAGTTAAAGAAAGGTTTGCTTCTGATGCTTACTTCTTGGGTGATCTTTGAGCAAGTCACAAATTCCTTAGACCACAGCTTCCCATCTGTAAAATGAGTAACAATGACCAAATATCCCCTGAATTCCCTGGCTAACTGAGATCACAGAGCCAGCGGCCAGCAAAAGGAACAAATGAAAAAGGAAAAACAGAGCAGAACACCATCCCCTGGCTTGTGCTGGCTCTTTGTTCAACAGAGGTTGTTAATAGCTTGGTGCAAAAGATGAATTATCCTGATAGCTAACATTTATATAGGTTTGCAGTGCACTTTGCATATATACCATGTATTTTATCAGTGACCCTGTGAAGGAGCTGCTAGTGTTCCCCTTTTTACAGATGAGAAAACTGAGGCACACTAAAGTTAAATTACTTCTTTAAACAATTTAAAAGATAATATGTTCTGGGGTAGGATTTGAACTCAGGTTTTCCTTTTTCCAAGTCCATCACTGTATCTACTTACCCTTCTTGTAAGGAAGAGGTTGTCTATCAGTTTTACTACAAAAGATGGTACTACAGAGTAGCAGACATAAAGAAACAGGACTGCCTAATACTAGTAGTGGGTAACACAGAGCAACTTATCTAGAGGTGTGTGGAAAGCAGAGACATTCAGGAAAGGGGATGTCCATTAGCAGATGTCATTAAGCACTGAGTCAACAGAGTAGAAAAAAAGAGAGAGAGAATAGGATGTAGAGACCAGAGTTCGGTCAAGAAAATAACTCGTTGGATGATATTACCAAAGGAAATTTATGGCCTTGGCACTAGTGATGTAACTTTCCATTCCTATTTGTATGTCACAGTCACCATGTGTTCCTATCCATGGTATGTGTGGTAAAAGACTGTTTTGATTTATCTGCCATAGTTTTTAATTAGATATCTTTTGATTTGAATGAATATGTCTACTGGTTGGTAACCAGAAACACATCAGTGGGACTTGGGGTGTTATAGTTTTGAGTGGATGCTGACCCATATTGCCAATGTGCCTTGAACATGCAATAGTATTCAGGTGAGTACACATAAGATAGGAGATCCCAGTTATATAAATGTATATCTGTGTAAATTTGTAAGACTATATGCAATAGAAGATCCCCAATACTTAAGATTTTGAGTAATGTTTACAGGTTACATGGAAATAATAAGGGATTTCTATTATAAAATTACCATTAAAATAGAAATTCCAAAATCATTAGTACCTGCCACATTTGCTCCAATGACATAATACCGGAACGATCAGATAAAAAGCAAGAATTTTAATCAGCAAGATGCTTTGTATGTGATGTCAAAGAAATGGTTTGAGTGTTTGTTATCACTGAATTTTCTAAACTGACACATTAATGTGACTAAGTGCTGACACAATTTGGTCTTCTCATTTTTAAAGTGAGGTACATATGTATTAAATATATGCTGTTGTTCAGTTGTTTCCTGACTCTTCATAATCCCTTTTGGGGTTTTTTTGTGAAAGATACTGGAGTGGTTTGCATTTTCTTCTGCAGCTCATTTTACAGATGAAGAAATTGAGGAAAACAGGGTTAAATGACTTCTCCATGGTCACACAGCTATTAAGTGTCTGAGGCCAGATTTAAACTCATGCAGATGAATCTTCCTCACTCCAAACCTGGCATTCTATCCACTGTGCCACTTAGCAGCTCACTGAATATTTAGTACATGTTTAATATTGGCTTTTAATCTTACTCATATCAAATTTTAAAGCAATCTGAAATATGTTCCTCCTTTTATCGTGATTAGATATTTCACCCTGAATAATGCTCATTCCTTTCTTGAACATAAAGCAACCATATAAGAAAGGTTGGTTTTCAGAAAAAAATAGAGTATAGTTCACACTTAATGCAAAGTATAGAGTACATTGAATAAACTCCTATCTCTTCTTACATCCTCATTTTTAAGAGTTTATGAGAGTTTTAAAAATAAAAATTGAGAAGAGTGTCAAGTTAATTCATGTTGAAAGATGCAGTCCGAAAAAGACAGCATATTTGCCCTTTTGCCTTTATTTCACTTGATTTTCTTGTCAGAATCATAGAGTATACTCTGGATGTCTTTTTATGCTCCTAGGTAGGAGAAAAATAATCCCCATTGCCTATGTTCCAATGCAATCCTTAGAGGGATATCCTCTTGATAGAGGTCAAAGAATGAAAGAGGGAGGAGCCAGAGTAATATAGTTACTATACTTTTCCTGTTGACAATGACTCAATAAATATTCAGAAACTAATAATTCTTAATAATATCTTTTGGTGAGATTGCATAGGATGCTACATACAATAGCATAGTTATAGTAACTTCAAAATATTTATTGAATTGAATGAAGCATATGTACCTGTGGGATGGGAGACTCTCTAGTGAGCTGTTAGAGAGCTTCTATGGTAATTCATCTCAATGAATACGTTAAATATTCTTTTAGTTTCAGGGAAGAAATAACACTTGATAAAATAAATCTCAAAACAAAATATCTCTTAGATTTAAAAACCTTTTACTTGATATTTTCCATTTAAGAAGCAACATATATCATATAAGAGAGCTGACTTCTGTAAAGGCAAGCAGGAGCAGCTTTCCAGAGGACTGCTGTGGTGTACAGCTTTAAGGTTCTGATCACATAGTATAGAGAACTCTTTATTTATTCAGCAGTAAACTAAAGCAAAACATTCACAGAAACCAAAGTACAGCACTTACAGGAGGTTATAACTTAACAACTTATCACTAAAGTGATCACATAGTTTTCACCAAAATGGCCACATAGTTTTAAACAAAAGATAACATTCAATAAATCCTTTACTCAATCATCCTTAAGGAGCAAGCCTCCTTGAGGGACACAAAGTACAAAAGTCAAAGTTCTCCACCCCTAGGTCACATTGTCTTAATCTCTCAGTCCAAAAGTATTCTTTCTTCTGATTGGAGATTAGTTTCCAATCATCCTTAACTCAGTCATCCTTAAGAGGTACAAGGAACAGAATACAAAGTTCTCCCACCCCTAGACCACAGTAAATCATGATCTTCTCAATCAGCATTAAGTACCCAAAGAGAGGTCTTTTCATCATGACTTGATGGCTGGGTCTCAGATTCCATGGTTCCTCTTCCATGGTCCCAGCTTTTGCCTGAATTTACCCAACTGTCACCTGGATTCAAAGGCAGACAGCTCTCAGCTCCTTGTCCAGCTTCTTGTCCAGTTCCTCATCCAGCTCCTTGTCTAGTTCCATATTGAAGCTCACAGTGTCCAGTCCACCTCAAGTGCTTCACAGTTTTTGTTTCTGTTAAGACAAAGCATAACAGAGCCAAAACAACATTCATACACATTGCTGGCACCATCATCAATTCTCTATCTGCCTGTGAAATCATCTGTGTTGGTAGAAGGGATTCTTTTACACAGGACAGGGCCATTTCTTGACTCTAATACATCCTTTCAACACAGCAACTTGTATGGGTATCTTTGTTGAACAGAAAGTACTTCAACATTTAAAAAAACAAACCCCTTCCCCCCCAAAAAAACTCATGATTTCAATGGCGGGGGGCTACTCTTCCATGATTGAGAAAATGGTTTCATGAGGTTTTTATGGCACAAAAATTCATCATCTAATAGTCAATCTTAATTTGCTGGATCTTTCCAAGTTTTGCTAGACTGACAAGTGTCAGAAGCTGGATTTGAACTCAAGTCTTTCCAACTATAGGCCTAGCACTCTATTCACTATGCCACCTAGTTGCCTCTTCATGTTTGTCATTATATCCTTAACATTCAGCACTGTATCTGTTATGCACTGGGCCATCAAGGTGTGTTGAATTTGTTGAGTAGTAATCTAAGCCACACCCACTAAATGTGCAGATTTTCCAGTCTGTCCTGGGCCGTCTTACCTTCTAACCCCTCAATACTACCTCAACTGATAAATTCATTAGCTTCCATAAGTTCTATTGTCATCCCTGTGCTGATAATTCCCAGATATAAATATTTAACTTTTTGCCTGTTTCTTGAGTTGTAGTTTCATCTTACCAACTGCCTTTAAGACATCTTGAACTGAATGTCCTCTAGGCAACCCAAACTCAACAGATTCAAAGGAGAACTCATTATCTTTTCCACAAAACCTTCCATTTTTCCAAACTTGCTTCTTATTGTTAGGGGTTTCACCATACTCCCAGGCACCCATGCTTGTAATTCCAGTGTCATCCTCCCCTCCTTTCTTACACTGCCTCCACAGACCTAATGTGTTGCAAAGTCTTATCATTTCTACCCTTACAACATCCTTTGTATATGCACCATTCCGTTCACATAGCCACCACCCTAGTGTATGTTCGTATCATCTCAATCCTGGACTATTGCAATAGCCGGCTGGTTAATCTCCCTGTCTCAAATCTCTCCCCTTTCTAATACATCTTTCATTCACTTTTCAATCTTTTTTAGTGAGGCTGGTGACATTACACAGCCCTCCCTCACTTAAATCCAATTCACTCTCAAGTCAAGGCATCACCTTCCTGATGCTATAGTCCTCTTCAGGAATGAAGGACAAACAATAATCTTTTTTCTTAAAGTATAACTCTGACCGTGTCATCTCCCTACTCAATAAACTTCAGTGGCTTCAGAGTTACATTTCATCATTTAAAGTCTTTCTGAACCTGGCCCCTTCATACCTTTTGAGTCTTCTTTCATATTATTACCTTCTTTGATTACTTTTGTACAGTTCCTTGAATAGGAATATCTCCTAATTCCGTATCTTGTCACTATTGCCAGAAGTTCTATTCCTGCTCACCTATATCTTCTGACTTTCTTGTTTTCCTTCAAGACTGATCACATTCCATCCTATAGATCACGTCTATAAGAGGCTTTATTAGTCTTATTCCTTCTAGTGCCTTACCTTGGAGATTACTTTCCATCTACTCTCCATATAATCTGTTTATAGTGCAAGTTTGTGCCATTTTCCTCCTCCATTCAAATATGAGCTACTTGAAGGAGGGGGCCATGTATTCACTTGCCTTGCTTTGTATCCTTAGTACTTAGCATGAAATATAACACCCAGGAAATACTTAATGCTTCTTCACTCACTGATTCAAATTGAATACTTTAAACTTCCTTATAGAAACCATTAAAAAAAATACATTTAAAGGGGTGATTGACAGAATAAGTTTGAGAATAAAAATACACAAAGAAATTTTTTTGAGAGAAAAGAATGAAATTAAGTTCAGGCTAGCTCTAAATAACCAGAGTGAATTGGAAGTTTCTGTTTGTGCCATGAGTGGGTCTGGGTAAATTACAGGAAACAAATAGTCTTGGTCTTAGTCCCTTAGGGAGCTATGTTGACATGAGAATGATTAGAAGCACTAAATCTTTCAGTTCCATCTACCCTGTCAGACTTTAGTGTGTCAGTTCAATGAATAAAGTTCCAAAGATAAATTTATCCTTTCTTTTAAAAGGGAAATAAAAAAGAATGAAGCAAAAATGTCATGTTGTTTTTTTTTTTTTCTGAAAGTTGTTACTTCTACCAAGGAGTAAAGAAGACAAAAGACAGGAGAGAGTAAGTACCTTTTCACTATTGACTACCTATGTGAGAGGACTCTGGCATTTTTATATTCATAGCATTCACAGATGGAGTTCTATGTTCATAGAACATTTTACATTCACTATGTTCATGTTTCTATAGGATCATAGATTCAACCCCCTCATTTTATAGAGGAAGAAACTGAGGACCAAAGAAGTTAAATGACTTTCCCAAAGTCACCTGGGGGCAAGTAACAGAGTCAAAATGTTTACAGGTGTCCATGTACTAATGCCTCCCTTCTCTCAGGATGGGAAATGAGGAATAAGTTTAGCTGGTAAATTTGGGACAATTAGATTTAGGTTAGATCCAAACACATTTGTCATCACTCGTTTAATTGTGGTAGACCTTATGTTTGGCCTTTAGAGTACACAACACACACACACACACACACACACACACACACACACACACAAATTTCCTATGTACTAAATTTTGCATTAAATTCTATAGACACAGCAAGAAAAAAAATTAAACATTATTTGCCCTCTGGAAGCTTATATTCTAATAGAGGAGATAAAATATAAAAGAAGATTCAGCTATAGAATATATAGAAAATGTGGAGGGTTCCCTAGGGCATGGCAGAAAACTAGAGAATAAGGCATTTGTGGGGTGGGGCACAGGTTAAGGGATCAGTGGAGGATGACAAGGTCTCTTAATTCTTGGGGTATAATAGACACATGGCAACTAGTCATTAGAATGAATGTGGTACTTCTAGGACTGTATTCCAAAAAGATCATACAAGTGGGAGGAGGACTCATATGTACAAAAATACTTATAGTAGCTCTTTTTGTGGTGGCAAATAATTGGAAATCAAAGGGATGCCTATCAACTGGGGAATCGCTAAACACATTATGGTATATGAATTTAATGGAACACCATTGGGTTATAAGAAATGAGGAGCAGATGGACTTCATAATAACCTGGATAGACTTATATAAACTGATGCTGAGTGAGGAGAGCAGAACCAAGAGGACTTTGTACACAATTACAGATTCATCGTATCTGTAATGACTGATTTTGATAGACTGGGCTCCTCTTAGCAATGCAACACTTTAAGACAATTCCAAAGACTCATGATGGGAGAGGCTATCCACATGCAGAGAAAGAATTACAGAGTTTGAATGTAGGTTGAGGTAAACTACTTGCTCTCTCTTTTGAGTTTTGTTTGGTTTCATTCTTTCTTTCTCTGTGTTCACTTTCTGGGTATAATTCTCCTTTCCAACTTGACTAATGCTTAATCTGAAGGTATATGTAGAACCTATATTGTATTGCATGCCACCGGGGCGGGGGGGGGGGGGGAAGGAGAGAGGAGAGGGAGAGGGAGAAAATTTGGAACTCAAGGGATTATGAAACTGACTGTTGTAAATTAAAAGTAAATAAATAAGTAAATAAATTTATTAATTTGGAAAAAAAGAAGTATACAACTAATTTTGCCAGAATGCAATGAACCCATTATGAAATAATGATCATACTACTCATACAGGTGTGTAAGCTGCTTAAAAATAAATTCTAGGGGAAATATAAAAAGAAAAAGAAATGAGGAACAGAGGAACTTCATAATAATCTGAAAGCCTTATATGAACTGCTTCTGAGTGAGGGAAGCAAAACCAGGAGAACACTGTACACAATTGCAGACCCATTTTATCTGTGATGACTAACTTTGATAGACTTGGCTCTTCTCAGCAATGCAAGGTTCTAAGACAACTCCAAAAGACTCATGATGGAAAAGGTTATCCACATCCAGAGAAAAAATTATGAAGTCTGAATGCAGATTGAAGCAAACTATTTGTGCTCTCTCTCTCTCTCTCTCTCTCTCTCTCTCTCTTTGCTACTTTTCTCTTTTGGTTCATTCCATTGGTTATAATTCTTCCTTACAACTTGACTATTGTGAAAATAAATTCAATGTGAAGGTATATGTAGAACCTATATTGGGTTACATGCTGTCTTGGTGGGGAGGGGGAGAAAAAGAAGGGGGGAGAAAATTTGGAACTCAAAAACTTGAGGAACTGAATGTTGTAAACTAAAATAAATAAATTTAAAAGGAAAATAAATAAATAGAAATTTTTTTTTAAAGAACAAAGGTGTAGGATAAGCTGTAGCTGGAGCACTACAGAGAGTAAATCACTGGCGGCTATGGAAGTTTCCAGAATTATCAACCCATAAGAAACAAGAACAAAGTGAAAAGTCAGTGGAACTCAGCTAAATTTGGGGGAGAAAAGTGGTCTGCCTGGCCTCCCCCAGGGCAAGAAAGCAGCAGAAGCAGTGGCCCTGAAGACACCTCCATGTGGCTGCTTCAGAGCTCCTGGCCTACAGATTGCAGGGGGGCCAAGCAGTCATTCAGACACTAAGTGCTCTTGCCTTAACCAGCCTTGAACAGGATCACAGTCTTGGGTGGTGGTCCTGAGGTGCATTTTCAGTGAGCCAAAGCTGGTGGTGGCTGCAGAGACTGCTCCTCCTAAAACTCTGACAGCTGGTAAAACCCCAGTGATTTGGGACAAAGCTCTCCCCTCTGGATGCAGAGTTCCACACAGCTAAAAAGTCAAGTAATTTATTGGCAAAATGAGCAGGCAAAGGAAGCAAAGAAGAACAGCAATCCAACTTTAGATTCCTTCTTTGGGGACAAAAAGGATCAAAGCATGGAACAGGAAGAAAACAACGCAAACAGAACTCCTGCACCAAAAGCTTCCAAGAAAAATGTTAACTGGTTACAGACCATAGAGGAGCTTAAGAAGGATTTTGAAAACCAAATAAGAGAAGTGGAGGAAAAATTAGGAAGAGAAATAAGAATGATGCAAGAAAATCATGAAAAGAGAGTCAACAACCTGACTGAAGAAAATAACACCTTAAAAAACAGATCAACTCAAATGGCACAAGAGGCCCAAAAAGCCAATAAGGAGAAGAATGCCTTAAAAAGTCAATTTGCCAGATGGAAAAAGAATCTCAAAAGATTTCAGAAGAGAATAATTCCTCCAGAGTTAGAGTGGAGCAAATGGAAACAAATGACTTCATGAGAAATCAAGATACTATTAAACAGATGCAAACAAATGAAAAAATAGAAAGCCATGTGAAATATCTC
>CM053580.1:192771199-192812427 GCA_028627135.1 Pseudochirops cupreus | reverse complement strand
CTAAAATCAGGCCTCTATCCATTTTTGACTTTCTGATGTTCTAAGCTGGTAATAAAAATGAGACCACAGAAACATTTCTTTAGAAATTTTATATGTAGTATTCTCTTAATTTATTTTTGAAACAATTGGCAATAAAAATATTTGCAGAATGGAGGTGATCGGAACAGTCCTATGATTAACTGAGTAAGTCCCCCAATCAAACTGGGAAGCTTAAAGGACATGGTCATTGACAATTCACAATTAGTTATGTAGATTCTTGGGGGAGGAACCACCATTTTCCCTTAGTAGAACATGGTATGATCCGGCTTACCACCTTTCCCTTTTCTTGTTCTACTTTTTCCTTCCCTCAGACTTCTATGCCAAAGTGCAGTAAGGAAGGGTAGAGAGGGTATTTCTCTTCTTCCATAGGAACAAAATACATTGGGAATGTGAAAATATTGAAAACATGAAGGAAGTATCCTTCCTGACTAGATAAGCCTGAGAGAGGAGAAATTGTTCTTTGGTATTCTAGAAATTCCTTAATGCTTTCTTTGGGCCTTCATTTTCCTTTCCTAGGCATAGATTAGACTAGAGATCCCAAGAATGGATGTTTCCCATCTCAAAGCTGACCAGAGGTATAAATCTGAGTTTGTAAGTTCTAGAATCCCTAAGCTGGAACAAAGGGTACCAGAAGGAGATGGTTTCCTTAACTGTGTATTCTTCAGGAAAAAAAAGAGAAAAGAAAACTTCTTAAAGCATATGCCAGAATGTGAAGGGATAAATCTTTGTCATGAGAGACTATGACATCTGGAACTCACCAATCCTAAATTATATTTCTGGGAGTTGTTATGATGGTACAGGTCAAATAGAATAGAAAGTATTTGTTCAGCAATTTCACAATGTGTCTTTGCCTCCTGGGAATAGCCTAAAGAGCTATTTGAATATTTTATGTCTCCTTATTTGTTCATAGATTCCTGAGTCTTTTATGTTAGGGATTTTCTGTGGTCAGTGAAATCAAGGAGGTCCTATGTCATCTATCCATATGGTGCATTGCATGTCTACAGGTTATGGAGTCTGTTTACATTTGGAGGAGTCTTAGACATGAACTTGATTCCGATTTCCCTAGAATTTTATTGAAGATTGAAACAATGAGTCAAAGAGAAAGACTGGGGTAGTCCTTATGTGGAACCCAGTTGGTGAGTTACTGGAGTTCTTAGGAGGCTTTTGGTCATGTATTCCTGATTTTTGAATATTCATCTTTTTATTGTAATACAATAACAACTTAACTTTAGAAAGATTTTGCTCAGTGTATGGGTATATACACCAATTTTGTAAATGATTCTAGAATGGTATACTTTCATCATGACAAGGATCATAAAATATTTACTTTTAATTCCACTAGCATCTATTATAGTACTTTAAATGTTTTAATCCAGATGTAGGGTTTCATCTAGGTAGGGAACTCCAGAAGTGGAAACTGCCTTCACCAACTTGTCTATAACTTATAGGTGGTTTAATGAAGAGTTGTCCAATGAATGAATGAATTAATGCATGAATGAATGAATTGATTAATTTTCACTTCAGCATCCCAGTGAGATGTCTTACAAATGTCTGCTATTTGTCAAAAGAGAGATCAGGCATAAAAATGTGTCTCAGCATAAATTCATTGTCATTATGGGTATTCCTGATTATATAGAAGCTTAGAGTACAACAGTTTGAACTTACAGAATTTATCAATCAAGCAGTTAATTTGATATAGTGTAACTGATGACTCACTTTACAAAATGTCCGTGTCCTTTCAGCCAAGTGTTTTAATAAATGTCATTCCTCATTACTTCATTTACTGCTGTGTGTGTTCCAGGAAATGTTCTCTCTCTTTTGCTCATTTATTGTTGCATTTTGAACTGTTGCCACAGCTGATTTCTCCTTCTTCCTTCAGCCCAGATAAATTTGCTCATTTCTAAAAGCCAGCAGCTGCCACAAAGTGCCAGGAAACAAAGATCTAAACAATCAGAAGCGATTGCCAGTTATCCTGCTGCAAAAATATTGGAGGGATGTGGTGATAGACGCTGATTGAGTTCTGACTTGTGTGTTCTTTTCAGCTAATCTGTTCTTGTCATTTTTCCTTTCAACATTTGGCTTTTGTACTAAACAATTAAAGGAACAAAAACCCAACAACCAAGTGCTTTGTCTTCACTTAGTCTTGCTCTTTTTAAGTATCATTTTTTTCCAATTTTGGCTTATATGTAAGTGACTATATATTTTCTATGTTTTCAACAGTGCCTGGCACACAGTAGGCCCTTATTAAATGTTTGTGGCTTGCTTGTTTACTCTCTAATAATATGGGTTCAGAGAAGGGGGCTACCTACACTAAGAGAAATTCTGCATGGAGAACTGCCATAACAATAAAATACCATGCCCAATCTCTATCCCTATCCCTCTATCCCTACATCCCTATCTATGTACTCAAATAAAGTTTTAGAATGCTAGCAGCCCCCAGTTTAGAAGAGTAGACCCAACTGAAATACCATGCCCAGTCTCTATCCCTATCCCTCTATCCCTACATCCCTATCTATGTACTCAAGTAAAGTTTTGGAACACTAGCAGCCCCCAATTTAGAAGAGTAGACCCAACTGAAATACCACGCCCAGTCTCTATCCCTATCCCTCTATCCCTACATCCCTATATATGTACCAAGTAAAGTTTTGGAATACTAGCAGCCCCCAATTTAGAAGAGTAGACCCAACTGGTTAAGTCACACCCTTCTCAAATAAGTGTTATTATTTAGAAGTTCCTTCTTTTTCTTATCTTTCCTTAGCCCTATAAATTTCATGACTGTCTGAGATCTCTCCTTCTAAGCTTACTCTTATCTCCCTCCCTTGCTCCTCCTCACTCCCACCTTATTCTTTCACCCTAATGCCAATTCCAGGACAAGGATGGAAGTGGAAAGAAAGATAGCACTAAATATGAAAGGACTTTAAGTCCTCAAAGCTATTTCTCCTTCCCAGAAGCACAGTCCCCTATTCCCAGGGCTAGTGTTACAGAAAATATTCTTAGCTCTAGGAATATGCTTAAAGCTCTTATCTTCCCTTTTTTCAGAAAATCTTTCACACTGCTCTTAGGAAATGGCTAGGTGGGGTGGCTAGGTGGTGTAGTGAGTAGAGCACCAGCCCTGGAGTCAGGAGGACCTGAGTTCAAATCCAGCCTCAGACACTTGCCACACTTACTAGCCATCTGACTTTGGGCAAGTCACTTAACCCCAATTGCCTTCCAAAAAAAAAAAGCAAAGAAAAAAAAAAAGGAAATGGCTAGGAGACATACCATATCCCACATCTAGGTGATACTCTGTAATGTAGATCAATTATTTCTTCTTTCTTCTCTCTCTCTTTCTTTCCTTCCATCTCTACCATCAAGGAGATCACATGTATTTTGCTGTATATGTATACTTGTGTGTGTATAGCTTCACTATAAGTCCATTCTGTGGACCCATTTTACAGTTTATTTCCTAGATTTTGTATCTATTTAAACTCCCATAAGATTCAGTTTCCCTATGAGGAGCTAACCACTTTCCACAGCCATTGAAACCAAAGAATTTCAAATCAATTTCTATTGCTGTCAAACTTTGAAAACTGTTACTTTTGAATCAGCATCAACTATGTTCCTGTCATTTTGCCCGAATTGGAACACAAGCTTTTCCTACTTTTTTCTGTTTTTCTTTCTTCCCTTCCTAGTCTTGCATTTTAAATTTGAGTTGAAGCGAGTCTAATAAAAAATGAGTGAAACATTAATTTTTCAGCCCTCAAGCAAATACTCAAGGTATTCATGCCTGGTGTACTAGACTCAGTCAACATATTTTATTTAAAAGCTACTAGCAGACATTTCCATACAGAAACATTAACCATACAGAATTATTTTTCAATTATGATCTTAATACTTTAGAATGTAAAGCTGATTCAGCATCCCCTAAATTGTCACATCATTAAATCCCTTCACATGTTATTATTTTAGTATTATTTTTTGAGGAAAGCAAAAGGTATTATGTGAAATGTTATTCGGAAATCTCAGGTTTGGTGTTTAAAAGGTTCTCTGTCTCTACTGGACTTAGTGCACTTTTAGTATTAAGACCCCATAATCACTTGAAACTACTCTTCCAAGGACTAAAACTTTGTCCAAAGCTCTCACCATCTCCTGCCTCTCCTTATTCCAAACTGTGCTTTTTGAGTAGTCTTCCCAATGCATAGCTCTGACCTTTTCACTTCTGTAATCAAAAACTTTCAGTTGTCCCCCATTTTCTCTTAAGCAAAGTATAAAGTTCTCAAACCTGACATTTAACATCCTCCACAACCCTTTCTAGCTTTATCTCACTCTAGTTCTCTTCAGGTCTTCCATGTTCCGCCCAAAGCAACTTTTGTTTAGTCATGTCTGATTCTTCATTACCCCATTTGGGGTTTTCTTAGCAAAGATACTGGAGTGTTCTGCCATTTCCTTATCCTGCTCATCTTATAGATGAGGGAACTGAGGGAAACAGTTAAATGACTTGCCCAGGGTCACACAGCTAGTAAGTATCTGAGGCTGCGTTTGAACTCAGGTCCTCCTGACTCCAGGTCTGGTGATCTGTCTACTGTGCCACCTAACTGCCCAACAAGACTGACTACTTACTGCCTATTGCGTTGCATCAGCAAGCACCCTAGCATACCTAGGGCGGCTGCTAGCAAAGTTTCCTGGATCTACTTTTCTAAAGGAAAGCAACTCAAAATGGGTTAACAGTCTTACTTTAATCAATCAAACAAATATCATTTACCTAGCTCAGGGGGAAAAGTCAGCACTCTGAACTTCAGAGAATACAAACAGAAGTTACAAGCAGACAAATAAACAGATCAGCAGACGGGCTTCCAGCCGTCTGACCATTCATAAAATTCTTCTCAAAGTGAGCCCCAAAGCAAAACCTCACATCAGGGCATATATATAGCCTTCTCCTGGCTCAGAGAATGTCACAGCCCTCTTGACCCACTGCCCAATCACAAACTAATAAGGCATGGGCATTCCTGAAGAACAAGCCTCCCTCCACAGGCTCCATGTGACCACATTCAGCCTATTAGGGGGCAGAGTATACTTTCAAATCAGGGAAGGCTCTCAGAGCTACTTAAGCCACTTAAGCAAAGGGTCTAGGGGCAGGGAAGATCTTCAGATTCCCATAATGTATTTATCCATACTTTTTCCCATGTCAATCTTCTAAGCATAGAATGGACTTGCCCCCATCCTCTTCTCTGCTAGGGAGCCAATTGAGATTTCACACCCTCTGCATGAACCCTTCTGTTGTCTCCTAGCTAAAAATGGCCTCTAGTTCTTCCAATTTCCCATAAGACTTTGGCGAGACTTCTCCTTTGCATGTGACACATTTCATTTTTTCCTTGACTTTTTCATCTTTATATCCCTAGTGCCAATCACAGGACCTTACACATTCACCAAAGATGTGTGATCTTCCTCTTTTCCTTTCAGTTGATTGATAAGCAAGAATTTATTAAATGCTTACTAACTGTCAGATACCATGCTAGGTCATGAAGATAGAAAGACAAAAAAGAAAAACAATTCTTCCTCTCAAGGAACTTATAACTCATAGAACAGCAGTGGGGGCATCAGGAACAAAGCATAGAAAAATTGCCAGAGACTCCTAGAAGTTTAGTGACTTGTCTGAAGTTATACAGCCTGTGTCAGAGGTGTCTTTTTAACCTAGGTTTTCATGACTGTAAGCCCAGTCCTCTATCCATCTCCCATTCTGACTCTTGCTTTGCTTCATGTAGGTATTTCCACAGGCAGAGATGAGCATGGAGAATGGTGAGGACAAGAACAGTAGACTATATAGTTCAATTTAGGCAGAATGTGGAATGTCAGGACATGCAGAAGAGTAGCCATTAAATAAATATCTCTGTAATTTGGATAGGGAATGTTTTTGTCCTAATGAGCTATGGAAAGAGACTAACCCCACATGATCTCCTCTCCTTAAATTGTGTTATTTTTAGTTATCCTAGTATCATGAAGTTGGGACTGATCTGGATGAGAAACTTTATCTGCCTTTCTTAGCTATCAGTTCCTCAATGATATCCAGCTCCCATCTCTCCAGATCAGCACACGGAAGACTTCTCCCCAAAGAAATTAGGACTAAGGGACTAACCTGAGAAGGGAAGAGTTCCTTTTCATGATCCACTAAGAACAGTAGAACATTTGTCCATGCCTTGAAAGGATAAGGGTGATGATCTATCTTAGAGTAGGAAGAAATCTCTTTGATGACTGCAAGTAATGGGAAGTTATCTCTGGGTTTATCTTTGACAAACTGGAAAGAAGGATAGGTCAGAGATGACTTGAATGGTTTTGGAAAATGATTTACTAGGATTGTGTCAAAAATTAAGTGTCCCTGGATGAAACAAACTGTTAACTATTACCTAAATTCTGGCTCCCTGCTCAGTTTTGACTGTGAAATATTCCTTGCTCAAGAATCCTGTAAATTATCACTTCAAAATGATTTGTTCTAGAGAGAAGTCCAAGATCAGGAGAGGATTCTGTTCATTTGAATATTTTTTTCTCTAAGCAAAAAATAAATAAATTCTTAGTTTATAATAATTGTCAATTAGTTAAAAAATGTTTATTGACAGGTTCATATCTACCATTCAGAGTATAGAACTTTCTTCAACAAAGTAATGTTAACTCATATTTATAAAACACCTTAAGATGTCAAAGGTATTTTTCTCATGATGACCTATGAGGTGGTATAGGACTATCCTAATCTTACAAATGAGATAATTAAGACTCTCAGAATATAAGTGACTTGTTCACAGTCACACAACTGGCATTTAAAAAGAGCCATTATTAGTACTTCTAATTCCTAGATCAGTGCTTTCCTCACAACATCATTCTTCTCACATGTGTTGCACAGACTTGTATCTACTCAAAATGAGGCTCATTGCCTTTATTTCTATCAGCATACTGCTGATAAATTTTCAGGTAACTATTACCTGAGACAATTCTACATCTTTTTTTAGTATTTTGAAAAATCCTCAATTTTATCTCTAGTCTTAGTCCCATTCCAGGTGCAGATGGTAGCTCTTTCCTATTGCTCAAATTCTTGACTTATTGGTGATGAATCTGTACAGACCTAAGTTAGAATGCTCTGTTTAGGATAGACCCTCAGTCCATCACTTAACCTGTAATCAAAATTTTTTTCCTGTTTGGTTACATCTATAAGACCTTGTGTTCTATTGGAATTATAAAAAATCCAGGGTCAGTGCCATACCATGATAAGGCAACAAAAATAGAATTTGATGGAGAGAATGTTGTTTAAAAAGGAAAACACAGCTTATCTCTTTACATTTTTTTTTTTGGATAACATTTGGCCTCATGTATAGTCTAATGTGTAGGGGATGAGGCACTTTTTTTTTTTAAAGGAACTAATATAACCTTGGATAATTCATTTTAATTTTGGGCGGATTAAGTTCCCTCATCAGTACAATGAAGAGTTTTGGACTGAATAACTGCTAAGGATTTTTCCCACTCTAAATCTGTTTTCCTGTCATCCTTTAGTGTCATATGATTCTATGAAACCAAACAGACCACAAGTCAAATACGTGGACCTTTGTGACATGCTTTTCATTTTAAAGCAGTTATTAATAGGTTGATTAAACATGAAATTAAAAAAAAAAGAAGAAAAATCTTAGACTGTGTCTACTGGCTGTATATATTAATTTCAAAGCAATCTGGCCATGCTGCCCAGATAACCAGAATTTTCTAAGTTCACAAACAATGCAAGTCATTCAATTCCCATTGCTTAGGGCTGGTGAGAGTTCAACTTCATGTCTCCACAGTCTGCAGTACAGGGGCAGGCTGAATAGATGAAATTGTCATTTTAACTGTGAGAATGCCCCAGGGCTCAGTCCTCAGGCCCCTCCTCTTTTTCCTTTCCACTTATTCCCTCAGCAAAGTCACCCTCTCCCATGATTTCAATTACCATTTGTATTCAAGCAACTCCCAAATTTACATCTCTAGCCCTGACCTCTAAACCGTCTTTTGGTTCCACTATTTCCATTTACCTTCTCCACATGCATGTGCTTGCAACATGTGAAACCCATTATGTCTGTGTCAAAATCTGGACTCATCATCCTTCTCCATCAAATTGTCTTTTGAATCTCTCTAATAACAAGGTGCATCTTCCCCAAGTTCAAATCTGTGCCCTTCTGCCTTCCTTCACTCCTTCATCCATATGGCAACATAGCATGATGGGTAGAGGAGCCAGGCACTTCAGTTTAGGAGAGCTGGGTTCTAGTTCTAGACCTGTTACTAATTCAGAGTATGACTGTGAATAAATCACTATACCTTTTTGATATTCATTCTTCTCTTTTATAAGTTGGGGAGGCTTCTACTAGATGATGATGTGAAAAAAAGCACTTTATAAACGGAATAGAGGGGTGGCTAGGTGGAGTCAGGAGGACCTGAGTTCAAATTCAGCCTCAGACACTTAACACAAAAAACTTGTTGTGTGACCTTGGGCAAGTCACTTAACCCCAATTGCCCTCCAAAAAACAAACAAAAAAAAACTGAATAGAACTGTATACATGGGATGTGCATATGTGTTTTTAATTTCAAGTTTAATAATTTTTTGATATCTTCTTTAAGATGAAAAGTATGTCATATAGATTCACTTATTTTGCTACATGCATTTTTAAACTGGGACTTTGATATCCTTGTTCTTGTGAACTCCCTATTAGGAAATCTCTTCCAATAAAAATCTACAATAGCATCTTAATCAATAAATATTTATTAAGCATTATGTACCGAGTGTTGTGCTGAAGTTACTAGGGGAGGATGGGGAAGCTAAATAATTTTCTCAGGGTCACACAACCAGTCTGTGTCAGGCAGAATCCAAACCCATTTCTTGCTAACTCTGAGACTCTTTCTCTCCATAACCCCACAGAGATCTCTCTGAACACAATATAAGTGAGCTATTAGTGTGTTGGAGGTCTCTTCCAGCCCTTATCATGTATGAATATGGAATTCCATCATTAATCATATGGGGCTGATCTAGGGTTACCATCAGTAACGACCCAAGTAGCACCCCCACCCCTTCACTAAATAAAAAAGTTCTGGGAAAATTCAGAAACACTCATTATTCTGTCAGAGTAAGACCAAAAGCCCCTTTTTGACTAAGTTTGAGTGTATCACTTAGGTGCCAATTTCCCAGGAATCTTTTCCCTAGTCACCACTAATGGCACTACTTCTTAGGTTCAGGTTCCTCACTCGCTTCCTGAGGCTGCTGGTCTCTGAACAGGCTTCCCTGATACTAGACCTGTGGGTATCTGGTGACATAACTGACAGTGTGTCTGCCTGTGGCTCGATCACTGGAGCTGATGAAACTCTGATGTCCCCCATTCCTTGAGGAATGAGGTAGAATGTATCTGATTCCACCCTGGACTCCAGCAGACCACAAATTCTTGCCACAATTCTCTTCGTGACTTCATGACTTACTTGTTGTAAGAGACAAGAGGGAGTGTGTCCTGGGAAAGTGAACCACCACATTATCTTGACCAACATCTCTCCTAATGGAGATGGTCAAGAACCCTAGGCTTGAGAACCTAAGAATGGTAACATTAAATAATAACATTAAAGAAGAAGCATTAACATCTACTTTGCCCATTGTTGAACTCTAAGGATCATGAGACATCCAACTACCTGGTGGCTTCCATATATGTAAAATATATAGAATAGTCCCCTTGACACAACGGGACTATCTTTCTTTTCTGTCTTATTTGCTATAATTGGTTCTTTATCCATGCTTAATGAATGCTTTATTCATTCACTCATTAAAATACATTCTCTCAATAAAGCTGTCATGCTTTACTGTTTGTGTGTGTGTGTGTGTGTGTGTGTGTGTGTGTGTGTGTGTTCCATGTTTCCTTGTACTGGACCTTTGCATTCTGAGCCTTGCATTAAGAAGCCATTTCAATTTGTACCTTCAGAGATGGCCACCAGAGGCAATGAGAGTCAAAAAGGCTTCTATGTTTCTGGTATGTTTTTATTCCAACTTACTTTACCCATATCCCATAATATAATCTTTTAGAAAACCAAAACAAAAATGAAAACTATTTTAACAGAATCAGCATGGTTTGTTAAAGGCTCAGTTTAGAATGAGAGGATCAAGATTTAAATCTTGACTCTGCTTCTTCCTTTCTCAATGACCTTTGACAAATCACTCAACTTCTCTAGGCTCATAAGTATCTTCGCCCATGGAATGATAGAGTTTGATTGATGGTCTTTAAGGTTTCTTGCAACTTTCAATGTATTATCCTCTGTCACTCCCTTAATGAAGGAAAAAATCAATGATTCCCTACTTTGTTTATGTGTCTGTTTCACATACACATAATTTACTCCCACATACATCCATACATTATACACACATATACATACACATACATGTTATATTATATGAAATTATATCAATTCCAAGCTCCTCAGTCTTAATGAAAACCTTCTGCAGCCATCCAAGCCAATAACTGATTAGTCCTCAACATAGCTCTTCAAGCTCATCTTATTATGACCATCATGTAGTTTACTTATACCCTATCTTACCTTTACTCAGATGACTCTCATTCTCTGGAAAGTCATTTTTTCTCTTCTCTTCCATTTGTACCAACTTCAGAATTTCCCTCAATATTCAGTTTCTCCAGGTAGTCTTTCCAGATTCGTTCTCCTCTATTTTGTTAGCTGTCATTCTTCATACCCTGAGATGAATAAATTCACTTTATATAAGACACTCGTTACTTGTTGATTTATTTTTTTGTAATAATTCATGTTGCTTCTTTTGTGTGTGTTTTATATCCCCAAATAAGTTAGAAATAATTTGCAAATTTTTTTCCTTTTATCCTTCCATAGTATCTTATAGTACCTACTACAATGTCTATTAGTATTTCAGTTAAATAAATATTTAATGAATTAATGTTTTGATAATGATTCAACCCATTAGCCTCTTTTGTAGACAGAATTTCAAATTGGAATCAGTGAAATAATTACGTAATTACGTATTCAAATAATTATATATTAGACATTTATAATTCAACACACTGATGTTCACACTGTATGTACATGTATGTATGTATACACACATGGATATAAGTATGCATCCATACATAAATGCAGTCCCCAAAGATTCGATTTGAGGATCACCAAAAGGTCAGTAGAAAGGACCATGGTGGGTATCAGCCATATTTTTTTTAAAGCATCGTAAACAAGAAATTACAAGTGAGGAACATGCTTGAAGAAATCATCCAAGAAATATGATCAGGAAAGAAGATAGGTTAATCACACAGTGAAAGTGAGGAATAACAAAAGGTCAGCTTGTGTTCTCTTGCGATTGTCAACAGAATTTAAAGAAGATACCCAGGACATTGTGTGCATCCCCTGTAATAAATGTGTCATATGACTTTAATAAGTCTCATTGTATGACCAGGCTTTGGAAAGTTGTTATCTGCATAACTGGAGGGAATACCAACATTGATGAAATCATATTTAAAAAAATGCTGTATCTCACAATTCTCAACCTTAGTATTTCCAAAGACTATATCAATCAAATATCTATTATGTGCTAGGCACTGTGCTGAGCACTGGGGAGACAAAAAGAGGCAAAAGACAGTTCATGACCTCAAGGAGCTTACAATCTAATGGAGTGAACAATAAGCAAACAGATATACTGAAGCAAGCTATATACAAAACAAATAGGAAATAATTAACAGAGGGAATGCATTAGAATTGAGAGGTTGGAAATTTAAAGAAGGTGAAATTTTAGTTGGAACTTGGAGAAAGAAGCCAGGAAATTGAGGTAGAGAGGAGGAGGGAGAATATTCCAGGCATGGGGCACAGTTAGAGGCAAGAGATGCCCACAGGGAAGAAATGGAGTGAGTTATCTTGTTCATGGAACAGCAAAGAAGCCAGTGTCACGGGATGAAAGAGCACAGGTTCAGGGTTAAGGGATAAGAAGGCTGGAAAGGTAGGAGAGGGCTAGGTTATAAAGAGTTTTCAATGCCAGAGAATTTGTTTTTGATCCTGGAGGAAATAGGGAGCCACTGGAGTTTATTGAGTAGGAGGATAACATCTTCAGACCTGCATTTGAGAAACAGCAATTCAGTAACTGAATAGTTGATGGATTAGAGTGGGGGGAGGTTCAAGGCAGGCAGACCCACCATCAAGCTATTGCAGTTTTTCAATGTGAGGTGGTGAGAGCCCACACTGAGAGTGGTATCAACATCAGAGGAGAGAAAAGGGCATCTTGGTGAGATGTTGCAGGTGAAATTGACAGGCCTTGGCAACGGATTGGATATGGGAGGTGATAGGTAATGAAGAATCCAGAATGACCCCTAGGTGGAGAGTCTAAGGGATTGGGAGGATGGTGTTGCCTGTACAGTAATAGGTAAGGGGGGAGCATTTAGGGGGAAAGACAATGAGTTCAGTTTAGGACATGCTTGGTTTAAGGTATTTTTTTAGTCATCCAGGTGGAGATGTGTGAAAGTCAGGGGAGTATTTGGGGCAATATAGTTAGATTTGAGAATCTTCAGTTTAGAGATGGTAATAAAATCCATTAGAGCTGATAAGATCATCAAGTGAGGTAGTATGGAGGGAGAAGGAGGTGTATGGGTGCTCAGGGAGGGCTAGCACCTCTGCTGTGAAGGTTTTCTGAGCCCATTTTAAAGCTGCTCATTTGCCTTTGGTGTTCACCTGGCCCTCAGCTCTCATCTGTGGCTCCAAGAAGCTGTAGCATGCACAGTAGCCACACCCCAGCAAAATATCTCTGCAGACAGGCTAAACCAGGCTGAGGATAACTGATGAGCCACAGAGCCATTGGTGAGTTACTGGGGTATCTGCCCCACACATGTGAAGACTTCCTTTGGTGTAATGGGTAGATGAAAACAATTTGTTCCAATGGCCATGATAGTGGTATGGAGTTCTTAGAACTTGGTCAGACATCAGAGATGCTGGGATCTTCCCCTGCAGCTTGGGTCATTGCCAGTCACCCTCACGTTTCTCTTGCTAATAAACTTTGATAAATTTGGAAGAGCGAGTGAGGCTGATGACTTTGTGCAACTCTGTCTCACTTAAATCCAATTCACTCTGTGATACTATTGGTTCTCTTAGAAAAATGAAAGCCAAACAACATAAAGGGAGAAGAGAAGAGGACCCAGGATTGAATTTTGAGGGACCCCAATAGTTGGAGGCTGTTGCCTCGTATCAACAACGCAGTATTTACAATGCCTATGGTAACCATAAATATGCTGATATGGTTATTAATCACAAAATATAACAGGCTTTTTACATGGGGGAAAAGCTAGAACATTTATTCTAATGCCAGAAAACTGAGTCCCCAAACCAGAAAGTCAAAGCCATCACAGTAGCTGTGGTTAATGGTTAATGGTTAGTGGCACATGTGGTTAATACAGTAATATCCACATTCTCAAGCCTTCAAAACAGAACAGGCTACCTCAGGCAAAGATCCTCCTCTCCTCACTCATAGCAACTGCTCAGTGTCCACACAGCTTGCTCCCAGCAGCTCCGGCCCCCCACAGTTCCTGTTCCCAGCAGTCCTCAGTAGGAGTCCTTAGCAGAAATTCTGGCTGGCTCAAAAAAAAAAAAAAAAAGGAATTCAGTGTACCACAGCCACCACTTCCAGTTACAGCACTGGCTCCAGCTCAGCTCTGGCTTCCTCTTGCCCCACCCCTTCCTGCAAGTTCAAGGGGCATCGAAGATCTTCAAATCCCATAACCATTACGTATCTAGATGAGGAAATAGCAAAGGTGATCTTGAAGGACCAGTCAAATAAGTAAGAGGGGAATTAGCAGAGAGTAGTGTGTTGAAAAACTTAAGAAAAGACAGTATCAAGGAAGGAAGGTGTCAACAGTGTCACAGTCTGCCTACAGAGAGGATGAGAGAGATAAGAATGAAGGAAAGGTCACTGGGTTTGCAACTCTGCATCTGTTTCCCTACCTGTTTTCAATTCCATAGAACAAGAATCAAGTTAAACTCAACATCTCCAATCTCATCACCGTGTTGATAACTCAAGACTTACTGACACCCTCTTCCTCAGCCTCTTCTCCTCTATCACTGGAGGGCTGGAGGATGAAGTGCCAAACTCTTCCCCATGCCTTCCTTTCTAGAGTGCAGAAACTAACCTTTTTGGCTCACTCCACTCTGCATCTGCTACTCTGCCTCCACAGAACACAATGCCCCGTGTCCTCTTGCCCCTCCTTCCTGCTGCTTTTTCTGTGTTGTCCCCTGCCATTAGATTGTAAGATTTATGAGGACAGGGCCTATCTCTTTTCTATTGATTGTATATCCAGTACTAAGCACAGTTCCTGGAACAGAGCAGTTGCTTAATAAATGTTTATTAGAGTGAATTGGTATCTTTTGAGAGAGCAGTTTCAGTAGAATGATAAGGTAAGAAGCCAGATTGTGAAGGGCTAAGGAGAGAGTGAGAGGAGACAAAGAGGAGGCACCTACTGCAGATGGCCTTTTCAAGGAGTTAGTTATGAAGTGCAGAAGAGATATAGGATAATAGTAGGAATGGAAGAATCAAGTGAGGATCTTTCCATCCTGGAGGAGACATAAGCATGTTTGTAGGCAGGAGGAAACGAATCATTAGACAGGGAGGAATTGACAATAATTGATAAAGAGAGGATGACAGAAGGGATAATCTGTAACCACAAGGTTAGCCTTGGTAAAGAGTAAGGCCACATCATCATGTGGGACAGGGGTGCAGGAGCAGATAGAGACAGAAGGCAGCTGAGTGATAGGAGATGAGGAGGAAGGGAGAAGAGGGAGCACGTGGTGAACGACCTCATTTTTTGTTGTAAATTATTAGGTAAGTTTCCATTTCGGAGAATAGGGTGAGGGGAGTCATAGGAGGTTTGAGTAGTGATGAAAAGGTTTTAAAAAACCACAGGATAAAGTAGGATAGTGAGCTGATAAGGGAGCTGTAGTAGGATTGCCAGCAGCAGTAAGGGCCCGGTCAAGATAATGTAATATAAATTTGTAGTGGAACCAGTCGGAATGGTTTTGTGACTTCATTTTCATTTAACAGTAAGTATGTTGGAGGGATGGTGGCAAATGGTAGGGAAATTTAAGTGTTATACATCATATACATTGTTAGACTGAGTTTGTGATTTCCCTGTTACATGAAACTCCTGGGTGAGGAAGCTCTCTCTACTGGCACTAGTCAGCGGCTGGTCTGCAACTTAGAGTCTTAAAGAGTTTTGAGATGTTAAAGTCACATTACCAGTATGTTACTGGATGAAGACTTGAATACATATATTCTCAGCTCACCGTACATGTATAATACTACATTTAAATATTTATAATTATATATCCTTTTAGGTACGTATCCTTTAATTACTATGGTAACTCTGGTGGTAGTTGTTGTCAGCCTTTCCAACTAATCCAACCTCAGGTACGCTATCTCACCATTTCACCTAAAGTTGACTTCCTAGGGTTGGATACCACAAGTCTAACACTATTCACCTACCACTACCATTTCTTGTTCTCTGCATCATGGTAGAAGCATAGGCTAGGACGAAGAAAGGAAGAACCTGCCACCTGTACTCTTTCACAAACAAGTATTCTGTTTAAAAACAACAATATTGATTACTTGATTTCCTAACGTGAAGGATAATTTCCAGTGAAGTTTCCCCATTCTGAAAAATCAAATCTAGAATGACTTCAGCATCCACCAGACCTAAGTTTAGAGGTCGCCTGACCTTATAGGAATCTGGGACTTAGAGCAATGGAGACCCTCCCCAGGGCCACCTCAGCACAAGATATGCCAAATAAGGATAAAACTGCTTTCCTGGCCTTGCATTGGACACCCATGTGTTTCCGGGTCCTTTGTTGCAGAGATAGATTACCGTGCTTAGGTTGTAGGCCGGCTTCCCCACCAATGAGAGTAAAGGCCAGTTGGAGAGTTGGTTTTCTGCATTAGAAGGTTATATACCCATGGGCTTGCTTCTACCTATTGCTCTCTCCTTGGTAGATGCCATTTGAGTGACAGGGCAGAGTCTTTTCTCATGAGAAAGAATAAAGACCTTTTCTGACCTCAGATTCAGACTTTAAACTCTTTCATCTCACACAGTAATTATATGTTTTAAAATAAATATGTTTACATATAAATGTATACACACATACGACAAAAACAATTAACCAATACAACTTGAATCACTTAAGTTAGCCTTCATTGTCTCAATATTTTCCATCAGTTTTATGAATTCAAATAGCTATGGCGCCATAAAATGCCCGAACTAGAAAATATATTTCTAAATAATAACCTAATCAACTTCTGCTTTGAATACACTTAAAAACTGATGAACTTTAATTTTTGTTCTGTGTATACCCACAGCTAAGGACAATGTAACACATTTGCGTTTCCCAAACAGAGGTGATCCTTTAACTTTGCTCCAGTTGTGCTTGGTTTAAAATTGCACCTATTGGAAGGGGAAGACCCCACATCCCAAATGACTTCTGACTGATGTTAATAGGAATGAATGTTCTTTCAAGAAAATATCATTCTTTGAGGTTTACATTTCTCCCCCAAAAAGACACACTAAGAATTTGCTCAGTGATGAAATGAGGATGCCAGTAAACAAACTGTTCCCTAGAAACACAGCCCTGAAGGAAAAGATCTGACATTTTCCTTGAAAGTCCTTCAGCTCTGTCCCACTGATAGATAAACCTGCAGTCAAAAATTCCATTCCTTCCAATCAAACAAATTACAGTTTTGGTTAATTTAAAAAATGAGGGACCTTTCACTCTTTCTGTTGACTTTTAAAATTTCATTGGTTATATATGATATTATGAACTTTAAAAAGTTATAAAACTGAAATGAATAGCAAATATATATGTCAAATAGAGTTTTCCTTGGCATCAGACCATAGATTTAGACCAAGAAGGGATAGTATAAAACATATAATCCAACATTCTCACTTTATAGAAAAAGAAAGTTAGAAAAGTTAAAAAAGTTAAAAAGAAGTTAAAAAAAGTTAAAAGTTAAAGAAGTTTAAAAAGTTTAAAAGTTTTAAAAAAAACAAATTTATCCAATTTATTCTGTATAGAACAGAGATGAAATTTGAACCCAGGTCCTCTGATTCCAATGCTCTCTCCATGGAAGTCACAATCATGATACCACAGAAAAAGTAAAAATTCACAATGCATTTGAACCCACATTCGCTGATTTAAAAGTCCACATTCTTTCCATTGTACTTCAGGGACTCAGTTATTATCAGGCAATTGAATGCAGTATTCTATGTACTTAAAATACCATTGTATATGTGTACATTTCCGAAAGGCACTGAATAGCTCCTACAGGACAGCTTTCCTCAAATGTATCACTATTTAAGTCTTACTCTACTGTATGAATTCACATGCTAGGCAAGTCCTAACAAATGAGAACTGTTTTGGTAGTTAGGTAATGCTAACTTTTAAGGCAGTCTTTTCGACATTTCTCACTAAACTGTTGAATGTTAAGTAATTACTTCCCATGGCTTCAGTATCTGATAAAACAATGTACAAAGATATTGGAAGCATCATAATATGCATTGGTGTTGGGTGGTGATGTCAAATTCAAATAGAAAAGAGGGCCACTAATCAATATACAATGACGCATGTGCACCAATCCTGACTTTAGTTTTAAAAAATGATGTTTATATTTTATAACAGTTTTATTTACTTTGTTAAATATTTGCCAATTACATTTTAATCTGGTTTCTGCAGCACTTGTGAGTATAGTGAGCAAGAGGCTGCTTGAAGGATGTGACCAGTGGGCAGTGGGTCGAGTGTTTGACACCTATGATGGAGAAAGAGACACACACACACACACACACAGAAAGAGAGAGACAGAGAGAGAGAGAGTGAGAGGGAGAGAGAGAGAGGGAGAGAGAGAGAGAGAACTCAGGCAAATGGAATCATGGACAATTTGGAAGAAGTAATAAAGAATATTGAAGGAGGAGAAGAAAAAAAAAAACCCATGGTGCTGGACTTGGTGCCAGGAACTTTGGTGTCAAAAAGGCTGCCTTCAAAACCAGCCTATTTATTAATGCCTGAGGATGGACAAGTTCTTTAACATTTCTGAACTGCATGCAGCTAAGACTCACATAGTATGTTATAGTTAGAGAGGTTTTTATCTACATGCGTGGAGGAGAAAATCACAGGCTCTTGACACATTGAAGAAATATCAAAAAGTGAACCTGGGTTGATATGAAACCCAAATATAGAAATGAATTATGATGACAACAATGGGTCATAGACTTCAATGATGATTTTAGTAGCCCCTTCTGGATTACTATTTTTTACAGAGCTGTTTAAGTAGAAATATATTTTTACTGTCACCTTATTTTGCTTTTCCACCAGGGCGTCTGCTTATAAGAGGTAGCATTTATATGGGATTATTGTCCAGTCATGTACGATTCTTTGTAACCCCATTTCGGGTTTTCCATGCCTTGTTTTTCTCTTTTTGAATTATTTATTTAATATTTTGTCTTTTCCCCAAATTACACGTAAAAACATTTTTTACATTTATCTCTTAAAACTTTGTATTCCAAATTATTTTTCCTTCCTTCCTCCCTTCCCCCTTCACTGAGAAGGCAAGCAGTTTGACATAGGTAATACACATCATGCAGTCATGCAGAGCATATTTCCATATTAGTAATGTTGTGAAACAAAACACAGACAAAAAGCCCCAAGAAAAAATAAAGAAAGGAAAAAAATGATATGCTTCAGTCTGCGTTCAGACTGTGTCAGTTCTTTCTCTGAAGGTGTTTAGCGTTTTCATCATAACCCCTTGGGAATTTTCTTGCTGACAACAGCTAAATCATTCCGAGCTGATCATCACCCAGTATTACTGTTAATGTGTACAGTGTTCTCCTGGTTCTGCTCACTTCACTTTTGCATTAGTTCCTATGAGTCTTTCCATGTTTTTTCTGAGAACATCCTGCTCATTATTTTTTCCAGCACAATAGTATTCCGTCACAATCATATACCACAACTTATTTGACTATTTCCCAATTGATGGGCATCCCCTCAATTTCTAGTGCTTTGCCACCACTGAAAGAGCTGCTATAAATATTTGTCTATATAAAGGTCCTTTTTTTTTTATTTCTTTGGGATACAGATTTAGTAGTGGTATTACTGGGTCAAAGGGTAAACATGGTTTTATAGTCTTTTGGCATAATTCCAAATTGTTCTACAAAATGACTGAATCAGTTCACAACTCCATCAACAATGTATTAGTGTGTCAAATTCCCATTTAGGGTTTTCTTGGTAAAGACACGGAACTGGTTTGCCATTTCCTTCTCTATCTCATTTTACAAATGGAGAAACTGAAGCAAACAGAGTTAAGTTGACCTGCCCATGGTCACACAGCTCCACTGTCCAAACTTAAGAGTTGAAATCATCTTCCTAGCTTCAAGTCCGGTATTCTATGCCATCCTATTTTGGAATGGTTTCTAGGTGTAGATGATATACAAGAAACTGTATGGAACATACAGAAGACATGTGTACTTGGCTCTATTTAAATTAAGAACAATAAAAAAATAAGGTATGAACAATAGTAGATATGTAATCTCTCATAACAGACACATACACATTCCAGGTCTTCAGTAGATTTTTATAAGTCCCCAAAGCACCTTCTATCTGAGGTGAAAAAAATGACAAAAATAATTAATGTAATTTCACAAATGACTGGCTATTTAGGACTTTTCTCTTTTCTCACTGGCACATGTGATAGACTAGTAACTGACAGCATTACAGGGTGTGTTCAGTTGGTTTTCATTGACTAGAGATGACAGTTTGGCTTCACTTACATATACAAAGGATATTCCTGCTTTGTGTGCTCTCCATGGAAGGACAACATGTGATTGATGGGAAAATCTGGATCTTCTTCATCTTTGATGTCATGAGCATCCTTACCCTGTCTTGCAAGAAAATGGTGAGAAAACAGTAGAAGGAAACCTATAACATGAAGTCAGTCATTGTTTATGTGTGTCAAAGAGTGAGATACAAATAATGAGATACAAAATAAGGAAATCACTATAGATTTCAATCACTTTAACTTAGATTATATTTGAAGTTATTTAATGTATTTGATTATATTTAAAATATAATAGATAATATTTGAATGAAAGTTTAGACCACATACAAATAAGAAGCTTCCATTTAAATGACTATGGTTAGAAGGCCTCTTCATATACCATATCTTGCTATTGTGTTTTTTCCCTATATCATAACTGAGGAAATCAAAGCGACCTTTACCATTTTTTCATCTTGCTTCCTTTTAAATACCCTTTATTCTCATCAAACCTTCCTGCTTGCTATTCCTCACACATGACATTCCAGCTCCTACCAGAATGCTGGTCTTACTGTTCATAATGAACTCTCTCCTTATCTTGGGTTTCACCCACAATCTAAAGTATTTCCTTGTTCCCCTTAAGTGAGCCCCATCCAAACATTCTTCCTCCCCAAAATTACTTTGTATACACTTTGTTATAAGGTATATCCTGCCTCCCCCCTCTCTTTTACACCTCAACTCAACACAATATGAGTTTTGAGAAAAATGTTTTTAAAATCTTTTTTATGTTGACTCATGAATCACCTTGCATGTTTGTTGAAGTGGCTTTTTTCTATACAACTAGTGAACAGGTAACAAAACCAAGGGCCATTCTACTAACATTACCCACATAAATTAAAATGTCTATGAAGACAATACTCTAATTGAAAATTTGAAGCAACAAGCTCCTCAGCAACACTTTCATAATCTTAGCAGGTCATCTGGTGTTTTCTTTCCATAGCTAAATGTGCGTTATAGCAAAGTTTGTGGGAATGATGAAAACAAGACACTTGGGGGAATGTTTAGCAAAAATCTCTGGCTGGCCTCAAACGTGACATTCAATGAACTGTGATAATTAAAAACATATACCTGTTTGGAGCCCCAAAAGGAAATAAAAAAAAATAGAACACAGGAGGGAGATTTGTT
This sequence comes from Pseudochirops cupreus, assembly GCA_028627135.1. NCBI lineage: Eukaryota > Metazoa > Chordata > Mammalia > Diprotodontia > Pseudocheiridae > Pseudochirops > Pseudochirops cupreus. The sequence goes on along the minus strand of CM053580.1, from coordinate 192,791,405 downwards.
TCCTTAAATCATTTTCTATTTCTGAATCAACAAAGAAAAATTATAGGAGCAAAGATTTAGGGCTGAATGAGAACTATGTGGCCATCAGGTACAACTCATTTAATTGACACTTGAAGTAACTGAGAGATGAAGTCACATGCCTTGAGTAACGCAGTAAGGGTAGGAGCCGTATTAAAATTCAGGTCTTCCTGACTCCATATCCAGTACTCTGCCTTACTTAATGACTTCCCAATTGTATTCACTAATTAAAACAAAATTGTTCTGTAACTATAGCAGAAAATGTTCAATAATTAACAGGAAGTAAAACCAGAAGAAAAGACTACCTGTTAGAGAAAGGTAAAAAGTTAACCCACAACCACAACCAATTCAATTCAATGAGCATTTATTAAATGCCTACTATATGCCAGACATTGTGCTAGAGCACGGGGAATATAAATTTTAAAAGAAAAGCAAAGAAAAACAGTACCTGCCCTTGAGGAGCTTACAGTCTAATGGAAGAAGACAACACATTAAAAAGGAAGCTAAAAAGGGAAAGGCATCACAGGATACCAGTACAAAGGCATGATGTTCCATGAAGTAAAAAGCAAACTAACAAACAAGAAAACCAGCACAGCCGCTATTGGAAAATGGAGACTTTCAACCACAACCACAGAAATAACAGTGATAACCTAATTGTATAGAAAAATGATTTTTCAGATCAATAATGAGGACTGTATGACTTTTATGCACCACATACTCTTATCCATAACTCTTTCATAACTAGCTTGCTGTGCGTTATTGGAGAAAGCTGTTTGGCTTCCTAATGCCTATTACATTTACTATTAAGAACAGTATAATTTATACTGACTTCTCAGAATCTCAAAATTTTAGAGCTGGAAGAGAACTCAAAATCTATCTAGTTTAATTCATTCTCAAATAAGAATCCCTGCCATGACAGTTTTGATTTCTGAGCCTTTCTTGGATGATATTGAGTATTTTCATTAAGACTGTTAAGGATCTATATCACATCATAGAAATAGTTGGAGAAAACAACAGCATTCCACACCTTTTCACTCTATCTCAATATATTATTTCAATAAACAAATTCCCACCCCCAAAATTTTACCCCATTTTCTCCCCCCCTCCCAAATATCTGAAATACACATTTGTTGCAGTTATAGTTCTGCTAGAGACAAGAAAACATAGTTCAGTGGTAATAAATTTGGCCAGTTCTTAAGAAATCTATGGGCCTTCTACTAAGCTTGTCCTTACTGGTTTCCATGTGTAGGCCTCTGAGCAATAAGGTTCTTGGCTTAGAACATCAATTCCACACTAGACTTGTGTAAAGAAAACAACCAAGATTTTTTTCTGCTGATACTGTCACATCACTCCACCTGTCTCATAGACATCTGAAACTCAATATCCAAAACAGAACTAATTATTCCCCACTCCCCAAGTCCTACCCAGAAAATTTCTTATTTCTGTGAAAAGCTCCACTATTCTTCCAGTCACCCAGGTTCACAGCCTCAATCATCTATGACTCTTCACTCTCACCCCCTACTCACCCTATTTTCAAACGGTTACCAAGTCTTTCACTTCTTCAATGTCTCTAAAATCCTTCTCTTTCTTCTATTCACACTACAAATTCTCTAGTTCATGCCCTCATCACTTCTCACTTGGTAAGGGTCTCTTAATAGGTTTTCTCTGCATCCAATCTTCCCCCTCTTCAAACTATCCTCCAAACAGCTGCCAAAGTGATATTCCTAAAACTCAGTTTTGACCATATCGCCCATGTGCTCTGGAAATCTCAGTGCTTGCTTACGGCTTTTAAGATAAAATACAAACTTCTTTGGTTTACATTTAAATCTCTGCACAGTCCGAATCCTCTATCTTTCCAGAATTATTAGATATCAATCTTCATCATGCTCAGTACATTTTAGTCAAATAGGCTTTCTTCCTGCTCCCCAAAAACATTTTACTTCCTGTCTCTGGCCCCCATGGTTGCCCCACTGCCAGCCTTACTTTCCTTCCTCACCACTACTTGTTGGAACCATGCCTTCATGTCCCAATTTACATACCGTATCCTTCAAGGAACCATTCCTTATTTCTCCATTTGTACCAGTCACTGAATTTTAAAATATATAACCCATATTTTTTCCCTTATAAACATAATGTCTTCCCTTGTATAACATAAACTCCTTGAAAGCAGGAACAGTTGCACTTTCGCATTTGTAATACCAGTGCCTGGCACATAGTAGGTCAGACACAATCAATGGTTGTCTATTGCTTGCCATTGTCACTTTTTATCATCTCTTCTCTGAAGAGTTGCACCGGGTACCTTGCTTATCAAGAAAATGATCCAGAAGAAGCTTACATTTCCAGGGTCTGTTGGAATAACTAGTCTCACCCATTTAGAGAGCCATTTTCATTTTTCACTGCCCCATCTATCCTCTGTTTACCTTTAGTCATAAGTTCCTCAAAAATTCATTTTTACATGGGGTGGCATCTAAGAACTGAGAATGTAGTCTTAGCTTCCTCTAGGCTATTCTTTTGATAATTAAGTTCTGAATTTCTGGATGTGTTGCACATTTTCTGGATTAATTGCAAAAAATATTTTAACTCAGACAGACTTCTCCTTGTCAACCATCTTCAACTCCTTTTTAATCACCTATTTCTCTCCTTGTTCCTGCCCACCAGGAGACAAATGATTAATACTGAGTGAACAGACTCAATGGAGAGTAGCTCCTTGCCAAAGTAGGGATGATAGGAATCTGGACTTAAGAAGAGTAGATTTCAATGATTTAAGGGTCAGGTTAGATTCCATTGGCATAAATTCTGCATGATGAATTATCCTAAGAGGGATAGATATTCTCATTATACTCTATTCTTTCTATCTATCTACCTATCTATCTATCTATCTATCTATCTATCATCTATCATCTTTTATCTTCTCTCTTCTCTCTCTCTGTCTCTCTGTCTCTCTTTGTATCTGTCTCTGTCTGTCTGTCTCTGTCTGTCTCTCTGCCTGTCTCTCTTTCTCTCTCTCTCTCTCTCTCTCTTTCTCTCTCTCTCTCTCTCTCTCTCTCTCTTTCTCTTTAGCTATGTGACACATTGAATACGGTTCTGGACCTGGAGTCAGGAAGACTTCCATTCAAATACAGTCCCAGATACTTTACTAGCTATATGACCCTGGGAACTGAAACTCCATCTGCCTCAGTTTCCTCGAATGAAAAGTGGCCATAAAGATAGTACCTCCCTCCCTTCTGGGGTTGTCATGAGGATTAAATGAGATAATACATGTCAAGTGCTTAGCGGTGCCTGGCACATAGTAGGTGCTTAATATATTATTGATCCTTTCTCTGCCCTCCCCCAACTATCAATAATACAAACATTGTTATGAGGAAGAAAAGGGGTCAGCATACTGGAGATATGTGTGTGTATACATGTGTGTGCATGTGCATGTATGTGAGCATGCATGCACAGGATACTTACTGGTCAACATATTTTTCAAAGACATAGATGATAGAAGAAAAGGTAACTGGAAGACTGTTTTAAAAGATAGATACAATCTTGTTTTAATAGTGAGTGTTAAAGAATACTAGTTTTTAGAAAGAAGCTGTTTCAGGAATTTTAAAAACAACACAAAAATCCTTTTTTAGATATATTGAGGAAGTAAAAATCAAAAGAAGAGAGAGAGAATGGGGCTGCTACCTACAATAGATAGAACAGTAAGAATCCATCCTGAAGGGAAGACAAATTTATTGAACTTATATATTCCTTCTGTTTTCTTTTCCAAAGAGAAAGGACTGGATACTGAAAAAGATGAGGGGGCGGGGGCTGTGGAATTATTGACTAGGAACTGAAATACAAGATGGGTGAGAAGATTTTAAGAAAATTCCTTCAAAGTAGCACATAGCTACCACCTCCAATCCATTCATACCATTAAGCCTGGATCAACTATAGGTTACATATGCAGTAACTGAAACAGTATAAATGAATTTAAGAGCTAGAAAAGGTGTGAGAAAGAAAAAATAATTAATTTTAAAATAAAATTTTAAAAAAATAAAGAAAAATCATTGTGAACAGAAAATAAGGTATAGAATTAGAGAATGACAAATATCCATCTGTGTAAGAGAGGAAAAATATATTGACATCTTCAAACTTGACTTTGATTCCAGGAAAAATCATAAAATGTATCATTAAAGAGATTATTTATATTAGAAAGAAAAGTGGTGACCACCTGAAAATATGGGTTCATAAAAAGTCAGGTCATGCCAGACTAATCTAATTTCCTTTTTTGACAGATTTACTATACTGGTAGATCGAGAAAAATCTAGAAGTGGAATATGCTTGAATTTTATTGCCACATTTCACAAAAGTTTCTTTCTTTTTTTGCTTTTTTGGAGGGTGGAAGGCAAAGCAATTGGGGTTAAGTAACTTGCCCAAGGTCATATGGCTAGTAAGTGTTTATTGTATGAGACCAGATTTGAACTCAGGGCCTCCTGGCTTCAGGGCTGGTACTATAAAAGTTTCTAATGTTATCTTTGTGAACAATATGGAAGATGTAGGCTAGCTAAGAGTTTAAATAAGCTAGATTCATGTAGTATTAGGCAGAGATTTGGCCTCAGAGATTAGTTATTAAAACCTGACGTCCAAAGGGTGTGTTGTTATATGACTGCGTGATCCAGAGGCCTGGCCTTGACCTTGTTCTATCTTTCATTTTTTCATTTTTATCAGTGGCTTTCCTGATACCAGGGATAGCAAACTTATCAAATCTGGAGACTCCACAGAGTTTGGGAGATATCTCACACTGGATAACAAAATTGGAGACCCAAAAGATTTCAACAATGCTGGGCAGTGGGCCAAATACAATGAGATGATTACTAAAGACAAATTTAAAGTGCTTAAAAGCTGCACATACATAGAAAAAAGGAGATTGCATCTACAAAACAACTCAAGTTTAAAAAAAAAGCTAGATTTATTTTTTGTTTTATTTTGTTTTGTTTTTAAGACTATAAGGACAACATGAATCAGCAATTCTACATGCAAACCAAAAACCAACCAAACAAACAAGTAATGCAATCGTTGTCTGTATTAACAAAAGGGGAATATACAGAGTCAGGAAGGAATATTTCAGCTGCACTTGTGCCTATGTGTTCAGCTTTGGATTCCTCATTTTAGAGAGTACACCCAGAGGAGAGGGGCTAGGAATGTGAGGGGCATTAGAAATCATATAATAGTGGGATCAGTTGAGGAAACTATGAATTCTTATCCTAGAAAAGAAAAACTTAGGGACGTAATGATAGGTTTCTTCAAGTACCTGAAATACTGTCATGACTAAGAGGTATTAAATTTGATCTGGATTGGCCCCCAAGGACTGTATTGGAAATGCTGAGAAGGGGCATAGTGAGATTTTGACATCATTATCATCACCGCCAATCATATATAGCTCTTGTAATATATCAGGCATTGTGCTAAGTGCCCTATAATTATGTTCTTCCAACAACCCGGAAATGTGGATTCTGTAATTATCCCCTTTTTATAGGACAAGGAAACTGAGGCAAGCAGAGGTTAAATGATTTGCCCAGACATGGTTAGTAATTGTCTGGAGCTGAATTTCAGCTCAATTCTTCCTGATTCCAGGGCTAGTGCTCTATCCACTGTGAAAATGAGCTCCTTGAAGATCTAAGCAATATCTTTTGAGAATTGCAGAGGTCCAGGGGCAGAGCTGAGATGGCTGAGTAAAAGCACGAACTTGCATAGGCCCCCATGCCAACCACCTCAATACACGTAAAATATGACTCTAAACAAATTTGAGAGCGACAGAACCCACAAAGTGACAGAGTGAAACAAATCTCCTACTGAAGGCAGCCCAGCAGGCTACAGGAAGGGTCTATTGCACCAGACTGGGAGCCGAGCGCAGTCCCGCATGAATCGTGTGGGCCCAGACCCAGTGTGGGCCCAGACCCAGAGCCACCCCCACCAGAAGCACAGACTGCCCAGAGCAGACTTCTTGAGAGTGAATCACCAGACTTCTCAACCCATAAATGCCAAAGAGAAAGTAAAAGGTCACAGGGGAACTCTGTTAGAACTGGGTGACAGAAGAGCGTGGTCCAGCCCCTGCCTCTGGGGTGAGAGGTGATAGAGGTGCTGCTGTGGTGTGGCTGCCTCTAGAGCTCCTGGCCTGCAGATTGTAGGGGGAATAAGTGACCAATAAGAGGGTAATTGCTCTTGCTTCGACCTGCTTGGATCTCGGTCACTGTCTTGGGTGGTGGTCCTGAGGTGTGTGGTCAGTGAGCCAGAGCTTGTGGTGACTGTAGAAAGGGTGCCCTCCTCATAGCACTGGCAACTGTGAAAAATCCCAGCACTTTGGGACACAGCTCTCTCCACTCTGGAAGCAGAGTTCTACCAAGGCAAAGAGCTCAAAAGTCAAGTAATTGTTTGGCAATATGAGCAAGCAGAGGAAGTGCAATCAGACCACAGAATCCTTTTTTGGGGACAAAAAGGATCAAAACATGGAATTAGAAGAAGTAAACAAAGTCAAAACCCCTGCATAAAAAGCTGTTAAGAAAAATATGCATTGGTTATAGGCCATGGAGGAGTTCAAGAAGAAATTTGAAAATCAAGTAAGAGAAGTGAAAGAGAAATTAGGAAGAGAAATAAGAATGATGCAAGAAAATCATGAAAAGCAAGTCAACAGCCTGCTAAAGGAAAGCCCAAAAAATATTGAAGAAAATAGATCCTTAAAAAATAGACTAACTCAAATCTCAAAAGAAACCCAAAAAGCCAGTGAGGAAAAGAATGCCTTAAAATGGCCAAATGGAAAAGGAATTTCAAAAGCTCACTGAAGAGAATAATTCCTTCAAAATTAGACTGAAGCTAATGGAAGATAATGACTTTATGAGAAATCAAGATACTGTAAAACTGATCCAAACAAATGAAATTATAGAAGTCAATGTGAAATATCTCATTGGAAAAACCACTGAATTGGATAGATCCAGGAGAGATAATATAAACATTATTGAACTACCTGAAAGCCGGGATTAAAAACAGAGCCTAGAAATCATCCTTCAAGAAATTCTCATGGAAAATTGCCCTGATATTTTAGAACCAGAGGGCAAAAGAGAAATTGAAAGAATTCACCTATTGCCTCTTGAAAAAAGATCCCCCCCCCCTCAAAAATCCCTAGGAATATCATAGTCAAATTCCAGAGTTCCCAGTTCAAGGAGAAAATATTACAAGCTGTCAGGAGGAAACAATTTGAGTGTTGTGGAAATGCAATCAGGATAACACAAGATCTAGCAGCTTCTACATTAAGGGATCAAAGGCCTTGGAATATGATATTCCAGAGGTAAAAGGAGGCAAGATTAAAACCAAGAATCACCTACCCAACAAAACTGAGTATAATGTTTCAGGGGAAAATATGATCATTCAATGAAATAGAGGATTCTCAAGAACTATTGATGAAAAAAAAACCAGAGCTGAACAGAAAATTTGACTTTCAAATACGAGAAGCAAGAGAAGCATGAGAAGATAAACAGGGAAAAGAGATCATAAGAAACTATTAAAGCTGAACTATTAACATTCGTACATGGAAAAATGATCATTGTAACTCATGAGTGTGTATATATATATGTCTATACATATATGTCTATATATATATATATATATATATATACATATATACATATGGATGGATGGATGGATAGATGGATCCATCTTGCCCTACCAAAAAGTTAGGGGTGAGTAATAGGGGAGGATATAAGAGAGAGCAGATGGGGGAAGGGGTATTTAGTTGGCTTGCTATCTTGGAGTGTTGGGTAGGGGAAAGACAGGGAGAAAATTTGTAACTCAAATTCTTGTGGAAATGAATGTTGAAAACTAAAAATAAATAAATGAAAGATTTTTATATCAGTTTATATAATAAGTGGTGGGGCAGGATAGGATGGAGGCAAATACAGCTAGTCTTTTACAATATAACTATTAAGGAAATGATTTGAATAACTACACATGTACGATCTATATTGAATTGCTCGTCTTCCCAGTGGGTGTGGGTGAGGAGGGAAGAAGGGAAAGAATCTGGAAATCAAAGTTTTAAAAGCAAATTTTAATTTTTTTAATATATGCAACTGGGAAATATGATATACAGGCATGGGGGTATAGAAATCCATCTTGCCCTACCAGAAAGTTGGCAGGGGTTGGGGGGGAGGGAAGATATAGGAGGGAGCAGATGGGGGAAGGGGTATTCAATGGGCTCGCTCTCTTGGCATGGGGGTTACGGGAGAGGTGGGGAGAAAATTTGTAACTCAAAATCTGGTGGATTATGAATCTTGAAAATAAAAAATAAATAAATAACAGATTTTTAAAAAGGGAGACAGGAAACTGGGGTGAACTGAAGTATAAGGGTCCCCTCCAATGAGGTCAAAGATAAAGAATTCTGTTTTGATTAGAAGTATATATTGAGATATGGATTTTTGTCATTGATCATGATATAAAATTGTTACAAAGGAGGCTTTCTACATGGGGGAGATGTTGGGTTAGGCAGCAGAAAAGCAAAAATAATCATTTTTATGTGCAAATAAGGAAACAAAAAGAGGAGCAAAAGGAGACACAAATAGGGCAATTTTGCAACTATCTCATTAAAATTAATATATACTTCTTTACAAAAAACAAAACTGTCCATAATGGAAGTCCACAGTCTAGTCTTACAATCCTCTTTTTTTTGTATATTGAAATTTTGTGGTTTTTGACCATTAAGATCACAATAAATAATATTTCAATTGTGAAAAAATAAAGAATTGGAGAGGTCCAAAAGGGAAACAAACCGCCCTGATGGATGGTGAGTTCTCTGTCCCTGGAGATCTTTAGGAAGAGAAGTCATCAAGTGATGACTCTTTCTTAGAGATTTATGAACTATAGTAGATGATCAGTCTGAATTAATTTCTAACATTTGAGCATTGAAGTATGCCTTTATAAAGGCATATGTGTAAGGTTAAAATAGACACATATGGGCTACATTTCTGGGTAGATGCTTCAGAACTTTAGTTGGCAGAACTTTCAAATAACAAAGGTCACATTTTCATTTGCATATATACAAATAGAGAGCATTGGATGTGATTTCATGAAGACCTGAATTCAAATTTGACCCCTGGTACTTAATATTTGTGTGACTCTCAGTAAGGAACTAAACCTCAGTTAGCCTCAGTTGCCACATCTGTAAAATTGCAATAATAATGGCACCTACTTCCCAGGGTTCTTGTGAGTTTTAAATGAGACAATATGTGTAAACTGTTCTCTAAAACTTTAAATTCTATATGAATATTAGCTATTTTATGACTGTTATTAAACATGTCATTTTCGATGTACCCAGCAATTACTTTAAATTTATATATAAAATAGGTTTTTATTTCTTAAAAGAAGTAGAAATTATTTCTTTTAAAAATTTCTTCTTTTCCTGAGACTCTATTGGGGATACCAATTAGAAAGTGGAAAGATCATCTGGTATCCAAACAAAACCTAATAGAAGTAGTTTTCACCAGCACTGAAACTATTTGACCACTGGGTGTCATTGTTATCCCCAAGTCTGCTCTTAAGGTATACGAAATTCCGTCTTTCTGGAGGTGATCTCTTTGTTCAACATTGACCTCTGTTACACTGGTGAAATGCTTCGCAGATTCTAATGTAACATAAACTTATTATTAGTGACTTATTCTCTTAAAAAAGTGTATTCAGTTTTTCCCTTATCTCAAAGTGGTCAGCAGTTGATTTTTTTTTTAAAGCACTAAAAGAATGTACAAATGTTTTAGTTGTACTTGAACTGTGTCAGTTGCCTCCCTTCTCTAGCCCCACACGAAATTAGGATATTTTTGGGAACCTGAGATCTTTTTTATTATACAGAAGGCCTTTTGTGTAGCAAGGTTCTGATTAGTGTGAATAACGAATCCCTTGAAGTGGCTGCATGTATTTGAATTCACACTATTTGAAGTTATAATTATGTAAAATAAGGTAATTGGTTTCAGCCCAGTATGAACAACAAAATTGAACATTTCAACCACTGCAGGGGAGTTTTTGTTGTTGTGCTAATCAGGACTTAGCCATGGTAATTATTTTGAGCTTTGCTTTAGATGGACTTGCTATATTTTGCTTTAAATTTCTTTTAATTTTGGCATCTGAATTCTTTGCCAAAATTTGACGTTTGATATAGTTCTTCTAGATCAGCTAGGTGCCATAGAGTACTGGGCCTGAAGACAGGAAGACTCATCTTCTTGAGTTAAAATCTGGCCTTAGATGCTTCCTAGCTGTGTGACCCTGAACATGTCACTTACCCCTGTTTGTCTCAATTCCTGAGTCTGCCTCAAACCACTCTAGTATATTTACCAAGAAAAGCCCAAAAAGGGTTGCAAAGAGTTAGACATAAGTTAAACGACTGAACAACAAGTAGTTCTACTTGGTAGAATTTAACTTTGTAAACTTTGCTGCTGTCTAGGGGAACCCCAAACCTTACTCAACATAACATTTGGAAAGTCTAATAGTATAACGGGGCTACTGCTGGGCTTGTAGAAAAATCCATGTAGCTACACTTCGGAGGCTCTATGCTAAGTGACACAATTGAAGGAGAGGGCCGTTGTGTTTATCCTTCATTTTCAAGGAAGACCATGGTATCAGAGAAATGAAGACATGACTTGCAGTTGACTTTGCTTTGAGTGAGGGAGGGCTTAGCAAGGTCACCAGCCTCACTTTCTCCTCCAGAGCCATCTGGGGCCAGTGGCCTGATATTCCTCAGGATGACTAGAGATGACCCAGAATACAATGGGAGACCCTGACCCTTTTAGGCTAAGGCCTCTTCAGGTGCTTAGAGTGTGAATAGGCCTCTTTAAGAAGTGACTGAAGGGATGGCCCTTTTAATTAGAATCAAGAAAGATCTCAGTTCAAATTTGACTTAAGACACTTAATAGCTGGGTGACCCTGGGCAAGTCACTTACTATTTGTTTGTTTCAGTTTCTTCATCTGTAATATGGGAATAAAAATAGCTCCTCCATCCCCAGGTTATTGAGAGGATCAAATGAGAAAATAAATGTAAAGCACTTAATATTTGTACATAGTAAGAACTATATAAATGTTATTTATTATCATTATTATTATTATTAGCCAAAGAAAGGGGAAATTGAGGACTGAGGCTTCTCTCAAAAGGTTGTGACTGAAGTTGCATGTCTGAAAGCATCTTTAATGTGTGCTTTCAAAGTAAGAAGGAAGATTTCCTGCCAAACGCTGAAAATCGGTTCTGTTGAGGTCAGTCTATGTAGAATTCAATATTTCATGTGCCATGATAAGAACTCGTTTAGCTACAAAAAGTAAACAACATGAAATAAGGGTCACATTGAGCATTTCTTTTATTTATAACAGTATGGAAAGTATCGAAGTTAATTTTAGGATACAGTTTCAAGAAAGATTTAAACTCTAATTTCTCCCCCTTATCACATTACATGTTTTTGCATAGTTTTTTTTTCTTTTGCAGGGTTTTAATAGGTTCCTTTTAGCTTACACATCTTGAGTGGTGTCTGACCTTCTGAATAAAGGTTAAAGAAAGAAGCATGAGGGGTGGCTAGGTGGTGCAGTGAATAGAGCACGAGCCCTGGACTCAGGAGACCTGAGTTCAAATCTGGCCTCAGACACCTGACACACTTACTAGCCCTGTAACCTTGGACAAGTCACATAACCACAATTTCCCTGCCCGCCTTCCTCCAAAAAGGAAGGAAAGAAAGAAAGAAAGAAAGAAAGAAAGAAAGAAAGAAAGAAAGAAAGAAAGGGAGGGAAGAAGGAAGGAAGGAAGGAGAGAAGGAAAGAAGGAAGGAAAGAAGGAAAGAAGCATGATTTCCACCCAAACAGTCCTTACAGGATTAAGAAACTGGCAAAAGGAGGAAGTCATCAAATGGTTCTGGTGTAGTGGAATCTTTGAGTTTAACCCTGAAGATAAAATTGAGACAAAACAATTGACTTGAATTACTGGATTTTTATGATGAAAATATTAAAAAACATTATTTGCCAAATCATCTCAAACCATGGATTCATGTTGGTTGTGAAGATTATAACAAATGAGTACAATTAAGATAATAGTGTACCTGGGAAAATTTACGGCAAAAGGAGCTTTGTTGTTCAGATGCATCTGACTCTTCATGATCCTGTTTTGGGGTTTTCTTGGCAGATTTTGGATTAATTTGCTTTTTCCTTCTTCAACAGATTAAAGCAAAAAGAGGTTAAGTGACTTGCCTGAGCTCATGCAGCTAGTATATGTCTGAGACTGGGTTTGAATTCCTGTCTTACTGACTCCAGGGCCAACCACTTTATGCACTGAGTCATCCAGCTAACAAGAGGGAAACTCAGTAGAGTGGGGTGAGCAAAATATGGTCACTAAAGCAATTGCAGGTTAATGAACATGACCTTCTTTAAGCAAATATACCTACTATGTTCAGTGCTTGACAGTATTGACAACACCTGAAAACTTTAAGCGACTTCAGGGAGTTTCCAGCATCAAATTCAGAAGTAAAGCCCATGTGGAGTCCATATTTGGAAAGTTAGCAGGTAACCTGAAACACGCCTGACAATTTTTACTAAGCATTACAATAGACTAAGAAGTGGGTCATGCAGCTGGATAAGTCTATTGTTGATCCTCAAGATTTTTTACTGCATGTAGTAAAAGTAGTGCCAATGATGGATGAAGTGTTACTACTGACTGATTATAAATGATTATAAAAGAAAATGAAATGTGACTTGTCTATGTAATTTACTACTGGGGCATTTTCTTTTTACAATATGATCTTGGAAAATACTTGGTTAAAGGAATAAAGGGGCAGGTAGATGACAAAGTGGGTAGAGCATTGGATTTGGAATCAGGAATATTCATCTCTATGAGTTCAAAGGTGGTCTCAGACACTAGCGGTGTGACCCTGGGCTAGTTGCTTAATCCTGTTTGCTTTGGTTTCCTCATCTTTAAACTGAACTGAAGAAGGAAAAGGCAAACTACTCATATCTTTGCTAAGAAAACCCCTCAAATGGGGGGGAGGGAGGTCACGAAGAGTCAGAAAAGGCTGAAATGACTGAACAATAACAAAAGGAGGAAAGAGAAAAGATAATATATGCCAATTAATTACCTGAAAGAAGAAAAAGTAGCAAACTTTCTATATTTCTTTTTGGCTCCAGATCTATAATTTCATCAGCATAGAAGACTCCCGGTGTGGAAATTTCCCTCACAGGTGAAGACTGTTCTTAGGCAGTTGCTCAAGGCACTGAAACTAAACCATGATTTACCCAGGGTCACACAGTTAGTATATGGACAGAAGTATGGATTGGAATTAGGTCTTCTTGACACCAGGGTGGACCATGCTGACTCTAAAACATTTCGTCTCTATCCACTACACTGGCCACCAGTGACCCTATACCATTATAGCATTACACTGTATCATCTCTTGAGGGAGGCAGCTAGGTGGGCACAGTGGATATGGTGCTTAGTCTGAAATCAGGAAGTTGTTGGTCAATCATTTTTCTGTCATGTCTGACTCTTTGTGGCCCCCATTTGGAGTTTTCTTTCTTTCCTCCATTGTGCTACTTTATTTATTTTATTTTATTCTGAACTTAGCAAATAAAACACGCATTTCCATAACATGTGTAATAGGGGAAAAAAAGACGATTTCACATGAAACAGCAAATCTACTATATATGACTTGTTGTTCCTTTTAATATATAATAAAGTTATCCTGTCACTTCATTTTTTTTCTTCTGTCCCTCCCCTAGAGTTGGCTACCATTAGACACAAGGGTGTGTGTGGCGGTGTGTGTGGGGGTGTGTGTGTGGGTGTGTGTGGGGTGTGTGTGTGGGTGTGTGTGTGTGTGTGTGTGTGTGTGTGTGTGTGTGTGTCATCATTCTATATATAAACTTCTATTCAGCAATTCTTCCTCTGGATACAGATAATGTCTTACTTCATAGGATCTTGGTAGTCAATTTGGGTATTTATAATAGTTAAAATGACTTGGTCACTCAAAGTTTTTCTTAAAACAATTTGACTCTGCTGAGTGAGAAGAGCAGAACCAGGAAAAATTTGTACTCAATCACAGACACAACGTGTGTGTGTTGACTAACTTCAATAGACTGGGCTCCTCTCAGCAATACAAGGTTATAGGACTACTCCAAAAGAGCCATGATGGAAGGAGATATCTACATCCAGGGAAGGAGATGGGGAGTCTGAGCACAGATTGAAACAAACTACTTGCTCTGTCTCTTTTTCTTGTTTTGTTTTCTCTTTCCCACTGATCATTCCATCAGTTACAATCCTTCTTTACAACCTGACTAATGATTAATGGGAAGATATGTGTAGATCCTGTATCTGAGTGCATTCCGCCATGATCAGGGGTGGGAGAGGGAGGGGAAGAAAATCTGAAACTCAAGCAATTGTGGAACTGAATGTTGTAAACTACAAGTAAATAAACCAATTTAAAATTAAAAAAAAGAAATATTAGGACCATAAAAAAAACACTTTGACTCACATTTTTTTTTCTGACTCTTACATGGTTTTCTTGGCAAAGGTAATAGAATGGCTCACCATTTCCTCCTCTAGCTTATCTTACAGGTGAGAAAACTGAACCCAACAGAATTAAGAGAGCTGCCCAGAATCCCACAACTAGTAGTATCTGAGGCCTTAGTTGAACTCAGCTCTTTCTGCCTCCAGGTCTGGCTCTCTATTCGCTGCACCAACTAACTGCCCGAGGAAGACATGAGTTCATGTCCTACCTCTCTCTACAATACTATGTGACCATCGTTAAATCACTTACCCCCTTTTTGCCACAGATTCCTCACCTGAAAATGGGGATAATAATAGCATTCATCTCGCAGGCTTGTTATAAGGATCAAATGAAATAATTTTTATAAAATGTTGAGCATGGTACCTGATTCACAGCAGGTATTTAATCAGTGCTTGTTTCTTTATGTCCTTTCTTGGGACTACCTAAAGGAATGCTAATTAAAGTAATAAAATCTCAGCTAAAGCCTTTCATCTCAGTGAAATCAGAGCACATGAAGAAGAAAATTAAATGAGACAAAATAAAGAGATGCCGTATTTGGTTACAGACACTCAGATATTTCCACTCCAGCTTAAGTTGTACCCATAGCATGTTTCTAGTTTCTCTTTCCAAACCTCAGTTTCTTTGTCTGTGAAAGGATGTTATATTAGGTGATTTCTTGGGTCACTTCCAAGTCTGAAATTTTAGGATACCCTGGGCACAAAATCTATATGAGTAAGTGTTAATAGCCATGAGCCTTCCAGATACATCAGGGCAATAGAACACATGGTAGTAAGCGTGATATTTTTTTTTTCTCTCAAAAGTAGGAAGGCCATTCATGAAGAATATATCAATTATTTCACCTTTTGACAGATTTCATTTCACATCATATCTGCAAATTTAATCTCTATAAACTGCATAAGAGAGTCTAGACAATTGGTGTTTTTTATCTACTTGATTTTTTTTTTCTGCGTGCATATTTAGGCCTAACTTATGTGAATAATTATGAATTTCCTTTAGAAGGCTCTGCCATGTTCCAAGGTTTAATGTGATCAACATGGTGCCGTCTACAAACAGAAGCAACTGAAAGACCTTTCCATCTACATGGAATTCCCAATCTATTTTAGCTTTTCATTGGAAATAATACATTACAGAGGCAAATACTTTTGCTGTTTCTACATTTGCCTATTTTGTACATTGATGCTAATAATCAAACACTTCTTTTTTTTTTTTGCTTTTTTTTTAGAGGAGGAAGATAGGGCAATTGGGGTTAAGTGACTTGCCCAAGGTCACACAGCTAGTTTTTGTGTTAAGTGTCTGAGGTCGGATTTGAACTCAGGTCCTCCTGACTCCAGGGCCGGTACTCTATTCACTGAAACCATCTAGCCGCCCCATAATCAAACAATTCCTGAAAGAAGTTATTGCTAACCTTACATATTTCAAGAAATAGTGTATGATTTTGACATATATATGAAAAATACTTTGTTGTAGAGTCAATAAAGTATTATTTGATGCTATGAAATTCAGGGCTATAGTATTCTCTATGTTTTTAATCAATTGTGTGATAATAAGGATGCAGTATACTTTGCAACATCATTTGTAGAAGTCTCCCTGTTCCTTTCTCATGCATTCATCAATGGCATAATCATTGTATAAATTAAATATTTATTAATTAAATTCATTAAAATAGTATATATTTTGAAAAGTAAGCATTAAAGTCAGTAGCTGTTAGTACTTTTTCAGATGCTTTTTTCTTTCTCTCTTTTTGGGAAATAATGATCTCTAAGGCTGCCACAACACATTGTCTTAAAAATCGTTTTTGATCTGAGAAGTTATCGTTCACACCGATAAAAATAATTACTCCTTTTAGTTTATTTTCCTCCTGTGCTGGACGTTACTGCCCCTGCTTAGTGTTCTTATAAGAAACTTTACCAATTAATTCATGTTTTGAAACTCTCTCAGTACAACTGTAAAGGTGATATTGAGTTTAAATTAAGCCATCATGCTAAATCATTAAAAATGTATTTTTTAACTCCCAACTAAGAATGATTCTAATCAGTTGATATATAAACTTGAAAATCATAACCATAGGATAAATTCAAAGCAACAGCAATAAAGATTGCCTTCTTATTTTATTCTTACTCTGCACCAGTGGTTCTCAACCTGTGGGTCACGACCCCTTTGGGGGTTGAACGACCCTTTCACAGGGGTCACAGGGGTGGCCTAAGACCATCGGGAATACACGTATTTCCGATGGTCTTAGGAACCGAGACACTGCTCCTCTATCAGTCTCCAGGCAGGTCCACCCACGTGCAGACATGCCCACATACGAGTATTAAAGGGTCGCTTCATTAGGAAGGTTGAGAACCACTGCTCTAGTATGTCATGCACAACACTTCAGAAGGAGAACCAAAACTTTTGCCTGTTCTGAAGGGAGTACAAGAAGGATAAAGAGAGTTCATAGCACAAGATAAAATCCTACTTGTAACTTCTGATCTTTTATTTCAATGTGAGAGCAACTCAGTGAATTGAAATAGGTCATCATCGTCTCTGGAAACAATGACATCTGTCAATGCATGATTGACTTTTAACGAAATGACTAACGGAATAGTGGTGGGGCTGTTTTCTCTGTTACTTCTGAATTATACTTTCAAAACAGGTTTTTCAAAGTTGTTTAGGTTTCAGTCTAGTCTACAGATACCACCTACAAGTATCATATAAATGTGTGACATAATCTGGATTACTTAAACATAGACTTGATTTTATTCATATCTTTTACTACTGAATCACTGAAATTTTTTCGAGTATTTCTTCCCCTCCCTCGTCTTAGAGGGCCAACCCATATAACAGATAATATTTTTTGAAAAAGGAAAAAAGAAAAAATATCAGTCAAAAGCCTAGATTTTAAAGTTTTGAAGTGCATGTAACATACCATACCTATGGATCTTCTACATCTGTGTGAGTGACCTCTCTATCTCTTCTTTGCGGCCACGTTTATTCTTTAAAATTTCAAAAGATTCCCTTTTCATTGTTTTGGCAGTGTTGTTCTTTCTATTTTCTTTGTTGTGGTCATTGTCTATGTTGTTTCCTTGGTTCTGCTTACTTTTCTTTGTGTCAATTCATTAAGTTTTTCCATTATTTCTCTGTATTTTTCATTTTTCTTCCAATACAGCAATATTCCATGACATTCATATACTACAAGTTCTTGAGCCTTTCCTTAGCTAAGCAGCATCTAATTTGTTTCCAATTCTTTGCTAGAAAAAGTGTTTTAAAAAATATGTTGGTGTCACTGGAGGTTTTCTTCACACTAATGAATTCCTTGGCGTATATGGCTAATAGCGGTATCTCGTGTCAAACCAAATATCATGGCCATTTTAGTTACCTTATTTGCCTAATTATAAATTGTCTTACAAATTATTATTCTGTTAGTCATGGACACAGTTATAACATTATTTGGAATAAGAGGAAAGTTAAATATTTAATTCGGTAGTGCTGTTTAAACTCTCAATCAGCAAGCATTTACTAATTTGCTAGATAGTGTTAGAGTCTGGAGATAAAAAGACAAAAATGAAATTGTACCTGTCCTCAAGGAGCTTACATCCTAATAGGGAAGACAACATGTACACACACGATTACATGTAAAATACATTTAAAAAGCTATTTGGGGTTGGGAGCACTAAGACCTACACTTGAAGAGTAGCCTGTGTCACTAAAAAGTTGAGTGACTTGTTCAGGGTCATACAATCAGTATGCATCAGAAGCTAGACTCGAACGCTGACTCTGATGAAAACTATCTATTATGTCATTTGAAACATCTAATACCACAGTGAGTAGAGTGCTAGATCTGGAGTCACAAAGTCCGGATTTCAAATATGACCTTAAACACTTACTAGCTGTGTGACCCTGGGTAAGTCACTTAACCTCTATATGACTCAGTTTTCTCAACTATAAAGTGGGGATAGCAATAGCACCTACCTTGCAGGGTTATTGTGAGGATGAAGTGAGAAAATATTTGTAAAGAAAATTTTTTTTAAAGCTTAGCACAATGTCTGGCACAAAGGAGGGGCTATATAAATGTTTATGGCTTCCTCCTCCTTCCCGTATCTCCTCTCTTACACACTTGTACACAGGTGATCTCAGAAAATAAAATGATAGTAATCTTTTGCTCTTCCTTATTTCATTACTTTTATTACATCCTATCATATTTCTTAGGAATCTTTGGTGAAATATCAGCAGACCTTTCTATAACACTAGCAGGGGTTCTCAACTTTCCTAATGCCGCGACCCTTTAATACTCATATGTGGGCATATCTGCATGTTGGTGGAGACAGATAGAGGAGCAGTGTCTTGGTTCCTAAGATCATCGGAAATATGTGTTTTCCAATGGTCTTAGGTGATCCTGTTCAATGCCCAAAGGAGTTGCAACCCACAGGTTGAGAACCGCTGCACTAGAGGTTACTGGAACATCTAAGCACACAGAGCAGCTCTCAAGCCATGGTGGTTCCATACTCACTGACATTAGGATCAATCTCCATTTTCAGAAGCAGCATTTGTTTTTGACTTACTGATACTGCCACTGAAAGGCAGATGTTAACATATCCTCCTTCTCCCTTCATCATCATTCAAACTCAACCTCTTAGGGGATCTCTAGATCAGGATCATACAAGAGGGACTTGCCAGAGCAAACCTAGCCGAGGCCCAGCTCTAGAATGGCACTAATAGTCTTGGAGGCACCAAAATAATTTGGACTCTGGGGCATGGGGGGTGGTTGGGAATATATTTGATAGAAGAATAAATGACAGAGAAAGAGTCAGAGACATAAAAGGAGAATGAAAAGAAGAATTTGCCAAACTGAAGGCATCATTTTCAGGATCTTAAAGGAGGTTGGCTGAATGAAATGCATCAGACAATTTGAGCAAGATGAAAAAAGATTTTAAAATGTTAGATTTGCTGAAGAAAAGGGGAAACAGCATACACAGAATAGCAGCAATTTATATTTGCACATTGAGGTTTGAGAAGTGCTTTTTAAATATTATTTTATTTTATTCTTTCATCGCAACATTCCTGGGTAGGTGTTAGTGTTGTCCTCATTTTACAGATGAGGAAGTCAGGGCAATCAGAGGTTAAGTGACTTGCCTAGGGCTAGTAAATGTCTGAGGTCATATTTAAACTCAGAATTTCTGACACTAGGACCAGCATTATATCTACTGTGACATCTAGCTGCCCCACAAAAGAGGGCTAGTGATGAACTAGAGTAAATGTTCATTTTCAATATGTTGTTTAAATTAATATGCATCACTATATTCCTTCATTTACTATATTTAAAAATGAGACTCATTTTGCAACACCTTGTTCACATCCAGTGTTTTAAAGATATGTTTAAATTTAACTTCATTGCTAACAATCTTGTAGAAACTAAGTTGAGATCTTGGCTACGTCACACAGAAGAGATTTAATTGTGATTTAGTGTGATATTTCATTAGAAAAAAATTAGAGGGGGGGCAGAGTTAAGATGGCAGCGTAGCAGCAGCAACATATCGCAGCTCTCACATAGCCACCCCAAAATACCCATAAAATAGGACTCTAAACCAATCCTGGAATTCCAAAACGCACACAAAGATACTTCCCACTAAAGTCAGCTTGGCTATGAGGAACCATATCAGAACTGCGAACCAAAA
>CM053580.1:192722067-192770699 GCA_028627135.1 Pseudochirops cupreus | reverse complement strand
ACATATGTGAATACGTTTATATATGTGTACATGCATACATAGATAGAAGGCACAGGATCAGTTGAATAGGAAGGGATGATATCTACAAAATAAAATTAAGAGGTGAGAGAGGAATATAATGAGAGAAGGAGATAGGGAGAGATAGAATAGGGTAAATTATCTTATATAAAAGAGGCAAGAGAGAACTGTTACAATGGAGGGGAAGAGCAAGAAGATGGAAGGGAATGGGTCAACTTTACTTTCATTGAATTTGGCTTAAGGAGGGAATAACATACACACTCAATTGGGTATCTTACCCTACAGGAAAGGAGGAGGGAAGAGGATAGGAAGGGAGATGATAGAAGGGAGGGCAGATGGGGGGGCGGGGAGGAAGGCTACTTAGAAGCACACACTTTTGAAAAGGGACAGGGTCAAAGTACAAAATAGAGTAAGTGGGGGGCAGGATAGGATGGAGGGGAATATAGTTAGTCTTTCACAATATATCTACTATGGAAACTTTTTGGATATCTACACATGTACAACCTATATTGAATTACTTATCTTCCCAGTGGGGGTGGGTCAGGAGGGAAGAAGGGAATGAATCTGAAAATCAAAGTTTTAAAAACAAATGTTAAAAAAATTATTATTTTTTTTTTTTTACCTCCAACTGGGAAATAAGATATACAGACACTGGGGTATAGAAATTCTTGCCCTACTAGAAAGTTGGAGGGGGTCTGGGGGAAGATATAAGAGAGAGCAGATTAAGGGAAGGGGTATTCAGTAGGCTCACTGTCTTGGGGTGGGGGGTAGGGGAAAGATGGGGAGAAAATTTGTAACTCAAAATTTTGTGGAAATGCATGTTAAAAACTAAAAATAAACAAAGAAAAAAAGAAAATAATTGACTTGAAAATATCTTTTTCCCTCAAAATAGTCATTGAACAATGGAAATTATAGTTTGAAAGTATTTTTTTTGTTCAGGCTATGGAGATTGAGAATTAATAAGAAATAAGATAATTAGAGAAATATACTTCTTCCAGGTCCAAAATTATTCACTCACATTACAGTTTAACCACCTTTGCAACTTGACATGCAGTGTGCTACAATGAAAATATTAATCTATTAGCACTTTGAGCAACCAGGTTCAAATTCCATCTCTATCAGTTACTATCTTTCTCACATAAGAGTGTATCCATAAATATTTAACATCTGACTCTCTTTAAAATGGACTCACAAGACACTCAAGTTCAATCTGAATTATAAACATTTTCTCCATCATTTTCTTAAGTCAATCAACAACAACCAAAAAACTCAAATTCTGATTTATAGTATTTGCCAATATCTGAGGTGTAAATAAATACTCACACTGAAATTTGATAATCCATTCTCTCAAACAAATTTTAGTTGACTCCAGTTCCTGTCTGGTGCCATATAACAGAAATAACAAAAATACTGGGTTGGTTTGGACCTCACTGTGTATAGAATATGAATGGAAAAGTTGGTTAGAACCAGCATGTGAAAGGTTCAAAATGATTTCATTACATTTTATTATATTTTGGTTTTTCAAATTTTTTTTGCTAAAAATTGCTGGTCAAAAAAACAGGCCCAGGGGTGAGGTAAAAGGAACTGAATAGTATAGAAACATGACAAAAGCAAGTATAATACTTGCTCTGGGACATTCCCTTGACTCATATTTACATTGACAAGTCTGGTCCCCTAGAGGGCAGCAGCTACCTAAGGATCCAAGTTTACTCAAGGGGTCTTTACTTAGAAAACTATAGCTCATAAACCCCCACTGGTGTACTTCCCATTAATAGGCTGCCAATAGACAATTAGCTTTTAGCAAAAGCATTTATTAAAATGTCATTCTCTTATAAATTTTGGCACACTTTCCCACTTATTCTAGCCTGGCCTGGCTCAAAGTGATACTGATGACCTGTCTCTACTGCCTTTTAAAGTCACCTGGGGATGTGCCCATCTTCTGCCAGATAATATGAAAGTGTCATTCTATTAAACCAAAGGTTTAACCCTTCTTAATATGTCAGTGACATCATACTGTGATGACATTTTACATTGTTAACATATTGTCATGACCACATCAATTGAGCTGTGAGTATGGAGACTAAATTTTCTCCCATTATTCTTGCCATGGGAGAGGGAGAGATCTATATGAGGAAGAACATACAGGCCAGTTTGTTTAGTCCACGATTGGGGAAAGCAAGTAGTATATTATGAGACTGGAAAGATGGGTTGGGGTCAGTTTATGAAGAGATTTAAAAATTCAGATAAAGAAGTGGTACTCTGCTTAGCTCTGAGTGATAGAAGGTTACCTACTAATTCCCACCTCAGTTCTAACCAACATAGCAAGGGTATGAGAAAAGGTATGTGTAGACTACCAATCTTGGGCTACTTCCCTGGCAAAAATCAGGTCACAGGCGTGCCAGGTGCTCCACTTGCTCTACTCCCTGGGAATGCTGGAATGTTCCTCCCTAATGTTTTGTTGCTACTTTAAATATTTACATAAGTCTCTACTATGACATTTTTATTTGTCTGTGTATGAATACTAGGCAGAAAGCTTTAGAGTGGTATATGAAAAAGTGAAAATTTTGTTTTGCATATGGACAAAGCTCCTAGACCCTTAAAATGTTTTGTCATATTATTGATGCCTTTATAATCAAGCATACATTTTAAAATAATTTTTAAATGACAAACACGCAAATTATTTTGTACTACCATAGCATAGTACATAAAAGTAGGAGACATGAAGAAAAGGAATGCCTAGGTTTTAATCCTGTGTGTGACACTTTCCTTGAGTCTGGGTAAATCCCTTAAGCCTCTCCCAGTCCCAGTTTTTTCAGTCAGTCAACTATTAGGTCAACTAGAATGTATAAAGAGCTTACCACATACAAAGCACTGGGAATACACATACTATTACAGTTCAAAACAGTCCCTATCATGGGTCTGCTGGAGTCAACTTAGACTGGCTCAGAAGAGCCTTTACACCTCAGAAATCAGCAGAGTATACAAATCAGGGCTTGGTATATTGTTTTCTTCATTGTCTAGAATCAATAAAGTGATGGAGAAAAATGTGAATAATGGAGACAAAAATTAAAAGTGTCATGGACGTATCTTTTTTTTCAGAGAACCCATTTAAAATCAATCACTCCATCAATCAATGAAAAATCAGTCAATCAATAAACATTTATTAAGCACTGGCTCCTGCTCTCAATGGCATGTTTTAATGAGGGAAGAAAACACATAAAAGGAAGTACAAAAGGAAAAAGGGGTGAGAGACAACAATACAAGGCGAGGGCCATGGTTGAGGAGGTCTAAGCTACTCACTGGAGAGGAAGTACCCTTCTTAAATGGAGGGTCTGAGAGGAGCCATCCAATCAGAGGGAGAGGCCAGAGGGGAAGAGGATACACGTGTGGATTCTAGGGCTGGACTGAAGTCTCAGTTCAGGACGAACAGCAGAGGCATGGTAAACAAAGTCCAGAGTGCAGCCTAAAAAGGAATCTGTAAAATGAGAATAATTATAGCACCCATCTCACAGGGTTACTATGAGGATCAAATGAGATAATTTACATAAAACACTTGGAGAGCCTTAAGACATTGTAAAAATGTCAACGGTGCGTATTATTAATTGTTCATAAAACAGCCACCAAATAACTTACATTTTCATTGAGTCGTATTTTTGCAATATTTCAGCAAAGTACCAAAATCATTTTCACTTTAATTTCAAATTTACAATAAAACAATTCAATATGAGAAATGCAAATTAGTCTACAGTTGACTTTGAGCAACAACTTTCTATATGTATTATTTCCCCCACTAAAATATGAATTCATTGAGAGAAGGACTGGCTTACTCTTATATTTGTGTTCCATCGCTTAGCACAATGATTTGTACATAATAAGCACTTAATAAATTTTTTTCATATATTAGCTCATAATATCAGTCTAAGTGTGGTCTGATTAATAGTTCAAGAATTTTTTTTTATATACTTATACGTTTCAGATACACTGTCTTTCTGTGCATATCATGAAATCCCCACCTTTGGTTGAGCTTGAGAATTCTTAACACAACTCATATTTCATAACTGGTTTAAGACCAGAGTATATATCACGAAATAACTACTGCTTCTTATCCTCAAGCCTTTTGTGAGTGTTTGATCCTTTAATTCAGTAAAGGATCTGGAAAAAAGAGCAAGCAGGACATGCATGTTAATTTTATCTTATTGTATGTATGTGATATTTTAACATTCTTCTTGTTATTGTGATCTTGAAAGTCACAAACATAAATGCAATATGAATCAACAAATATTTCAATTCACAAAAAATAAAAAAAAGGAAATTGTACAAGAAACTGGGAGTTTCGAAGGTATAGTTTTTTGAGAAAAAAAAATTTGCATTTGTATCACTACCAGCTAACTCATATATTCACTCCCCATATAGGAGCCCTTCTTTATAATGCCTAAGTATGAAAAATAAAAACAAACCAACACATTGGCCTATTAGTGAAATTCTATATAAATGTGCTTGAAATCCTCTGATACCTGAGGGATCTTCAACTCTGTGGGTGCTCCCTCCCTTGATACAGATCACAAACCTTCTGTACCTGTGTAGATGGTCTTCTTGGTTTTTTCTGACCCAGAGATTCCATGTCTTAGTGGTCAGTCTTCTGCTGATAACTTTTCTGAGATCAATTTTCCAAACCAGTACTCAGATGAGGGCTGTTACTGCTTCCATCTTGAAACCTTTCAAGCTTGGTATAACTCTTCACTGGCATAACCTCTAAGAACCACTGAGTATTATTTATATGCTATGACAAGGTACTCAAGTAAGACTTCCATCTAGCTTGTGCCCTAAAGGAAGGGAGGAAAAATATAAACTTATTAATTTTTTTTACCTAAAGTTTCTTTGTGATTGTTCACAATTCTTACCTATATTTTTCGTATTTTCACATATTTCCACATTTAATATAGCATCTGCTATTACCATTTATTGATAACTGTATAATTTATTTGTTTGTGCAGGGAGGGTACAGACTTGTGATTTCATTGGTATAGGTATATACCCAGGTAGTATACAACCTCTACCAATGCAGATTGGTATCTACTGTGTCTAGAGTCTGAGTTCACTGAAGGGTTTAGTGACTTACCTAGGGTCTCCTAGACAGCATGTGTGTGTGTGTGTGTGTGTGTATGTGTGTGCACACACATGTACTTGGATGTATATGCTCGTTTGCTGGGGAAGGGAGTTGACAAGGAGGCTTACTCTTTTTTCTAATTTTCCATGACTGCCTTTAAAATCACAAAGCTTTAAAAAGAAATAAAAAGTTGAAAGAGTCACTTATTTAGTGTGCCTGTCTTGAGGAGAATAACAGGAAATGGTTGATGATTTACCTTTTTGACCTTAAGCCCTTCAAAACAACAACAACAGGCAACAGCAACACAGGGAGCGTTTGTGGTGTTCTTGGTTAATTGGTAATCATTTCCTCTTAAACAAAGAACTTACTCATGTTGTCTGTCAGACCACATCCAAATGCCATTTGCTTCCCATACTGTGATCTTAGTTCATCCCTCTGTTACTTAAGCCCTTTGATTATTTTCTGTTTGGGTTTTTTTGAACTGATGAGAAAAGAAAGAAAAAGATTGGTATAACAAGAGATGAAATTAACAGCTGTTTAGCCTTTTAGAAACCTGTCTTTTCCTAGAATTCAACTGTGTTTTAAGGACTAACAGAAACAACATGCTTTCCTTTAACCTAGGATTAGAGGCCCTTGGAAGCTTGCTTGTTCCTTAGGTTCCCTGTTAAGAGTGTTATCACTGAGTGCAAAATCTTTTTGATGGTTTCAATAATTGGAATGAAAAGCTTTCTCTTTCTGTTAGCAGAAATATATCTCAATCTGGCAGTAATATGAAACTAGGTTCAAAGAAACCAATTCATCTCATATTTCCATAGATTAGAGCCAGAATATACAAATAAATCAAATTTAAAACGAAGTTTGATAACTAGCAATCAGAGAAGATGCCTTCAAAATGGCTGAAATGTCAGATTTCTTGTGCTATATTAATTAGATTAGTGCTAGATTGTGTTAGATTCCTCAAGTTGTATCTTATTACGTAGGAAATAATATACATAAACTGTTTCTATTCAGACAATATGATTATTTGATTTTCTAATAATTTTTCTAATAAATTTTTCTAATAAATTTTTCTAATAAATTCAAAGATAGACCTTATAGTGAAAAGAGGATTGGAACTGTAGTTAGGGTTTGAATACTGGTTTTGTATCTTATTACATTCATGAGCATGGCAACTGATTTAGGGGGAAATCCGTGTCAATCAAAACGAGTCTAAGGGAGGTACTTCCCTTCTCCAGGTCTCAATTTCCTCATTTCCAAAATAATGGACTTGGATTCGATATTGTTGTTGTTGCATCTTTTGAGTCACGTCCGATTCTCTGTGATCCCGTTTGGGGTTTTCTTGGCAAAGATACTGGAGTGATTTGCCATTTCCTTCTCCAGCTCATTTTACAGATGAGGAACTGAGGCCAACTGGGTTAAGTGACTTGCCCAGGGTCACATAGCCTGTATGTGCTTGAGGACAGATTTAAACTCAGGTCCTCATGACTCAATGGGCAGAGCTCTATCCACTGCTGGATTTGATGGACAAGACCTTTTCTACCTCTCAGTCTAATAATTATAAGTAAATCTCCCTTACACTCATTTTTATTGACAGGGATTTCCCCCTAAATCATCTATGTATTTTTTGCACATCTACTGGGGCTCTGATGGCTACTCCTTCCTCAGAGGCTTTTCCTCTACTCACCTGTCAAACACCAGTTTTTAATTTAAAGATTAATTAGAAGTTCCTTTCCTGTTTCCTTTATTTCCTGAGATTTAGGACCATACATGACAGGAGTCACATTCAGTATAGCTCATTTTCCAATCACCAAGCATGCACAGGACAAGGATGAAAGCCCAGACCAGTGAGACGTTTCAACTGTCTTGATTATCTACCAATTAACCATTTGAACTGGAAACCTCTTATCTTTGGGACAGAGGAGAATATCTCCAGCAAGAATATCATAGTAGTGTATCTCTAGGCTTGTCTGGTTCCACTATTAAAAAAAAAAGTCAATTTCCCATGACCCAATAAGCTACTCTTTACCTCCTTAAAATGAATTCTTTTCCTTCAGTAAATATGGGTAGATTTTTGTCCTATCGATGCTAATTAAACAAGTGTATCATTAGCACAAAAAGGAGAAAATTTTGGAGAAATTCATTGAACAATTTCATGGCAAGCAGTGATAAGTGACCTATGTTGGAAAAATTTGAGCTTCCTTGTACAAAATTGAATTCTAACATGGTGTGAATGTGACGTTAAAATAACAACCAAAGACTTAAAATTTAGTTAGATTACTGATGGCTTCTAATTTTTATGAGTTATTTTAAAATATGTCTGAATTTTATTTCGTTCAGCACATTATTTTTGGTAAGTTTAATACAATCTTTCAGAGAACTATCTCTGAAGTAGTAAGTAGTAATAAAAGTGCTGACTGGATTTGGAGACAGAGGACATGGGTTCCAATCCTGCTTCTACCATTTACTACCTGACTATGGGCAAGTCACTTAATCTTCCTCAGATGCAAAATGAGGTGGTTGGACTCTATGGCTTCTAAGGTTTTTTTCTGTCTAGAGCTATGACACTGTAAAGAGTACTCTATCATAGACAAATTGTAAACTCAGTAGTTTCCAAAGTTATAGTTAAGAAAACTTGTTATTCACAAAAATCGATCATTTCCCTGCCTCAAAGAGAAATGATAATTGTTTCAGTGGTCTTCAAAAAAGGTTATAATCTAAAGTTACCATCAAAATCCTCTGCTTTTCATTGCCCTTTTTAATCCCTCCTTTTTCTATCTTTTCAGGCTTTTTATATCTCACACTGTCATTGGTCGTCTTCGAGAATGATGAACAACCCCACTTTACACTACCCCATGTAACCTTTGATCCAATGACACTGGCTTCCTTACTGATCCTCCTAGCCCATTTTCAGACTCCAAGCATTTTCACTGTCTGTCCCCAGTGCCTGGAACACTCTCCTTCCTTGTCTCTACCTTCCAGCTTCCCTGGCTTCCTTAAAATCTTTCTCCCTAATATGATCCCCAATTTACTCTGTATATATCTTGTTTGTATAAACTTGTTTTTATGTTCTTTCCCCCATGAGATCATGGAGTTCCTTCGGAGCAGGGACTGTTTTTCTTCTCTTTTCTTTGTGCCACCAGTGTCTGGTACATAATAAGCACTTGGTTGATTCTCTAAGAGGATCAAAATGACATCACTATGCTAAAGCCAAGTTATAGTATGTCTGAGTATGGCTGATCAGAACAATACAAGCTCAGAATATTCTATCACAGGTAGGACACAAATAGTCCATGTGAACATTTGGGGTGGATTCTCTAAATCTGAACATTTTGCATTTCTTTTTTGAGCTATTTCAATTCTGCTTTGCTCATAGAGCATAGTACTTTCTCTGATATAGGCACACCATGCTGAGCAGTCCGGTGCCAATGTTTCCCATGTCACACAATCACTTCTGAAGTCCATAAGATACACCTTGAGAATGCCTTTGTCTCACTTCTTCTGACTACCACGTGAAAGCTTACCCTGTGTAACTTCTCCATAAAATAGTCTTTTTGGCAAGCATACATTTTGCATTTGAACAATGTGGCCAGCCCATTGGAGTTGCTCTCTCCAAAGCAGAGTCTGAATGCTTGGCAATTTAATTTGGGGAAAGACCTCAGTGTCTGGTACCTAATCCTACCAGGCAATCTTCAGAATCTTCCTAAAACAATTCAAATGAAAGCAATTCAGTTTCCTGTCATGGCACTGGTATACATACTGTCCAGGTTTCACAGGCATTGGACAACTGAGGTCAGCACAGCTCTTAACAAATACTAGTTGGCTGACTGACATCTGATTGGGATGGAGTGGGGAAGTTCCAGGAATGAGGGAAAGGGGTCTACACATGCAGAACAGGGAAACTCTAGGCTTTTTGCTCTTCCTCTATCTGTCCTGTGGGAAAAAAAGGAAGAAGAGCTAGGAAATGAGAACTGAAGAAGTAATTCTTTCTTTTCTCTCTTTCCATTTAAAAGTTTTGGTCCTAGTCATTTCTGGATATCTTTCCCAAGGCACAAATAAAAACTATTAAGCAAAATCAGTTAAGAGAGTGATCATGTCTAATAGGATATGCAATAATCTATACCCATAGTCTTCTGCCTCTCACACTAAAGAAAGAAAGTTCAAGAGGAAACACTGTATTTTTTCATCTCTCTGGACAGTATTTTTGATACTTAAGAAAAGGAAATACTAAGACCAAGTTCATAGCACCTATAACTAGGAAGGAAGTTGTGGGAACTCCAATTAAAACTACTGGACTATGGAGGGGTGTAAAAGGCACACATTCTCTCTCTCAAGCCATAAGGAAAAAAAAAACTAAAATGTGGAAAACATTATAAATGATTATGGCTTAAATACAGCAAGAAAGGTAGCCACTTGTACCTTAGATATTTTTGATTTTAAAAATTAGTGAAAATGCCACCATTAAAAGTCTTTGTAATATTTCTGTTTGGCTGTACCTAATAGTATTTTAGTAAGGACATATTTAGATGTAGGAAATTTATAATTATCAGTAAAAAAGAATATATAATACACACCTCATTCTTCCTCACATATTGTATGCTAAGTGTAGAGATAGGGAATACCTCAAAATTATTCTCTCTGGTTAGAGTCAACCAAAACCAGTTTTCACAGCAGGGGCTATCCTTTATCTTACTTACATATCAAGTTACTGACCCTACTGAGACCCTCATAATACTCATGGATAGACCTCCAAGAGTCTGTTATTATTTCAAGAACACACAGATGGTACACAACTCCTAAACAGCAGGTCACAAAAGAAACCTACCAATTCACAAGGACCAAAGGGGATGGTATCTCAGCATGGTGAACAAATAGGTCCCTGAATCATGTGATCTTGTTCCAACTATGGACCATTAGGTTTCTATCCAATGATTATCTCCTCTATTGAATCATGTATAAGAGATTAGACTAGTATCAGGATATGCTTGGTGTTTATCAGTAGTCTGTCTTGAAAAGGATGAGGCACATCAGCCAATGAGAATTCATTCTAATCACATGACTACTGCTGTTTCTCTCCCTTAGTCCTATACTTTCCTCTTTATGTTCTCAAATGCCCAAGAGTCTGTGTCAGATGACAAATAATGATGGGTTCCTGACAAACAGGCTTGTACAGAAACTCACCAGGCAATGAATGCACTTTGTGGTTGACACCACACAATCAAGGTGCCTAATACTACCAATGGACAGCACAGTCCAATCACAGGGGTAAGTATTGATGGAAAAAGTGATAAAACTCCATATCTCATTAGAAACTATAGAGTTAATTTTGCCTGTTCATCTGTTTGTGCAGCATGGATAGTATTTTCCTTCATTTAGGTTAGAAGAAAAGTAAACATTATTTTTCTTAGCCTAAGAAAGTAATTAGGAAATAATCATACCTTCGAAGATGAAATAAAAATATACATTTTCCTTATTTACTCTTCAATCCTATCAGGATTGCAACTTAACATTAAATCCTGTTTTATCCTTGTAAATATTGAAATGACTTGGACAGTTAAAAATATATATGTATGTATATATTATTGTTATTATTATTAACTACATCCAACTGGGAATTAAGATATACAGGCACTGGGGTAGGGAGACCCATCCTGCCCTACTGGAAAGTCAGAGAGGTGATGGGGGAGGACATAGGAGAGAGCAGACTGGGGGAGGGGCTATACAGTGGGATTGCTGTTTCGGGGTGGTGGGTGGGGGAAAGATGGGGAGAAAATTTGCAACTCGAAATCTCATGGAAATGAGTGATGTAAACAAGAAAATAAATAAATTAATTTAAAAAAAGAAATGACTTGGACGAAGATATAGTTAACTACAATCATTAACACTTACGTAGTCTTCCAAAATCTTACCTTGACACCACATTCAAGGCCACCAGGCCAATACTATTCCTTTTCCAGTGAGAATGCTGAGACATAGTGTTACCTGGGGATTAACTAAAGGTAATTCAGAAAACTAGTTGGGAGCTTAGATTAAATGGTTATGATTCTAACTAAAATAGATCATTCAATTTTCCTTAATTAAATTAACAAAAGGGACTCTTTGCTCCCAGTGCCTAAGGAGTTCTCTAGAGGGAAATGATAAGCTTCTAGATGATACAAGAAAACATTTTGGGTATTGCCAATTCCTTTTGTGTGTGTGTGTGTGTGTGTGTGTGTGTGTGTGAGGGAGGGGGGCACTAAATGATCCCCTAATGGACTGAGTGAGACAATGGAGCTGCGTACACCCAAAGACATTTTGATTCTTAAGATTTAATTTTATTTCTTTTTACAATTCTCAAATATAACAGGTAAGCTTGCAGAACATGATTTACAAAAACAATTGAACAATTCTCAAAGAAAACCAAGAAATGTAAGCCCCTCTTTGAGAGAAAATTCCTTTTGGTCAGTAAAGCTTTTGCTAGTAAGAGGCAGTTTCAAAAGTGTTAGTTGGGAATGCTTTATATAGGAAGTCAAAACCTGAGAAAAATCACCAAATCTTTGGTGAAACACATAGTGAGAGAGGAGGCCAGGAAAGTGGGGGAGGCGTGTTGGAAACTGAAATGTATCTGTCTTTCTGGGCTAGGGGGTGGAAGCCAGCTGGCTGACAGCAAATTACATAACAAAAGAAAGCAAAATATTGGTAATGGAAAAGTAGTTTTGGTTTTGTCAACAATATCATCAGACTTTGCGCTAGATTTTTTTTCATCCGCATGTTCTTCATATCATCTACTGTTTTTTGTCAGTAACATAGTATGCTTTATTAGGTTCTCTAGCCAGCTGTGTGGAGTCTTGAACTCTGTCATTCTTAACGTCAACACTTCTCATTCAGCTGACTATTATTTCTATTCTATTGTTCCACAGAATTCCATAGAACAGCAACTGGTGATTGGACTTGTAAGGTCTTGCAAATGCCCTTATTTTGTACCCAAGAAACAGATTTGTTCTTTAGTCAACCCTTTCTATTACAATGACTTCAATACTTCTGTGGGTTCTTTAGGTTTCCTCCATAGTTATTTAGGTAAAAGCTAAGCCATAATCAGCAGTTTTTGTACCACAGGGAAGTATTAAAAAACATAACTGGAGACACAGATGAAACCTATGCCCTCAAACACTGATGTAGGGGCTGCCAGGTACAAGGTATTGTACAAAGAAGAGCCCCTTCTCCACCCATGACCACCCAGTATTTTCCTGTTTTCAGTTGTTATTTTTGCTAACTATGTGCTAAGTTTAGTTCCTTCTGTTCTAAATTTAATCACTCATTGAAATGCTCTCCTAGTACTATTTCCAAATGGACTCTATGTTGTTGTTTGGTTATTTCCAGTTGTATCCAACTCTTTGTGATCCCCATTTGGGGTTTTCTCGGCAAAGATACTAAAGTGGTTTGCCGTTTCCTTCTCTAGTTCATTTTACAGATGAGGAAACTGAGGCAAAAAGGGTTAAGTGATTGCTCAGGGTCACACAGTTAGTAGGAGTTTGAGTTCAGATTTGAACTCAAGTCTTCCTGATTCCAGGTAGGCACCCTATTCATTGCGTCACCTAACTCCCAAGTGTATTCTATCGTCTTCTCTAATTTCACATGTCCAAAATGGAATTCATTTCCTTCCAAACCTTATGTTCTTCTTAACATCTTCATTCAGTTAAAGATACCACCATCCTTCCAGTTACTCAGGTTTGAAACCTGACAATCAACCTTGACTTGTCCCTCTCTCACTGCTGGTATCAATCAATCCATCAACAAGAATTATTTCCTACTATATGCTAGGCACTGTGTTACCTAATATATATGCATCGTATATTTACGTACCCACACACATATATATGAAATCAAATTTCAAGTGTTGTATATTCTACCTCCACAATCTACCTCAAATATACCTCTTTCTCTCCAATCACACAATTACAACCCAAGTTAAGGGCTCCATTACTTCTCACATAGAATATTACAATTACTTTCCAATTGATATACTTGCATCCAGTTATTTCCCTTAAGGATTCTGCTGCAAGAAACAGGAGAATATTGTAACAATTACAGACTTAATATTTATATGCATAATTATATATTATAAAACTTACTGAAAATAGGTATTTTTAAAAGATGCAACAAAAAATAAGTATTCAATCAATGAATATTTATTGCTGGTTATCTTAGAGTAAACAGGGAACCACTGGATTTTATTGAGTAGTGGAATAACATGGTCAAACCTATGCTTTAGTAAAAACATTTTAGCATCTTTATGGAGGATGGCAAGAGGTAATATAAGTAGAGAAAAGCGGACAGATGTGCGTGAGGTAGAAGTAAAATGACAAGATTTGGTAAATGATTAAATATGAACGGTGAGGAGTAAAGGATGATAGTGAGGTTGCAAACTTGGTGCCTAGAAGGATGGAAAGTCTGGAAGACTTACTCTGGAAGAAGTGTGAATTGGAGGAGAAAGTTAATGTAATGAGATTTATAATGCAAATTACAACTTGAAGCAACTAGGTAGCACAATGGATTAGTCTGGAAGTCAGAAGACTTGCATTTCAAACCAGCCTTAGGCACTTAATAGCTGTCTGATGCTAGACAAGTCACAACTTCTGTCTGCTTCAAGTTTTTCATTGGTAAATTGGGAATAATAATAGCACCTACCTCCCAGGGTTGTTGTGAAGATCAAAGGAGGTAATACTTATAAAGCACTTAACATTAGGGTCTAGCACACTGTAGAAACTTAACTTAATTAATGCTTATTATCTTCCCTTCTCTAACCCATCCTATGGAAATATCTCTGTTACCCAAAATAAAAAGCATTATATTCCCAGATTTATTATATTTGAGAAAGAATCCTTAGTTCTTTTTCTGGTATAGGTTAAGTGAAATGACCCCTGTAGTCTTATGATTATATAATTTTTTGTTATTAGAACCAAGTAGTACAGTTCAACTTCATATATATGTATTTTCATGATTAGTTTTGCTTATTTTTCTTGTTGCTCAGTCATTTCAGTTGTGTCTGAGTTTTTACAAACCCTTTTGGGGTCTTCTTGGCAAAGTTACTGGAGAAGCTTGCCATTTCCTTTTCCAGATCATTTTATAGATGAGGAAACTGTGACAAATAGGGTTAAGTGACTTGCCCAGTGTCACACAGCTAATAAGTGTCTGAGATCAGATTTAAACTGAGGAATGTGAGTCTTCCTGACTCCACCCTATCCACTGTGCCACCTAACTGCCCTTGATTTTGTTTGTGGTGAATTCCATAATATATTTTGCGGGATGTATGTCTACATGTCAGATTCTTGTTAATTACTATAATTTTTAATGATAATTTCTTTGACATTTTATATTGAAGGACTCATGAGAATATTCATTCTTGATTAAATAAAATTTTCCACCTTTATTCCACCTTTATTTCCACCTTCATAGAGTTAGAAAGGGACCATAGTCCAACCCCACCCTCCTTTTACAAGATCAGGAAAATGAGTCCCTGAGAAGTGAGAGGACTGCAGATCCCAAGATGGAAAGACCTAAGAGAACTTCATCCTATAGATGAAGAAAATGAACATGAGAGAAAAGAAGTGACTGAGGCAGGTCTTCCTAGTACAGAGCCAGCACATCACAACTATGTCACAAAGTCACTTCCAAGGAGCTATCCAGAGTACTGGATTCCTTCTAAGAAAAAGATGGGGAAGAGGTGACCTTGAGGCCACATGTGGCCCTCTGGTACTCAGGTGCAGCCTTTGATTGAATCCATACTTCACAGAACAAATGCCCCTAATAAAAGAATTTAGACTCACAGATCTTTCTAATTAGCCTCAAGCACTGCTGCTCTGGGTCTGACCAATTACTCCCAAGTGTAAGAACCTTGAACTTCTTGACTTGAACTACCTCAAATGCTAGTCACCTACCTATCCAATCTGAGCTAGCTGACTATATGACCTGCTTCAGTCATATAGTCAGTTAAGAAAATGATTAAAAACGGGCTCTCCAAGTTAAAAAAAAACAAACAGCTCATGCAGGACACATTTTAAGATTTAATATGCACTATGACAATTTTCCCCATCATTTTCTTAAACCTAGACAATAATAAACAAATCAAATCTTGATTTATAGATTTTACAAATTTCTGATATACAAACATTCGCACACCCACACATTAACAATTGATCCTTGTGGGTCAATTGGAGCTGGCTCCAGCATAGTTTTGCATGTAGTAAAGTAGCAAGCTAGTTCCCTCATCTTGTTCTAAACAAATATAGATGACTAGTAATGATTTTAAAGTATGATAAAATGGGAGAATGTCAGAGTTTGATATAATTTTACTTTTGGGCTATGTTTAATTAATTGTTGCTAATCTTATTAGGATTACAGACTCATAGATTCAAAGCTAGAAGGCCCTTAGGTATGTACTCTTTCCTCAACTATGCTTCATAGAATCTATAGCTACATTCAAAGTTCAACTCAAGTACCTCATGGTATAGGAAGCCTAACCTGATCTCTCACAGTTGCTAGTGCTTAGCCATGGAAATGGCTCTGTATATATTTTGTATTTAATTTTCTATGTACATGTTGCCCTTCTTCTCCTCATAGAATGTAAGCTCTTTAAAGGCATTGACTTTTTTTTTCTATGTATCCCCAATAACAATGTTGTTAAATAGAATTGTATCTAATCTGTCTCATTTTACAGTTGTGGAAACTGAGTCTCAGAAAGATTGTGACTTGATCAAAGTCAAAAAGGCATAGATTGGATTGAAAAACAAATCCAGTGTTCTTTTTGATCTTTTAACAATTGTGTTTAGCAACTCTATTTTTTTTTGCACATTACTCTCCCATTTAATTGACTCCTCTTCACCCTATAGAAATCGTTTTCTTAACAAATCACTACAGCCCAGCAAAAGTAGAACAACAAAAAGAAAAGTTTCATTCAAAAGATTAGGTACATGAGATGCATTTTACAGGGAAAGAGAATCTGTGAAGTGGAGTTGAGTAGAGAATTCTAGTTATGTGTGATGGTCACTGCAAAGACACTGGAATGGGAAATAGAATATCACATGTGATGAGCAGAGAGAAAGCCAGTAGGATGGCAACAGAGAATGGAGAAGGAGAGAATAATGTCCAATGAGACTGGAAGTTAAGTTGTGAAGAACTTTAAAAACAAAACAGAGGAATTTATATTTAATCCTAGAGGCAATAGAAAGTCAATTGAGTTGGTTGAGCAGGGAAGTTATGATCATATTAGTGCATAAGAAAAACTACTGTGGCAGGACTATGTAGGATGGACTGAAGTGGTAAGAAACTTGGAATAAAGAGACCAATTAAGAGGTCATTGCAATAATCTAGGTGAAGAGTGATGGAAGCCTGATACAAGGCAGTAACTACGTGAGCGGAGAGACAAGATTGGATTGGAATGATATTTTGAATGTGGATATGGCGATACAAATAAAAATGAACACAATGTAGGTTTGGAAGGGAGGGGAAGGATGAAGGAAATATGTATGTATATAGTCCCTTTAATGTGCCAGGAATTATGCTAAACAGAGTTGGGAGGAATCAGCAATAGGGCTTCATTAGTAGGTGGTGCTTGAGCTAAATCTTGAAGGAAAAGATGGATTTCAGTAGGTAGAGGGGAGGGGAAGAGTACATTCCAGGCATGGGGAAAGCCAGTGCAAAGGCACAGAAGTGTTTAATATCTGTGGAACAGTGCCAGTATAGCTGTTACAGAGTGAGGGAGCTGAGTAATATGTAAGAAAAAAAGATTAGAAAGATAGGAAGGCATTAGATTCCAAGGAGATTTAAATGTCAGAGAAGTTTATATTTGATCCTAGAGGCAATAGGGGACCACTGTAGTTTGTTGAGCAAAAGGGTTATGTGATTAGACATGGACCTTAGGAAAAATCACTTTGGCAACTGTGTGGACAATGGATTGGAGTGGGGTGAGACTTGAGGCAGGAAGATAAAATAGGAGGATATTGAAATAGTGTGAGCAGAAGGAGTGAGAGATTGAACTATGATCTCCTTGTGAGTAAGGAAGAGGGGATGTATATGAAAGATGTTTTGGAGATAGAAGTGACAAAATTTTTTAGCTGAATGCTACGTGGGATGAGAGAGAGAGGGGGGGGGAGAGGGAGGGAGAGAGAGAGGAAGGGAAGAAGTGAGAGGAAGGGAGGGAGAGAGAGAGAGAAGAGATGAGGAACTGTGAGTTACATCAAGTTTGCAAACCTGATGCCAAGAAGGCTGATAGTATCCTTGACAGGGATAAAGAAGTTCAGAAGAAGAGTGGGTTTGGAGGAAAACATAATGAGCTTTGTTTTGGACATATTGAGTTTGAGATGCCTATAGGGGAGTTAGTTATAAATGTTCAAAAAGCTGTTGGTTATGTTGTACTGAGCCCAGGAGAGAGACAAAGATTGTATTTGTAGATCTGAGAGTCATCCGCATGAATAGGGTCATGGAATCTACTAAAGCCCTTAAAGAGAGAAAGCAAAGAGGGCCCTAAGGTAGAAAAAGAGAATGGTTAAGGATGAGGGGGAAAGGAAGAGTATATAGTGATATATAGTGTTACTGTATACTGATAGTGATATACTGAATAATATTGTGTTTTATAACCTGCTTCCTTCTTTCTTCTGCTGATAGCATATAAGGTACTCAGCAGAAAAGGCAGATAGTACAAGCTCATTGAGAAGGCTTCATATCTTATGGCCCTTTGTATTTCCAGATCCTTCCAAGGTGTCCAGTGCCTAGTAGATAGCAATAAATGGGTTTGCTATTTTTGTGTTGGAGGCCATAATGATTATCACTGTCTCATTATCTCCTGAGACAACATGGAATCACCTCATCCACTTAAAAGGGAAAGCCATTCGTGGATAGTCTCTGTTTATTTCCCAAACAGATGAGATAATTTTAGTTTATGGTTTCTTAGGAACACTATATATTAGTTGCCATTTACAAATGATATGTTGGGATAGAATGAATATGTCTGAACTTCACAGGTCTAAGAAACCAAAGAAACTAAAATCTGTATGGATAAGGGAAGAATTTAGGGACAAAGAAGATATAGAGAGCATTATAAAATGTGAGATAGATAATTTTGATTATATAAAATTAAAAAGTTTTTGCATAAATGAAACCAATGCAACAAAAATAATAAAGAAAGCAGGAAACTGGGGGTGGGGGAAATATTTGCAACAGATATCTCTGACAAAGGCCTCGTTTCTCAAATATGTAGAGAACTGAGTCAAATTTATAAAAATACAAGTCAGTTCTCAGTTGATAAATGGTCAAAAGATATGAACAGGCAGTTTTCAGACAAAGAAATCAAAGCTATCTCTAGTCATATGAAAAAGTGGTCTAAATTACTATTGAGCAGAGAAATGCAAATTAAAAAAACTTTGAAGTACGACCTCACACCTATCAAAGTGGCTAATAAGACAACAAAAGGAAAATGCTGGACGTTGAAGGGGATGTGGGAAAACTAGGACGCTAATGCAAGATTGGTGGAATCGTGAAGTGATCCAACCATTCTGGAGGCCAATTTGGAACTATGCCCAAAGGAGTATAAAATTGTACATACCCTTTGAATCCCAGCGGTACCACTGCTAGGTCTATATCCCAAAGACATCAAACAAAAAAAGGGAAAAGGACTTATTTGTACAAAAAATAATCGTGGCAGCTCTTTTTTTGTAGTGGCTAAGAATTGCAAATTAAAGATATGTCCATCAGTTGGAGAATGGCTGAACAAGTTGCTGTGTATGATTGTAATAGAATATTATTGTGCTATAAGAAATGACAAGCAGGATGATTTCAGAAAAACTTGGACTTAGATGAACTGATGCATAGTGAAGTGAACAGAACCAGTAAAATGTTTTATGCAGTAACAGCAATATTGTTTGATGAAGAATTGTTAATGACTTAGCTATTCTCAGCAATAAAATGACTTAAAATTATCCCAAAGGACAGTGATGAAATATACTGTCTGTCTCCAGAGAAAGAACTGATGTTAATTGAATATAGACTGAGGCATGCTATTTTCACTTTCTTTCTTCCATTTTTTTCTTTTGAGTTTTCTTATACAAAATAACTAATATGAAAATATTTTACATAATCGAACATGTGTAACCTATATTGGATTGGTTACCATCTCAAGGAGGGGAGAAACATTTATATGCTAATATCTGTGATCAAAAAGTTTGTTAAAAGGGTAAACCTAAGACAATACGTTTGATCATTGTTCTTCCTTGTTGTAGACAAACAATAATATTAGCACTGTAGAGTTTCAAAGCCCATATAAAATAGAATGCAATATTTGAACAAAATTTCTTTCCTTTAAATATTTAAATAAATATTTTTGATACCACAGAAAAGCCAAATTTTAACTGGAAAAGAAAATCCTATAATTGAGTTAATTATCTGCATATTCTGGCTTAAAGTTTTATCTTTATCCAGATAACCCAGAATTTATTTTATACTAATTGTGAAGATGTAGCTCTTTGTAATGGTAATGGTAATTTGAAGATCTTCCCTGCCCGTTGATAGGCTTAAATGAATCTGAGGACCTTCCCTGATTTGAAAATAAATTCTGCCCCCAATAGGCTGAATATGGTCACAGGGAGCCTGGAGTGGGAGGCTTGTTTTTCAGGAATGCACACACCTTGTTACTTTGTAATTGGGCAGTGGGTCACAAGAGTTATGATGTTCTCTGACCCTGGAGAAGGCTATATATACTTTGGGACTCACTCGTGGGAAGAGTTGTGTGATTTGGCAAGATGAGACTTTGGGTAGCCATTGAGCCCCCTGGCTTTGAAAACCCAGATGTTGGTGCTTCCCTCTCTGGTAACTGACTAGGTATGGCTGTAATGATCAGACAGCTGGAAGCCCTGTCTGCTGGTCTGTTTCTCTGTCTGTATTTTTTTTTTGTCTGTTTGTAACTTCTGTTTGTATTTTCTCTGAAGTTCAGGGTGCTTACTTTTTCCTCTGAACTAGGTAAATGATATACATTTGATTAAAGTAAGATTGTCAACCCCTTTTTGTGTTGCTTTCCTTTGGAAAAGTAGATCAAAGAACTTGTGGTAACAGCCATCCTGGGCATGCTAGGGTGCTTGCTGTGATACTCTTGAATAATTTTATAAATAGCATAGCTAAAGACCAACCTGAGCATAATGTACATAAAAGGGAAATATCTACAATAATAAAGAAACAGAAAATAATGGCCCTGTTTATAGTTTTATTGTGAAGAATAATCACTATTTAGTTCAAGAACCTTTGCCTTTCTGGGAACTTTCGTTCTGCAAAAATATTGACTGAAGGTGGGCCTTGCTTAAACAATATGTAATTCCTACACCCTTGTGAAATTCAAGGAAGGAAACATCACTGTGAGGAAATAATGATGGTCATAAATTAGGAGACTTCAGTTTCAGTCAACATTGTTATATGACAATTAATAAACATGACCTCAATCAATGAATTTGCTAATATTTGTTCCCAGTTTACAATTTCTATTCAAGTCATTAGTTATAACATACATAGGAGCGTAAAAATTCTCCAAGACACATATAGAGTATCTCATCAGTAGAGTTTTTAGAAAGCTTTTCATAATACTTTTTCTTCCATCAGAAAAAAATAACATTAATGCTGCTAGTTTGAAAGAGTACACCATGGGTTTTTCAGTACAGGGACATGTATTAGCCATGTGTATAAAAGAAAATTTTACCACAATCTTTTCAGATAAGCATTTTCTATACCCCACTATTGCCCTTACATAAAACATGAAAAATATATAAAACATGTAAAAATAGGGTAAAAGACAAGAATAAGCTGTCAGTGTAAGGAAAAAACAACCAAACTTTCAAATAATTAGAGATATCCTAAAGTGAAATGGGCTACCTTGGAAAGTTTCTCCCTTATTAGAGATCTTTAAGTTAAGGCTGGATGTTCATTGTCAGAATTATCATAAATGGGATTATTTTTCATGTGTGGGTTATTGTCCTGTGTTCTTGAACAGGACCAAAATCACATCACTATGTTGGAGTCAAGGTGGTTTGGGTCTGACTGAGGATGATCAGACGAATAGAGTTCCTAATTCTCTACCAAAAGTCAGTCACAAATAGTTGCTATGAACATTTAGAGTGGAGACGTCTCCGAATTTGTACATCATTTGCATAGGTTGGACTAGATGGTTTTTGATGACCCTTCCAAATTTGAAATTCTGAGTAATTTTGCAATTATAAAATATAATTATTCTCTCTTGGTCTTTATTTCCTTTTATTTCTCTGTAGCATTTGACACTACTAAAGGTAACTTCTTTCTGGGTATTTTAATTGCCCTTGGTTTCTGGGTCACTTCACTCTACTCTGGCTGCTCTTCCTCCATCTTTTTTTTTTGAAGGTGGAATGCAGGGTAATTGGGGTTAAGTGACTTGCCCAAGGTCACACAGCTAGTAAGTGTGTCAAGTGTCTGAGGCCAGATTTGAGCTTATGTCCTCCTGACTCTAGGGCCAGTACTCTATTCACCGAATCACCTAGCTGCCCCCTCCTCCATCTTCTTCATTGGCTCCTGCATGTCCTTTGATTCCAGTTTAAAGCACAGGTTTCTTAAGTCCTCTGTTTCTCTATGTAATCTTCCCTTAATAATCTAACCATTCTCATGGCTTCATGTATCTCCTCTATGCAGATAATTCTCATACATGACTTCAACCCCAAATTCTTCTTTTAAGCCCCGACACGCATTTTCAGTACTTATTGTATAACTCCAAAGATTTCCCACGGCACCTTAAATGGCAGCATAATACAGAAGTGTTAGTATGTATGGAGTGGAGAAGAATTAGACTATGAATCAGGAGAGATTTCAGCCAGGATTCTGTCTCTGGCACTTACTAGTTTGGGTGAGCTTTGGCAAGTCAACCTTTCTGAGCCTTTGTTTCCTCATTTCTAGCATAGGGATAATAAAGCTATAGAAATTACATCACAGAATTTGGGAGAAGTAATGGAAAAAAATATATGTAAAAGCACTTTGTAAACCTCCAAGTGCTACATAAATGTTAGTTATTAAAATACCCAAAACTGAGCTCATTTATGTTCTTCCCAAACCTGTTCCTTCCTGGTTTCTATTAATTACACTTTAATTTGGTCCCTCATAACCTTGGAGTCAGCAGAATTAATAAGGAACAAGTTGTCTTTCTAATTCTTTGAAAAATTATGTGTAGAGCTAGCACTAGAGATGGTTAAGATAACTAGGTAGTACAGTGAATATACAACCCTGTACTTGGAGTCAAGAAGATCTGAGTTCAAATCTAGCCTCAGACACTTAATAGCTGTGTGATACTGTGAAAGTCACTTAACCTGTTTCTACCCCAGTTTCTACACCCATAAATTGGAAATGCTAATAACACTTATATCCTAGGATTTGTTGTGGCGATAAAGAAGCATTTTGCAAAGTGCTCAAAGTGCTATATAAATATGGTGATGATGATGATGATGATGACAATGGGTGATTGCCCGGACTCAACAAACAGAAAGGCCTATTGAAGAATTTTTAATATTCCTTTTAACACCAGAATAAATATTTGTTTTATGATTTATCAGACTCATTACCTGTGTCATAGTTGATATTCAAGACCTCTAGAGCAGTGGTTCTCAACCTTCCTAATGCCGTGACCCCTTTAATACTCATATGTGGGTGTATCTGCATGTGGGCGGACGCGCCTGGAGATGGATAGAGCAGTATCTCAGTTCCTAAGACCATTGGAAATATGTGTTTTCCAATGGTCGTAGGTGACCCCTGTGACCCCTGTAAAAGGCTCATTCGACCCCCAAAGGGGTCACAACCCACAGGTTGAGAACCACTGCTCTAGGGGAACCATTTTCAAATAAAGATGAGTAAAAACCCCATACTTTGCCTAGGTTGAGCAAATGTCCTATTCAGGCTTTATATCTCTGTTTACTTCCCCCAGCTTCCAATCAGTGACCAAGTTCTGCCCATTTTACCTATGTAGCATTCTGTCTATATATCCCTAACCTTTTTTCCCCATTACCACTGCTACCACTGTAATGAAGATCTCCATTTTCTCTATCCTGCTCCATTTACAGTAGCTTCCTATTTTCTTTATCTTGAGGTTTTCCAATTCCACTCTTTCCTTGCAAATAAACTCTCCTTTTTCACAGCAGTGATCCCATCATTCTTTATACAAAGCTATGTTCATACTTCTTTGCTCAAATCGTCTAGCACTGTTTGTATAAAATCACAGAATCATAGATGTAGGATTAGAAGAGATTTCAGAGGTCAGCTGGGTCAATTACTGACTCAGTGCTTCTGGAAGAGTGTGCCACAACACATTACTGTGTCATCAGTTTCCCTAATGGTGCCATGAATTGTATGGAGTTTACACTTGCAGATGCAATACATGCTAGAGTATCCCAACACTAGAATAGTATGTCATGATTCTTCAAGAAAAAGAATACCACTATGCCAAGGGAAGAAAAAAAAAGATTGATAAACAGTGGAATAGCCCAAATTCCTTAGCCTGACATTGAAAAACTTCCACAATCAGTATGCATATCTTATCTCTAGTTCTAGATAGTCTTTTGGGGGAAGGGTGGGAGATGTCTATTATTTATCCAGACCTGATGAACATTGAATGAGTTTTGTTAAATGTTGACTGAATGAAAAACTCCCACTCTAGGTTTTCAAGGAAAACAAAAATCTCAAACCAGGGCTAAAGTTAAAGCTAATTCTTTTTTTTTTTTTGATAAATATTAAATTGGTAAAGAACAAGTTGTCTTTCTAATTCTTTGAAAAACAAATTTTAAATAGAAGTGAGGAATTTAAAATAAAGACTGGACATTGCTTTATTTTAAGTAAATGTTCCGCAATGGAGGAAATAAAAGGTGGTTTTAATGACTATGATGGGGTGCAATGTAAAGAAGTGGTAATTCAGTCCATGGAACACTAATGATGTGATGGAGTTAGTGAAGAATTCAAAATTGCCTACTTGTTTCAATTGACTTATCGCAGGTCTCAGGTCAGTGATTTTGTCTGTACGAATGATCTGGGTTACAGGATTCTTTGAACTTGCTTGCAGAGAGGAAGAACAATAGGGATATCATTAAGACATTGGCAATATGTTCCTAATAGATAAAGATGAGCCCATGGAAATCCTCTACAAATGTTCATTATCAATCAGAAACAAAAGGATGAAACTTGTTAGGTTAATGATTCTTGTGACCAGATCAATTGGTGTATGAATCTCTTTTAGAGAAATCCCCCTCCTTCTCCACTATCAATTCCAGAATTAAACAGTGCCTCAAGATTCAGTGGTGCCAATCTTTTGTCAGCCTGACAGTTTCCTTACTATTTTCTGT
Source organism: Pseudochirops cupreus (assembly GCA_028627135.1). Taxonomy (NCBI): domain Eukaryota; kingdom Metazoa; phylum Chordata; class Mammalia; order Diprotodontia; family Pseudocheiridae; genus Pseudochirops; species Pseudochirops cupreus. The sequence goes on along the minus strand of CM053580.1, from coordinate 192,746,216 downwards.
GAAAACAAACAAGACGGTAGATAAGTTCCTCACTGGGCACACTTTCTCCTCTCTCTTCAGATATGTGTGTGTATATATAAAAATGAAGTGTGCGTTTATATGTATATGCAAATATGAAATTGAGATCCCCTGCATTATAGCTTAACACTGTGTATGCATAGGCACACACACATTATTCGTGTAATTATACATGCACATGCACATCACACTTGTGTACATATGTATATACATACACATATACATATGCATGTATATGTGTGTGCTCATTCTATATGTGTGTTTGGGAGGAGCCCTGGAGGGAAGCAGGTGCATCTTGCACTAGATAACTGAGATCAAAGCAGGCAGTATTCAGAAGCTCTTCATGGGACTAGAACAACAACAACATAAAACTGGAGGAGAGTCAGAGGGTAAACTATTAGCTGCTGAGATGGCTAGGTGGCACAGTGAATAGAGCACCGGCCTTGGAGTCAGGAGGACCTGAGTTCAAATCCTCAAACACTTGATCACACTTACTAGCCCGGAGACTTTGGGCAAGTCACTTAATCTCAATTGCCCTGTCCTCCAAAAAAGCAAAAAAAACCCCAAAAAACAAAACCCTATTAGCTGCCACCTTCCCTCCCCTCCCCCCAAAGCTATATATACAAAGACATTTGAAAAAAGAATATCTGCTGTGTTTACTCACAGAAACCCCATAGATCTCTTTAGGTCTGATACTTATTTCCCTACTTAAATTGGCTTATCTCATTCTGTTCTGTTGGTTGATCTTACCTAGGGCCGATAGGGGAGGCTTAGGGAAGGTAGGTATTATATCACCCTCTCCTCTGTCACAGCAGGGTCTGTCATAGGTTTGTGCTGTTTTCATTTCCACAGCACGTAAGAATCTATTCACATCTCCTTCTGGAAAGGTTTTTTTCCCCCTTGCTTTAACCAAATCCCCAAGAAGCATCACATGCACTGCAAGCCTTTGCTCTCCAGCAAACCTCCCGAACAAAACCTTCTTTTAAAAGCTAATGAATATAAATACTATCTTTATCATTTAATTGGATGGAGTATCTTCAGAGAACTTTCTAAAAGCCAGCAAGAATCACATGAAAAATCTAAAAAACATTTTGCTGATTTATTCTTTAATTCACTTCAGTGACTATATTTAAACAGGAAGATTTTCCATTCCCAAATGCACACTCAAACTCATCAAACGTGGGAATTAATTGATAATATCACAGGACTCCCACAGTCAAACTAAATTCTTTTAAAGAGTTTAAAAGCCTCACCATAAAATTAGATTATCTCAGTGCCACAGTAAGCTTTCTCTGTCCTTTAGATCTCGTCCCCATTGACCAGTATGTGGCGCTGTCTCCTGTAAAAAAACTTCCTCCTCAATTTTCAGAAGCTTGTCTCCAAAACTGTGTTGGTATTTAAGTAGTCTAATGTACATGTCAGTCGGTTCGAAAATACCAAAAATCAAATCAAATCAGCATTTGGTTACTTTATCAAGACACATTTAAGCTACTATAAGAGTATTTTATGCTGTGTAGTGTCATTTTATATGTTAATTAAAAATAAGAAGACAAAAAAACTAGATCACTCAATTGGAACTATGTAGTAAAGGCTAAAAAAGAGTGACCTGTTTACATACAGTTCAAACTAAATTTTAGTTTCCAAGAGGAATAGAAAGTAAAAAATGAGGACTCTAACAATTGGATGAAAGATGAAATCCCATAAAAAGTTCGTGCATCTTTTTTTTTTTTTAAATTTAGGTCCCATGTTTCTTTTCAGTGTTAATAGCTTAATATACATTTAGGTTGAGCCATGCCCTCAAAACATATTTTTGCATGCAACTACATAATATTTTAGTCACTAATGGGGCTTAAAATGCAGATGTTAATTCTTCATATTTTAATTGCTTGTTAACACCTGCATATTTACTAAAACATTTTTTTCCTATCTATGGGATTATGCAATTATGTACAGATTACCCTGGGCATTTATGATTATTTACTGGAATTTTTTTTCTTTCTTTTTAAATTAGGATTTGAGAGGTTTCTGAATTTCTTAATCTCCTTGTCAGGGCAAATGTCCTAGTGAGTTCAGTTTTACTAGCACTGAACAGCGAGCCTTTTGTATGTTCACAAACATGGGCCTCATTTGCTGTGTCCAGCAGCTGTTATCCTGAGACACTGAAGTCAACAGAAGTTAACATAGAAATACAAGACTGAGCATGGAAAATAAAAATTCATGTTTGAAATTGATGAAGTCTGTAAGAAGATCTTTTAAATTTTCACAAATTTTCAAAATTTTGTGGTAAGAAATGAAATACTAGAAATTGCTTAGGTTAGGCTACAGGATAGATTATCATGCACAACAGAAACTGAGTGACTTTGATAACACGGCACCTTATATAGAGTGAATGCTCAATCAATATTTGTTGACTATTCAAATGAATGAAAGAATGAATAATGGTAAGGGTGTGGTGGTGGTTGGGGAGCTTAAATTTAAAGGTATGTTTGACATCTTTTCAAGAATTAATGTTTGAAAAACCCAAGGATTAATGTTTGATAGAATTAGGGAAATAGTTGAAAAGACTAACTGAATTTGGCCCACAGAAATTTAAATTATGTTATTTCTCTATTTTGTTATTCTGATTATCTGGTAAAATGAAAGATAAGACACTTTTATTAAATGATTTTGAGCAAAAGCTCAGGAAAAATATGTGAGTAATAATAAAATTTCTCCCAGATAGTATAAACTGCAAATGGATTTTTAAAATCTCTTTTAAGAATAAGAGAGGTAGAATCAGGAGGACCTGAGTTAAAATCCAGCCTCAGACACTTAACACAAAAACTAGCCATGTGACCTTGGGCAAGTCACTTAACCCCAATTGCCATCCAAAAAGCGAAAGAAAAAATTTGAAAGAATAAGAGAGGAAGTGTGGTATAGGGGACAGAAAACTGGCCTCAGAGCCAAGAAGAGCTGGGTTGAAATCCTGCCTCTTAACTTAAACCTATTGGCTATGAGACTCTGGGCAAGTGACAGTCTCTCAGTGCTTCATCTAGGTAATTCTAAACAAAAACAAATTATAGAGAGTTCCCTATGCCAATGAAATCACCAATCCAGCCCCTATTGCTATTGAAGAAAAGAATCTACCTGTATCTAGTTCACCTATTCCCTAACCTAGGTAGCCAGCGCCATACAATGGATAAGCACTGTACATTTTTACCAGAAAGGGTTTTTTTGGGGGTAGGTGCATTAAGTAAAGTATACTAAAACTGTTATAACTAATAACATAGTGTGCTAATAAAGGGAGGCATTAAATAAATACAAAAATGCTACAATTATTAAAATAGCATGTTCTGTGTATGCATATATGTACATATACGTATACATAGCATATACATACACAGCATACATTGAGATGATTTTGAGAAACCTTGTATATACACACGCACATACATACACAATGCAATGCCATATATGACATCCATGTATGTATATGTTTGCAATGATTGGATGAGTAGTTACACATGATAGGACACTGTAAAAAGTAACTATCTGTATGATTCTGACTCATGAAAACCCTGTGAAGTAAGTGGTACAAAAATATAGGCCATATATCTATCCTAAGTAATCTTGTAGACTCTACAAACCTGATACATTTTCCTATTTGCTCGATGTTTAAAAGAATCCCAACAACACATTTCTAATTTTACATTTCTTTCAATGGCTCAATCTCTTTCAGCATCAGTCTCCCAATTAATTTTACTCTGTGTTTATATAAATACAGGTTATCCCTTGAGCTTTAAAGGTTGCATATCTAAAATGAGAGCTCTTGGAAAGGAAACACAACTCTAGGTCTACATCAGTGGTTCTCAACCTTCCTGATGCCACGGCCCTTTAATATAGTTCCTCATGTTGTGGTGACCCCCAACCATAAAATTATTTTCATTGCTACTTCATAACTGTAATTTTGCTACTGTTATGAATCATAATGTAAATATCTGATATGCGGGATGTATTTTCATTGTTACAAATTGAACATAACCCACAGATTGAGAACCCTGGTCTAGATATATACATATATACATATCTGTATACACATGTGCCTATGTGTGTATATACACACATATTTATATACACACATGGAAATAACTACTTTGAGATCATGATTCTTCCCCTAGTCATGGATCTTGATGACTACTGTCCAGGAAACATTTCATCATGAAACTTCCTAAATAATCAGCATCTTTATATCACTCAGAGTTTATATGCCAGATTTGGGGAGATGGTGTAGCCTATCTACATAAGAGGAATAAACTACATTTCCCCCCCTGAATGATAAAAAGGGAGGTGAAATCTGAGTGGTACCTGAAACGTCTACTTGTCAAATCCCTGGAGCTTGCAGTTGGGAGTGTAGGAGCATGTTGGGCTTGGACTGGATATTTTCATTTGCTCCTCTGTCTCTGCTCAACCAAAATTGATTGCCATTGTCTGAAGCATATCTATTCCCATTTGGACCAAGGAAGGAAGATTAAGGAAAAGCTGTCAAACTATAAATCACATTTTTAAGAAATTTCTCATTCTAAGGAAGATACAGAAACTAAACTCATTTTTGGGTCTGAGGAAATCCATTTTGGTCTTTGTTCAAATTGGCAACATGTCCTGCTTTTTCAGTATACTTTTGGAGGAACTTTCTTGCCACTCTGGCATGGACACTAATTAATGGGAAATGGAGGCTATTCCATCCTAGATTCATAGTTACCAATCAAAGAAAGTTATTCCATTCAGATTTCTACACTTGGAAAAATGCATCAATTTCCTTTCTCCAAGAGAAATGTCATCATTATATCCAACTCCTCCCACCCCCCCACCATGTACAATCATTCCATATTAAAAATCAGCTAGAATCTTTTTTGAATGCCAGTCTGTCCTTAATACAAACTAAAATGTAAGTTCCATGAAGGCATGGATCGTGTCAGAATCTTTTCTTGTATCTCTCATAGTACCTAGTACAGTGTCTTGTACATAATTGGTGCTTAATAAATTATTTGTTAAATAAGTGAAAAATCTCCTTGGATATCTACTGAAATATGACATTAGAATGAGCATTAACAAAGTTTTGTTCTCTTAATAAAATCTGATTTATTGGTTGGAACATGAACATTTTAAAGTTAGAAAACCTATTGAATGCTTCTATTTATATACATATGTTAATTTTATTGGAATATTTGATCTAAGCCATAAAAGACAATAAGATCAAGTTCCTGCTCTACCTTTAATGGAGTCCAGGATACCTAACTGACCTATTTGTCAAACAAAATGGACATTGGATGCCACCTAATTCTGCAACTGTTATATTTTATGTTGCCTCTGAAACCCTAAACAAGATGAGTCAAGAGTTTAGACACAATTTGTTTTTTAAGCTAAAACTGGTGAAAATTGTTTTCTCTTTGATATCCATACATTAATGTATTACTTTTTTTTAAAATTTATTTATGCCAACAGAAGTCAGAGTCAACTAGATTAACTTCTTACCCTGGGAAAATCTAAGCCACTGTGTCCAAGTCAGTGTTTGAGAAGTAGAGTGTCTTGGAAGTTGCTTTATCTGGTATTGCCCTTTTCATTCCACAATTAGTACCAACAGCTTCATCAGTAATACAAAAACAGAGAAGTGATAGATTTAGGGTATGAAAAGAGACATTTATATTTTTGTATATGACCAGTGAGGCAGCTAAGTTGCTCAGTGGATAGTGTGCTGAACCTGAGTTCAAATTCACTCTTCCACAAATACCTGTGTATGATAGTGGCCAAAGAAGTATTTATTAAGGAGTATTTACTAAGTGCACTGTGCTAAGATATCTCATTTAATCCTCACAATCTTGAGAAGTAGGTGCTATTATTATCCCCATTTTATAGTTGAGGAAGCTGAAGTAGACAGGTTAAATGACTTGCCCAGGTTACGCTGCTTCAGAAGCCAAATTTGAACCTAGTTATTCTCAGTTCTACTGCCAGTTCTCTATGCATGGCAATACCTAGATGGGAGTCACTTAACCTCCATCTGCCTAGATTCCCTCATTTGTAAAATGGAGATAATAATAGCACCTGCATCCCAGGGTTGTTGTAAGGATAAGCGAGAGAGTATTTATAAGTGTCTTGCAAGCCTTAATACTCCATGTAAAGGCTAACTATTGTTTATAGCTATTAATTTGTTGTACCTGACTATGAATATTTGCTAGAGGGAATTTATTTCTCTCTCTTTTTTTCTTTCTGGGGGCTAGGGTAGGAGGAAGAGAAAATAAATTTCTGTTCATTTTTTAAACATTAAAAATAGAGAAACAGAGGAGTGGGTGCTATATATATATTCATATATATATATATATATATATATGAATATATATATATATATATGGAATGTTACATGCACTTTCAGATGAAGACACTGTATTATTAATTTTATTTAATTGTTTTGCTTTGTTCCAGGGGACCCTTCATAGAGTGATGTTAATCTATAAGTGCGTGTAATGCCAATATAAAACATATCAATGCAATTTTAAAAAATTGGGAGGTGTATAATTCATATTTCTCAGATCTCTTTTTTTGTTGTGTCAAGATTTGCCATTTCCTACTGCTGCTCAGTTTGCCCATGTGGTAGTGCTAGGGTTTCATGTACACAATACAAAGAGATATAAATCTTAAATGTTAACTAAATTGACTGTCCTTTTTGCTTCACATTTCATTTAAAATAAATCATATTTATACTTATATATTATATAATCATAAAAATCAGATTATTTATATATTATATAATCATAAAAAACAAACTATTTCCATATTATATAATCATAAAAAATAAATTATTTTATAACTATATTCAATGCGAAAGTGCCCTATAATTCATTCTTTAAATCATGCTGAATGGTCTATAATCACAAAGTCAGTACAATTTGCAATATCACATCCAATGGAAACACACTAGAGTAGGCTAATATCTTTCATAAAAGTTCTACTTAGCAGAGACTCATGGTTTCTTTCTTTTTGGTTTATTATAAAATGGATGTATAAAATGAATTTATTTAAGTATAAATGTGTCAAATAAATTTAGTCATGAAGACAAATGTGCTATAGAACAAGCATAAGCATACACCTTTAAAACAAGGTACAGGGATTCATTCAAATGTTTAGAAGCTTTTACTAAAAGCTCAGAATGCTTGAAATTTTCACAATTTTTATATATCTCTCTGTGTTTCTCTCTCTCTGTTACAGTCATGTTATGCCATATAAAATTATGAATGAAAGTTACATTAAAATTGTAGCCACCATAAAAACCTATAATTCCACCAAAAGGTGCTACCCGTCTAACTTTACATATAAGAACATACAAATTTGAAGTTGGCTTCACGTTTTGTGAAAATATTTTAGTAATTTAAAAAACAAAAATACAATAAAGCTTACAGCAGAACACGAGTTCTACAACGTTAACAAGGTCAATTGACACAAATAATGTCTTTATTCATTTCTCTACAAGCTACCCAACTCCAGACTCTGCTTTTATTCAACAGTTTTCAACAGAAATATCTGCTAAATAGGATTTTAATCATAGATTTTGGGGATTCTAAAGAAAATCATTGAGTTGAATCATTTCATCGAAATTTTATTTGGAAATCCATTTTCTTTTCCTAAATGGAAAGTTGTTGGGCCTGATACCCGGAACTCTTTAATAAAGTCAAGGTGTTGATTTTGTAATTCATTTCAAAATATTTATTTATTTTACATTTCCAACATTAGTTCCACAAGTTTTTGAGTTTTACGTTTTCTCCCCCTCCCTCCCTCTCCTGTCTCTCTCCCTTCCCCAAGACAGCATGCAATCTGATCTAGACTCTACATATACATTCACATTGAACATATTTTTACATTAGTATGTAATTTCTTTTACTACACACGTGGACAAACACACGCATGAATTATTGGAGCAATTGATTAACATGGTGTATATAGTTATTTATGTTACATCACCTACTTGAAGAAAGACAGCATGTTATAGCTATATTAAGATGCTAATGAGATGCTTAAATATCACAATGATTGACTCAAAAGTATAGAAAATACGACAAACTAGTCAAGACATATGATATATTCAGACTGAATAAACTAATTAAAAAGCGTCTATCAAACAATCAGCACATTTTTATTTAGTCCTCTCTATACGTCAGGCATTGCTAGACACTCTGGGGAGACACACACTCTTCCTGACCTCAGAGAGCTTCCGTTCTATCTGGATAAATAAGATATCCTTATCTAAGCACTTGAACATTGGAAACTAAATACTGTGTGCATAGATAGGTATACTTGTATATAGATGGATTGGTGTACCTAGGTATCTTCATATTAGAATATACACATATTTGAATGTAAATGAGTATGGGGATCTGAGTACCTTTATTTTTTGGTGTAAGTATATATGAGTACATAGCTAATCAGATTTTTAAAAAAATCATGTATATATAATAGAAAACATTCTCTGAAGATAGCTCTCTCAAATGCTCAATACTCCTACCTGGCAGAATACTTAGAGCAATAATGACCTGGAACTTTAAAGTTTTCAAAATAGTGTGTGTACATACATGTCTATATGTGTGTATATATATAACATATTACACATATATGTGTATGTGTATATGTATATGTGCATATGTGTGTGTATATATATAAGTTCTAATTTGAGCCTTAATACAACCCCATGAGAAAGGTCATGATACTATTTTCTTTGTAAAGCTATGGACACTGAGACTTAGAAATATAAAGTGATTTTTCCAATATCTATGGTAGGTTAAGAAACCATGCCTTCCCATATACAAGACCAGTGGCACTGGATCTGAAAGGTCATGCTGGCCTCAGGGTACTATAAAAGATTATAAAATAAAATACCTTTGAAATTATTTATTTTAGCTATTAGATACATCTTCTGCATACTATAATATATAGAATCATACAGAAAACCCCTTTTTAGGCATAATGATCCATTATAAAAAATTAGAAAAATTTAGGAAAAAGGATAGAATAATGTAAGACATTCCAAAAAAAGTGGTTAGTTTTTGTGAAATAAGCAGTGGAGTAGGAGTCAGGTGATTTTAATTCTAGTTTTGGTTCTGCCCCTAGTCAGCCTTGGTTAAATCGTGTTTCTGGGTCTGCATCTGTAATATGAAGAGGCTGGCACAGATGATTTAATATCATACCCCAAATACAAAATCAGTAGGATTTCAGTGGAATTACCAGGAAAATAAAAACATGAGAAAGGTTGTTGGGGTATGTGTCCTGTTCTCAAGCTGGGAAGTTTCTTTTGTGGGACCAATTACCCTCCCTTGAATGCATTATCAGAATAATAAGTAAAATATTTTTTTAAAAAGCACCAATGTGGATCTGTCAATAAATGTTGACTATTTTTTACAAGTTGTTTCTCAATAATTAAAAAGATTCATTCTATCTCTCTGTTCTTAGACTCATTCTATAATGGGGATCAGAGCATCTTTAAAATTCCATGAATATTTCTGAACCACCACCTGAGGAAAAAAAAAAGGTTGGTGATATCTTCCCTACTACCTCTTTCATTGGACTTAGAGCTGGAAGTCTCAATTTACAGGTGAGGAAAACCGATACTCAGGTAGGTGAACGTATTTCCCTAGCCATAGAGGTAGCCAATAACAAAATACATTTTCAAGCTCAGACGGGGGAAGATGATGGATATATTAATGGAAAAAGCACTGAATAGAGAGCCAATGAACCAGTGCAATGTGGTTGACTGGGAAATGTTCTAGACTTGGAATTGGAGTACTCATGGGGGTTCAAATCCTAGCTCTGCTATTGATTTCTGTGACTTAGGCAAATCATTTACTCCCTGGGCCTGAATGTCTTCATTTGTATGAGAGAGTTAATGTTGATAAACGTTTCCTTTCAAATTCTGTGACCTACAATTTCAGTTCAAATCTTGGCACAGATAATTATGATTTTTCTGGGTCTTGGTTTCTTTATCTGCAAACTAAAGGGGTTGTACTAGCAGAAGTTCTTAACCAGGATTGTGTGAACTTAAAAAATAAATACTTTGATTACTTTATTTAAATACAATTGGGTTCATTTATAACTCTTTGTATTTTATCTTACAAATTTAAAAACATTATTTTGAGCAAAGGTCCTTAAGCTTCAGTAGATTGGCAAAGGAGTCCATGACACAAAGTTAAGAACACCTGGACTAGTTGATCTCTAAGGTAACCTTCTAGCTCTCAGTTCTACAATTCAAAACTCACTTTTCACTCTATAACATCATGTTGCTTCCCTTTTCTCTTTTTCTTCTTCTGTTTTCTTTTTTGTAGGGCAGATGGCAGGGCAATTGGGGTTAAGTGCCCAAGGTCACACAGTAAGTTTGAAGTGTCTGAGGCCAAATTTGAACTCAGGTCCTCTTGACTCCATGACAGTTGCTCAATCGGCACTGGGTCACCTAGCTGCCCCCTCTTTTCTTTTCTTAATGGCCCTTTTCCATTTCAGTACTCATTATGCTGCACTGTACTGCTCATTATATCTTAGGAAAAATGAAATTCCTATGTTAGAAACTCATGTTTCAGTAAATGAAAATCTGAGGATCCTTGCTAGGGTACATTTGGTCGATAACTTCTAGATTTTGGGGTAATTGACTCATCTATAGCTTCATGTAGCAGTTCCTCTGATGCCCTTGGGGGCACCAAGTCCTTACCATCCTTTCTGGGATGGGAGACCAGCCACAAGTGCCTATTATGTGTAATACTGGGTGGCAACAGCTGCATAGAGGAAGTTGTCTGCCTATGCCTTATCTGAGGTGTGTATGTGAGGAAGAGGAGGAGGTGGAGGAGGAGGGGGAAGAGGAGAAGGGGGAGAGGAGGGAGAATGGGTGAGTCCCCAAGGTGTGTATACAGGTTTCAAAGCAGGAATGTCTGTGGAATGGAAGGAGGGGTGGGTAACTTTTGCCAGTCCCTCCTTCACTTTTTTCGTTGCCCCTTTGCTTTCGGCTCGTAAGACCTGCCCAGGGACGGACAGCCCGGCCTCAACTGTCACTCACATTTCTTCCAGCCAATGGCACAGTCGCCTGTCACCCTCACCCCACCCCCTCCAGGGAGTGAGGGGAGGGGTGTGCGTTGGGGAGGGGAGGTCTGAGGGGAGTGGGGAGGGGGAGGGCGGGGGGTGAACAGAGTTGAATGATTGAACTTTCTTTTTTAGTTTCTGCAGCAGTGAGGTTCCCCTAGTAGACCAGCACCAGACCGGTGCATAGGAGCTTATCCAGGCGTCTCTTGCTCCTTGTACTCCCCTTGTTCCCCCTCCCCACACACAAAGCGATGGTGTTAAAGGATCCAGGCGTGTTTCTGACCCTTTTCCTATGGATTACGGCTTCCGGGGGCTGCCTGGCTACAGCTGCGGGGCTTGGTGCTGCCGCCCGCAAGCAGGACGAGACTCTTTCTGCTGTCAGTATTTACAGAGCCAGATGCACCTCCAGGTGCCTTAGCCTGCAGATCACTCGAATCTCAGCCTTCTTCAAGCATTTCCAGGTATGGTTAAAAAAATGAATCTCCTCACTGCCTAAAAATACTGCCCTTCTCCATCTCTACCCCTAGCTCCCCAGCAGACACTTTGCCCCATTGCTGTCTATCCTCTGGTCTGTCATTTACACTCCTCTGGATCTCCCAGCTTTGAAGGACTGGGGCGCGGGGGTGCGCTGTGAAACCATGTATGTTAGGTGGGAGTTGGAGCTTACCAAAGCCTCTTACAAAACTTCTCGGCAAAGATCGACCGCCTGCCGGAGGGAGTCCTGCCTTATCCAGGGTTAACGTTCCCAAAGTGTGGATGGCGGACTTCTTCCCTCATTTCACCTTCACTTCAGCCCTCTTCTCGCCCTTAAGGGAGCCCAAAGTGGCATCTTTGCGTTGGTTGATTTGCTTGTGAAATTAAAGCTAATCCACGCCCCGACCCCTACCCCAACCCCAACTGCTCTGAGAGATTAATTAGAGATGTGTATGTGGAACTAGCTTCTGATCTTTCTGTATTGTATCTTGGACTAGTTTCCCCGATCTATTAGCGCAGTTGCCCAGACTCCCAGGGTTTAGCTGCATGTGTGGTTATTAGAGGCAGGATTGTTAGCAGATGAGTCAGGGAGGCAGAACAGGCTGTGGCGGAGGTACCTGGGCTTCTTCCTTGCAAGAAGAGGCACGAGAACCGTCATCCTTGCCTCCCTGCAGGTGCCAGGCTGGGACCAGCCCCCGCCCTTCTTTTGGCCTCTTTAGAATCTCTTTGACATTCCGCGCGGGGCAAAATACCGACTACTTGGAGGAAGATTACGGAGCCCATCAAATCCCTGGGGCAGGGTTGTGGGTTTTGTTTGTTGTTTTTTTTTTTTTTACCAATTAGCATGCAGGAGTGTATGTGTCTGTCCAACTTTGGAGCCTTAAAGCTTTAGTCTCAAACTAATAAATGAGATGAGACACGGGGTGAGGGAAGAAAGGGTAGTGGGGGGTGGGGTGGGAAGTTGTTGCGGGTTGGGTTGTGCTGCCTCAATACAAAGTCTGGATGTATCTCCGGGAAAGTAGCGTGATATTAGTAGAAAGAACGTTGAGTTCAGAAGACGAGGGCTCAACCATGTCTCTTCTACATTTTACCCGTGTGACCTTGGTCAAGTCTCTTAACCTCCCTGAGCTCCAGTGTTTATTTGTCGAATGAAGGGATTGAACTAGATGACCTTCCAGTTCTAAGGCTATAATCTTATAATTCACAGTCAATCATGCTGGACTCGGTACTAGGCGCTGGGGATACAAATACTATGAACTAATCAATCCCCACCAGGGCAAAGAATCTCTAAAGTCCTTTCCAACTAGAGCCAGTGATTTACTAGCCAGTGATTATTTGCATCTAATGTTGTCGTAGCGTTTCTCTCTCTCTCTCTCTCTCTCTCTCTCTCTCTCTCTCTCTCTCTGTCTCCCTCTGTCTCTTTCGGTCCCTTCTTCTCTGTCCGTCTGTCTGTGTGTGTGTCACTGTGTGTGTCTGTCTCACTGTGTCTTTGTCTCTGTGTCTGTCTGTCTTTCTGCCCTTCTGTCACTTAGTCTCTGTCTCTCCCTTCCTCTTTCCTTTTTCTTTCCTCTTCTCCCTCCTTTCCGATGCACTCGAGGAAAGGCAAGAAGTGCTCCTGGATGTTTAGCATCAAGTACTCCCTTCTGAGGTGAGAGATCTGTAAGAGGATCATAGGAAGAACAGAAACCCTTAGGAACCTGCTGGGAGTGGGAGAGTGAGGATTCGAAGCACATATGAGAGATATGCATTACCGGGGGTGTCAGACCGAGGAAAACTTTGGCCAGCTGGATCCAGAAGCAGTTCCCAGAGTCCCAGCTGAAATGTTGCTTTTAGGAAATCATTTATCCTAGTTCATTATTTTGCTGTGCTGCTCCCTCCCCTCCTTGTCTCACTTGCCCCATTTCTCTTGAGATGCCCACCTGCTCTGTACGCAGAATTCCCTCCTTGAGATAATGCTAGGATTGCGTCTGGAAGTGGAAAAGCCTGGAAGTTGAGAGCCCTTTGCCCTGTGGGAATGAATGAAGGAATGAACCCACAAATTAACAGATCACTTCCCTCTCCGCCCCCTGCCCCCAGCCTAATATAAGGGTATAAAGTGGACTCCCTGAGAATATCGTCAATCTTTGAAATTCCAAAGGATTTTTTGGGGGTAGCATTGGAAATATGGGGAGCAGAAGGGCAGGGTCCAGGGTCTTCCTTGGGATTCATTTAAAATAACCCATTGAAGTAATCTGGGAGGCTTAAACCTAGGAGATCTAGTCAAAGATAGGAATCAACTCTTGAAGTGTGTGTGTGTGTGTGTGTGTGCGTGCGTGCGTGCGTGCGTGTGTGTGTGTGTGTGTCTGAGAAAGAGAGAGAGAGAGAGAGAGAGAGAGAGAGAGAGAGAGAGAGAGAAAAATGCATACTTAAAAAGCAAAGCTTTGTCATCTTACAGGTTTCCTGGAGTTGATATGATACTAGGATCTTCCTGAGTATATGTTCAAAAGGAGAAAAAGAAAACAAACAAAAAAATAAAAATCAAAGCTGTTTTTACCTCCATCTGCCTCAAAGTGAAACTACACAGAAGTCCTCCTGAGCGCTAATCCCAGCTACCTTTTATCAAAATAGAGAACATTGCCCTAGAAATGAATGACTCTCTTGAGAAGATCCTTCACCTTTGTGGTTTAAACAACAGCCACCTCCTAGGGGGAAAAACACCATAAAAAAAGTATTCTCCCAGGGGATTAGACTTTTTTTTCCCTGGAATTGTCAGTTGTTGTAATTTATTTGTTTTACAGTTTCAGTGGCTAAAGAGCCAGTTTAGATCAAGCCAATTCCTAGTGAAAGGCTTTTTTTGTGGTTCTTGGCATGATTTCTCTTCTGAAGTAAAACTGCTGACAGAATGCACATTGCCAAACAATAGTGATTACATTTTAATTAGCTGGGGTGAAATAAGCTGCAAATTACTCAGTTAGGACTTAATAACCACTGTTTTTGCAATCAATTGCATAGCCATTCTTGGAGTTTTAACCCTAACCTGGTAATGCCTATGTGATTTATCTAAATTACAGGGATTAAGCTCTTTTAAGACTGAAAAGGATGGTAGCATGATGTCCTTATTCAAAACAAAACAAAACAAAACAAAAAACTAAACCTGGCATTGTCTTTTATTGAAAGAGAGTGGGGGTGTCAAGGTATAGCATAAGCACTAGTTGAAATGTGTTATTTATAGCAAGACTTCCTTTGCTTCAAGCTTTTATGACCTGTTTCATCAGGAAAGGGGCCTTTTACCTGCTGCCTTAGTAGAACTCATTTTGCCATCTTCTATACATAAAGCACTTGGGGATTTTGAAGGTGGAGACTTATTCTGGGGGCAGCTAGGTGGTGCAGTGAATAGAGCACCTGGCCTCAGACACTTAACACAAAACTAACCATGTGACCTTAAGCAAGTCACTTAACCCCAATTACCCTACCTTCCCCCCTCAAAAAAACAAACAAACAAAAAACAAGAAATATTCTGTATGCAGGTGCACCCTGTTTCCAAGGGAGTAAGTAAGAGACTTCTGTAAATGAGGAACATCCAACAGATTTCCCACATCGCATCTCTGGTCTGAGATGGATACAAAGAGATTTAAGGGCCCTTACTCTTGAATCTAGTGTTTAGGATGAGATGATTTTTAAAACTCCAGTTTTTCCCATATAAAAGCATACCTAACTTCCCATTTTCAAAATATAATTACTGTACCTCTTTTGGCATTTAGCCGTACAGTAAGCATGTTTTATATTATCAACATTTCATTCTATTCTACATTTGCACTTCTTTATGCTAGTATTTTAACATATTCCCTTCTTCCTTTCTGCAAGGCAGGTTATCAGTAAGAGAAAGCTATTGAGGTACACTACTATCCTCAAGGTTATATCTAATGCTCTTTCTTCTTCTCTATTGTTACTGAGCCCTGGTCTGAAAATGAAACAATTTGGGGATCATATCTCACGACATTTTTCTCAACTTAAACTTTATTTTGCAAAGTGATTTCTTTACCTTTCCTTGAGCTATGACGTATGTACGCTAAGGATCATCTCTATTTTATTAGTTCAGAAGGTGAGACTCAAACAAATGAAATGGCTTGATCAAAATCACAGGGTAAGTAAATGATAGAACCAGAGTGAGAGGTCAGCTCTCTTATGCTATGCTAGGAAATTTCTTAGTGAAAGCTGAAAAGTTGAATCTCATTCTGTGGCCCAGAGACAGGGTTGTTTTTTTGTTTTTGTTTTTGTTTTTTTTCTATCAGCACCCCATCTACATTCCCAAAGGAAGTCCTAGGAGAAGTGGATTTGAAAAAAAAAATTAACTTGCTGATCAGAGACTTGGAATAAAGACAGTGCCTGTTTCTCTGCCAGGACTAAGGAAAGCTTAGGGAGAAAGTGAATGGAATAATGTTGGCATATGGAGAAATAGTAGAGTCTGCAATCCTGGCCCTAGGGATCTAATATTTGATTAGTGTTAAGAGATACTTGCTTAATGGTACATTATTCACTCCATAACGCTGATGGGTTTGCTTAGGTAGCTTATTAGAGATCAGAGGATTTTCTTTTGCAATAATTGGAAGCTGTTTATTTTGGCAAAAGAAGCTGCTATGGTGATTAGTTATTTCCACTTAAAGGGCCTGTGTCTTCTTTGACAAAAAGTAAACAAACAATTAGCTCATCAAGAACCTTCACAGCCACAAATTAGCCCCAGGCTCACAAAACTTCAAACTGGTGATTTTGTGGTGTGCACATACTCAGGAATGATGGATAGAGTCAAATGTGGAACAAATTTTCAATTAGGTACTCAGACTGACAAGCATTCAGGGAGTCAAAGTGGAGGAAGAGGACCAAAATCTACCTTAGTGTTTCCTGGCTTCCACTCCTAGTTCTTTGGCTCACTTTTCAAAACACTCTGAATTTGACCCAAATTAAATTCTACAGTATGCAATATAAGCCTTCCCTTTAAAGCTACATAAAACACATCAGTGGGTGATTCTGTGTTCAAGGAATTGAAATGTTTTTGTAATGGCCCACATTACAATTCTGAATATAGGACAAGACATTCCATAGTTATATGTGTTAATTAAGTCTGTGTGCCAGCTCATTAAAATGTAACTTAAGAAAAATTCTTTCTCTGAAGGACTTGGCTAAATCTAGTATTAATGTGGGTCTTCTCAGTTTTGAGAACCTATATGGAAAAAGCCCCCCCAAACCCTCAAATCCCAACATAAATTAGGAAGTAGTCATTTTAATTATAAAATAGTTCATCACAGAATTCCTTTATTTAGCAAACTCCTACTGGACATTCAAATATGTCTTTACAATTACTTGGGGGATTGGAGAAAGAGAAGTTGCTAAAGTTTTAGGAGGAATGTTATTTTGGAGATAGATACAATCACTACTTCTAGTTAGTGGAAGAATGAAAACCATAAAGCTAACTTTGTATCTGTACCTTTGTGCCTAAGGGGAATCAAGGCTCCCCTCTTAGGGACCTCAGAGGCCACCTAGGCCAATGCATGTATGACCAAAAGAGCCTACTACAACATCTGCAGTGAGTTGTTGTTGAGTTGTTTCATTCATGTCCAACTCTTTGTGATCCCTTTTTGGGAGTTTTCTTGGCAAAAAATACAGGAATGGTTTGCCTTTTCCTTCTCTAGCTCATTTTACAGATGAGGAAACTGAGGCAAACAGGGCTAAGTGACTTGCCCAGGGTCACAAAGAGGGTAAGTATCTGAGGTCAGATTTGAACTAAGGGAGATGAGTTTCCCTGATTCCAGGCCAGGCGCTCTATCCACTGTCCCACCTAGCATCATGTAGTTAGTTTAGTTTTTGCTTTAAGATCTCCAGTGAAGAGGAACTCACTACTTTAAGGGACAATGAATTTATCTCATTTTCATACAGTCCTATTAGGAATTCCTTGTTCACATCAAGCCCCAGTTTATTTTTCAGCAACTTCATTCATTATTCCTTGAACATTATATACTTGAACACCATCATTATGCCTACCCTAAATCTTCTCTTCTCTAGTCTACAAACCCTTGAGTTCCTCATCTCATCCTCTCCAATTCCTTTACTTATTCTGGTCATATTCCTATACATATGCCCACTTCATCAAGGCCCTTCCAAAAATGTGTCAACACAAACAGAACACAGTAGTCAGATTGGAATCTGGATATGGGGCTATCACTTCCCTTGTTTTATGGATGCTATTTTGAATTAAGTTTTTGGCTGCCATGTTGCTCTGGTGAGACCTTTAGAGAGACTACCTATAATTAGTGGTTAGAGGGCCAGGCCCTGAGACGGGAAGACTCATCTTCATGAGTTCAACTCTGACCTCAGACGTTTACTAACTGTGTGACTTTGGACTTAACCCTGTTTGCCTCAGTTTTCTCATGTATAAAATGAACTGGAGAGGGAAATGATAAAGCACTCTAGTAGCTTTGCAAAGAAAACCCCAAATAGAGTCACGAAGAGTTGGACGTGACTGTAAAGGACTCAACAACAACATAATTTTAAATCTAGAAGGACCTTATAGACAGATCATCTATTCAAACCCAGTAAGTGCAGAGGTTAGAAAACAGCCTAATCTACTCTGAAACAAAAAGTTCACCTCTCTCTTCCCAGAAACAAGCAGACAAACAAACCAAAACAAAAACTAGCACTATTTTATTATAGGATTTTCTAAAAGGGATCTCAGGAGACATATAATAAAAAATTAATTAGAATAAAAGTAGTAAAGGCTTTCAATATAACCAAAAGCTTATATACTAAATATGTAGTATTGACTTGAAACAGTGGTTCTCAACCTTCCTTCACCCTTCAATACTCGTATGTGGGCATATCTGCATGTGGCTGGAGATGATTAGAGGAGCGTTGTCTCAGTTCCTAAGACCATTGGAAATATGTGTTTTCCGATGGTCGTAGGCGACCCTTGTGAAAGGGGTGTTTGGCCCCCAAAGGGGTCACAACCCACAGGTTGAGAACCACTGACTTAGAAGAATATTATCTATGCACACATATTCCGGAACACGTCTAAAACTACATATTTAGTGAGATACAAATGTACTGAAGCATTAAGTATGTGCAAAAAAAGTAGGCATTCTGGGGAAATGACATGGCCCTGTGATGATTCATACTATACATTGTTGAATATAATGTATTGAATTTTGCAGAGGTCAAGAATGATGGAAAGTGAAAATAAGTCATCATATTTAGCAAAAAGTAGGTAGTCATTTCATAGAACTTTAGCACTAGGAAGGATATTAGAGTATGAAATAGTAGAAATATTCCTGGATTTGGAGTCAGAAGACTTGAATTCAATTCTTAAAGCCATCTTGTGAGGTTAGAAAACTCATTTAGGCTTCCCTAGTTATGAAATTCTTTCTCTATTAAATATGTGGGCATCTTTCAGCTCTAACATTGCAAACTCAAATCATTAAGTTCATTTTATTGATTAGAGAATAGAGGCCCAGAAAGGCTGTCCTCTTCAATAATCACATACCTATTTAGAGACAAAGCCAGGACTTGAATGCGAATTCACTTTTGGCAAGCAACGTGGGAGGTGATCAGGATACAAAGACAAAATTTCAAACAAAAAATCAGGAGTTCACACTTCTGTTAGAGCTCACCTACTACATGCAGGATGCAAAATGTTTAGGGATGAGAATATTCAAATACAAAATGAATATCAAGTCATTTTTTAGGGCAGGTGCTGACAGTAATTGTAATCAGGAAAGGCCTTTCCTAAGTGGTCAGATTTGAATTGACCTTTAATAGTAGCTGCGGGTTGTTGTTGTTATGATTATGTCTTGGTTATTCTTCCATCTTGAAGGAGACAGAGACAACAGGAAGGTGATGCCATGGCTTGCATGTGAATTGGATTTAAGTGAGGGAGGACCATGCAAAGTCACCAGCCTCACTTTCTCTTCTCGTGCCATCTGGGTCCAGTGGCAAGATATAAATCAGGACGATTGGAGATGACCCCCAGTTGAGGGTGGTGGTACAAGAGGTGGAGGTGAAGAAGGTGTCTGTGCAAAGCTCGCAGGGAGATGGAATGCAGTATACAGGTCACAGTATGTAGGCCAGTTTGACTCGATCATAGGGTAGATTAAGAGGAGGTTAAATAAGATCAATCAGAAAAGGTGGACTGAAAACAGATTGCAAAGATCTTCAAATTCCAAATAGGACTTTGTACCTAATACTAGAGGCAATATAGAGTTGATGGATCTTCTTGATTAGGAGAGGAGCATGTTTAGATCCTTTGATTTAGGACAATCACTTCAGCAGCTGTGTGGCAGAAGGATTGGTGAGGCCAAAGGTGAGGAGATCAATTACACAAGGATGCAAGGATAATTCTTTTAGTTGGCACAGTGGATGGCATGTCAGGTCTGGAGTCAAAAAAACTTAATTTCCTAAGTTAAAATTTGGCCTCAGGTACTAGCTGTGTGACCCTGGGTAAGTCATTTAACCCTTTTGCTCTATTTCCTGATCTGTAAAATGATCTGGAGAAGGAGATAGCAAGCCACTCCAGTATCTTTGCTAAGAAAATCCCAAATGGCATCATGAAGAGTCAGACGCGATTGAAAAATGACCGAACAATAATGAAAGTTGAGGCAAGAGGCAATTAGGGCTTGAACCAGGGTGGAGACATTGTAAAATGAGAGGAGAAAAATGATGTTAGAAATGCTGTAGAAGTAGTATTGGCAAAATCTGGTGACTGATTAGATGTGGGGGATGGGTGAGGTAGAGTGAACAGTTGAAGATGACTGACATTGTGTACTTAGTTGATGTGCCCTTGACAGAAATAGGGAAGTTAGGAGGAGGGACATGTTTGGGAGGAGAGATATTTTTGTTCTGGGAACATTGAGTTTCAGATGTGTATGGAATGTCTTGCTAAAGATGACCAGTAGGCAGATAGAGATGTGAGAATGGAGCTCAGAAGAGAATTAGGAGCTGGTGTTGGAAATTTAGGAGTCATCTTCATAGAAATGATAATTGAAGCCAAAGGAGCTGATGAAGTCATTTAGAGAGATAGCATCCAAAGAAGAGAAGACAAGAAAGCTCAGGACAGCTATAATAAACATACACACTCAGGGTTTAGTATATGGATGATGGTCCAGTAAAGGAGACTGAGATGCATTGGTCAGCTAGGAAAACTGGGAAAGAATAGCATCAGGAAAACCCATGGACAAGAGAGTGTTCAGAAGGAGGAGGTAGTCAGTGTATCAAATGTTCCAGAGAGGTCAAGAATGACAAAAATTGAGAAAAAGTCATTAGTTTTTTTTTATTTTTGTTTTTTGTCTTTTTGGAGAAAAGAAGGCAGGGCAATTGCAGTTAAATGACTTGCCCAAGGTCATACAGCTAGAACTTATTAAGTATCTGAGGTCAAATTTGAACTCAGGTCCTCCTGATTCTAGGGCCAGTGCTCTATTCACTATGCCACCTAGCTGCCCCAAAAGTCCTTAGTTTCAACAATTAAGTATATTATTGGTGATTTTCCATATAGTAGTAAGGACAAAAACAAAATTGCAATGGACCGGGAAGTAACTGAAAGGTCATGAATTGAAGAAAATAAGCACAGATAGCTTTTGATTTTTTAATAGGCTGTGAAGGAAAGGAAAGCTATAAGGAGATACCTTGAGGGGGTAGAAGTGTGAAGTGAAAGGGATTTATTATTTTGCTTTGTTTTGGTAGGGATTCAGGAGATCTGAACATATTTGTTAGGCACTGAGCAAAGAACCAGTGAATAAAGAGAGACTGAAATCTAGGAAGAGAGTTGAGAATGAATGAAAGGCAAGCTTCACTTCAGGAAGAGATCAGAGGAATAAAATCAAAGGCACCTGTAGAACAGAGAACACTGTCAAGGAGAAGGGCCATCTATCTGTTCATTGGAGACTTCTGGAAGAAGATAAAATAGGGTACAATCTTAAGATCATTCAATATATAAAACTGGGGAGAAAAGAAAGTTTGTGACAGATGGCCTCCATTTTTTTTGTTCTTAGTGAATATAAGGTGAGACATTCTTCTGAGAGAGAGAAGGAAAGAGCTAGTTTGAGAAGAGAGGAAAAGGTTGAGAAGAGACTTAGGTTTCCTCACACTGAACCCAGTGTTCTTCTCATGATACCACACCATCTTTCTAAGTCCCATTTTAAAAAATGTAGGGCAAAGTTTTGTTGTTTTTGTTCGTAATATATCTGTTGATGAGGAAATATGTATTGGACTGCTGAATTTCACATTATTTGTCATAGTTTCATTCAGAATGTTATTCTACAATAAGTCTATCTGTGACTTTTTTACTATATGGCTTCCTCTGAAGAATTTTAGATGAAGCACTTAGTAGGTCAACCTTCTACTTGACCAAGTAATACAAAAAAAAATCATAATTAGTTTAAGATGAATGTAGTTGTGAATAGAAAATTACATTCCCAAATGTCTATCATAAACTTTCCAGTGTCACCAGTTTCAAATGTAAATGCCTTTTAGTTGTCATACTTTTGGATTATCCACATGATTACTGATGTGGATAATTGAGATTATTTACTATAGAGATCAAGGAGGTAATAGACTAATATCTCCTATCTATCACCAACAGCAAGAGAATAATGTGATTGGGAAATCAGAATGGAAACTGTAAAATAGCATTGAATTATTTCCAACTGTATCTGTAAAGAGTTGCCCAATGAGAAAATGTCCCTAAAGACCAGAGTAGGATTATTTAATTCCACAATGTTCCACCATCTACACTTTCATCTATAGTTCATAATGCTGTTCCATAATAACGTCCAAAGAATAGAAACTTATGGTTACCTGTCATGCAATGAAAGGCATGATTTACAGAACTTTTCTGATGAATTTTGTGGCAAATGGAGGACTCCGGAAGGTCAAATGTGTCAGGTTCATTGAAGACAGTTTATTATTTAAACGTATACCCACAGATAACTGGACTGGAAATACAGGAGTGAGGATGGATAGTGAATGAATAGAGTACAACCCACAAGACTGAAAAGAGACAATTTGGAGACTGAAAACTTGGTGCAATGAGTCCATGGGCCAGATATTTGGGTAGAGTTAGAAATGATGAGTGTGGAATTGTTGATTCTGATGTTTAAGGGATCTAAATTCTCATTGCAATGAACAGCAGATCTCAATATGCATTTGCAATGAATTATGTTACAATTGGAGTATGCGTTTGGTTTCCCACAAAGGCCTGCAGAAATAGCTAGAACCTAGAGTAGATATATGAGGGGAAGAGCCTTTCTTAGCCACAACACTACTCCTTAGTATGTCTTAGATGTCTGTAAGGTTAGCCTTCTAGTGATGTAGTTGCCTTCGTTTATAAATTGGAATGCTACTATGTTAGTAGTACCACCCTTTTCTCCCCCTGATATACACAAACTTTATGACTGTAGAAAATTTTCACAGAATTTCATGCATCGCTTCAGAGTATAAGGGTCACATTTTCATGTGATGTGGAGACAAGTTAACCAGATAAATTTGTTGTGGGTGACCCAGGCCACCAGTAAATACAGATTATACAGAAAGGAAAAACAAAACAGTATTAAGTGGCATTTTTGTGGCTCACCCTAACCTAATTTGGCTATAGTACATGACCTGAGATGCTAGATCAGCCTAAAGCTTCAAAAATACCAAACCATTGCACCGAAGTAACAGAGCAATTCCCCGTTCTTAGTGGGTCATCAGAATTCATCAGCTTCAACCACTGGGAACCCAGGAGCAAGTGAAAAAAACCCCAACAAAACTTCCAAGAGGAATAACTCTCAGAAAGGCCATGCATGCTATCTGGTAAGAAAAGCTCAATGTCACTTTCAGGCCAGATTGGAATGCATAATTAAGTATGGAATTAAATTGAAGGTCAACTAGATTCTCTTTAAGTTACAGTAGTGGTTACTCTAAAAAAACATTTTTTTGTTTTTGTTTTGCTTTGCCTTCTGAAATTTAAATAGAAACTCAGCAAGCTTTTTTCTATAGAAAGGATGTAAGGAAATAAACTTTGATTAAATACCTACTGTATACCCGATACGGTTTTAAGCATTATTATAAATAGTATTTCATTTGATTCTCACAACAATCCTGTGGAGAAGATGCCACTATCATTCCCGTTTTTCAGCTGAGGAAACAGAGACTAAGTGACTTGCCCCGGATCAGACATATAGTAAATGCCATAGAATGTATTTGAACTCAAGTCTTTCCAAGTATAGACCCAACTTTAGGCTCTGTCATCTATGCCATTTAACTGCCTCAAGTTGACAGAGAATGAAAACAGAGCAAGAGGGGTCATAAAGAGGATCTCAATGCCCTTCTGGCTTGCTCAGCCATTGACTAGAACTCTGGCATCATGCAAGTGGATATGGACCCACTGAAGATCACTGTAGGTCTATGAATCTGAGAGGCACCCAGGTCTTGTGCAAGCAAATTAGGAGGTATAAGAGTACTCCCATAACCTGAATCAATGGAAAATAAAACCAAATACTAAGGGGTGAGACAACATAATGATCAACTATAAAGTATTCTGAGGCATTGAGTGCAGACATAAACTTCCACAGTTC
>CM053580.1:192704508-192721567 GCA_028627135.1 Pseudochirops cupreus | reverse complement strand
GATTATTGACTACATCCAACTGGAACTGGAGATACACAGGCACTGCAGTTGGGAGATCCATCCTGCCCTACCAAAAAGTGACATAGGAGAGAATAGACTGGGGGAGGGGGGACACACTGGGATGGCTGTTTTGGGGCGGTGGGTGGGGGAAAGACGGGGAGAAAATATGTAACTCAAAAAAATTTTAAAAAATAAAAATTAAAAAAGAAATAAAAAAGAAGTAAAGAGCATCATAAAGAGATGGAGGAATACAGTATTCAATCCTCTTGGTTAAGCCACAGCAATATAATAAAAATGGCAATATTACTAAAGTTAAAAAAAAAGATCTGTCCATATTTCTTTGTGTTTCTCATGCACATTGGTCTTAGGTGCATAATTATATTTAATTTCATTAACCTACAGCTAGGTATATATGCATAAAAGCATCTATAAAACCATTTTTGACAATTAGGTCCCTACCATTTTATAGTTATATCTAATGTAGAAATATACATATTTGCACATATATATGTAGTTGTATAAAAGTGTTACTCTATAATTAGATAATTGAGTCTTCATTATTTTACAGTTTTATGTAATATTGCTATGAAAATTTTTAAATAGATGGCTTCTCCCACCATTTTTTTCTTTCTGTTCTTTTTTGGATTACACATCAAGATTATGTACTCAATTTATTCAGATTATAGGACCAATTCAAATTTCCTTTCTCTTCTTTATTGCTTACCCAAATCCCATCTGCCCTTCGAGGATCCAAGTAATTCCAATCTTTTCCATCAAACTTTTCCTATTTTAATAGTCATGGATTTATTTTTCCTCTTAAATCCTATAGTATTTATCATTTATGGTGTCCAACTGGGGGCTCTATTATGAAAATGTTATGCGATCATAGGATTTAAATGAGAAGGTACCTTAATGAACGTTTTGTACCATTTCTTCATTTTAAAGATAAGAAACTGAAGTTCAGAAAAATTAAGTAACTTAGGGAAAGACCTCATAGCTAATAAAAGTCAGAGGCAGGAATCAAACCACACCCTTCCTAATACAATCCCAATAACTGGAAGAAGAGAAGTTCTTAAGTATGCTCCTTTATGTATAGATAATTTATCTGAGTAATTAATTTACACCTTGGCACACAGAAGATTTGAGATTTATGACAGTTAAGTTTTAATTGGAAACCAAAGAGGAAAGAGGAGTATGACAGCAGAAATACCTTGTTAATAGGAGTGATATAAAAGAAGACACAGGGTGGGGCTGCTAGGTGGCTCAGTGAATAGAGCACTGCCCCTGGAGTCAGGAGGACCTTAGCTCAAATTTGGCCTCATACTAGCCACGTGACCTTGGGCAAGTCATTTGTCCCCAATTGTCCTGCCTTCCCCCGTCCAAAAAAACAAAAAATAAACTCAAATAGAATAGAATAGAATAGAATAAAATAGAATAAAATAAAATAAAAATAAAATAAAATAAAATAAATAAAATAAAATAAAATAAATACAACACAAGACAAGACAAGACAAGACACAGGGCTTTGAAGCTTTCCAAGTTGATTATCTGGGAGCCAAAAGATGCAGCAACTAGAGATAAACTTTGTTTTGTTTTAGGGAACATATTCCTCAATAGTTCTTGAGCAATGATTTCTCAAATTTATGAATGTAGGATCACAGGCCTAGAGCTAGATTCATTTCACGGTAAGCTATGAATTTCTCACTAGGGACAAGACACTGAGCAACCCATTATGTATAGCTTTAAAGATGAGCAATATGGAGTTCTTGCCTTCAGGTAGCTTATATTCTAGTAGAAGTGAGAATATGGTTTCAAATAATTATAAGCCAGACTTGCAGATGTATTATGATGATAATAATGAATTTCTAGAAATAAAATAGCATTATGCATCCCTTTTATCAGGCAATTTAAAAGAAAGATGCTATGCTAGGAATTTTAAGATAAATATCAAGGCTTGTTGGGCTCTTATGAAAAACTGACTAGGGAAATATTTGAGGATAGTCACAGATTTAGAGCCCAAATTTTACTATACAGATCATTAGCTAATCTCCCTGTCCCTTAATTAGTGTAACACATTTATTATAGAATCGTGCTGTTTCTTCTATGACTTTTTGTAGGACTCAGCTAATTTTTGGCCACATTTGTTACAGCAATAAAAGCCATCAAATTAAACTTTGAATTGTATTTGTGGGTTAATCAGCCAGTTCAAAGCAAAATGGTTAAAGCTGATTTTTTAAACAAAAGACACAGCATCTATAATTTTCAGTGAATTTCAAGAAAATTTGGTGCGTAGGTAGAAGATACAGAGGGCTTGAGATGCAGAGGTAGCTACTGATCACAAATCAGTAGCAAAGTGCTTTTATTAAATGACCTTTTCCAGTGACAAACATCATTACTCTCAAAGGGATTCTCCTAAGTCCCACCCCACTCCCTTTGCACTTTCTACTCTTTCTAGGATGCAGACTGCTCCTTCATCTCTACCTGAAAGTGACCACTGGCTTTTCACTAAACACACTTTGGTCCTTTTAACCTTAGAACAAATGTAATCAATCAGTGATTCAGGAAACATACCGATAGATATCAAGTGAAACTTGGCAGTAATGGAGAAAGTAAGAAAGTCAACAGATTAAAGAGGGAAGAGGAGTTTTGTTTTAATGATTTTAGGTAACACGCAAATAATTTATACTGAAACCTATTACTCATTTTTTTTTCTTACTCATCTCTTGGTTTTGAATTCCTACTTAAAAATAAGAAAACAACTCATATTGACAGGAGATTATTTAGGACTTGTTTCATAGGTACAGACACAGCCCAAATAACTTTATTATACTAACATTAACATCATAACCAATCCGTGCAGTAACACTGCAAAACCCACCTTATAACACTGTTTAGTCAATGGCCCAGTTAGTTATTTTGTTGTTCCCTTGGAAACAGTAAAGCAGAACAACAGAGCTAGATTTGGAGTAGGACAAACTGGGGTTTCAAACTTTAATTTTTCTGGGACTCAATTTCCTAAACTGTAAAATGAAGTGTTGGAACTAGATGGCTGCTTAGGTCTCTTTCAGCTCCAGATTCATTGTCCTAGGAGCTGTCCTCAATAATAACGTTTCTCATACAGTTTATGTGTGTGTGTGTGTGTGTGTGTGTGTGTGTGTGTGTGTGTGTGTGTGTATGTATGTATGATAATTAAGAGTATGTATATGGGTGGCTAGGTGGCAAAGTGAATAGAGCACCAGCCCTGGAGTCAGAAGGACCTGAGCTCAAATGCAACCTTAGACATTTAACACTTACTAACCCTGTGACCTTGGGCAAGTCACTTAACCCCAATTGCCCTGCCTTTCACCCTCCAAAAAAGCCAAAAAAAAAAAGGTAGCAGAATCATCCTTAAGAGATAGCAGAAAGTACAAATACCATCCACCCCAAGGTCACAGTGAGTTACAGATCTCATCAGTCAATACGGAGTATCCAAAGTAAAGTCCTCTTTCATCTTGACTTGAGACTGGCTTCCAAATGCCATGGCTACTTCTCCACAGGCTGACAGTTCTCAACTCTTGCCTACATTCACATGTAGATAGCTCTGCACTCCTATTCCATATCTCAGCTCATGGGGACTGCTCTACTCTAAGCTCTTCCCAGTTTCTGTTTCTGTTTTGGCTGAGTTTCTAGGAAAACAAAGCTTAACAGGGCTACAAGAATATTTACAGACATTCTTACCAGCACTATCATCTCAATTTACCTTCTGTCTGAAAAATCAACATGGAACAATAGACAGGGCTTCTATGTGAGAAAGTAACTGTAATGCCAATGTATGAGCAGCTTCACAAAAGAATGCTACTGTGAACAGCTTTTAAGGTTGTGATTACACAGTATAGTGAACACTCCATCTATTCTATGACACATCAAGGCAAACATTCACACCAATTCACAATATAATATTCATAACATTACATCTTATCACAGAAAATCACAATATAGTATTCACAACAGCTTAACATTAAAATGGATACATAGTTTTCACCAAAGTGGTCACACTATTTAGAACAAAGAACAAAAGCA
The DNA here is from genome assembly GCA_028627135.1 of Pseudochirops cupreus. Classification (NCBI taxonomy): domain Eukaryota; kingdom Metazoa; phylum Chordata; class Mammalia; order Diprotodontia; family Pseudocheiridae; genus Pseudochirops; species Pseudochirops cupreus. Next base: position 192,717,508 of record CM053580.1, on the reverse strand, counting down.
TCATCGTCTGGTATCCCTAAGGAGGTTTGCCTCCTTACTTAATCATTCAATCATCTCAAAATACAATAATCAGTCTTCCACTTATGAGGCAATCATAGGTTAACTTAATCTGTCACATATCTAGCAATCAGTCACTAAGTATCATTAATCACTAAACACAATCATTAGAAAATTACACAAACCCTCCACCCCTCGGTGTCTAGTAAACTTCAAATTCATCACGCATTCAATATCCAAGGAGAGGCCTTTTCTTCATCTTGACTTGGGGTGATCTCTCAGATTCCCTGGATCTCCTTCCATGGTCCCAGCTCCTACTTGAATCCACCAAACAGTCACCTGGATTCAGAGGCAGACAGCTCCCAGGTTCTCATGCAGTCCTCTGGGCCGTTCTCGCTACACACTGAAGTTCACAGGGTCCAGCACATCTCAAAATCTTCACAACTTCTGTTGCTGGGAACTCAAGGATCAACCAAGCCACAAACAAAGTCTTATCCTGGTCATGCTTCTTCACTCCTCCAGCAGCTTGGCTGGCCCTAGGACCCAGTAGAAATCTCAGCCTTCTAGGTGGCCTTCTTGGCAGCAACTTCAGCCTTCACCAGATTCTGGTCTCATAGAAAACTCCAACTCAATTCTCAGTCTAGTAAGTAGCAGCCCAGCTTCCAGATGCTGGGAGAATTCTGCTTCCTCCACCAGGAGCCCACCAGAAGGAAAGCTCCAGTTCTTGATTCTGACTGTCTCTTCTCTGGAGCTCTTCTTAAACACAAACACATACACATTGGCTTCCTGTCTCAGCCAACTGCTTCCTGTAACTCAGCAACAGGATACAGAGTTCACACCTTCTGTTTTTTTCACAGAGGTACTTAGGGCTTAGTTACTAAGGGCTAAGTACCTTCTTACTTGACATAACAAAAAAGGAGTCTTCAAATTTAAATTAATTACCATTATAGTAACACAGATCAACAGACAGAGCACCAATGTCTCTAATATTCTCTCTCTCAGTTCTGCCTGCTTCCAGCTCTGCTTGTGCTCTTATCTGGTCCTTCCTGTTCTACCTTTTTTTGCAAGCTTCTCCCAGGTGATTACATTCAGCCTATTAAAGGGCAGGGAAGATCTTCAAACTCTCTTAGGTTTATTTATTTATTTGTTTTTTGAAGGGGGAAGGCAGGGCAATTGGGGTTAAATAACTTGCCCAAGGTCACATGACTAGTAAGTGTTAAGTGTCTGAGGCTGGATTTGAACTCAGGTCCTCCTGACTCCAGGGCTGGTGCTCTATTCACTGTGCCACCTAGCCATCTCCTCCCTTAGGTCTATTAAGGGCATTATGGTGTATACTGTTTCCAATCAAGGACTCTTGATACAATCAAAGGAGACGATCAAAGGCATTTGATTAGCTAAAAGTCAATCCAGAAAACAGCAAAAAATCCTGTTTTGCTTGCCATTACAAAAGCTCACTCTCTTTCCTGACTGACAGATGACCAAGTCCCAAGCTATAAATATAAATATTCTGGAGAAATTGGTCAATAAATTATACTGGAACAAGACATTTATCACAGATTGAACTAGTGCCCATTTTGGGAGGACAAAATGTTAGTCCATAAATAAGTACAGTATTTTAAATAGATATCACCAATACTGGTGATCTCCAATTTACGTGGAATGAAAAACTTTGAAACATATAGACTAATTGGGGTGGCTAGGTAGTGCAGTGAATAGAGCACCAGCCCTGGAGTCAGGAGGACCTGAGTTCAAATCCGGGCTTATTAGCCATGTGACCTTGGGCAAGCCACTTAACAACAATCACCCTGCCTTCCCCTCTGCAAACATAACAAAAAAACATGTAGACTAAGCAGAAGAGATCAGGATCATGTGGGAATAGGATGATGTGAATATTATTACTCTTTTACTTGTAGGCAAGGAGAGGGAATAAGCATTTATATAACACCTTCTATGAGCCATGCATTGTGTTAAGCACTTTACAAATATCCAATTTAATCTTCTAAACCACTCTGTGAGGTAGATACTGTTATTATCCTCATTTTACAACTGAGGAAATTGAGGCAAACAGTTTAAGTGACTCACCCAGGGTCAGACATTTAGTGTCTGAGGCTGGATTTGAATTTGTGTCTTCTTGATTCTAGGCCCAGTGCTCTATCCACTGCACCAAACTAGCTATCTTGTACCAAGGGTACTTTCACTGAACCTATTGATCTTACAACCCACTTTTATTTTTTTATTTTTTATTTTTTTTACATTCTTTTTTTTCATTAATCGATTTGTTTATTTATTTTTAATTTACAAGATTCAGTTCCACAATCCCTTGAGTTCCAAATTTTCTCCCCTCCCTTTCCCCCCCACCAAGGTGGCATGCAATCAAGTATAGGATCTGCAAATACTTTCACATTGGACATACAACCTACTTTTATTCAACTCTAAATAGCAATTAGTTTATACACTTATGAAATTGCCAATAGACCATTAGATATAAAATAGTAATAAATTAAGGGCTTTCCTCAGGGTTATTCCTATCTGAACCCTATTGGGGGGAAAAAAAAAAGATGAGCATGGGGTAATAATGCCAATAGAAACTGACATTTAGGTTGTAAAGAGCTTTACCGACATCATTTGATGCTCATGACAATCTTCTGAGTAGAAGCTACCACTTAAGTACTGTTAAGTGTTTCTGTGACTAGCTCAATGCTCCAGTTTTTTTTTTCTTTTTGTCTGAGATGGCAGTCACATCCAGGGTCTCTGATCCTAAGTCCAGTGCTCTCTCCTCTACTCACTCTGTCTCTCATTCCACATGTACCATAGCTATGCATCTGGCTATATGGAAGAAAGAGTATGAGATACTTAATAGAGGTCTATATCCACTACCTTTTTTTTTTTTTGGTGAGGATTGATAACTTTGTTTGCTCTAAGGAAGAGGATTTCTCATGGAGAGGATGCATGGATAACTGGTTTTCCTGCATCTTTTTCCTTTATTTTGTGGATTACTTAAGAGTAAATAAAGTATTCTTTTTTTCTTTAAGCTTTTGAAGAATTATTTTTCTTTAAAGGAAAATCAAAAGAAATAGAAATTGACTTACAAAACATGATTGAAGTTGTGGATTGGTACAGTTAGTTGTCAACTCCATAAACTTACATAATCTCTTTGAAAGTTGGATTGACTAATAGTCATGTTTGATCTAGTTCAACCAATAAAATACAGGATACAATCTTTATATGGTAAGAAAAGTCTCACTGCTTGATCCTACCTGGAGGTTACAAGTATGATTCCAGCAGCAGGCTCCTTTCCCTGCTAATGTGTATTGACTCTTTATCTTTTTTGGCTTTCAGCCAGAACAAGAATTTATAACAAAGTCGTATATTTTATTTTTTGTTGTCAATTTGCTCAGTCTGGTGATGGTTATTGTAATCTGACTAAGAACTACCCTGAGGCAGCATGTTGAAATGTAAAAGAGCCTTGTATTTTTCCGTTTCCTTTTCTGTTCACAAAGGGCATTTGCCCACAGGTGGGCAAAATAAAGACCTGGTGAAATGTCCAAGCACCTGGCTCAGACAGAGCAGCTTAACTGAAGACACCTCACCATCATAACTTCCCTTAAGTGATTCTCTTAGACAAGAAATCATGATGAACTTAATTTGCCAGAGGAAAAAATAGAGAATGACAATTTATTTTAATCATTTTTTTCTTTTCTTTTGAAAGCACTTAATGTTGGAATCAGGGGACCCAATCCACCTGCATTTCTGTAGCTTATATTTGTAAATCTAGTGTTATCTGGAATTTTGGAAGAATAGAACTTAAGGGGACCTGGACTTAGTAAACTTTTCAAAAAATATTTTGATAATTGTCTTCCAATATATTTAGTTTCCTTTGTATTTTATTCTCTGCATTTAGAAACATTCTGAACAGGGGTTCTATAAGCTTCATCCGATTGTCAAAGGTGTCTGTTACTTAAAAAAATGGTTAAAAACCCTTGCTTTAGACTTTGCACGTGTGTTAGTATCCTGCCTTTCTGAATGTTTCTTTCTAATTTTAGAGGCTTTGATGATGCAGCCTTTCTTTGTTCTTTTTTTCTTTTCTCCTATACGATCACTATGATTAGTTTGAGGTGCTCCCAGCAGCCTCATAATAGGAGCTCAGCAAATTATCTCAGGTTGAATTCCTGAGTAGAAACACACTCACCTCATCAGTAATCTCTGTTGGTTACAAGTAGCTGCAGCTCCTTAATGGCTTTCAGAGTTGGCAAGAATCTTTTATATCAAACATGGGAATAATAGTCACCTAGAATATGGCATTAGCCTCTCCTGGCCCATGCTATTCAGTCAGTGCTCAGTACTGCTCTGTGGTGGTGCTATGGGCCAGCACTGGCTGGAGTACCATTATTTATGAACCTGTGATGGGAGTTTCAATTGAGGAAACCAGAGGCAGGCAGATGCCTACTTTGCTCACCCCCCCAATTACGTCTGTTAACAACCAAAAAAGATATTTTCTGATGACAGATTTTATCCTTAGAAACTTCATTACTAGAGGAGTTATCATATAGGCATCAAGAGGATTTATTCAGGCACATCAGGAGAGAGGGTTATGACATGGAAAGGTAACTAAATTGTAACTGAAATAATGTGAAATGTACCAGAAAATAAAATGTGTACCTGGGAGTCTTGGAACAGAAGAAACAGAAACAGAGGTGTGGAGCAAGAATACAGGAATATGGTCCTGGATCCATGATATTCTATCTGTATAAACTTAATTAAATCACATAATAATAATAATAATAATAATTCTTTTGTCTTTTTAATCTATAAAGTAAGAAAATTGGTCTAGCATAGAAACGTCAACTACTCAACCACCTGCCATGGCCCACAATACTCCTGTGTGCAGGATGGACAGGATAAAAATGTAATTGGGAAATAATGAACAAAGTGGGACAGGTCACTGGGCATGGACACAGGAAGACTCATTTTCCTAAGTTCAAATCCAGCCTCAGACACCTACTAGCTGTATGAACTTTGGAAAGCCACTTAATCCTATTTGCCTCAGTTTCCCCATCTGTAAAATGAGCTGGAGAAGGAAATGGCAAACCACTCCAGTATTTTTGCCAAGAAAACCCCAAATGAGATCATGAGGAGTTGAACAAGAATGAAGTGATTGAACAGCAACAGCATTTAACAAAATACATAGGAGTACAATAAGACATATATAATGCTAATATATGGTTTTCTAAGTCAATATGCAGCTGCAAGGATCTGTATATAAGATCTAGTGACCTGGTTTCTATTTGAGTTTCAAATCTCTGTTCTAGTCCATAGCAGAGTTCCAGTTCCAGTGTTCTCTGAATTAATTCTCTAAATTAAGATTAGGGAGCAAAAGGAGACCCGTATGAGTTAAAATAAAAAATCTGGGTAGAATTGACTTGCTATCAAGAGTTATTAACCTTTTTGCATGTTACGGACCCTTTCGTTAATCTGCTGAAGTCCATGGGTCCCTTTATAGAATAATGTTTAAAATGAAAAATACATGAGATTAAAGGAAACAAAATATATTGTGAAATGGAAATGTAAATATAATACATATTTATATATGTAAATATATGTTTATATATACATTTATGTATATTTAATATTTATATATAAATTTATAAATATAAATTTTTATATGTAAGTATATATAGAAACAGAAACAAAACCAAAGAGAAACAAATTAACGGGGCCTTAGGTTAAGAACTTCCAATAAACATTTTCTGGAGAGGTTGGCTTCAAATTCTTGACGTTTCTGAGAGTGGACAGGCAAGGAGTAGGGGTATGAACAGCTGCAACTGCAGCTTCCCTCACCATCCTTTCTTCAGACTAAGGGGTCATCTTAGGGAGAGACTGTACATTATCTCTTCTGACCTCATTATAGGCAACAGAGCAGTCTAGTTGTTTGAAGAGCATTTCACGGACCTCCTTCAATTACTCTAAAAAACCTTTCGCTTGTTTTTTGAAGGCCCTGCCTTAGGACAGTCTATGATTTGAGGGGCCCTCTGAAATTTATACTTATAGGCTTCCTTGATGCAGAAAATTCCTTTAAGCAAGAACAAATCCTTTCATTCTATTATTTAAGATAAAAGGCTTAAAAATGCAAATGCCTTGTTTAAATGTAACATTGAAACTCATTCTACTCTAAAGATAATTAATCAGTCAGTGATATCAGATTCTCCTTCCTCCTATTTTGGTAGGAGTAAAAGAAGAAGTTGGGATTGGGTCCTTGCAAATAAGGGAGGAGATTGGCACACATGGAAGGAGAAGAGAGTGTACCAAGGAGAAATGAAAGGTGTGGAAAGAAACAGAACAAAAAATTACTTGGACAATTTTGCTGAAATTGAATTTACAGTTGAATTCAATTGCATTTACAGATAGAACTGTCTCAAAGGGGTGCACAAAGAATGTGTGCTGGATAGAATCATTATCACTGTTGTATGTTGTATGCCAAGGTTATTTGTCATGATTTATAAAGTCTTTTGTTTTAAGTTATATAATACTTCCTCATAAAGGAGTTTTCTGTGTTTCTTTCTGCCTTTTTCTTTCTCCCTCTTCTGTCCCCACCAATTCTGGACTTGAGGTGTCACTGTCCATTCAAAGAACTTGAATTCAAAGTATAATTTAACATGCAAAGGTTTATTCATATTCACTACTAAAATCAGTATCAATGAAATCCTTGTTGTTGCCAGGGTCACATAGTAAGTCAAATTTGAACTCTGATATGTCTGGTCTTTTTAACTCTAGGCCCAATGGTCTTATCCATTGTGCTACCCACTTATCCCCAACTAAATCCTACCCTCGAGAAAATTCATTTTCTGATACTTGGGTGTTCATATAGGGGTGATGGTAGGGACGATGGGTTGGTCCACTTCCTTAAGCAAGATGTCATCCATAATGCTAAGTCACAACAACAATAAGTCATTGGATCTCTGTCTCAGTTTCTCTACTTATATTCTCTATACACTTGACCTTAACCTAAACTACATAGTTGTTGTGAAACTGAACTTAAAAAAAAAATCAATTCTTCGATGGATTTGTGATTTGAGTGATGAAGGTACTTTCTCCAAAGGTGCATGCATCCTCTCCAACTTTCATCCATTTCCTCCCATAAATCCTCCCTAGATGACTCATCCAGCTAGAAACTTTCATCTCTCTCTTTTTAGAAAATTTCCCTCTATACCTGTGTAGTTCTCCAGCTGTTCTTATTAGCTTGTAACATGACTGACTCAATTCCTTTCCAATCATATATTTACTAAATATTTTATCTTGCTTTGAATGTAAAACATACAATTGCATACACACACATAATTCACTCCCCATCCCCCAAATAAATCCTTTGCAATGTATTACAGCCTACTTGGGCCACTATTCATCTTTCTATTGCATTTTGAATCTCTGGAATTTTAATTCTTCAGAATCAAATTTTGCTTCTTTGGTAACTATAATGTACCATGATACCAAGTCACATAACATTGGTGTTGAAGCTCTGTGCTTTTGAATTAGGGAGCAGTTTTGGACCCTTGAAAGTTTGCAATTTCCCAAGTACAATACAACATGCTCCCTTCCCCAATTCAATTCATAGGTAATGCATCTGCTGTGCTGTCCAGGATGTTTGTACTGATGGACTAATTCACTAGATTGACCATCCAGTTGCATATCATTGTCTGGGCAATAGGCATGTTTCATTCATCTGATTTATCCTATTGTTAGGCTAATCTCTTTCAAGTGCTTATAGATCTAAGTCCTATAGTTATTCCAGGATTTGGTGCAATCAGCATAATGTTCTCTCCAAATAGTAACTTCTGGAGGACCTCATTGTCTAGAAGAATCCCTTTTTGCTTTGGACTTTGCACAGGACATCCCCTGTGAGACCTCTGGCAAATATTGGTCTCTGTTTTATACCCCTTTTACTATCACTAATTAGAGAATCATTGAACAGAGTTATTTATCTTGCTGCATCTCTCCCAGAATTTTGTGTGATGTGACCCTGAGATGTACCTGGGAGACATGTAGTTGGAGGAGAGCCATAAAGTTGCTTTAAAACAAATCAACAAACGATAAACAGGGCAGAATCTTGTATTCTCTAAGGATTTCGGTGAATTGTAACTATGAAGATGTGTTTTTTCTCAAGAAATTGTGAAAGCCAGGATATTCTCAATTTTCATGCAGAATATACTCAATATGTGTGTAAATTATTGTCATAAAAATGTTATAGAAGGGGCGGCTAGGTGGCACAGTGAATAAAGCACCGGCCCTGGAGTCAAGAGGACCTGAGTTCAAATCCTGATTCAGACAGTTAACACACAAAAAACTAGCCATGTGACCTTGGGCGAGTCACTTAACCCCAATTGCCCTCCAAAAAGCAAAAAAAAAAAAAAGTTATAAAAATAAGAAAATAAGCATATGAAAAAGCAGATGTTGATGTAATGCCTCTTTTTTAAAAAAATATTTATTTATTTTTAGTTTTCCACATTTATTTCCAGAATTTGTAACTTTGAGTTTTTTTTTCTCCCCATCTTTCTTCTATGGCCCACCCCAAAAAAGCAAGCCTACTGAATACCTCTTCCCTCAATCTGTTCTCTCTTATGCTTTCCTTCATCCCTCCCCCCAACTTTCTTGTAGGGCAATATGGATTTTTATATCGCTGTCCTTGTATATCTTATTTCCCAGTTGCATGTAAAAAAAGAAATTTTTTTAAACATTTGTTTTTAAAACTTTGAGTTCCAGATTTTCTTCCCCTTCTTTCTTCCTCACCCGCCCCCACTGGGAAGATAAGCAATTCAATATAGATTGTACATGTGTAGTTACCCAAATCATTTCCATAGCAGTTACATTGTGAAAGACTAACTATATTTCCCTGCATTCTATCTGACCCCCTGCTTATTCTATTTTCTCCTTTGACTCTATCCCTTTTGAAAAACAGTTTCATTTCTCTTCCCAATTTTTCCTCTACTTCTATTACTTAATTTTCAAAATCCTTCTTGAGCTCCTCCATGGCCCTCCCCATAACTCTGGCAGTTGTGAAAACCCCAGTAGCCTCCTGTGAGACATAGGTAGGTATCACAGATAATGTTTGTGTCAGGCCTCCTGGTGAGCCCTCTACTATGGCCTTTACAATCCTTTTCTCTGGGCATTATTCACCAGTACCTGGCCCTGTTCCTTGCCTTAGCTGTAATAGTGGTGATGGCTTGAATCATCTTGAAAGATCCCCGCTGTGTATATATTGCCTGGCACTCTCTTGATCTGCTTTGACTTGTCACTTGCTGTGTCTCCAGCAGGTCAGGACCAAGGTCCCCCTGGATTCAAAGTCCTGGGGTATGCTGGAGCCAGATAAAACTGGCTTGCTAGAGTTCAATTTTTAGTGTGAGCATTTATACCTCAGAAATAGACACATGCTATAGATCTGAGCTAGATTTATTGCTTTGTCAATTGTCTAAACTTTAGAAAATTATGGAGAAAATGTTAACAATGCTGATTAATTTAGAAGTTTGTTGTGTGTACATTTTTTTTTTTACAACAGCCTGTTTAAAATTTACCACTCTACCCTGGCCTCTGACTCTGTTTACTAGAGACCTGGGAAACTTCAGGCCCTGATATCTCTCTCCTACACCCTCATTCAGAACACTTAGAGACCTTAGGAAATTTTCTTAAATTGTTCTTTAAACAAAAAACACCTAATTTTCTCTTGGAATTCTTTCCCTTTCCCTTTCCAGAGGGCTATTGCATATAACAGATTTTTTTTTAAGAAAAAAAAAGAGTAAGAAGAGAAAAGAAAACACTTGTAGATTTTTGGAAATTTTCTTGTGTAGTTCTGGACTAAATGGAGGAACTTAACTGATGTTTTCCTGCCACTCCCCCCCCCCTTTTAAAAGATCATTTAGACACCTTTTGTTATTTTTTTAAAATAAAAATTAATTTATTGTACAAAATGACTAATACAGAAGTGTTTTACATGATTCCATGTGTATAACCTACATCTGATTGCTTACCATCTCATAGAGAAAGAGAGAGAGATAGAATTTGGAATTCAAAACTTAAAAAAAAAAACCAAACATTAAAAATTGTCTTAACATTTTTTTGGAAAAAAATATTTAAAACAAATAAAAATGAAAACTGAAAAAAATTACATATACTTTCAAAAAATCACCTAATATCCTCTTGGCATTCTCTTTCCCTTTCTAGAGGGCCATCCCATATAACAAAGGTTTGGTTTTTTTTTTTAAGAAAAAAAAGAGAATAAGAAGAGAAATCAGTAAATACATTGAAAAAAAATCTGAAAGTATATGTAATGTTCTATACTCTTGAAAATCTCATCCCCCCCCAAAAAATTGGAGGAGGCATCTTCTTATACTCTTCTTTGGGGCAATGATTATTCTTTGTAATTTCTTAACAATCACTTTTTATGATTTTGTGGTTATTCTTCCCATTTCCATTGTCGTAGTTATCGCATATATTGTGTTCTTGGCTCTCATCACCTCTTGCCTCTATTATTACAATAGCCTCATAACTGTTTCTTCCTCATTCATATTTCTCCCCATTATAGGTCTGAAAGTGTTACCATTCCAGTCATTCAATTGTTCCCTATTGATTCTATAACCAAATGTAAACTTCTCCTCTGTGATATAAAGTCCTTCCAACCTGGCCCCTTCTTATCTTACGTATTACTTCTTATATACATACTTTAGCCATACTAGTCTATATAGTACTCCTCACACTTACTGCACGTCTTTAGTGCATTTTCAATGACTTTCTGTCATGCCACCCCATCGCTACATCTTAGAATCCCTACTCCTTTTGCTCAAATGATACCCTCTGCAGGAGGCTTTTTCTGGTCCTCCCAGCCACTAGCGCCTTCCCTTCCAAAGTTATGTAATTTCTACTTTGTGTGTATCTTGTATATGCCTATTTATTTACATATTCTCTGTATCTTTAGAATGTAAGGTCCTTTCAGACAGGTAGTATTTTCTCTTTTTTTCTTTTTATCCCCAGTTCTTAACCCAGAAAATGGCACACAGCAAGCCCTAAGAAATCCTTGTGGATTGATTACAGTAGTGGCTTTGATTTTGGCAATGCAGAATTCTTAGGAGGAGTTTTGTGGGGGAGTAGTAATAGTGATGTAAAAGAGAAAGAAAAGTGTCACGGAAATATTGAAAAATACATAAGAGAGAGCAGAAGGAAGTTAGGAAGTGGACAGAGACCAGGGTAGTTTTGGTACTATAATAGTAAATTTGATATACACTTAAAACCGTCCTGATCCACACACAGAAGAAATTTTTGTTTCATATATAATCCCTTTTCTCCTGTTCTTCCTTATATATTGACATGTTCATGTTTTTTAATGTTGAAGTCATGATATAAAAGAAAATTTAAAAAATATGAAATTCTACATAAAATTATAAGTCATGGCAAAAATTGCTTTGTTAGAGGATTACATTGCAATTATGGCTTAAGATGAGACAACATATTTTTCCTTCCTCTTCAACAATTTCCAAGTGTTTATGGGGATTGGGGGAGTTTATTGTCTGTAAAGGAACAGGGCTTCCATTTTTCACAAAGAAAGAGACACTGAACTTGAGATTTCATTATAGGGAACTTCTTTTTTGCAGATAAGTAATTTAGGTCTTAGCAACTCATTTAATCTCTCAGTGATTTAGACAACTCTCTAAGAGTCATAAATCCATATATGCCATACATACCAGGTAGGATTAGAACCCAAATCCTTCCAAACCCATCTCTCTGTGCTGTGCTCCTTCTTTTACAAACTAAGTCAATAATCAAATAGGGTTTGTTTTGCATTTAATTTTGCTAAAAGCCAGTTCAATAAAGCAAGGGAAACTTTAATGTGATGAAAATTTTACCTTACTTTTATTAAGTTATATTGAACTCATTAACAAGTGATTTAGGGTGACAGGTTGACATTTATAAACCATTTTTGATGGATAAACATATATTTTAATTCTTTTTCAGAACAATGGTTCCCTGGTATGGTGCCAGACTCACAAACAGTGTTCTAAGGTATGTGCCTTAATGTTACATAACTCTTTTTATAGTTCCCCCTTTTTCTTTATTACTGAGTTTCTCATAACAATTACCTTAAATAATACCTCTCCCCACCATTGATTTTTATCAATTTTTTCCTGATATATTTTTGTATTTTGAATTTCGTTTGATAAAATGCAAATATTTCCAAGCAAATTAATTGATTCTTTAATACTGTGGCATGTTGCAATTCAAGAGAATTATTGAAACTCAACATTGGTCATTTTATTTAGGTTGTGTATGTAATTCTAGTAGTAGCTGCCGCCTGAGGACCAAGCCAATTCCAGTTGGATAATGCTGCTATTTCTTCTACCATCTCTTTCTCTTCTTCCTCTGTCCATGTGGGGAGTCATACCCAAAGGAATATAAATTTTGATCCCTTATACTTTGCAAGTGTTTGGGGGTTAGATTTTTTTTCTTCCCTGTTTAGTCTATCATTGCTTTAAAAAAACCACAAGGACAATTAACACTTTTGTCTGATGTATTTTTCATTTATGGTTTCTCGAAATACAGCTCTGGAAAACCAGATTTTGATAAAGTCATTGTGATTCAAATGGAGGTACTAGACTATGTCTTTAAACCCAAATCTCTTTGGTTTTCACTGATTCTCTAATAATAGTCCTCAGCCCAGGCCTCATTTGCTCATTTTATGAGTTTTGATGGCTCAGAGTGAGTGTAAATAGGAATTGTTTCTGTTTGGCCAGAAACCCTGAGGATCTTTCCCTCCCAAATTGATTTTTTTTTAGATTGATTATTTATGAAAGCAAACTAGGCCAACTTTTGCCTCAATTCTTACCTAGTCTTGCATTACTGAATGGGTGTTGCCTCAGACAAACTAAGATTTGGGAAAGACCTTAGCTTAAAAAGGCCAGGATTTCCCATTACAGCTGCAGACATCTCTAGTCATCCTGACCTTTGTCTTGTCACTGGACTCAGA
>CM053580.1:192657641-192704008 GCA_028627135.1 Pseudochirops cupreus | reverse complement strand
TTACTGATGAGATTCATATAATGCAACACATTTCATGTGAAATAGAAGGGGAAAAAAAACAACAACCTTCCTCCATGTGCATTGAAAGCCTATTATCTGACATGTTAATCTCTTTTAAACATAGTGTGCTTTTTCATGTCCAGAACAACATTGACGATTGGTTTGCAAAATGAATGCAGTTTTGATCTGCTATTTACCTAGGTGGGCACATGGATGGAATACTCTTAAATGATGTAATTTTCCCTTTTTTTTTTGGCTATCTTATCTTTGTTCTTTGGGTAGCTCATCTAAGGATTCTTGTTCTTCTCAAGCAGGAAATAAAAGCTTTATATTTTTTGTGAAAAAAAGAAGTAAGAAATAATATATTTCTTACAATAGTGATAATTTTTTTGCTTGGGAGTGTGATTCCTTTCTGAAATTTATTGAAGATAGTTGACAGATAGGTATTTATTATACAAATTTATATGTTTTCCTAAAATAGTCTCATGTGTTTTTAATTGCATTTCAATAATAACCAATGAATTGTTCAAAATAAATGTATTTGACTGTACTATTCCTCTGTATCATTTAGTACCCGAGCAGGCTTTGGCAGGATATTTAACCATGCGGGACCTCGTTTTGATTGCCTATAAAATGAGGGGTTTGCGCTAAATGGTCTCTAAATTTCATTCTAGCTTAAAATCCTATAATTTAACTTGATTCGAGGTGCTGATTTAATCTCTGATCCTTGAAACTCCCCAAAAGAGATGAAGGTCACTTTAAAGGAGATTTTAAATTAGATCAACCTCTGGTGCATTCCACTATATACAGGCAGCTGGAAATCAAATGACTAGCAGGCATAATCATGCGCAGTGACATTTACAAGAACTGAAAGGATATTTCCACCTGATTTTGTTGTGCAGTGAGATGAAGATGTTGATAATCCCTGACCTACCAAAAGGCAAAACTACAAAAAGAGATACTCAAGAGAGAATGTGAAAGACGCTAACTTGCATATATGGCACCGTAATTAAACATCCAGTTTCAAAACACAGAACTGATTTCTTGGGTAATAAGGAATCAATCCCAAGTTTGCCCTGAGGCCCTACTCAAACCTTCTAGATGAGTCCCATATTGAGACAGTGCAGGTGGAGGGTATGATTTAAACAACCAGAAAGTTGCTACATCCTTCCATCTGTCACAGACTACTGAAATGAAAATGCAGAGTTTTTATTTGCCCTGCTAGCATTGAACTCAGACTGAAATGGTGTCAGTGATTTGCCCTACCCACAGCACTGTCTTTCTTATGGTAAGTGTGCTGTGCACTCATGCTGGGAGACTTTTATCAAACATATTAGTGTGCATTTGGGGGATGATTAGCCTTCAGTAGCTGAAACATTCCGGGTTTCCTAGCCTAGAAACTGGTGTCTCTGTGGAAAGATTATGCAAAGATCTGCTTATTAGGTACAAGACACAAAGAACATATAAGAGAAGAAATTAAAAAAAAATATTTAAAGTGGCTGAAATGCTTTCACATGAACAAAATCAATGCAGCGAGGATAAGAAGGGGAACTGTGGATTGGGAAAAAAATCTTTGCATCAAAAATATCTGATAATGTATAATATCAAGAGATATAGTAGATTCATGCATACACCAAAATGGTCATTGCATCACTTTTTGTGGGAGAAGAGAACTGGAAATAAATGGAATTTGGGGAATACCTAAACAGATTGCGGTACATGAAAGTAATGGGATATTACGTTGGAAAATTGGTGATTATGAAAGATTCAGAGAACTATGGCAAGTTCTATATAAGTAGTTGAAGAATGAAATAGAACTTCAAACATGTATGTGTAAATATATGTATATACATATTTATGTGTATATGTATATATATAAATACATACATATATATGTACACATGTGTGATATCTCTGTCTCTATGTCTTTACATATAGATAGCAGTGAGAATAGTACAAATAAAAAGATCAACATAACAAAACCAAATAATGGAATAATGATCAGAGAAATGATGAGGAAATACAGTTTCCTGTAATTGAAAAGAGAGGGATCTATAGATACATAATATTGCATATGCTATAGGATATAATCATATCAATCCACTCTGCTGATCTACTTAAAAAAAAAGACTTTTGTTACAAAAGAAGACACTGAAATGACATATAAAGAAAAAAGATCAATGAAATATTAGAAAGTCACATATTGATAATTGAAAATGTTTTAAATTGTGTTTTCTACATGTATAGGTATAAGAAAATCTCCTATGTAATATAAAACTTGAAAAGAGAAAACAGAAAAGAAAAAAAAAATCCCCATACAGTTTTTTTTTCTTTCTTGGCCCTCTTTTGAAATTTTTCCTTTCTTTTGGTTAAAGATAATGTCTTTTGTTTCATTTGGAGCTAAAAAATCAGGTTACTTAGTTTCTCTTCAAAGTCAGAGTCAGTTTTGAACATATGAAAAACATCTGACTCTCAGTGCATTATATGGTAATTAAAGTTTGACAGATGTTTTGAAGTTGTAATATATTCATCGGAAAGCATGAAGAGCATCAGTTGTTTGAAGATGGGATTTAATCTAAACTGGCAAAAAGAAATAATGCTGGTTGGAGTTTGGGGATATTTTGATTTAGAAATAGGACAGATTTAGAGTTCATTTTTTGAGGGGGAAGAAGAGAGGGTTTCTTTGAATTGAACATAGGAATATATATATATATGTATGTATGTATACACATATCTACATACATATATACATATACATACATATATACACAATAATACATACATACATACATACATACATACATACACACACACACACACACATATATATATATATATATATATATATATATATATATATATGTATGTATAAATAAAACTTTTCCTTTGCCATATACTGGCACTTTTCCTTTCGAATACTTTTCTATGAGAAAAGTTGTGTGGTTACACCTACATTTGCCTGTAACCTTGCTTTAGTTTTAACCCTTCTGACAGTACTCATCCTAAACTCCAATTTGATTTGATAAACTTTTCAGGTCCACAGTGTAAAGAACTTAAAAGTGACTTCTGTCACTTTGCAGCTAAGTGGCACAATGGATAGAAGACTAGGTCTGGAGTCAGAGAGATCTGAGTTCAAATTTGACCTTAGCTATTGGCTGATGCTGGTTGTGTAGCCCCAGGCAAGTTACTTAACCTCTGTTCACCTCAGTTACCTCATCTAAAAATAGGGATAATAACAGCATCTGCCTCCTAGGATTTTTGTGAAGGATCAAATATTGCTCAATCATTTTAGTCATATCTGACTCTTTGTGACCCCATTTGTTTTTTTGTTTGTTTGTTTGGCAAAAATACTGGCGTGGTTTGCCATTTCCTTTTCCAGATCACTTTACAGATGAAGAACTGAGGCAAACAGGATCAAGTGACTTGACCAAGGTCATGCAACTAGTAAGTGTCTGAGGCCAGATTTGAACTCAGGAAGATGAGTCTCCCTGATTCCAAGCCCAGTGCTTCCATATGAGATAATAACTGGAAAGTGAATAATGCATAGTGCCTGTCACTTAATAAGCACTTTATAAATGTTAGTTACGATGATGATGATGATGATGTATACCTAACCAACATTTTAAAGCTTACACATAATTTTTGTATGCTTCTTAAAACTAAACAAGTCAGTAGCAAAATAGAAAACAGATATGGCTTACAAATGAGACTATGTAGCAGACGATTCAGAGGGAAAGAGCTCTCCCATTGGGTGCTAGGGAACTCAGCTTGGCTGAGAGTCAGAGAGAATGTCAGATCTCATCCAAAAGGGAAGTTCCCCAGAGTATCTAGTACAGCAAACTAAGAATAAGGACATTATGGAAACTGCCAACTCCTCTCACATTGGTTTCTTTCCAGTCTTTTTCTCCCTTCAGTAACCTGAAGTGGGAAATGAATTTGGCATCATTCATTTTCTCTCTCAAAGCTAAAAGCCAGAAGAATCAAGGAGACTGAAGAACCAGAAAAACCCAGGCAAAGATATTTCTCCTCTCCTTCTTTTGATAACTCTGCCTCACATCTCATGCAAGTGAGCATTGATCTCCCCCAGTGAGGGTATAGTCCCATAACAATGAGTCTTGGGGTCTGAATTATAAGGCATTTTATTTTAATTGTTACAAATGCTGACAGTCTTAATATTGTAAGTAATGTTCCAAAAACCTAAGCACAGAGTCAAATACTTTTTGTATTTAAGTCTTGTAAAAAGAGTAAGTGGGTAATGCTTCTACTGTCACGATCTTTTAGATAAAAATACTTTTTGGTTGTAATACCCGTAACCACAGCAGTAGTAAGATAGTAAGTGAAGTTCTAGCTTACATCTTTTTTGGAAATGTATTCATTAAGTCTAAAATGTATTAGGTATTCCTAAGAGGAATCTGGCAAAACAGTAGAGAACTCTTGGTTGGTATATTCCCTCCACCAATTCTGGTCACATGAAATCTGTAACTTAATAAAGAGTCCTAGGGAGTTGCCTAAGGCACATAGTAGTTAAATGATTCTTTGTGGTCATAACCTCTAGTCAACTTAAAAATACTATAGGTGGGTTTAGATCAGAGTCTTCCTGATTCCCCCTCCAACTGTCTTTGTGGAGGTCCTTAACCTGGGGTTTGTGATCTAATATGTATATATATATATGTACATATATACTCCTTGGGGAGTACCTCTACCACTTGTCCTTTCCTTTCCCAGGACAGGAGGCTTCCCACTTGACATGGGGCCGATGCTGCTGAAATGCAATTAAAGCAATTGCTTTTCTAGTGCTGGTATTTATTTGACGACCGTGCAGAAGGGCTATCTTTCTATTCACATGGAACCTTTTTTTTTTAATAGTAAGGGTCCTATATACACATATATGTATATGTATGTGCATATATGTATATATATGTAGAATTGGTTTCCTTTGTAATCCTATATATATTATTTCATGTATTTAAAAATTGCCTCAAAAGGGGTCCATAGGCTTTACCAGACTTCTAAAGGGTTCTTTTACACACATATTAAGAAAGAATCTTTGCTGCAGGGCACAAGTAGATTTTACTCTTGTTAAAAAAACAAACTATTAAGGCAACTTGGATTTTATTAGGTAATAAGATTAAAATAATCAGAAGTTATCAAAAAGGCTATTAGAGTATTATTTTTTTATGCTTGTTGAATGGTTTGTAAATTTATTCCACAGGAGTCCAAGGGAATTTCTGTGGAAAAAATGAGTTCATGACACTTGTCATATATCAATAACTTTATATAAATTTTGTAGTTAGCTAGCTGTTGTAGATAGAATGCTGGATTTGTAGTTTAAAGACCTAAATTCAAATCTTCCCTCAAATACTTAACAGCTGTGTGACCCTGGTCAAGTCATTTGACTTCTGTGTTTCAGATTCCTTTTTAATAAAACGGAGAAAATAACATCATCTCTCAGGATTATTGTAAGAATTAAGTGAAATATTATATATATGCATACACACACACACACACACACACACATATATATATATATATACGCACACATATATGCATATGTGTGTGGAAAATACTTTGTAAACCTTAAAATACTATATAAACATCAGCTATAATTACAAAGCTTAATTTGTCCCTCCCATTATCCATGTCCCCTGCTAAACAAGTTAAAAACAAAACAAAACAAAATAGACTTTAAAAAATCCTTTGATATATATCTACATAATACAGCAAAACAAATTCCTACATTAGTGATGTCTGAAAATGCATGTTTCTCTCTTCATTTGAAGTTCATAACCAAACTGTCAGGAGAAAAGTGGTGTTTTTCATTTTCTCTCCCCTTTTTTTTTTAAACTCATGGTGTTCATCATTGTGTTGATCAAAGTTCTAAGGTCTTTCAAAGTAGTTTTACTCTATAGATGTTGCTGTCATCATATGAATTCTTCTCCCACTTCTGCTCACCTCATTCTGTATCAGTTCCTAAATGTCTTCTGAAATTTGGACTGAAATTGTCCATTTCATTAGGACATTCATATACCAGAGATTATGTAGCCATTGCCTAATAGGAGGATTTTCCAACTTCTGGCTATTCCCAAAAGAGTTGCTATAGAAATTTTTATATACGTAGATCTTTTTCTGCCTACTTTGCTCTCTGGAATATAAACCTAAGTAGTGGTATCATTGGGTCAAAGGATATATACAGTTTGGAACTTTCTGGGCATAGTTCCAAATTAAATGGCTGGACAAATTTGCAACCCTACAAAGGGTGTACCTGTTTTCCCTCGGTCCCTCTTATATTTGTTATTTTAAAAATAATAATGATAGCTAGCATTTATATAACATCTCTTCATATGCTTTGATCATTTATCTTTTGAGGAATGGCTTTTATTTTTATAAATTTGAATCAGTTCTTTGTATATTTTGGAAATGAGATATTTGTCTGAGAAACTTATTGCAAAGATTTTTCTTTTTTACCAGTTACCTGTTTCCCTTCAAATTTTTACTATATTATATTTACCTATGCAAAACATTTTTTAAGTTTAATAGATTCAAAATTGTCCATTTTATCTTATATTTCCCTCTCTACTATTTGTATAATCACAAATTACCCAGAGATAGGAAAGATATTTTTTCCTCCATGCAGGTCAGTATCTTCTCCTCCACTTAAAATCTTAGAAAGGTTCCTGGAACCCTAAGAGGTTAAGTCACTTCATACAACCAGTATGTGCTAGAGGCAGGACAGGAAACAAATTCTTTCTGGCTCTTATGCTGACTCTTTATCCATTATGCCACACTGTCTGTCATTATGGAAGATTAACTAGCTAAATCAAAAGATGTTGAAGGTGGAGAAGCCCAAAAGGGGGATAGAGTGGTGCTTATACTTGGAAGAGTTAGGTGGAATAAAACAAGTCATTTTGATTTAATATTTGAATGCATATTTTTATGCTCTGGCAATGATTAAGGAAATTCATTAATTCAGCTCCATTAGCAAATTGTAAATATGGTTATTCATTGATGTTATTCTGTTTTATCAGTGACTTCCAAAGCCAATGAAGAAAAGCTGAGCAGTAAGACCTGCCTCCTCTTGTTCTATATCAGTGGTTCTCAACCTTCCTAATGCTGTGGCCTTTTAATACCATTCCTCATGTTGTGGTGACCCCCAACCATAAAATTATTTTCATTGCTACTTCATAACTGTAATTTTGCTACTGTTATGAATTGTAATGTAAACATCTGATATGCAGGATGTATTTTCATTGTTACAAATGGAATATAACCCACAGGTTGAGAACAGCTGTTCTATATTATACAGCTATATTCAAGGATATTAGGGACAGACACAAACAAACAAAATTTGCAGAAAAGTTAAGAGTTCTTGCATTTCTATACTGCCTTTCCAAATTGCATGTACGTAGACATGCATGCACACTGTAAAGAAGACATGCAAA
Source organism: Pseudochirops cupreus (assembly GCA_028627135.1). Classification (NCBI taxonomy): domain Eukaryota; kingdom Metazoa; phylum Chordata; class Mammalia; order Diprotodontia; family Pseudocheiridae; genus Pseudochirops; species Pseudochirops cupreus. The sequence continues at coordinate 192,696,569 of CM053580.1, read as the reverse complement.
AGAAAAGGAATCATTTTATTTTATTTTATTTTTTAAATTTTTTTATTTTCTTATTTACTTTTAATTTACAAGATTCAGTTCCACAATCACTTGAGTTTCAGATTTTTTCCCCTCCTTCCCCCCCTCCCCCATGGTGGCGTGCAATCATGTATAGGATCTGCAAATACTTTCACATTGTACAATAGTTTGGTCATATAGAAGGGTTGTAACCAATGAGTGATCACTGGGAAAAGAAAAAAAAAAGCAAAACCAGAGTGGGGGGGGGAAAGCAAAACCAGAGGGGGGAAAAAAAAAGCAAAACCAGTGGAATCATTTTATAGAGCTAATGCAGGACTATGAATAGATGTGCCCCAAAGAGGAAAACTATGTAGTGATAGTCCAAGCTTTTTATTGTCAGTCTAGAGCTGAAAGCTAATAATACCTCTACACTAAGTGCACTACCATGAAGGTAATGTGAAAGAATGTAGAAAAAAATGAAAATAAAAAGAATTAAAAAGGACACTGTGTCCTTTGGATAGATTAACAAGCAAAATATATCATCAGTATGAAATCAAACAAAGCTTAAACCTGTTGAGAGATGTGACATTTAGTGTCTCAGCTAAATTTTCTTCCTTGTAATTCTTCAATATAATTTAAGCTCCTAGAGTAGCACCTTGTACAAAGAAGATGCTTAACAAAAAAAATAATAATAATTGAATTTCATCATAGAATCACAGGAGAGAAACTTAGGGATTATCTGGCTTCTCACTTCCAAATTAAATTTAGCACTAAGTAGCAAGAAAGTGTGATCAACAGCCAGTCTTACTGATTTTATTCTTTTGCCATTTTTTCATTGTAAAATGGGGTTGGGGAGGAAGGTTTTATATAACTTTAAATAATGCAACATAACTGTGTAACTACATTGGTAGACAGACCAGCTCAGTGTGAGGCTGTAATGTGTACCTCAGTTGAGCAAAAGTCCAGTACCTAAGGCAGAGCCACAGATAACATTAGTCCAAGAAGTCAAAGGATAGTCTGCACAACACCGATGCATATCAAGTCTTTTTATAAGGAAAAACTGTTGAACTCACTTTAGCCTTTTCACATATATCTACAAATATGAGGAAAAAAGAAAGGAGACAAAATTAAGACATTAAAAAAATAGTAACTACCCCGAGAGAATTGTCAGTATATTTTGTAATTGAAAGAAATAAGTATTTTAAATTCTGTCCTTCCCATTCAAAGAGCAGAAAGATGGATTTTACAAAATTCTTCTAGAATCATTGTTCAATCATTGACATTTCATTTTTCTGTACAATGATACAGTGAAAGCAGTGTTGCATTTGTTAATTAAATAGATTAGTTACAATGTTTTAAAAATATATAAATTAATTAGAGAGTTTTTTTGATGGTTTTATTTTGCTTATTTCAAAATTTTAAGGTCATTTTCAATTGCCCTATAAACTGTATACATTTTCCTGAATTACAACTGATTACATTTGAGTCAAATTCCACATAACACCTCTTGCCCTTATTTAGCTGTTTACAAGGAAAAAATGTTAAAGCTGATGGAACCAAGAAAATCCTTTCTCTGAGCAAGAAAAGATCTTATTAAGAGTTTGGCCCCCCTGCAGCTGTTCGCTGTTTGAGACTTTTATAGATTTTCTCATGTGCCACGATCAGAGCATTGTTTGGAAGCAAACCTCTGTTCTGATCATACTCTCTCAACACAGTTTGTATCAGTTCTGCTTACTGATGAAGGTGGTTGAGTTGGATTGCTGTGTTCTGAATTTCCACAGCTGAATTGGTGAACTTGGGCAGCTAGAGATGAATCAGCCCTGTTTCCCAAGGAAAAGAAAAAAGAAAAAAAAGCTCCACAATGGCTTCTTCACTGTTCAACTTTGAAGATTCGGGCCTCAATATTTGATAGTGTGTGTTCAGCAACTTTTTTTCTCAGGGAGAATCTGAGTTTTGGCTTTTTATGTCCGACTGTATGCACATTTTCTCTTTTTTGTATAAGAAAATAATGCGTGCACTAAGGATAACCCTCCCCTCCTCCTAAATCCTTCCACAAAAAGATACTTATTAAGGCTGGCATTATGAAGCCCTAAATGCTTCTTTAACTTGCTTTATCTGCTTCAGTGAACACTGTGTACAGAATCTGGGGAAATTCACACTGCGGACCTTGAGCAAGCCCCTTTCTATTCTCTGGAGCTCTTTGGGCACAAAAATAATCCTTTCCTAGAATCTTTTGAAAAAGCAACTCGACTATGCAAGCTAATCAACTGTAAATCTTTGCCATCTAGAAAGCATTTGATTAAGTAGTATCGAATGGTGGGCCAATCATTACTGAGTCTGGGTTGATCAGTCTCTTTGAAGACAGATACTTAATTCTGAGATGTGGCACAAATTAGCAGTAAATCTTTTTTCCCCCTTCTTTCTCTGCACTTTGAAACCTTCAGAATGTTGTCCCAGTTCTCTGACCATCCACCTCTCCTTAACCCCATACATACTCTGTATGTTTCACTCTGCCCTTTCTTTGAGGTTTGGGAACAAAATGCCGATAACACCTCCGAAACTTTCGTTTTAAAACTGTGTGCATAGAATAATACGAGTGAGTTTGCTACAGTGATTGAAATGGTAAATTAATTACTCTGGGAACTGTGTCTATTACTGTTAAATCATTTGTATGCACAGGATGGGCCTTACAAATAGACAGACTAGGCAGTTGCTGATTTAAATACTCTTGTGTCCCCTTCAAAAATCTTCCTCACTAGTTTGGCAATGTCCCTCAAACCCTCAGCAGGAAAGAGTAATTCCTTAGGGTGCTGCACCTTTCGAAATACTTGTTAATAATGAAAATACTCCAGGGAGAGGTAGTACATTAAAGCATAATCAGCCATTAGCACTTTTTGGAATATTAACACCAGTGTTTATTTAAAGTACATAGATGGTCCTAGATGGATGGACACATATGACTGCATACAAATATTTACATACAAGTAAACATTTTTGTATCAAAATTGAAGAATAAAGTGTGACGGGGACAGCATTAACCGAGTAAGAGAGACAAAACCCAATGTATTAAAGGCTGTTGAAGGAATTAGAATTTTAAGAATTGCTTGAATTTTAGGAGTTATTTGGCGGAGAGTGTTTTTTAGTATAGCAGAGGCTTGGTAGTGGATTAGGAATTAACGAGGGGCCCTGATGAGAAAGCAGTAATTTTATCTGATGTTAGAATTGTAGAGCAGGAAATGAGTCTAGAGATTCCCCAACCAAAGTCCTTCATTTTATAGATGAGGAAATTGGAGTCAAGCGATATTAAAAGACATCGTGGGACTTGAACTTGGTTCTCCTGCTTTCCAGCTCAGTCTTCTTTCCACTGTACTCCATTGAATCTCTGCTGTAGAGGAGGCCCTCTTGCATGATTTCTTTTCTTTCCCTCAAACTATGCTCTTTTTAAATGGTGGCAACATCTAAGGTACAAGGTCAATCTTGTATCATGATAACATCACTCACTTTACTCTTGGATCAAAGTATTTTTTTTTTGGAGAGGGGAAGGCAAGGCAATTCGGGTTAAGTGACTTGTCCAAGGTCACACAACTACAGCGTGTCGAGTGTCTGAGGCTGGATTTAAACTTAGGTCCTGCTGACACCAGGGCGGGTGCTCTATTCACTGCAGGATCCATGTATTCTTAACTTGCCCATCAGTTTCCATGCCAACTTCCAGATGACTCTGCCCTGATGCCTGCTTACTGATTGGTGAGACCCTTCTCAGGAATACTGTTTTTTGAAGAACCTCTGCTAAGACATTCACTTCATTCTCAATTTGTTTCACTCTCTGGACTGCGCCTTCTCTTTGGGCTTTGTCTTTTCTTATTAGAAAATAAACTCTTTTGGGGGTAGGGACCATCTTGTTTTCTAATATTTGAATCCTGCATACTTTGCACAATGCCTGACACTGTATGTTTTAATAAATGATATATCTATTTTATTCATCTATCTGTGATTTAAATATGTGTAAACAAATACATACATATGTGTTCTTGAGGCACCCAGGTGGCACAGTGGGTACAGCCTTGGGCCTGGAACCAGGAGGATCAGAGATCAAATCCTGTGTCAGACAAGATTACTAGCTGTGTGACCCTAGGCAAGTCACTTACTCTCTATTTTCCTCAGTTTTCTGGATGCAATAAAAACATTCATCTCATAGAGTTGTTGTGAGGATTAAATGAGAAAACATTTATCAAGTACCTGTCACGTAAGAGTGACTAGTGAAATGTTTAGTCTCTTCCATCCATCCATCTATCAATCTATACCTTCTTTTCTGTCTATCTTAGTGGCACCTCTAGCCTTTTCTAGAGTTTGGAAACATCAAGAAATTCATTCATGGGGGAGGCGAGGTGGTGCAGTGAATTGAGCACCGGCCTGGTCCTGGAGTCAGGAAGACCTGAGTTCAAATTCGGCCTCAGACACTTAACACAAAATTAGCTGTGTGACCTTGGGCAAGTCACTTAACCCCAATTGCCCTGTCTTCCCCTCTCCTAAAAGAAAAAAAAATCATCCATGGAGATTAAAACTAAGTTACATTTTATTCTTTTCATTTCTGCTAATATTGTTGAAAATTACACCAGAGCTGTAGAACATATGATAAAAATGTGCCAGGTAAAATAACATTATTTATTACTTATTTGAATGACTGTCTGACATTAAAATATTTCAAAGTGTCCCAGTTTCATACTTTTTCATATTTAGCTTCGGTAGACAAAAAAATTATGAAGAATATTGCCAGCAAATTAAACTATATGTGCTAAAATTTTCTTCTTAGTAACAAATGTTATATTTTAATGTTGTTTTGAAGGTATATGAAAATATTTAATATTTTAAAAAAGTAACTTATTTAAGCATATTTTCATTAATTAAAATGAAACTTTTCTAGGCTATTAGGTAACTTCTAAATTGTTGGCTTAAGAAATATCACTTTAAACAATTTCCAGTTGTGAGTATCTTGCTTCAAGAAAATTTAATATCTACAGAAATATAATGTAGAACACATCATTTTCATTGTATATTTAATTGGTAAAATTAAGCCCAAAGATCCCATAAAAGTTTAATTCTAATGCTTAATTGTGCCAGAAGATTAGGGGCACTGGAAGATTAAGCCAAAGGAACACAAACTCTGGAAGATATCACTAAGCTGGATTTAGCCACAGATTATACATCTGTTTAGCCTAATTTTCTTTGGAAATACTCATCATTGGGAGACTGACTCCTAGTGAATGAATTTTTCATCTATGCAATGCATGAGAAGTAGATAGACTATGTTCCATCTTGGTAATCATGGATTTTTCTTTTCTTTTCTTTTTTTTTTGAGGGCAATTGGGGTTAAGAGACTTGCCCAAGGTCACATGTCTAGTTTTTGTGTTAAGTGTCTCAGGTCGCATTTGAACCCAGGTCCTCCTGACTCCAGGGCTGGTGCTCTGTTCATTGCACCACCTACCCTCCCCAATCATGGATTTTTCAAGATATCTTGATGAAAATGGCTCATCTGTCATTCACAATTTTCTTTCTTTGTTGAATAAAACAGAGACCTTTTATTGAAGAGATGAACTATTTCAATAATATTTGATGAACTAAATATTAAACAGACAGGATCGTGAAATTTTAGATTGGGAAGGAACCTCAGAAATGATTGAGCTAAATCCAGAAGAATCTGAAGTCCAGAAAGGTGATTTACTCAAGCAGTTTCCCCCCATAATCTTTTGGAAATGGGAAGGTAGTTGGAGGGAGGGGCAGGTGGGAACCTGGTTGTTTGCTGTTTCTCCTCCATTCTTGGAGGGGATCATGATATCAGGGAGGTGATGCCATGACATGCAATGAATTGGATTTAAGTGAGAGAGGGCTGTGCAAAATTACCAGCCTTGCTTGCTCCCCCAGAGTCATCTGGATCCAGTGGCTGGCTGTGGATCAGGACAACTGGAGTTGGCCTGGGAGATGGCCCAGGATGCCGTGGGGCACGTTGGCCTTTTCAAGCTAAAATCTTTAACAGGTCTCAGTTTGACTTGCGGTAGCGCCCATTCTGGCGGTTCCCCCCATAAACTTGTTCCCATCATAATGATCAGGTCTCCTGAATCTTGGTTAGAGCCCTGTCTTGTTTATTTATTTTCAATGAAAAGCTGTTCTTTTTTGTGTGTATTCATCATCACTGCCAATAACAAGAAATCTCCTGTTTCTCTTTATGACACTTTATGTGTAACAACAACCCTGTGACGGAAGGTGATGGGAGCATTGTTATCCCCACTCTCAGAGATGTTAAGTGTCTCACCAATGGTCACACAGCCATTAAGTGTCAAAGCTGGGATTCAGAGCTAGGTCTTCTGGCTTCTAATCTAGCCTTCTTTCCACTGGACCTATGGTCTACGCTTAAACTAGAAAACTTTTCTGAAACATTTTACCGTGAGACTGTGAAGTCCTTTTTTCAATGTCATTCAAGAAGCTGAGTATCAGGCACTGTGCTGTATGCTGCAGCAAAAACAATCTTTGTGCTCTAGGAGCTTATATTCTAAAGGGGAGTGAGCTATGTATGCATAAGTAGATACTGGCAAGCCTATGTAGGAGGGTTGTTCAGTCATGTCTGACTATTCGTGACCCCATTTGGGATTTTCTTGTCAATGATACTAGAGTAGTTTGCATTTCCTTATCCAACTTATTTTATAGATGAGGAAACAGAGGCAAGCAGACTTAAGTGACTTGCCCAAGGTCACATAGTTAGTAAGTGACTGAAGTCATATTTGAACTTAGGAAGATGAGTCTTTCTGACTCCAGTCCTGCAGCTCTATTCACTGTGGTGGTACCTAGCTGACCCATGTAGATGGAAGGTAGTCTTTGAGGGAAAGATGCTAGTAGGTAAGAGGACTAGAAAAGGCTTTCTATTGGAGATAATGCTTGAGGTGAGTCTTGGCGATTCTTTGAAGTGGTAGTTAGCAGGGAGAGGATCTCAGGCTTGGGGCGGGGGATGGAGAGTGACTGAAAAGGCACAGAGATGGGATAAGGAATGTTGTATGTGTGGTCAGTACACTTGGACCAGAGTATGTGGAAGGGGATTAATGTATCAAAAGACAAAAATGGTGGACAGTAGCCAGGATCTAGTGAGCTGTGACCAAGGTTCTCTGATGTGCCCCCAAAATGTAAAGAAAATTGTCTCTAATGGAATATATGTAGAAAATGCCTTTTCCTCCACTTTTTAGGATCTCTTTAAAAAAAACTTCAGGCGAGGCAGTGTGTTGTAGAGGAAAGATCCTTGGACTTGCAGTCAAAATACTTGAGTTCAGATAGTGGCTCTCCAATTTACTACGTTTGTAAATCTGAACCAGTAATTTCATTTTTTTTCTGGACCAGAGTGCAATAATAATAATTATTAATTCTAATTACTAAAGGAACTGTAAAAAATATTTATTAAGCATCTACTTTATGCTGTATACTTTATAAATATCTCATTTGATCCTCTCAACAACCATGTGAGGTAAGTGCTATTATTATTATTTCTATTTTACAGTTGAGAAAATTGAAGCAGGCAGAGGTTAAGTGACTTGTCCATGGTCACACAATTAACAATGTTTGGGGCTAGATTTGAACTCTGATTGTCCTGACTGCAGGCCTAATGCTCTATCTACAGTGCCACCTAATAGTATTACATCATAAATCATGTTTCATAATTTGTTTTGCTACTTCCCAGTTGAGGGACACATACTTTATTTCCAGTTATTTTGCCACCACAAAAATTGTGGTAATAAATTTTTTGTGTATATAGAATCTTTCTGTCAATGACCTCCTTAGGTACATAATGACCAGAAGCAGAAACTTTGAATTAAAGGGTTTGGATATTTTAGTTACTTAATTTATGTAATTCTATATTGCTTTCCAGAATGGTTGTACCCATTCAAACCTCTACCAATGATTCAGTGTGCAAGTTTTCCTATGGCTCCTTTAACTATGTCATTTTTTTCTCAGCTTTGCCAATCTTCTGGCTATATAGTGAAACTTTAAGGTTGTTTTGATTTGTTTTTCCCTTATTATAAGTAATTTGGACCATTTGGTTGTTAACAGCTTGTAATTCTTTGGGGAACTCTGTTCAGATCCTTTGACTGCTTCTCTATTGGAAAGTGGCCTTTGACCATATATATTTCTGTTAGTTATCTACATATTTTGAGTAGCAAAGACTTATTAGAAATATTTGATACAAGATTGTTCCCCCTGGTTAAATGATTCCCTTTATATCTCAATGTATTAAATTTATTTGGGCTAAAGCGTTTCAATTTCATATAGTTAAAACTATCAATTGTATTTTTTTAAATTTTATTTTTAATTTATGGAATAAAACAAACATTTCTATAACATAGTACAATAAAAAAAATGATTGCACGTGAAGCTGCAAATCTACTAGGCACAGCTGGCTCTTCCTTTTAAATATACAACACAATTATCATGTAAAGTTCTTTTTTTTTCCCCTTTCCTTTCCTTACTCTCTGCCCTAGCAATGGCTATCATTAGTCACAAATAGGTATATACATAAATAAACATATACACATATTTATGTATATATATATATGTAAAATTATTCTACACATACTTCTATTTATCAGTGCTTTCTCTAGGTGCTGATAATATCTTTCTTCATATGCCCTTTATAGTTAATTTGGATATTTATAAGTCAAAATAAATTACTTGTTTAAAGTTATTCTTGAAACAATATTGCTGTTACTGCATACAATGCTCTTTTCTGCTAATTTTACTTTTCATTATTTCATGCAAGTCTTTTCACGTTTTTCTAAAATCATTGAGCGGTGGTATTCTGTCACAATCCAATGTCACAACTTGTTCATCCATTCCTCAATTGATGGGCATCCTTGCAATTTCTAGTTCTTTACCTCGACAAAGGGAATTGTTATAACCATTTTAGAACTTATAGGTTCTTTCCTTTTTCCCTAATAAGCTTCAGAAATAGACTAAGTAGTGGTGTTGCTGGGTCAAAGGGCATAGTTTAATAACTCTTTGGGCATAATTTCAGATTGCTTTCCAAAATGATTGGATCAGTTCACAATTCTACCAACAATGAATTAGTGTGCTAATTGTTCCACATCCCCTCCAACATTTGTCACACTCTTCCCTTCTATCATTTTAGGTATCAAATGATATCTCAAATTTGTTTTAATTTGCATTTCTCTAATCAATAATTATTTAGAGAAATTTTTTTCATATGGCCATATATATATATATATATATATATATATATATATATATATATATGTATATATTTATCATTGACTCCAAACCTTTTTTGGTTAAGATTTCTCCTACCCAAAGCTAAGAAAGGTATATTATCTGCTTCTCTTTTAATTTTTCATGGTGTGATTTTCAATAGCAGGTAATGTAATGGACAGAGCTTAAACACTAGAATGTTTCTCCTGACACTAACTCTGTGTACATTGTACATGCTTTTGCCTTCTGGTCCACTTTACAGGTCTTCAGACATTATCATGTTCACCTTGATTCTCTTCTTCATGATTAAACATACCCATTTTCTTCAACCAAGATGATATGGCTGGTTGTGAATTATAGTGTGAGGGAGAACCCCAGCACAGATCACTCCTTAGTTGGGAGCTGTTGAACTATGAGTCTGATTTTCTTTGCATAATCTATACAAATAAGACAAAAGTGATGAATCTATCTGTAATTAACGTAGATCTGACTTGCAAACAGGAATTTTAAACCGAATATTGGGTTAAGTTAGAGAATTTTTACTAGCCTATCATACATTCACCTCTTTTCAGTTACCACGTCAGAGAAGATGGCACTTGTATATCAGTGTATATAAACAAAGATATATTGAAAATCAACTATGTGCCAGAAATTGTGCTAAGGACTAAGAATTGGGGAAAAAAAAGGAATAATGGGTTAAATTTCCATTAGGTAACATTCTTATTTGTCTCTTTCTCTCTCTCTCTTTTAGTCATCATGCTTTCAGATTGTCAAATTATTTTCTAAAATAGGCTCACTGTAGGTGCTGTCTCCCACATTATTTGGTGAGGGTGTTGTGCGGTGGAAAGAACATAAGGTCTTGGGTCAAACCCAACCTCTGGTATTGGCTACCTGCATCACCTTGAGTGAGCTCCTTCCTCTTCTTAGGCCTCAGTTTCCTCCTTTGTAAAATGAGATTGAACTAGATGACCTTCGAAGGACCCTACACCCTAGATTTATGGTGAGGCTATTTTGATTTCTCTAGATGTTAATGTTCATTCCCCCTGGTTTTTACCCAGTGGTTCTCAACCTTCCTAATGCCGCAACCCTTTAATACAATTCCTCATGTTATGATGACCCCCAACCATAAAATTATTTTCATTGCTACTTCATAACTGTAATTTTGCTACTGTTATGAATCGTAATGTAAATATCTGATATGCAGGATCTATTTTCATTGTTACAGATTGAACATAACCCACAGGTTGAGAACCACTGCCTTATACTGACTTCAAGGTAGATTTCATAAAACAGAGATAAATTACTTGAAGGCAGGAGCTATTTCTTCTTTTGTCTTTTTATACTCAGCTCCTAGAATAAAATTTCACATGTATACATATGTACATACATAAAAACATGCACACATAGGTACATATACATGTCTATATATTCATACAGTCTATATGATAGAGGTCAAAAGTGTAACACATAGATACATACAAGGTTTCCAAAAATTCTTAGTGCTGTTTAAAGATCAAAGCTTAAAATTTTATACATGGGCTTACACACACAGGAACGCACATGTATATATATGTATAACACATATTCATACACCTACGTATTTGTGTACATACATGCATATGCATACATGTGTCCTTGGTGCAGAGAACTCTGGGTGAAGCACCTCCCTCTGTTAATATAGATGAATGACTGCTTTGCGTTTTGTAGTCTTAGGTATCTGGGCCACTGAGAAATGCAACGATGTTAAACTGAATGTTAAAAATGGAATCTTTTCCCAAAACATTGTAAATTATTTTCCTTTTAAATTATTTTAAAGAACAATCCTACTGGTACGTAACTGATGGGAAAGTAAAAATGTAAAATAAATGTTTTTTTTTAATTCCTTGCTATGAATATGGAAAAGTAAGAATACTTTTAGTAAGTGAATAACCTTTCCTGACTGAAAATGCTTCCCTCAGCCTCAGCAGATTTCCCCTCCCCCCAAATGAAATATCAAAGTTCTTAAACAGCTGAGTATATTCTGACAAAGCCACATTAAAGTATCTCAAATAGTCTCAGTGTCTAAAGGAGGAAGAGAGAGAGGGACTACAAAGTACAGGTTTGTACAAAAATTACTCAGTCAACTGCTGTTGAATAGGATTTAACCAGACCTGCTTCTGGGTGGCTTGAGTGCTTAGGGGAGGTTTGGCCGGACCCAGCAGGAAGGGCTTGGTCTGGTTACGGTAGTTAATTTTTTGTTTAGTTCTGGACCATGCTGACTGATATCTGTAGGTCTCATTATTCACTCACTGGGTGGCAGGTATGGATATAAAACTCCTGCTGTGGTTGATTATTATTATTGTTTTACCATTTTAAACGGGGTATATTTTCCAGCTGTACTGGGTCAAATTTAGTTGATTTTTTAAAATAAAAAATATGTGAGTATATGAATAAGTAGGAAAAAAAAGAAAAATGAAAACATCGTTCTATCTATCATTGGGCTTTTTCACAAATTTATTTATGAAAAGAAGCATTTCGTAATGAATATGGTGTTTTTATAGGATAATTTTAATAAATTCTTTTAAAGAAATGATCAGTTTCATCCTACACACTTTTTTTTTGGTATGGGTAGTGGGAGTGGGACTAGAAGGTAGAATAGTATTTTCGGGTAAAAGATTTGTTTCTTGAAAAACAATTTTCTTCTTGATTTTCTCCAGATCAGTCCTATTCTATCATAATGGCCATAATTATCACTTGCCACAATATTTTGACATTAAAAAGGATTAAGTTGACCTTGAAATAGTAAATTCATACTTGATGATCTTCAAGGGTCCTTTGAGCTGTATACTTATATTTAAGGGTCTTTTTTTAAAGCACATTTTATGATTCAATGAGCTATTAGATATAGATGAACTTTCAGAAGCTTAAAATATATTTTGGACATAATTATACCTTCTAAGGTTATTCACATATCGCCATCATAATGTCCATTGCCTAATTTTTCCTTGGTCTAGACATTTTAATGATATGATTTCTCTATACATTTATAATCTTCACACACAAATGTGCTGTTATAAATAATAAATAGCATACAATAACAACCCCAGGGCAACCTCATTCTTTTGGGATTTTTTTGTGTTATTGAACTATATAAGAATTAGAGAATACAACTTTATTAAGGCTATGAAGTAATGGTTGAAGATGGGTGGTTAACATGACTCCTATGAGAAATAAATCTTGTCATTGAAGCTTATGGCATTTAATACTAGGGGCCATGAATAAATTATGATACCCAAAGGAAGTTTCATCCTTTAGCTTTTCTAAACTATTGACACTTTGGCATTAATAAGACAGATTCTTATTTTTTAAATTTTGGTTGGCTGACCCATGGAATGCTGAACACATATGTTGTTGAACATGCATACACACACATGTAATTTTTCTTTATTTTGGCACTGATTATGAGCTATATCTATAACTTCTGTTATTCCTTGATAGTATTTTATACATTTAACACACTCATTAATGAAATGGTCAGCATTGCTGTTAATAAGCTAAAGCACTTAGAGGAAATCCTTTTGCTATGCGGCATTTCCATTTTGATAGTTTCTGGCTGCGTATGATGATAATATGCATGTACCATATGTTTTGGCCTGAAATGAAGTTTCTGGAAATGTGGAATGCATTATGTTACAAAGCACAGGAGGGTTCTTTTCCATATTTTTTTTCCAGAAAATTTGTGCTAGTGAAAGAGCGCCAGATCCATAGCTTTTGGATTTACAAATGTTCTATTCCTGGAGAGGATCTACAGTAGCATAAGAAATGGAAGAATAGATTTGTGGGCCCTGCATATGTATTTCAGATTAGAACAGGAGGGAGTAGCTTTATGCATGAGAATAGCAGAATACCATCACCTAGCAAAATTTGTAAATTTGACTCTTAACACTGAGATGAAGATGATACTAAAGAAGAAGGGACCATCAGCTCTTGGATATTTCCATCTTACTCAAAGACTGTTGCATTATTTAGACTGATCCTTTACCCCACGATCACTTTCCAAAATTTTGGTGTCCATATTCTTCTGTTATCTTGACCTTTTTTTTCCTTAATACCAACTTCAATCACTTCTACTTCAATCACCCATTGGGATGTGACTCCCGGTCAGAATAAACACAGAAAATGCTTAGCCTCCACAATTTGACCATAGACTCTTTTTCTTCTACTTTTCCCACACTATTACTTCTTCTGTATCTGTTTTCTGTACATATTATGGCCCCTGGTTCCTTGTTCTCCATATCCACACCTGTTCTGGCTTGATTTTCCTTCCTTTGGAGAATCAATATTGATGATACAAGAGGCAATGTATTATAATGGAAACATTTCAGGCCCATAGCAAATAAAAAACCAGCTTTAGAATAAGGGAGATCTGGGTTTAAGTCTCATCTTTAGCAGGTACTGACAATGTGATTATGGGTAAATCACTTACCCAATCCATGCTCCTAGAGAACTCTCTAAACCAGGCCTGCACAACCTGCAGCCCACCAAAGGATTTTAGACTCCTGTAAAAAATGTAGAGGATGTTTTCCTCTACATGTTTCACAGGCCTCTCAAAACCCTTTGGTGTGCCCATGGGCTGTCCAAGGCTCACAGGCCACAGCTTGTATAGACCTGCTCTAAACCCTAAATTGTAAAGTAGCTGCCATTTTTGCATTGCAATAGGAATTTCCTTTCTAGAACTTTGCATCAATGAAATTACAGACCCAAGTTAAAAACCAGTACTTTATTCTATCCCTCAATAGTTCTCATCCACAATAATAATCTCTCTCTCTCCCCCATTTTCTGTTGGGAAATATCCACCCTGTCCTTTCTTTACAGGAAGGCTGTACTGAAAAAGTCATATGAATCCTCACTTCTTGTGAACTTCCTGATTATTATTGAGTGTACTACAATCTTCCTAGTCACCCTGGCTCACAACCTACATGGCTTCCTCAGTTTCTCTCTCTTGCCCTTCCATATCCAATCAGCTGTCAAGTCCTGTCATTTCTGCCATCTCTAACAGATGTCCCTTTCCCTCCTCTGACATAGCCACCTTCCTGGTGCAGGCCTTCATAACCTCACACCTCTCCTCTTAAAACAACCTACTGATTGGTCTACCTCCCATTAGTCTCTCCCTACTCCAATCCATCTTCCTCTTAATTGTCAAATTGATCTTCTTAAAATGTTGGTTTGACCCTATCAGTATCCTAGTCAATAAACTCTAGTGATTCCCTCTCATCTTCAGAATTAAATATAAAATTCTCTCTTTGGCTTGTCACGTTCTTCATAACTTTTTTTTTCTTTTTCGTAGGGGTAGATGGGGTTAAGTGACTTGCCCATGGTCACAGGGCTAGTGTGTGTTAAGTGTCTGAGGTCACATTTGAACTCAGGTCCTCCTGACTCCGTGGCTGGTGCTCTATTCTCTGCGCCACCTAGCTGCCCCCATTGGGATCTTTGCTTTCTTAATAGAATTATGGTGTTGTGGATTGTACACTTGTAATATTAATGGATTTGGAAGATCTTCCCTGTCCTTTAATGGCTATGTGACCACATGTGTACCCTTTTCCCTTGGAACAGGAGCCATGTTCCAAGGTCTAAAGATACACGAGAATTTCAATTGCGGATATCTTGCTGCTTTCACAACTGTGGGATATCCTGAGTCAAGTAGAGCCTGTTGGGGGAGGAACTTGCCTAAGGAGGAGCTTGCTTAGGGGAGGCTTGCTTACAGGAGGACTTTCACACCTTTTGGTACTAAGCCAATTAGGCACTGAGTCATGAGGGCTGTGGTGCCATCTGGCTCTGAGTCTATTAGTTTAAAACTATATATAGCGGGAGGTTGGTATTTTATTTTGGGGGCTCTCTCATGAGAAAGACCTTTTGATTCCCTGGACAGGACTCTGAGTAGCTGCTTGTTAAGGATCCTGCCCCCTGTCACCCTCTCGAATACTCAGATGTTGTTGCTCTCCCCATCTGGTGGTGTGTGTAGGTGGTTGTATTACTTTGTTCAGACAATTGGAGTCCTATCTGTTGGAGTCTTTCTTGGATACTCACATCTTTCTACTTTTCTGTAACTAAAGTGAGATTGTTGATCCTTTTAAAAGTTGTCTTTCCTTAAGAAAAGCAAATCAAAGAGCCTGTGCTAGCAGGCCCTCCTGGGTGTGCTAGGGTGCTTGCTAGTTGTGTGCTTAGTCACTTCCCATTACTTTGCTCTGCCTCAGTTTCCTTATCTGTAAAATTAAGGAATTAGTCCCAATGGCCTCTTGGGTCCCTTCCGGTTCTAAATCTAGGATTCAGTGATCCTCTATAAAGCCCAACCAGAACCTTTTCATTTTACCTTCACAGTATATCTAGCATCCTTTTACCCCTTCTTCCCCCTCTACCCACTCCTCAGACCCATTCAGGTCCTAGTTTCCTGTCAGTAGAACTCTTGCCAGTTTTCTCTATTAAACCTTTCTTTATCTTTCCGTGGACAAATGATCATTCACTCTTCAGATCTCTCATATCTTGTATGTACATAGTGTTATTAACTCATGTATACACATGAGTACATATATACACATATGCATATTTATATGTACATATGCACACACACGCACATACACAAACACACATATATTTTGCTGTTCAGTTGTATATATCCCTCCTTATCCTGAAATTCTGAATAAAAAATAATTGAAAAATGCTGACTCTTTGTGACTCCATTTGGGATTTTTTTTTTAATTCTTTTTTTATTCTTTTTTTTTTTGCTTTTTGGAGGACTATTGGGGTTAAGTGACTTGCCCAAAGTCGCATGGCTAGTAAGTGTGTCAAGTGTCGGTGAGGTCAGATTTGAACTCAGGTTCTACTGACTCCAGGGCTGGTGTTCTATTCACTGCGCCACCTAGCCTCCCCAATTTGGGATTTTCTTGACAGAGATACTGGAGTAGTTTGCCATTTCCTTCTCTAACTCATTTTACAAATGAGGAAACTGAGGCAAATGGTAAAATGACTTGGTCAGGGTCACACAGCTGAGGCTGGATTTGAACTCATGTCTTCCTGACTCCAGGCCCAGTGCTCTATCCACTGTGCCCCCTAGCTGCTCATATTTACTTATAATAATATTAACTCATGTTATAGTTCTTTTGCCTAGATAGTTATTGTTTCTAGGAGATTATAAGCCCTTTGATGATAAGGATCATGTTTTTCTTTTTCTCCTTTTTATATAATCACCTCTCATATATACTTTGGATGTAGTAGGCACCTAATAATTATTTGTCCTTGTAGAATTGAGGTAATAACTAGAAACTGCTTAGTGTACAATTTGTGTAATAGCTCTTATCAAGCTTATAGGTATTGTCTTTAGAGTGAACATTGGTTCAAGTGATCATATGCACCAAGAAAATGTTTAATTTTAGCCTTTTATAACAAATTCCCACTAAGGAAGAACTCCTAACCTGGTCCATTAACTATTTCTTAAAAACATTTTGATAGCTGTGCTTCAATACAATCGATTTTTTTTGTAAACCTATGTGTTTTTATTTATATGTTTAAAAACACTATTGAGAGAAGGAATCTATAGCCTGGAGAAGTTTGACAAAGGTGTCCATAACACTGAAAAAGATTGAGAGTCCTTCAAGTTGTAATTTTTAACATTTTGAGATTTTTCAGCTACATGGTTTGTCTTTATTATATTAAAAAGTTAATGATTTAAGATGTTTTAATATTTGGTTTTTTAGAGGCAAATCCCTATTTTCTTCATGAAATTATTATCAGAATGTAAACTATAACTTGCTGGAAAAAATAAAATGTGAACAACAAAACAGGGAGGATTATTTAAAAAAAAGAAATTTTAATCAAAACCTCCTTTCACAAAGTTGCTAGTTGTTAGAAGTGTTGTAATTGGAAAGATGTTTGTAAAATATAAATTATGACTTCTGAGAAAATTTTGTTTGCTTAGTGCTGATTTACATTGTGGTCCTTCCACTTTATTTTCTACTACATAAAACTGAAAAAGGCCTCATAAATTTTTTTTCAGGCAAAGAAAAATTCAAACCACAAGTTTCTTTCTATAAAATAAGAAAATCAGCCGAGAGGTTTTTAATTTGGTTTATAGGGCCATTCTAGGAAGCTTGTGAAGTTTTCTTTGCTCCTCACATTTGGTGGGTGATGACAGGTTATCAAACAATACAGAACTGTTTAACACCTTGGACAGAGACAATAAAGAAAATCTCAGGGACACAGAAGCTTAGTGTGTGAGAAATCTATCATTGAGGAGACAGGCTTGTAAAGGTGTCGAACCCACTCTGACCTCTTTCTGTACCCCCACTGTTTCAGTTTGCAAGTAACTTAACATTTGGTACTTTAATCTCACTTGAAAGTAAACCTCACTTAGCTTGGAAAGTAGATTAAATGTCCAAGTGGTGATTTTGGAACACTTATTTAACTGTTTTTGAAACATTGACTGTCTTTACTGTTTTCGAATAAATACTTTATCAAAATTATAGCCATATAGCCTACATCAATCCTAATTTATAGAATTTATTTTACCTTATTATACTGTTTGCTTTGCATGATACTATATTGAGTTCTGAAAAATGTTTTGGGGAAAAAACCTCTCTGTCTTTCTCTGATTGAGAATCTCATTTGTTCTGAAGTTGGTAATAATGGTAAATAGATTTTGTTAAACATGGCAAACAGAACTAGAACGACCGATTGAAGTGTATTTTTCACCAAATCATAATTTTATATCACTTGTGTGTCATTTTGAGAGACAAAAATAAAACTTCTTCTCCCTGATAATATATTTTTCCCCAATATAGAAAATTGAATTTTGTTATATCATTCCTGTTCACAGTCAATTTATTCAGCTTCTTTCATTTAAATATCTGTGGGATATATGGTTAAGCCAAAAGGTGATTAGGTGAGGGATTACACATCAATGTAGGGAGCAATTACTGTAGTGACTGCCTGGGAGCAGAGTCACCTGGACTCATATGTTCAGGATGAGGGGGCCATCCAATTGCCTAAGGAAGGGATAACTAGCTCAGGTTGAAAACAGTAAAGTTCATCATACATTCACACTAAGTTAAGCCCTTCCTTAGGTAACCTAGTGCTCTCCTGCTCCTAGGCTCACCATATTGGTGAAATAAAGTGCCTCTGTGCCAAGGTTCACCATATTGATGTCTGATGTCAGTTTGAGTACCCAATTGACATAACCCACTAAAAACTCAGAACTTCTGAGTTCAAAGATCCACCAAGTAACAGGGATCATAGGCAGGTTTCATATATATATATATATATATGATATAATATATAGTTATATATTATAATATACATATATATTTAATATATATATTATATTAATTAATATATATATTTTAAACTTTCCTGTTGTGTGCCATTTTAATGCTAAATTAAACAGTGTATTTTCAATCATTTAAATGAAATAACCGTATTTTGCACCAATCCCATTAGATACTATACCGTATTAAATTACGTCTTTATGAATTGTATCTAATATTTAGTAATAGATTCACATCCAGTATTTACTGACATGTTTAGAATGGTCAATATAATAACCCTATTACATTGCTCTTTAATAAAAATAAAAAGTGATAACCAGAGAATAAAAAGGAGGGGGAAGGGTAGTGCAGTTGGGGTTCAGTGACTTGCCCAAGGTCACACGGCTAGTTTGTGTGTTAAGTGTCTGAGGCTGGATTTGAACTCAGGTCCTCCTGACTCCAGGGCTGGTGCACCATATACTGCGCTACCTTGCCTCCCCAACAGCAGAACTTTTTAAGTCCGAAGAGACATTTAAAGTGGGATGCCTTACAGTTTAGATCTAGATTAAATTTATATTGCGTTATTATTTTTTTAAAAAACAAAATGTGTACAGTGTGAACTTTAAAGTTTTGTTTGATGATTGGCCTGATCCTTTGTCATTTGAAAATGTTAAGTTTCCAATAATTTTTTTAAACGATAGCATACATGCAATCTAAATGAGAAAAGTGTAATTTATTTTAGTTTCATTTTTAATTTTTTTCTTAGAGTGTTAACAAAAAATAGCCTTTTCATTCTGGTCTTTCCAGCTTACAGTGAGGGGTATGTTTAATGGAGATGGCATCCCAGTAAACGAGTGAGATATGCTCTAATGGATAATGGTTTCCCTGATTTTAGAACCAGGATATCTTTGGGGTTCAGGTTGAAGAATCCTGTTTACTAATTAACAAATTAGTTAAGATTCTCAGTTAGTCAGTTAAGTACTGAACATGTCTCATTCTTGATTCTTCATGTGGCTGACAGGAGATAAGCTTCCATACCCATCCCTCCCAGCTCTTTCAAAGTGCACTGAAGCTTGTTATAAATGAATGACTCATACATAGTGTGGAACAAATGCACCATTGGTTGCCTACAGAGATAATAACACTGACCTCCGGTCATTTTACAAGAGAACTCTCTTGCGTAGGTCGACTTCCCACTGTTTTAAACCAAACCTAAATAGACTATTCATGGGGAACTGGATTGACAGATTAGAGATTTATATGCACAGATATGGGCACTAGCAGCAGGGTTTCTTCATTTTGGGGCACAAGAGACAGTTTAAATGGTGTGACCACTAAGAACATGACATTTTCCTGGTATAAAAGTAGGTTTGTAAACTCACATCTGCTTGACTGGGTGGGTTAGGCGTTTAATTCTTTCTGATGTCAAGAGACTGATGTGCTGTAAACAGGGCTTAGGGGATGTTTGCCCACCAGCCTAATTCTAATTATTTTTCTCCTTTCTTATTCTGTGGTTACTCTGCTAGTTAAATAATGTATATAGAGTCCTTTGCAAATCTTAAAGCATTGCATAAATGTCCATTATTAATTAGTTGTTTAAGAAAGGCCCCATGACTTAGAAATAAACAACACTACAGGTCTTGCCCTGGTTCTGTTATTATACTTCAGGGGCCTTCTTCTTTAGGGCTTACATTTTCTTGCACTAGTTTTTCCATGGAAGATTGTAGAATGGTATTCAGTAAATCACTTAGCTACTAATTTGCTCTGGAGGGATAGGGAGAAAGGATGGACTAATTAGAATCAAATCAAAGGTCACTGGTTATCAACCTCTGGCATGTTTTGTATCCTACTGTTTGTGTAAAGTGGATGGATGCCTTTGAAATACTAGTACTGGTTTTATTTTTCTGGTATTAGCACCTTTCAGGGGTAGGATGCCTTCAGTACTTCAAAGATCTCCAAAACTATTCATTAATGGTCCATTGAAGTTACAAGAGGACACTGAATTGATCAGAGTTTTGAAGTCTTCACCTTTGTGTTCTTCTTCATCATACATCACCTCCCCCAGCCTCTGTTTATTTTGCTCAGCTTCAGTTTACATACTTCTTTCCAAATTTCTCTAAATTCTTTGTATTCAGTTTTTATTATGGCACAGTTATATCCCATTTCATTGTTCAACACTTCCTCATTTCCTTCTAGTATTTTGCTACTACAAAAAATTCTGATTACAAATATCACTGTATATGCGGGACTTTTCTCTTTGTTTTTGACCTTCTGGGTATACATGCCTAGTAGAATATCACTAGATCAAAGTGTATGTACATTTAAGTGATATTTTTAGTATAATTCACAAAATATTTTCTAGAACATTTACATTTATTCACAGTTCCACCAAAAATTGCATTAACACAACTGTGCTCACATGCCCCCTTCAACATTTTTTATGTTTGTCTTTTATCATCTTTGCCAGTCTTCTGGGTTTGAGGTGAAATTTCAAAGCTTTTCATTGGCATTTCTTTTATTATTAATGGTAGTCTCAATGGTTTCTAGTGTTCCTTCCAGCTCTAAATCTAAATCTGTGAAATTATGGAGTATATTTTCATATTGTTACTGATAATTTGAATATCTCCTTTTGAAAACAGCCTATTTGCATCATTTGACCATTTATCTTTCAGAGATTCCTCTTCTTTTTGCTTTGGACTAGATAATCACTCAATCCCTTCTGACTGACAAATTTTGTAAATGACTCTAATCTTACGTGTTTGGGCACTCCCTTGACTTCTAGTTTGCGGTAATGAAGGATTATTAATTTTGTTGTCAAAACAGAATTTTGCCTTAAGTGAAAGGGTCATGAAAACATACAATTATCAGCATCTTTGCTAATTGCTCACTATAATTATCCACTGTCTGGTCTGTCTAGAATTTCATTTGAGGGTGTGTTTATATGTTTTCATTAGTATATATATATTTTTTTGTCTGCTAATGTGCTTCTCTAGTATTGCTAGTATTTCTCTGGTATTGCTAGTATTTCTCTAGTATCGCTAATATTTCACTAGTATTGCTCTTTTCCTCATAAAATATGGATCTTCAAAGCTTCACTTAAGCAAATATAATAATAATGAACATTGACATAGTGTTAAGCATTTTACAATTATGGTCTTATTTGAGCCTCATTACAGCCCTAGGAGCTATCCCAGTTTTATAGATGAGGAAACAGAGTCCACGAGAGGTTAAATGACTTACTCAGAGTCATATAGCTAGGAAGTTAATGAGGACAGATCTGAACTCAGGGCTGGTGTTCTCTTCTCAGCATCATCTCTCATCGTGGTCATTGTCATCATCATCACCTCCATCAACCATCAGAAAGACTTAAGTTTAAGAAGGATAAAGGCATAGGGTGTGATTTCATACTTACAGGGAGCTCCTAGTGAAGAAACTCACTCTACCAATATAGACTGATAGCGTCTGTACCACTTAAGAGTTGTATAAGCTGCCTAGAGCACTGAGAGTTAAAGTGATTTGATTAGGATCACACAACCAGCCGCTAGGGGGAGCAGTGGATAGTGCGCTGGCCCTGGAATCAGGAGAACCTGAGTTCAAATCCAACCTCAGACATGTACTAGCTCTGTGAACCTGGCGAAATCACTTGACCCTGTTTGCTTTAGTTTCCTCATCTGTAAAATGAGCTGGAGAAGGAAATGTAAACCACTCCAGGATCCAGTACCCAAAATAGGGTCATGAAGAGTTGGAATGACTAATTTACTGAACAACAAAATGCAACCAGAATACATCAGAAGTAGGATTTGACTCCAAGTCTTTCTGGCTCCCTGTTCATTTTGCCATTTTGCTTATGCATATTGAAAGACTCTGGATGAATACATTTTTTCTTATTGATTAATGTATTATTAAATGTATTATTATTATTATGTTTTAATTTCTTATTAATTTTTTTTCTTTTTTTTTCTTTTTGGAGGGGGGAAGGCAGGGCAATTGGGGTTAAGACTGACTTGCCCAAGATCACATGGCTAGTAAGTATGTCAAGTGTCTGAGGCTGGATTTGAACTCAGGTCCTCCTGACTCCAGGGCTGGTGCTCTATTCACCGTGCCTCCCCCTTATTAATTTTCTTATTATTATTTCTTATTTTTCTTATGGAATCAATTTGTTTTTATATCACATAAGGAATAGAGCTAGGAACAGAATGAAACAGTCCTTCTCATTCTCCTATCTAATACACAATAACTTAGAATACTCCAGTTACTAGGAAACAAATTTTATTTCTTCTGACCTCCAGGATGAAAAGGATTGTGTAGTGTCAGAGTCTGTGGGAAATAAATCTATTTATAAGGAGGGAGAGATGAAAATAGAATATTTTCAGGCTATTAGCTGAATCCAGAGAACTGGTTTGTCTATTGACTCCTCTCCTATACCCTTCTCCCCTCAAGTCTTTGGACCAAGCTTTTTGAGGACAAATTTTCAAAATAATTCTCTAGAAATAATGGTGAGAACTAATGCTAATAACTCAATTAGATAATTTTTTGATGATAGTCTAGAAGCTTTTAGGATTGTCTATAGGATTCCTCTTTTTGTCAATTTGATGTCAGGCTCCAAATGTCATGTGGTTCAAGATGTGAAATTATGATGTGAAAGTACTGTATCGAGAAGCCCTTGTAGAATCCTTCTATAGATAGTTCAATAACTAAAATCTTTTTGGAGTCTAAGACTGACCTACTCAACTCTGTGGGGAAAAAAAGCATTGGAGTGAATTTTGAATAAATTTTCATCCTAGAAATGTCCCAGCTCCTACGTATTACAATTGTTGCTAAATCACTTTTATATACACTGAGCTTGAATTTTATTGTGAATCTGACCCGTTTCTGAAGTGATAAATCCCAAAACTCTGAGAATTCTTGGGGTCTGTGGACTTTTTTTTATAGCTATGTTTCAATATAAGTGATTTATTTTTTTAATGACATATTTTATTCATCTAAAAACATTATTCTGAAGAGTTGATAGGTGTCCATGATACAAAAAAGGCTAAGAATTTCTGCTTTAATTAGTCAGAACTCTCCGGATGGAAAAAGTTGGTCCTCAGATCCTCTGGGAAAGGCCATGTGTTAGTGACTGATTTATGCCTCTCTTCATTCCTGAACTGATCCATGGCATTATGACATGTTTGTTTCCAGACTGTATTGTTGTAATTTTTTTTTTGGTGCCTGGGTGAATTTGTTTGGAGTTGGAACAAAAGGGGCTGTTGGCAGATGGGGTGTGATTTTCTGTCAGCATTCTAGCAGCCTGGGCCGCATTCTGGAGCATGCATGGCCAATCCTGCTCTAGGCTAGGTTTGAATTTTCTCAATTACGCAGAGGGCTGGGAATTGGGAAGAAAAGAAAGGAATTAATATTGCTTATCATAGCTGATAGAAATCTGCAAATATTTTTTGCTAAGATGTTTTGTTTCAAAACCAGTTTTGTCCATCTCTAGTTCCCTGAACTTTTGGAGAATGTAGAATATTTCCTTTTAATATATCAATGTTTGATTAAAAAACTATTTTATCCTCTTTGAAATCTGCAAAGTTAAGCTTTATAAATTAACTTGGCAATGTATCATCCACACTAAATATTCCATAAGCTTGTATCAATATTTTAAGTTTCAAATCACTGATGTATAATTAATGTTTTTCTGGTTTTCCTTATGTGTAATTTCTTTCTATCACAATAATTTTCTTCTCCAGTTTATTAAATATGACTTTATATATTTAAGACATGGTTAAAATTATAATAGTTTATATGACATAATGCTTTATATTTTACAAAACACTTTCAAATGTATTATATCATTTGATTTTCATAAAAAACTGCATGGGTATTATTACCACTAGCTTGCTGGTGCAGTGGATGGAACATTGGGCTGGAGTCAGGAAGACCCGAGTTCAAACATACTTACTGGTCGTGTGACCCTGGGCAAGTCACTTAACCTCTGCCTTAGTCTTTTAACTATAAAATGGGAATAATAATAGCATCTATGTCACAAAGTTGTTGTGAGGATAAAATGAGGCATTTGGAAAGCACTTAGTACAATTCTTGGCACAGAGTAGGTGCTTAATAAACGCTTAATCCCTTTTCCTTCTCTTCTGATTTACAGATAAAGAAACTGAAATTCAAAGAGTTTAGGATTTGTCCAGCATTACATAATTATTAAATGCTGATAATGGTGGCCAAACTCAAGTCTTCTGTGGACTTAAGTCCAGTGCTCTTCTCATTACACTGTGTTGTGGAACAGTGATTTGTTAAAAAAAAATGAAATAAATTATTCATTTTTATATCACCAATTATACTAAATCCTTAACCATATGCACAGGAGATTCTTCATCCTGGCAAATATGCTTTAGAGGTTATATGTCTAATTGATGTACAGTACATAATGGTGTTATGTGGAATTTTTTTCAAATGAGTTGTAGTGAACCAAAATAAATACCTTCAAGTTTAGTGGATCTAAAGAGAGACAAGATTATGCATGTATTAAGAGTAGGAGATATTGCCACTAATTATGAGTTAGAGTTTTGAGGTGTATTTTTTTAAGAAGTAAAGAATATTTGGTTTTCAATAGAACTAATTTGTATGAGGAAGAATGTTCATTTTTTTTTTTGGTGATTTATCCTCATGCCCAAGATATTTCAGCTACTGGAAGGAAGATTCATGTTTAAACATTAATTAATTAAGCCAAGCATTACTTAAGTGCTTGCTCTATACCAGACACTGTATGAGGCACATAGGATACAGAGGAAGGCAAAACATGGTCCTTGCCTCCAGGAAACTCACATTCTAATGGAGGAGACAACAAGCACACTATGTGTATAGAAGGTGGAATTTGAGCTAAGTCTTAAAGGAATTCAGGGATGTTAAGAGATAAGGAAAGAGGACATTCTAGGCATGAGGAACAGCCATTTAAAAGCCACAGAGCTGGGAGGTGGAGTGTTGTGTAGGGGAAGAAGAAGGCCAGTGTCACTGGATCACAAAGTCCATGTAGATGGAAAAAGATCGAGAAGGGGCCACATTTTGAAGGACTTTAACTGGAAAGTAAAAGATTTTATATAATGAAAGGTAAGTGATAAAGTGATAAAAGATTAAGAGGTAATGGGGAGTCACTAGAAGCAGTGGTTCTCAACCTTCTTAATACCGCGACCCTTTAATACAGTTCCTCATGTTGTGGTGACCCCCAACCATAAAATTATTTTTGTTGCTACTTCATAACTGTAATTTTGCTACTGTTATGAATCATAATGTAAGTATCTGATATGCAGGATGTATTTTCATTGTTACAAATTGAACGTAACCCACAGATTGAGAACCGCTGCACTAGACTTTATTGATTGCAGTGTGTGTGTGTGTGTGTGTGTGTGTGTGTGTGTGTGTGTGTGTGTGTGTGTGCATACATGTGTGCACACTTCCTGGTGGTTTTAATGGATTTGGAGAGAGACTTGCACCAGGAAAACAAACCAAAAGGCAATTCTAACAGTCCAGATATGAAATGAGAGCCTGAACTAAGGTAGAAGTTATGTGAGTGAAGAATAGGGGGCATATACAAGAGCTGTTGTAAGGTAGAAATGACAAGATGTATCAAATGACAGGAACATATCTAACATATGTTAAGTGAGTGTAAGAGGTACTGAGGATAACACCCAGAATGAAAGTGTGGGTTATTGGGAGGATGCTCGTAAACTCCATTAGTAGGAAAATGGGGAAGAGGAAGAGGGAAAAGATAATAAGTTCCATTTTAAACATATTGAATGTGAGGAGTCTGTAGGATATCCAATTTGAGATAGTTGATGATGTAAAGCTGAACCATAGGAGGGAGCTTAGGACTGGATTTTTAGATCTGGGAAGCATCTATGTAGAGATGATAATTGAAATCATGAACGGTAACAATAGTACCATGGGAGCCAAGGGTGGTGAGAAGAGGGAGCAGAGAAAAGGAACAAGAACAAAGCCTTGGGGGATGCCCTCAGGTAGTGATTGACTTGGCAGTAGTGCCAGAATAGGGAACTGAGGAGTGGTGAAACAGGTAGGAGTAGAATCGGGAGACATCAGGGTCATGACAACTTAGAGGGGAGAGAGTATCCAGGAGTGATTGACAATGTAAAGTGCTATAGAAAGGTCAAGAAGGATGAGGGTTGAGAAGAGGCCATTAGATTTGCCAATGAAGAAATCATTCATTAAATAATGAGGGCAGAAGCCAGGTTTCACTGCATTTGGAAGCAAATGAGAAGAGAGAAAGTGAAGGCAAAGATTGCAGATGACTTTCTAGATGAGTTTAGCTGCAAAAGGTAGAAGAAAAATAGGATAATAATGAGTAGGGATGGTAACATCAAGTGAGGGTTAGTAATTTAATAGTTTATCATAAGTGTCACTATAAATAGTCAGAATATGTTAGAGGATGTTTCAGATGCTTTAGAAAATACAGAGAAGGTGCTTTTTTGACTCTATAAGTTTGCATTTTAAAAGAATGATAAAAAATAATATAGAAATCAAATGTTTAGATGGATTGATTAGATAATGAGAGGATAGCTATTTAAGGATTTTTGAAAGCCTAACAGTGTTTCCTTGTTTTCTTTGCTTAAATAAGACTGTGTTTGTTTAGCATTTTAAAAATTACAGTATTAAGTTGTTACCCAATGGTCAGACTGCCTACCCCATTAATTAAAACATGGCCACTAACTAAGGAAGTAGGTAAGGCCTCTAAAGAAAATGATTGTTTACAAAAGTCATATACCCACTTCATTGCACTGGCATTTGTCCTTTATTCACTCAAACTAGCATCTACTGTCTTAGAACTGTATCTAAAATTTAAAGACTATTGCTTCAACAAACTCATTTATCTGATGTCCTCACGCAAATTTTACGTCTTACAAAGTGATAACCGAAGATTAGGAGAAGATGAGGTAGGGGTACCAGAAACAAACACACTGAGAATGGATAGTGATGAGGAAAAAATGGTAAAATTGCCATTTCTAGAAGCTGAGTTGAGTAGATTGGGGCAGTTAAATACAGGAAAACAACATCCTAAAACTAAATAACCCTTTGACACATTTAAATAAAATGTAATAAAACAAAATAAAATAAGGTACAAATAGCATCTGTATTCAAGCATCTTGCATTCTCTTGGGGTTAATACAAGTAATATACAGAGAAGTATAATAGAAGGTGATGCAGGTAAAGTACACTACACTTAGTTGAGGAGGGAGAGAACACTTTGAGTTGGGGGCAGGGGATTCAGAAGAGGCTGCATAGTGGATGCTTTAACTTTACCTAGGATTCCTTTTTGTGTCTTTCAATAGTCTACATATTATAAACCTTCAAAACAGAGCTGAAGTTCCATGTTTTCTGCCATTTTGGCTGACCTCAATTGTTTCCTTTTTTCATTTCCAAAGAATATTTAATCATGTGTTTGTTATATTTTCCTCCAATTGCTTAGTGCATATGAATCGTCTTCAACTAGATTGTAAATTCCTTCAGCACAAAAATATCTTGCATTCCTTTTTTATATCCCATAATAGCGAAGTCAGTGTTGGACATACAATCAAAAATTAATTTAATTGAATAGAGTAACATAAGAATTCTCCAAAAGTTTGTTAAATGTAATTTGGGATGTTTTATTTCCAATGTTAACTGGCAGTTCTTTTTTTCTCCTTGTGGAGAGATTATCAGTTAACCAGTTAATGAGATTTATTAAGCACCTGCTGTTTACTATGATTGAAAATAAAGACATGCTGTAATAGAAAGAATATTGGTCAGAGGATTTATGTTTCAGTCCTAGATGTGTTATATCCAAGGCTTCAGTTTCCTCACTTATGAAATGGGGAGGATGGGCTTCTGAGGTGGCTTCCAGATAAAAAACTTTTAAAATATTGGGGGGGGGAGGGAAAGTGGTTTGTAGTTCTCCTTGTGGCATTATCAAATTTTACATGTCTTCAGTTAGCTATTTATCTCCTAATTTTCTATTGCTAGTGTTGGCTTAATGATGAAAGTGATAACTTAGAAACCTGTCAATTTACTAGACTTCTAAATTTGTTTTGTAGGGGGTTGACTCTCTGAATATGATTATATGGGAGAGTTGATGTTACTAGTTATGTAGACAGATGGCAGCCACCTACTGAGATGATCTGGGGACATCTAAAAAAAATCTTTCCTCAAAATAGCGTTTTATAGCAGGCCATTTGGAGGTTTAAGCTTTGAGGTAAAATCTGGTCATCTGAAAGAAGGCTAACAGTTATCCATCATTAACACCTTGCTGTTAATTAGTTAAACTCAAAATGACAGGAGTCAAGAGCAGAGGAGAAGGGAAAGGGTATCTAGACTATGAGATAACACCTAAGAAGTACAGACATGGTGAAGGATGGGGAGCCTGGGGAGAGGTAAATGAGTTTATCTGGAACAGTGTGAAAGGACATGGTACTTGAATGTGAATGAACAACAAGAAAGAGGAAATTGGAGTGGGACAGACACAAAATTTTGCTTGCTTTGTGTTTTTTCCAAGTCAGTTCTATTTATAATAGTTTCAAAAATATATTAACATTTTTTGATCTCTAAAATTAAAAGTGTTGAATTTGGGTTTTGGAGAACTAGGCTCCACCACTCATACTATCTATTTAACCTTACAGAAGCCACTTAAACTCTGAGACAAAGTTTTCTGATCTATAAAATAAGAAGGTTGGAGTGATGATCCCTTTTGCTCAAATGTTCCTATGATTTAGGGACTTGCAGTTAATGAAACAGAACAGTTTGAAGGAATCTTAGCAATAATCTTATTCAACCTGTTCATTTTATAGTCTGAGAAACTGAAGCCTGATAAAATTAAGTAACAAAATGCAATATTCTTTTATGTAAAAATGAACAAAAACAACCAACCAACCAAAAAACCCACACAAGCCCTACTAGTAAGCAAAGAAATAAATGGAGCTTTCCTTAAAATGTTAAGCAGCATCTATTTGAAAACCAAGAGCTAACATTGCCTGTAAGGAAGAAACACTAGAGGTTTTCCAAGTAAGTTGAAGGAAATAGGAAGAATCTTAATTCTCATCCCCAATTATTAAATATAATTTTAGAAATCTTAGCTTTAAGAAACTGAAGGAATAAGCATAAGGAAAGAAAATTCAATTATTGCTTTTGGGGGGTTATGTCATGTTTTTGGGGAGTTATATAGGGTTATAGAACCCTGAAAAGCTAACTAAAAATGAATAGAAACAATTAACCACTTCATAAAAATGATAGCATATAAAATAAACCCATAAAATCATCAAAATTCCTGTGCATTATCAACAAAATCCAGAAGGAAGAAATAAGAAAACTCCACTGAAATTTACTACATAATATATTAAACATCTGGGAGTCCACTTAACAAGACATAGAGGAATTATATGAATATATATATATGTGTGTGTGTGTGTGTGTGTGTGTGTGTGTGTGTGCGTGTGTGTGTGTACACACAAACGCAAAATATTCTTTAAAGAAATAAAGACAATTAATTAGAGAAAAATTGATTTATTGTAGGTGAGCCATGCTAATATAATTAAAGTAATGATAGTATAGAGGTGATTTTAAAGATGTAATGCTCTATTATTCTAGCTCCCAAAAGATTACTTCATAGAACTAGAAAAAAACAACAACAACATAATAATATAGATAGGAAGGAAAGATAGGTGAAGAATCTCTAAGGAAACCCAGCGATACCACTTCTGGGGTTGTGTCCCAAAGAGATCATAGAAGTGGGAGGAAAACCCATATGCACAAAAATATTTATTGCAGCTCTCTTTGTGGTGGCAAAAAACTGGAAATTAAGGGGATGTCCATCAATTGGGGAATGATTACACAAGTTGTAATATATGAATGTAACGGAATACTCTTGTGCTATAAGAAATGAAGAGGAGATAGTCTTCATATTCACCTGGAGAGCCTTATACAAATTGATGCTGAGTGAGAAGAGCAGAACCGGGAGAAATTTATACACAATGACAGACACATTGTATGTGTGGTGACCAACTTTGATAAACTGGACTCTTCTCCTCAATGCATAGTTATAAGACAACTCTACAAGTCTCAGGATGGAAGGGCATATCTACATTCAGAGAAAGATCTAGAAAGACCAGAGTTTAAATGGAGACTGAAGCAACGTACATGCTATCTTTCTTTTTCATGTTTGGTTCTCTTTCTTCTTTCCCATTGTTCACTGCATTGGTTACAACCCTTCTATACAACCAGACTAATGTCCAATTTCAAAATATTTGCAGATCCAATACTTGATTGCATGCTGCATGGGGGGGGGGGAGAGGGAGGGGAGAAAATTTGAAACTCAAGAGATTATGGAACTTAATTTTGCTGAAAGTAAATAAACAAATCAAATAAAAAAAGAATCTTCTGGAAAACAATAAAAAAAAAGAAAAAAAAGAATTTCAAGGGAAATAATTTTTTAAAGAGTAAGAAGAAAGGGAGGTTGGGCCGGCTCTTAAAGTTTTACTCCAAAGTAGTAAACTATTTTACACTGAAACTATTTGGTATTGTTTAAAAAATAGAAAAGTTTATCAATGGACCAGATTAAGTACCAAAGAGCCAGAAGCAAACTGAATGTAGTATAGCACTATTAGATAAACTGAAAGGCACAAATTACTGAAGGAGTCGCTTTTTTGATGAAAATTATAAAAAAAAAACACCACCTAATTCCTCACTTCTAGCCCCATCATTTTACAGACAAGGAAAGAGAGGCACATAGGAGTTATTAGTTAACTAGTCAGTCATCTAGCTTTTATTAACTACCTACTGTGATATTTGAGGCATCTAGGAAGGGCAGTGGATAGAGCACCAGACCTGGAATTAGGAAGACCTGGAGTTCAAATTCAGTTTCAGATACTTAGGAGCTGTATAACCCTGGGCAAGTCACTTGACCCTGTTTAACTCACTTTCATCATCTGTGAGCTGGAGAAGGAAATTACAAACAACCCTGGTGTCTTTGCCAAGAAAATCCCAAGACACAAATTAAATGGGAACAAAAATAGTATTTGAAATGGGATTTGAAATGATTTTCTTGTTTCTAAGTCCAGTTCCCTATTGGCTATGTCACATTGAGTTATCTCACGTGTCATGCCAGATACTACGATAAACTCTACATGGATATACAACTTAGACAAAATCATACCATCAAAAATTAGAGGAGAGTATAATGTTATACTTTCTATAAAAAATAGAAGTTATTAACCAAAGAAGGAATAGCTGCTAAAATGTGTTCAACAGGCCACATTGTATAGACAATTTTGATTATATAAAACTGAAAAACTTTTTAAAAAAATAATTTATTTTTAGTTTTCAATATTCACTTCCATAATTTTTGAATTTTCTCCCCCTCCTTCCCCAAGATGGTGTGCAATCTGATATAGGCTCTATGTATACATTCCTATTAAACATTCCTATTTTCCCATTAGTCATGTTGTATAAAAGAATTATAGTATATGGGAGAAATCATGAGAAAGGAAAACAAAACAAAACAAAGAATAGTCTGCTTCACTCTCCATTTAGACTTTATAGTTCTTTCTCTGGATGTGGATGTCATTTTCCATTATTAGTCCTTTAGAATTGGTTTAGGTCCTTGCATTGCTGAGAAGGACTAAGAGTATCAAAATCAGTTGTCTCACACTATGGCTGTTACTGTGTTACTGTTACTATGTTCTCCTGGTTCTGCTCACTTCATTTGGCATCAGTTCATATAAATCTTTCCTGGTTTCTCCAAAGTCTAACTGTTCATCCTTTCTTATAGCACAAAAGTATTCCATTCTGTTCATATACCATGACTTGTTCAGCCATTCCCCAATTGAAGGGCATCCCCTCAATTTCCAATTCTTTGCAGCCACAAAAAGAGCTGTTATAAATATTTTTGTACATAGGGGTCCTTTTCCCATTTTTATGATCTCTTTGGGATATAGTCGTAGAAGTGGTATTGCTGGGTCAAAGGGTATGCACATTTTTATAGTTATTTGGGCATAATTCCAAATTACTCTCCAGAATGGTTGGATAAGCTCATAGCTCCACCAACAATGAGTTAGTGTTCCAACTTTCCCACATCTTCAACATTTATCATTTTCCTGTTTTGTCACGTTAGCCAGTCTGATAGGTATGCTGTGGTACCTCAGAGGTGCTTTAATTTGCATCTATTTTTATTTTTAGCTTTTTTTTTGGAGGGAGCAAGGGCAAGACAATTGGGGTTAAGGGACTTGCCCAAGGTCACATGGCTAGTAAGTGTTAAGTGTCTGAGGCTGGATTTGAACTCCTCCTGACTCCAGGTCTGGTGCTCTATTCACTGCACCAAATTTGCATCTTTTGAATCAATAGTAATTTAGAACATTTTTTCATATATCTATAGATAGCTTTAATTCCTTCCTCTGAAAACTTCCTGTTCATATCTTTTGACCTTTTATCAAATGGGGAATGACTTGCATTCTTGTAAATTTGACTCAGTTCACTATATATTTTAGAAATGATGTCTGTATCAGAGGCACTAATTGTAAAAATTCTTTCCCAATTTGAAAAGCTTTTGCATAAATAAACTCAGTGAAGTTAAAATTATAAGAGGAACAACTTGTGGAAAAAATCTTTGTAATAACATTCTCCAATAATTATCTCATTTCTATGATATAAGGAACCAATTCAATTTTATAAAGATAAGAGCCATTCCCCAATAGGGAAATACTAGAAGGATAAGAACAGGAAAAGTTTTAAGAAGAAATTTAAGCTATCAACAGTCATATGAAAAAATATTTCAAATCTCTAATAATTAGAAAAATGCAAATTAAAGAAGCTCCGAGGTTCTACCCATTTGATTTGCAAAACTGACTAAAAAGATGGAAAATATAAAATGTTAGAGGGGCTACAGGAAAATGGGCATATTGATACTCTGCTGGTAGAACTCTGAATTGCTCTAGATATTCTGAAAAGGAATTTAAAGCTATGCCAGAAAATTCACTAAAACTTATTATACACACCTACTCTTTGACATAGAGATTACAATATTAGACATAGAGATCAAAGAAAGAGGAAAGGATCCTATATGTACAAAATTATTTATAGCAGTTCATTTTGTAGCAACAAAGACATGGAAAGTAAGGGATTGCCATCAGATGGGGAATGGCTGAACACATGGTTTATGAATGTAAATGAATACCATTGTGCTACAAGAAATGACATTGTCAACAATTTCAGAGAAACTTGGGAAGGAACTCATGATGACTGAAGAGAACAGAACTAGGAGAACAGCATACTATAAAATCACTATTGTGGAAATAAAAAAATTGAAAGAATTAAGAATTAATGACCATCCAAAGTTGTAGTATATAGATGCAATGGAATATCATTGTGTCATAACAATTGCGAAAATGAAAGGATACAGAGACACCTTGGAAATTTTAAAGAAAAGATGCAGAGAAGTGGAAGGAACCAGCAGAACTATACAATTTTGAAAGTGAAGAATCTTGATCAATGATCAGTCACAACTCTAAAAGACTGATAATAATAGTTAATTCTTATTGAACATGTAACAGACTATAGATGTAGAATTAAGGATATATTTTCAGAGATGACCATACCAAACAAGTGAGATTTGTTGATTAATTGCTCAAAAGAAAAGGTTTTTACTTGGGCAAAGGTATAAAGAGCTGAGGGGCAGGAAATAGTGAAAGTGATTAAAAAAACAATTAAGAAGCAAGTTAACAATCGGTTATTAAGCATTTACAACGTGCTGAGTAGAGATAAAAATACAAGCAAAAAAAAAAAAAAAAGAAAGTCCATACCTGCAAGTAGCTTACATTCTACCTGGAGAAGGCATAGAAAAAGAAGCTGAAAAGCTGGAGGCAGAACAAACAGTGATGAACTGGTCTATGACCTAGAATCAGAAGGAGACCTGGGAGAGAAATGAAGGATGACTTTAATCATAACAGAAAGTATGTCAATGAACATTTAAAAATAAACACAATAGCACAGAATTTTGCAAGATAACACAGACCAGAAGGGTAACTTTGGTATTACCATTATTTAAAAAGTTGTCCCCAATAGATTCATGACTTTCTTCTAAATTTCTTTGAGTATGGAAATGTCTGTGTTGCTGATTTCAATTTTTTAAGAAAATATAGACTTTAAAAAAATGAAAGCTACTTTCCATGCTCTACTGAGCTCTAAGCTTACATTTTCAATTATGAGAACATGTGATTGATAGGATTGTCCAGTAACTGATAGATCAAGATTTTGTTGAAGAAGCATTGAGCTTTATGATGCTATTAAGTAAGATGTCTTTTCCTGATTCTTGAAGATAGGTCTAGAGCCCAAAGACTTGCATTTAAATTCTAAGGTCTGTGACTTACTAGCTTTGTGACTTTGACCTTGGCCTTTCTAACTAAGGTCTTTCCCAGGCCTCAGTTTACCTGAGGAAACACCCATTGGACTTCAGGGACTCCAGAGCAGAGTGAGCCTGATGACTTTGTGCCCCTCTGCCTCACTTAAATTCAACTCACTTGCAAATTGAAAACTCATCCTCATGCTATCATTGATTCTCTTCGAGAATGAAGGATGAACAGCACAACATAGTTTTGTGACTTTGAGCAAGTGTATTTCTGAGTCTCAGTTTCTTCTTCTTTAAAATGGAGATCATGAAGCCTAAGCAGGCTAACTTGTCCCTGTTATGAGGAACATAAGAGAGAATATTTAAAAAACACTTTGTCCAGTGCTTTATGGATGCTAGCCGTTACTATCAGTAACAATAAAGCTACTGACATCCACAAGTTCAGGGATTCATGGGCTGCCAAGGGTTCTACTGGTAGTTTTCAAGGGCCCATGAACTTGGATGAGGAAAAATTGCATCTTTATTTTAAAGAATTTCTAACTGAACTTTAGTGTTTCCCTTAATTATTTTAAAAATATTATTTTGAGAAGCGATCCACAGACTTCACCAGATTGCCAAAGGGGTCCACAACACTAAAAAGGTTACAACCTCCTATAATAGAGAGACATGAGTAGTTTCAGGAGATAATGCTGAGGGTTCTGGATTCCGGTTCTGGGTTAAATGAGAGAATATCATGGGGATTTTATTACCTAAGTACTTTTTTAAAAGATTGATAATCTATCCAAGTATAATGGCATTATTTTGGTTTTCATTTTCTGTATTTTACTCTAATGAGCTTTAATTCAGTTGTCAGAGTAGTGCTAAGGCATTGTACTTGGTACTGCCAGAAACACTGTCCTAACCAAGACAGTGCAGTTGGGGAATGGACAGCTGTGAAGTTGGCACTGGGCTAATGTCTGCCTTTACCTCTCTTCCCCCTTGACCTCATTCATTTTCTGAAATAATTGTCCTCTATCAATTGATTCAGCTCTCTTACCAACAACTATGGGACTGCACTCAAAAGTACACACAAAGCCTAGGACCCTTTGGAATATAAGCATCAGTAACAATGGTAGTAGCTAATATTTCAGAAAAGTTACTGGAAGTTGCTTTTTAAAGTGTTAGAGATACATTTCGGCAAATGGTGAGGAACTTTCATGTATATAACAAGGACTATTGGCTATTCAGACCTCTGGAACTTCTGTTCTTTGTCTTAATATGTAACCTTGAACATGTTAATTTACTCTTCTCTGGTTGGGTAATTAAAAACATTATTTTAATGTGAAGAATATATCTGTTTAGATGCATAAGAATCTGTTTTCCATTAAACCGATCTGATGTTTCTAACAAAAATCCCTTTCTCTAATTAAGTTTGATAAAAACATTGGATATAATGCTCTTTGCCTATGGTCAGAGATAAGTCTACTTTTATTTCTCCCTCATTTGTTATTTTTTTATAAAATACTGGGTGAGAATATAGTTAACTGCATCTTCTTTCATGGATTTTTGGTCATTTTCTGATGTGGTCTATCTTGGCATTGTAACAATTCTTTAGTTATTTTTATTAAATAAATATTGCAACTTCAGTGAAAACTTTTTGGCAGTTTATTTATATTGTGAACTCATGAGTAGGCATTAAAAGGTCACCTTCATTATGTGGAATAGCTGTGTTGTTATTTGAGAAATAAAATGTCATGTGATGAACCTTTTCTATGTACCTGTCTTATGCTGGCTTGCCCATTTTCACATGTACATTTCTTACATAAAAATATCCCTCAATTTCATTCCTTTGTTGGTTCCTAGCTAGGTCCTAAGCTAGTGTTACTATTTCCAGGGCATTAGGAGAATACTCTTAGCTATGTGTGTATACTCTTGCCATTTCATTCTTGTCTCCTCTGAAGTCTGGAAACATTGTTTGCTTTATTTTAGGTGTCAGTAAAGATCAAAGCCTTCCAAGGGAACATTTGCATGTGAATGTGTAGAATGATTAATTAGGAATGGGCATTAGTATTTTTTTGTTCTTTTAAGGTTTTGAAATGCCTTTCATTAATTAAATAGTCCTTTAAGATTACCCATCTGTATCTGAAAAAAACCAAACCCTCCCCCCCATTAAGTGGCTTCTGACTATCCAGATATGGCTCCTAGGAAGTAAAGTTTTAGTGTATTGTCCATTCTCATCATCTCTTCCTGCTTAACTTTGTAATGTGATTATCAAGGCAGCCTTACCTTCTGTGGGTGATATATTTTTTTCCTCAAGGTTCTTTTTTTTTAATCTTAGATAATGATACTTGATCTTTCTTCCTTTTTTCTTCTTGTTCTTACATACCTCATTTCACACAGTATCTCTATTTGATGCTGTCTTTGTCAAATTTTTGCGTAGCCCATATATACTTAAAAGCCTTATACTAACTTCAACTCCCACTGAGGTATATATATATACATATATATGTATGTATAGGTGGATGTATGTGTATATAACATATGTGAGTGTGTGCATATATGTATACATATATACATAGACAGAGGGCACAGGATCAGTTGAATATGAAGGGATGATATCTAAAAAAATAAAATTTAGAGTCAAGAGAGGAATATATTGGGAAAAAGAGAAAGGGAGAAATATATTAGCTAAATTATCTCATATAAAAGAGGCAGGAGTTTTGAATTCAATTTTATTAATCTCTCCTTTGGTTCGCATTATTTCTAATTTACTATTTAATTGGGGATTTTCAGTTTGTTCTTTTTCTAGCTTTTTCAATGCATGCCCAATTCACTGATCTCCATTTTCTCTACTTTATTCATATATGCATTCAGGGATATAGAACTTCCCCTAAGAACTGCCTTTGTTGCATCCTACAAGTTTTGGTGTGTTGTCTCATTATTGTCATTCTCTTGAATGAAGTTGCTGATTGTTTCTATAATTTCTTGTTTGATTAACTCATTCTTTAGGATTAAGTTATTTAGTTTCCAATTACTTTTTCATCTAGCCTACCATGGCCCTTTATTACATATAATTTTTATTGTATCATGATCTGAGAAAGATGCATTTAATATTTCCACCTTTCTGCACTTAATTGGGAAGTTTTTTATGCCCTAGTACATGGTCAATATTTGTGTATGTGCCATGGACCGCTGAGAAGAAGGTATATTCCTTTTTATCCCCATTTAGTTTTCTCCAGAGGTCTACCATATCTCTCTTCTCTAAGATTCTATTTACCTCCTTAACTTCTTTCTTGTTTATTTTGAGGTTAGATTTATCTATCTCAGAGAGGGGGAGATTGAAGTCCCCCACTAATATAGTTTGGTATCTATGTCTTTCTCTAGCATCCTTAATTTCTCCTTTAGGAATGTAGTTGCTGTACCACTTGGTGCATAAATGTTTAGTAATGATATTGCCTCATTTTCAATGGTGCCTTTTAGCAGGATATAGTTTCTTCCCTTATATCTTTTTTTTAAAACTTTTTTTATTTTTAGTTTATGTCATTCATTTCCATGAGATTTTGAGTCACAAAATTTCTTCCTGTCTTCCCCCTACCCACCACCCCAAAATAGTGATCCCACTGTATACCCCCTCCTCCAATCTGCTCTCTCCTATGTCCTCTCCCATCACCCTTCTGTATCTCTTATTTCCCAGTTTTATGTAAATAATAATAATGATAATATATATATATATATATATATATATATATATACATAAACATTTGATTTTAGAACTTTAAATTCTAGATTCTTTCCCTTCCTCCCTCATCACCCACCCCCATTGGAAAGACAAGCAATTCAATACAGGTCATTTATGTGTAGTTATGCAGAACATCTCCACAATGGACATATTGTGAAAGACTGACTATATTTCCCTCCTTCCTATTCCATCCCCCACTTCTTCTATTCTCTACTTTGTCCCTGTCCCTTTACAGAATTGTGTGCTTCTAACAACCCTCCCTCCGACCTGCCCTCCCCTCCATCCTCCCCCCTCTCATCCCCTTCCCCCCTACTCTGTTGTAGGGCAAG
>CM053580.1:192637869-192657141 GCA_028627135.1 Pseudochirops cupreus | reverse complement strand
CATTTTTCTTGGAAGCTTTTGGTGCAGGAGTTCTGACTGTGTTGCCTTCCTCCCATTCCCAGCTTTGATCCTTTTTGTCCCCAAAAAAGGAATCTAAAGTTGGATTGCTGGGCTTGCTTTGCTTCCTTTGCCTGCTCATGTTGCCATTCAATTACTTGCCTTTTGGGCTCAGTGAAACTTTGATTCCAGAGGGGAGAGCTCTGTCCCAAATTGCTGGGTTTTTTGCAGCTGCTGGGGCTATTAGGAGGCCTCTGTCCCTGTAGCCCCCACGAGATTTGGCTCACTGATCACACACCTCAGGACCACCACCCAAGACCATGATCCAGATCCAGGCTGGTTAAGGTAAGAGCACTTAGCCTCTCAATGATTGTGTGGCCCCCTGCAATCTGCAAGCTGGGAGCTCTGAAGAAGCCACTGCTGCTTCTCGCCTTGGAGGCAGATGGCCAGACTCTCTCCCCCAAATTTAGCAGAGTTCCACTGACCTTTCACTTAGTGCTTGTTTCTTATGAGTTGATAATTCTGGAAATTGCCACAGCTGCAGGTGATCCACTCTCCTGAAAGTTCCAGCTGTGACTTGTTCTTACCACCCTATTTCTCCAGCTGAGGGTTCATGTGGTGCTGGTCTGGGCTTCCAGCGTGCTGTGATGAACCCCTTCCCATCAGCCTGCTGGGCTGTCTTCAGTGGGAGCTTTGTTACTCTGTAATTTTGTGGGTTCTGGAGCTCTACAATTTGTTTAGAGTCATATTTTATAGGTATTTGAGGTCGTTATGGGGGGAGCCACGGAGTTTTCCTGCTTTTATGCCACCATCTTGACTCTGCCCCCTTATCTCTTTTAATTAGTTCTATTTTTGCTTTTGTTTTGTCTGAAATGAGGATTGCTGCCTTCACTTGTTTTACGTTAGCTGAGGCATGATATATTTTACTCCAGCCTTTTACCTTTAACCTGTGTGTATCCCCCTATTTCAGATGCTTCAGATTTCCACAAGATTTTGAGTTACAAATTTTTCTCCCCATCTTTCCCCTACACCCACCCCCAAATAGCAAACCTACTGAATACCCCTTCCCCCAATCTGTTCTCTCTTGCATCCTCCCCCTTCACCTACTAACTTTCTAGTAGGGTAAGATGGATTTCTATACCCCAGTAGGTATATGTCTTATTTCCCAGTTGTTTGTAAAAAGCAAATTTTTAAACATTTGTTTTTAAAACTTTGGGTTCCAGATTTTTTTTTCCCTTCTTCCCTCTTCATCCACTCCCACTGGGAAGATAAGCAATTCAATATAGATTGTACATGTGTAGTTACCCAAATCATTTACATAGTGATTCCTTCTCAGGAGGTTCAGTTAAAATGTCACACTCAAAAGTTTTAGATTGGATTAGACGATCGCTTAAATGAATGACAGTTCCCTTTCATTCTAAGAATCTAAGATTGTGTTTTCTAAATCTCACCATATTTATAGTATTGGTTTTAAGACTTTCTTCCTGTAAGACGTGTATAAACCTAGAAAACAGTGGCATAGTCCCAAAACTTTTCTTTTTTCACATTTAGAATATATAGCTGCATTTACAGCTGTAGGTTTTACTTCTGAAATAATCTCAGGTAAGATTAGGTTAGTAGACAAAGACTCATTTTCTTGCTAGATCCCCACTTTGATGTAGTTCAGAGCCTTTTTAGTAAGGCTCATCAGGGGCCTTCTTTTCAGGAGAGGAGAATCTCTATCTGTATTTTTATAAAGGCTTATCCTAATTCATTGGCCCACACTGTAACTTAGTAATTACCCTGAAGGCATGAACACCTTGTGCTATAGAATAGAAAGGTTAGGGTTGTATTGGGAAGTGTAAATCTTGTTTCAGGTGTGATGAACAAAAGTGCTGTTGAATTTGTTTATTTTGGAAACCAAATAGGAGAGGATGGAAGAGATTGTTAGGTAATATGAAGACCTATTTGTAGCTTTGGTTCCTGACCTGTTCTCTTTATAAGTGCTGTTTTTAATAGCTTAGTCAACAAGCATTTATTAAGAACTCACTAGGTGCCAGCCACTGTGGGGAAAGAAAAAGGGAAAAGAAAAAAAAAAGCAAAGTAGTAGTAACAACAAAAGCATGGTCCTTAGCCTCAAAGAATTCACATTACAACAGGGAAGACAGTGTGTAAATAATTTTATATGCGCACACACACATATACACAGAAGCTACATGCAATCTAATTATGTAAGTATAAGATAGTCTCAAAGGGAAAACATCACTAGGTGGGAAGTGGGGGTGGGGGAAGGGAGACTGAGAAGAGGGGATTGATTTAATTCTTCTGGACACCCAGGAATACAGGAGGCCTAGGTGAAGAGAAAAGCACTCCAGGAGGGCACAGGGAGGGGGGAGATAATGAAAAGGTACAGAGTCAGGAGACACAGTGTCATGTGTGAGGATCAGGAAGAAGGCTTAGTGTCATTAGATCATAGAGTACATGGGTAATGTGTCAGAAGTTTGGCAAGGTAGAAAGAGATCAAGTTGTAAAGCGATTTAAAACCCACACAGAAGATTTTATTTTTGATTCTGGAAGGGATAGTCACTGGAATTTAGTGAGTAGT
Source organism: Pseudochirops cupreus (assembly GCA_028627135.1). Taxonomy (NCBI): domain Eukaryota; kingdom Metazoa; phylum Chordata; class Mammalia; order Diprotodontia; family Pseudocheiridae; genus Pseudochirops; species Pseudochirops cupreus. The sequence continues at coordinate 192,654,560 of CM053580.1, read as the reverse complement.
GGAATAACATGGCGAAACCTATGCTTTCAGAAAAATCACTTTGGTGACTGGATGACTTGGAGTGGGGAGAGACTGGAAGCAAGGAAACCAGTCAAGTAGGCTATTGCAATAGTCCAGGTGTGAGATGATGAAGGCCTGAATCAGGTTATAGCTGTTCAAGAGGAGAGGAGGGGAATTAATATATATGAGAGATATTGTGAATCTAGGAACAAGGCTTGATAACAGATTTTATATGGGGGGGGTGGTGATTAGCATGATGTGGAAGGTGCGAACCTTGGTGATATGAAGATGGTGATGCCCTCAATAGTGATGGAAAGTTGGACAAATAGGAGGATTTAAGAGGAAAGATAATGAAGTCTGTTGAGTCTGAGATGTCTGAAGTATATCCAAGATACCCAAAAGACATTTGGTGGTATTAGATTGGAGATCAGGAGAGAAATTAATGCTATACATACATACATACATACATATCTATATATCTATATCTACATATATCTGGTAGTCACCTTCATAGAGATGATAAGTGAATTTATTGGAGCGGACAAGATCACTAAGTGAGACAGTATAGATAAGGGCTTCTTAGCATGGAGTCTAAGTCCTTTAAGGAGTCCATGGATAGATTTCAAGGGGTACATGAATTCATATAAATATTATAATAACTATTTTTGATTGTTTTCTAAAATACGCAATCCTATGTATTTTAATGCATTTAAAAACAAAAGTCTGAGAAGAGAGCCATGGCTTTACCAGATTGCCACAGGGTCCATGATGGAAAAAGGTTAGGAGTTAACAGGTAGAAGAGGACAAAAACAGACTTTTGGGGGAGACCCTTATTTAGTGGGCATAATATAGACTGAGATCTATCAAAGGAGGTTGAGAAGAGATGGTCATACAGGGAGAACCAGGATTGAATAATGATACAAAATCAAGAGAGAGAGAGAGAGTATTCAGGAGCAGAGGATTATAGGACAGTGCAGAAAACTATAGAAAAATCGAGAAGGACAAGTGTTGAGAAAAGGCAATTAGATTTGGTTGTCAGGAAAACATTTGTACCTTTGGAGAAAAAGTTCCTGTTGAATAATGAAGTCAGAAGATAGATTTTAGAGGGTTTAGAATTTAGTGAAAAGAAAGAAAGTTTAGTGCCCTAGTGAATACAGTTTTCTTGAGGATTATTGCCCAAAATGGAAGGAGAGATTGTTGGGGAATTACTCAGCCTTAGAGCCCAGCAGCATCTTATCCACAAGCTAGTTTCTTGTACTAGGGATAGGGGTGGGGCCGATAATTAGAGAAAAGCATGAGAAAAATAAGGGGAGGTGGGGGAAAAGAAAAGTAAGCATGGTTCCTATTATTAGATTCAGCTTCCTAGAATACAGTTTTACTTTTTATAACTTTTTAAGCCTGCATAGACTACGTAGCCAATCACCAGCATTTTGAGATAATTTAGGATAAATAAGTAACATTTTTTATAGAAAGAGGATGAACTGAGAAAGGAGGAATCAGCCGAGGGAAAAGTCAAGGAGGTGGGGTGGTGTGCTTCTGGGAGAATATTAACTATGCAGTTGACTGGGTTTATTATTGGATTAAGAAATCCTTGTTCAAGGACAGAATAGAAGAGGATGTGACTAATTTTTCCCCAATGGTTACAGAAATCCAGTTGATCTAAGAAAGAAAGGTCAAATTAACCATCTAGATAAAGCTTCGGACATCTCTTATCTAAGGACAATAGTGTATGAGACTGTTTTCTTTGCTGTGTTCTTACCTAGATGTGTTATATTTTATTTCTCCTTCAAGATATGGGAAAAGAATGAATATGATGAGTGACACAGTGGTGATGATAGAATATTCTGGTGGAAAAGCTGAGATGGAATGGAATTCATTAATATGTAGAAAAAGTGTTCTGCCAAGGAGAAGGACTACCTCTTCATGTGAGACAGTGGTGAAAAAGCAGACAATAGGGGAAAATTTTGAGTGTTGTGAGATGAGGAGAGGAGAGGAATCTGTCAGCAGATGGACTCTTTGTTCTGCCCACCATCACCACCCAGTGAATAAAGGGTCCTCTGCTGTGAGAGTAATGGAAAGGGATGCCGTGGGAGGTTTGAGGAAGAAGAGAAAGATTTGACATAGGACAAGTTTGGAATACTCTTGTGATAAGCTACAAATATGAGTTATTATTATTATTTTTATTATTGTGAGATAGTGGATTGATTAGGGAAGTACAAAAGGATTATCTGGTTGTAATGAAGATTCATTGAGATTATGCAATAAAAATGTATAGTGTACATAGCATGCATGATTTTGTGATTTTCCTCATCTCTGTTCAGCAAAATATGAGTAGGATCAATGGAGACAGATGGTGGGAAAAAACTCAAAGCTTAGGTTTGGCAAAAATTGAAATTCGGAAGCTTCCATTGAATACCTATGAATCTTCAGTTAAAAATTGGGTTGAATTTTAGGAAGGCTACTAAAAAAAATCAGAGAATAAATATCCTTACCTTTCTGAATGCCATATTTTAATTGGACGAGAGAACTGTGGTTTAGAAATTAAAACAAATTCCCTGCCAAATACATATTCATCTTCAACTCTGGATTTATAAAATAATAGGAACATAAGTTAGAGAAATATTCATATCTTCAATCTATACCTGTATCACAAATGACTAAGTGGGAATTCACCATTTTAAATTTGTAGTCAGCAGTGTTATTGTAGAGACCAAACCAAGTCAAGCAAAAAACAGCAGTAGGTCTCTTTGAATTTGGTGTGGCTGGATCAGACAGAAGGAAGGATAGGCAAGAAGGCAGAAAAATGTGCCTTTCCAGGTGTTATTGTGGACCCTAATATTCATGCCAAATCTCTATTAACTGTTATCATTAATTTTAAAATTGCATTAATGCTTTGAAAGGTAAAAAGAAACATCTTCCAAATATGTCACACAGTGTTTACTTAGCTACTCATTCCAGGATAGGCAGATGACCTTTATGATGCATGTCACATATATTTACCTTCCCCAATATCGAGTAAGAGCTGAGGAGGCTATACTTGTATGTGGACATACATCTCATACCATGCATGTATGTATGACATATACTATATGTGTGTATATGTACCTATACACACATACCTACATATACATATACACACTTATATACACATATATACACTTATGTTGAAAGAGAAATCCTAAAGGGAAATATTAACTTAAGAAGTATACACACCGATTATGTGCATTACAGGGCACATTTAGTCATTGGTGGCAATACCAAGGCATAAACAGATAATCAATTTTTGTGCTTTGAGAGCTTATACACATATATATGAAATTGCATAGATATATACATTCTTATTGTCTGATCTGATGGAATTAAAGGAATTTGTTGGATAGCATAGATAGATTGCTGAGGGCTCTTAAGTATTTTTAATGTATCATTTTTGACCTACCCATGTGCACACACAAATACACCATTAAGATAATGGAAATTCACACGTAATTATCAGTCTGTTTCTCCCACTTTGATTTAATATATGCACATGGTAATTATGATGATGAAGAATACTAATACACACATATTCCTTGTAAGTATACTCTGTGTGGCAGAAAGATTTCTTTTATTTTAACTTCTAGAATTGTGTAGTTTTAGTTGAATGTTTTCTCTGCCTTCTTGCTGAATATGGCAGATTGACTGATATGAGGGAAAAAACTTTCCACTATGAAGGTTAGCTTGAAAAACTTATTTTGATAGAATTGCTCAGTGATTCATAATATCATTATAACTTAATGACTCTACTAGTCCTCAATTGCTTTTATGTAAAAGAAAAGGTTTGATAATGCTATTCTACTCACAATTAAGTGACCCAATGTAATATCTATAAGATGTCAAAATGATGAAATGCATTGTAATTGAATTTTATATGGTAAAGATACATTTAGGCACAAAAAATGCAGACTAGGAATTTAGGTAATACATTGCTTATTCTTTTTTTTTTTTTGGTCTGCCACTCATCTTAATGATACCCTTGGGCCTGCTCTCAAAAGAATCTGAATATAGTAAATGTGGCAGTGCCTACCTGTTAACAAGTGTGTGTGTGTGTGTGTGTGTGTGTGTGTGTGTAATAGTAATGAAATTTGAGAATCCTTTTGTATTGGCAAGCTAACAGGTACTTAGCACCTAGTTTCAAAATAATTATATCAAGCCTCTGTTAAAGAAATAGGGGGTATGAACTCCTGTTGCTGATATAACAGGAAGGGCCTCAACAGGGAGGAACTATACTGTATATAAGGAAGAATACAAGCTGGACAGTCAGAATTTCCTGGGGTAAGCATTGGAGGCAGAGCAGCTGCTGTGGGGGGTGGGGGTGGGGTAGGAGGAGAAAGAGAGAGAGAGAGAGAGAGAGAGAGAGAGAGAGAGAGAGAGAGAGAGAGAGAGAATTTCTCTCAGTGAGCATCTGGAGGCTGGGCTGCTACTGCTGGACTGAATTCAGTAGAACTGAGGAGAGAAATGAGAACTGAGAACTGAAACAGAACTCAAACTTGTGGTGGCTAGACTTCCAAGGGCCAGGTAGAGCTTCCAAAGACTGAGGAAGCATGACTGTGGTGCTGGTACTTTGTACAAATGTTGTGGTGACTTTGTTAGTGTGCATGAATGTTATTGTGGCCCCATTAAGCCTTGTCTTCCAAGGAACAGAGACTGTGAAGGATTTGAGATGGATTGGACACTGTGAGCTTCAATGTGGAGCAGGAACTGCACTGAGAGCTGGACAAGGAGTTGGAAGCTGTCTGCCTTTGAACTCAGGTGGCAGTTGTTTAGATTCGGGTGGGAGCTGGGACCATGGAAGAGGAACCATGGAAGCTGAAAGCCTGCCTCAAGTCAAGATGAAAAGACCTTTCCGTGGGTACTGAGTTGTGACTGATGAAATTGTCTGAGTAGTGACTGATAAAATTGTAAATTACTAGTGACCTAGGGGTGGATGGCTTCTGTACTTTCCACTACCCCTTAAGAGGGTACTGAGTAGTGACTGTTGAAATTGTAATTTAATTGCACCACATGGGTGGAGAACTTTTGTACTTTGTGTTCCTTAACCTCCTTAAGGACAATCAAATGATTGAGTTATTAAATGATTGTACTTTGTTGAAAACTATGTGGACATTTTAGTGATAAGTTGTTGAGTTGTGATAGGGTAAATGCTGTATTTTGATTTTCTATGAATGTTTTGCTTTCATTTGCTATGGAATAAATAGAGTTTGCTCTACTATGTAATCAGAACCTTGAAAGCTGTTCACAGTAGCAGTCCTCTGGAAAGTTGCTCATGCTTGGCTTTACAGTGTGTGTGTGTGTGTGTGTGTGTGTGTGTGTGTGTAAAATTGTTTGGAAATGCAGCTTCCCACTAGTTTTGCGTAGTCAACTGCACACTGAAGGATTTCCTATAATTTGTGGCAGCTGTACTTAAATCACGATGGTAGCATTAATTTTCATTCTCCTTTACTTCATGAGTTATTTTGGTGGTAGATTTCTGTTTCAGAAATAGGACACAGAAAACATAGTGGATAATCCGTAGTATGGTATGAAGTGCTCCCTCTACCTAGTGCAGATTACAGTTTATCTGTGATTTAGGACATAAGTCCTTGGGATATTCCTGAGGGACACAGAGGTATAAAAAGCTATGGTCACACCCATTTGTAAGTACCAGTGGTATGATTTGAACACAGATCTTCCTAACTTCAAGCCTGTCACACAATATACTACCCCATGCTGCCTGCTGAAAACATTTTTTATCATCATAATACATTACTCCCTTTTATGTGAGTTAGCATTGATAGAGCATTTTGTATGTTATTTCATTTAGTCCTCACAAGCTGAGGCTTCCCATCTCCTTTCAGTATCTCATACCCGTTGAATTATTTTCAAGTAAGTGGTGATGGCTTTGCATTGGGGTCTCTCACTTTCTCCTTATAACAAATGGCGGTTATTTATAAAAATGGCTGATTTGTTGTACTTTGGACATATGGAATACGGTTTTTAGCACACAGCTAATTGTTTACTGTGGCTAGCAAGTCATCGATCTTAATCTCATTAGCACCAGATGTATAACATGTGCAATAATCTTTTAAAGTTTTATTTACTTTATAATTGCTTTCTGCTGATTTTTACTGCTGTCCAAGAGAATATAAAGCTCATTGTTGCAGTAATATTAATGTAGTGTATAACTGTAAATGTGTATTTTTGTGTTGTGACCAACAACTGAATTCAGAAATGCTTTTATACATAAGATTTCATTTGTGCAATACAATTTGCACTTGTGTAAATAGTGTCTAAAAGTTATTAAAGCACTCAAGTACTGAAATATCACAAAGGTCAGTAGGCCTACACAAGTCATGTTTGTTCATTTGATTTTTTTCACCATTGGCATTGCCCCAATTTATTACCTTCTCTTCCTTATGCTGTCCTTTTTATCCTGTTGCTTTTTAGGGTATAAGAACAAAGCATTTGCCTGTAGAGATGTAACTGTTAATCCATCTAAAATCCTCCTGTTCCAAATAGAAGTTGCGAGAAGCAAACACTTGTGGTAATATAGTCCTTGTGTGGTCACATTTTGAATGGGATAGCCTTGAAACTGAGTCACATTTTACAACATACATTTCTTTATTGAAATAAAAAATGGGAAATACAGTTAGCATATTCTTTATTAAATGATAAGAATAGAAAAAAATCTATTAAGTATCTGAGACAAAGGGAATTCTAATACATTGCCATTCAAAATGTATGCTTTCAAAGCTTAATGTTTAATCTTGAATAGCTTATGACAACATATTATTTCATTGCAAAAATGGATTTAATGAAAAGAAAAATGATCAAAAATGAATGTACCTAATTCCTTCAGAGCTATGTCCACCTAAAGACCTCCTTGGATGATGCTAAATTATTCAATGTCAGTCACTCATTAATGAATGCCAACTCCTACATTACGCTATATGGGAAAATGATACTCTATTTGGTTTTCAATAAGCAAATTACTACACAAGGTAGAGTTGTTTTTAGGCTATATGATAGAAAAACAATATCTTATAAGGTCAAATATATAATTTCAAGTCATCTTAATATCATGAACCTCTATTGAAAAATGTTCAACTCTAAATATCTGGTCCCCAAAACAATACAAAATGAAAGTGACATTTCAACATTAAATCATGATATTTGTTATTTGTGGCAACATCTACCCTTTGAATACATTTTGGACATTGCTATAGCTTCCTCACCAACTAGACATACGCAACAAAGAGCTGTTTATTTCATTTTGATGCAATTCATTTAACTAAAATGAATTATTTACTAATTTATTGAAGGGCCCTCTGTCTTCTATGAACTCTTTTCAGCAATGATACAGATGCAAAGTCCCTGAGATAAACAGAATACATGCAAAAATTTTCATGTTACAGAACTACAAACCATTTTGTGATAGTAGCTCTGGATCTCGTTCATCAAAGGCGACTCTTCAGAGTTCATATTAAGTTGTATATCATTTTTGCTAAACTACGTAAATTGAAGTTGTTGTGAATTTCAAAAGCTTCACTATGAATCTATATAAATCGTTGTTAAACCCTGAGAGAATCATCAGTTTTTGTTCGTGAAAATTTAATTCTGTTGATTTCATCGGTGAAATTTACATATATATTTACATATATTCATGTTTACATATATATATATTACATATTACGTATATGTATTTGTGTTGATTCCTATATTTACCTCATTTTTTAGAGCTGTTTTTGTACCTTTTCATGAAATCTGGTTATTGTAGTAAGAATTTTTTTTTTCTTGATGGCAAGACACATTAAGTGTAATGGGCAGGAGAATTCCCAAGGGAAAGAAACCGATGCCAATTCAGTGCTTATCTTTCTTGAGTACTAAATTTTAATTTAAAGCATGTGGTCTTTCTTTGGTCTCAGCTTTGGTGGGGGTGAGGGTGGCATGAGGAAATCTGTTTGATGTGATGGGAAAAAGAAGCATAAATAAAAAGTTCCCTTTTCCATTGCTAGGTCACATTGCCATTAACTTTGAGATGGGCGTTAACTTTTCAGATAGAGCACATGATTGTGCTCCAAGTAGCTGCAATGAAATTTGCATTAACTTTGGATAGAAGCATATGTGAGTGTCTCAAATAAGAGTTTGGCTCCTTTAGTTTTGGGGGGGTGGGAATTTGGGGGAGGGGGTGCAACACACTCAATTAATTTGCACATTTTAAATATGCCTGTCCTTAACCCCAGGTGAAAACAATTATCAGGAATTGAGTTTCAAGGAACAAGATATTACTCTTCATTAAGGTAAATGGTATATTAATTTCATCTGTCACTTTACAAAGAAAAATTAAGTACAGTGTAGAGGAATAATAGTTAAATTTGAAAAGGAATAAATGAATCCAGTTCACTTCCTTTGTTCAAGGAAGTGACTTTTTTTCTCCTTTCCTCTGTTTTCCCCTCACCTTATGATAATGGTCACAGTATTATAGATTTAGAGTTGGAAGGGAACTCAGAGGTCTAGTATAACATCTTCACTTTATAGATTAGGGAATTAAGGGTCAAAGAAAAAGAAATGACTTGGTCAAGGTCACATATAGTATGCAGGAGACTCAGAATTGGAACTCAATCCTCTGACCCCAAATCCAGAGCTGTTGTCTTTGCATCACACTGCTATATTCTTCAAAGGCATTTTGTTTATTATTTTGCAGAGACTGTTCACTCAATCTAGAGGAACTGTTGTTTTTCCCTGAGAATTCTTGCAAGGTGACTGCCTCACTAACATCCATAAACTATATATCTTGGAAATTTTTGTGGTGGTTGTTCAGTTGTTTCTGACTCTTCGAGACCCAATTTGGTGTTTTCTTGGCAAAGATACTGGAGAGGTTTGCCATTTCCTTCTCCAGTTCATTTTGCAGATGAGGAAACTGAGGCAAGTGACTTGCTCAGGGTCACACATATAGTAAGTGTCTGAGGGTGGATTTGAATTTCTGCAAATAACTTTTCCTGATTCTAAGCCCAGTGCTCTATTCACTGTGTTACCTAGTAGCTTATTTTGTATTATTTAAGTGCCCACAATGAACCAGAACATTAAAAAAATTCTTTCTTTTCTACAACTTTCTCTCTCATATGCTTGGGATTCTGAAGACTGGAGTCTGATCCTAGAGAATAATTTATGTAAGCTATGCCCTTCAGCTAGGCTGAAACAACTGTATGCTTTAAAACAAAGACCTTGTTTCAACATGACACACTGCTCCTTGTCTTAAAACAAATTACTTTAAAGCTTACAAAAAAAAAAAAAGGACATTTTCCTCATAATGCCCCTGTGGTGTAGGTGATGAAGTAGTGTCATCTCTATTTTGCAGATAAGATACCTAACATTCCAGGAATGAATGGTCAGCTATGTGGTACAGAGGATAGAGTACCTAGAGCAGTGGTTCTCAACCTTCCTAATGCTGTGGCCCTTTAATACCATTCCTCATGTTGTGGTGACCCCCCCCCCCAACCATAAAATTATTTTCGTTGCTACTTCATAACTGTAATTTTGCTACTGTTAGGAATCATAATGTAAATATCTGATATGCAGGATGTATTTAAATTGAACATAACCCACAGGTTGGGAACCACTGACCTGGAGTCAGGAAGACTCATCTTCCTCAATTCAAATCCAACCTCAGACACTTACTGACTGTGTGACTCTGGACAAGTTACTTAAACCCATTTGCCTCAGTTTCCTAATTTGTAAAATGAGCTGGAGAAGGAAATGACAAACCACTTCAGTATCTTTGCCAAGAAAACCTTAAACGGGGTCACAGAGAGTCCGACACCACTAAACAACAGGGATAGAGAAAACCAGTCAAGGTTTAAATATATGACTTGGCCAAGGGCAAAAGACTAGGAAATCTTAATTTCCAGGGCCCCAGATAACAGTTGATATCTGTGAGTGTTTTCTGATTTACAAATCATATAAAATATATTATTTCATTTAATCCTCTCAACAAATCCTGTGAGATAGGTAACATTATCACCACCATTTTACAGTTGAAGCTGAGAGAGATTTTAACCTTTCCTGAAAGACACAGTGGGAAGTTGTGGAGCCAGCCTTTAACCTAGGTCTTCTGACCTTTTTTCTTGGAGTTCTTGTAAAATATCATAGCAGACCCTCAGAGCACTGGATCAGAGGACTATAGATTTAGAAATAAGAAAGACTGCAGACTAGAACTCATCTGATCCATACCCTTATTTTACAGATGAGGAAATAGATTTAGTGAGTTTAAGCAACTTTCTCCAGGCCCCACAGGCAGAAAGTGATGGAGTCTTTCCAGATTATCTGCATTGCTTCACAACAGATTGACTCTAGGAGCCCCAGGTCCAAGTCCTAATTTGTCACCTTGGGCAAGTCATTTCCCTTGTCTAAGCCTCACTTTTTCTATCCATAAGATGAAGAGGTTCAACTTTTTATATGGTCTCTAAGTTCCTTTCTGGCTCTGTAGTGCTGGAGTCCTATTCTTTGTAGCAAGCCTTACTTATATTCCTTTATTTTTTCCCCTTGTATGTGCCAAGGAAATGGTAAATTCAAGGTCATAAAAGGTCTTCTGTTTCTTTTGTCTCCCCCTACTGATTTGTGAATAAGTTTAGCATTTATCAACTGCCCCTGACTCACTGACAAGATCTGTGCATCTTCTATTTTAAGATATTTTCATGTTTTACCTTGCATTGTATATAATCTAGATGGGTAGAGTGACCTAATCTAGAATGGAGACAGTGTTGATGTCCACCCTTTCTCTCTATCAGGACATTCTAGTTTTCTTCCTGACCAATGTCTTAGGTGATATTTAAGGATTTCATTTTTTACATGACAAGGCCACACCAAATTTTATTTGGGGCATAGGAACCATGTCTAAAACCCATTATGATGGTGACAGTGATTTATGTGGCTCACACCCTGTAAAACTTTTGCTAATATAGATGTTCCCTACGTGCAATTATTTTTTCTATCAATAGGAAATATGCATCCTACTACCACGGATTTGACTTTATCATATCCCATTTGTTGTCTATGCTTTAATTCTCACTGTGAGAAATAAAACAGGGCCCTCTATAGTTGCTCTCTCCAATTCTGTTTTCCTCTTGGTAGGTTCATTATGCCTGTATCAATAGCATCTTAGGCACGACTACATTCTTGATTTTTTCATTCTAGCCAAAAATGCAGAACTTAGCACATGAAAAAAGTGTATGTATGGTCCCTCTCACAACTCAATCTAATTGATTTGGTAGGGCCATCAATGAGGTAGGCAACACATTTACATTTTCCAGATATGTCTGTCAAGCAGCCAGCAGAAGGTAAATTGTTTTCTCCTGAGACGATGGTTTCTGGAACCTCCTCCTTTCCTTTCTATCTTCCTTTTCCTCCCCCTTCTTAGTATGGTCACTGCATGAAGAAGCACAGATGCCCTCTGCCAAAATGTGATACTTAACCTGACCATCAAACAGGCCTCACAAAGAAAGGCTTTTCAGGTCTCCCAGTGAAACAACCACTGCATTTTATTATGGCGTGAAATTAGAAGTGAAAGGCTCCGTGGTGCTCGCTATTTAGTAATGCGGAATATGTTGTTTCTGATGGGGATGCTGGTATTGGGAGGGAAGTGGGAAGCCGGAGAAGAGAAACAAAGTTGCACTCCAGACAAAGAAGGCTTTTTCCCCCCATCTCTGATTGTTAGGTGGTCCATAAAACTCCAGCACTATAGTGGACGCAAGGCAAAAGACCATTTTGTTGTCACTGCTTCATTCAGACTTAGATGTATGAGTTTTCAGCAGGATGGGTAGGGAGAATAATCAGTTATCTAGAGAGTTTATTAGTTTTGCTCTTTTATAAACTGGTTGTTGAGAGCAACAGAAAACTTGAGATTACAGGCAATTTTATTGAACTGAGGAGCATTCTAAATTTTTATTTTAAAAATGAAGCAAAAGACAAAACAGTTTAGTAAGAGAATAAATGGGAACAGTGTCATTTTTATTTTTTTATTTTTTTCTTGCTATTAAAACCCCCCCAGCTTTTCCTATGACATTTTTACAATATTGTTAAAGGGCATCCAAATGTATAAAAACCACATTGATAAAATATCTCTAATATATATGTATATATACATATACACACCTATAGATATAAATATTTGATATTTTCTTCTATGTTAACAAATAGAAGAAAAAAATCTTAAAGTAGAAAAAGAAATGAAATGCTAAAAAAAATTTACCAAAAAAAGACATATTATTGCATCATGTTTTGGGGGAGTAACTACATATTATTGCATCATATTTTTGGGGAGTAACTACTTGAAAGTACCTTAGCAATGACTTGGTTGGACTTTTCTGATATATCGTTTTTGGCAGGTCAGCAGGGAAGCATAAATTTGCAGCAACTATTCCCTGAAGCTAACTGGCAGTGTTGGAAGAAGGTTCTTTATAATTTGATTAGAAGACAGGAATAAGGGGTACATTTGAGCTTTCCTGACTTCAGTGCTGAGACCACTTTGGCAATTATGCTATTAAATGTGGAGACATTTAATTGGATAAGGATATCTACTCAGATTCATGTTATTGTAGATCTTGTCTATAATTTCCCTCCTAGAATTTGGGGAATTTTGTTTTGGTTTCTTAATTTGGAGCACAAAAGATTAGACATGTATATATGTATGCATATATATGTATGCATACATATATACATGTATATATATATGCATGCATATATACACATGTGCATATGTATACACACATATATGTATGCATTTAAAACCCTCAAAAGAAATGAAATTGATCTCTTATGTGGAGTGTCATTGTGGTAAATGCTTATTACAATCATAGCACTTACCATAACGGTATATGATGATAATTCACACTTGCATGAAATTTCAGCCAGAGAGGGAAAACACTTTTAAAAACTTCTTTGGTCAGGAAGGTGCACGATAGGCCTTATTTTTGGTGCTTTACATTTGGACAAACTGAAATTAGGCAATTTCTTAACTAAGATTCTTTAACATCCCAGCTTGTTCATTTTCAACCCAGTAATCAATCAGTAGGCATTTTAAAGTGCCTTCTATGTGCCAGTTACTGTCCTAGGAATTGAGGAACATGTCAAAAAATAAACCACATTATACTTCTGTATTAGCTTCCATATATTATTCGGATGTCATGTTGTTCATTCTTCAAAGGTTGAAGAAGGAATGACTTCAATTTTTCAATAGTATGATTGATGTCTTCCGTGAAATCAGTGACTAGTATTTTAGTTGTAAATTGGTATATTTTCTAGGTAAACCTAAGAGAACAATGGGCTAGATAGTTGTGAAGTGAATTTATTTTCATGAAACTGTCCAGTTTGGTCATTTTTTCAATCGTGTCTAACCCTTTGTGACTCTGGTATTTTTGTGGCAAAGATACTAGAATGGTTTGCCATTTTCTTCTCCAACTCATTTTACAGATGAGGAAACTGAGGCACATAAGATTAAGTGACTTGCCCAGGGTCACGCAGCTAGTAAATGGCTGAGGCCAGATTTGAACTTGGGAATCTGAGACTTTCTGCCTCCATGTCTGGCACTCTATACACTGTGCTACCTAGCTGTCCAGTTCATGAAACTTACATCTTGGTTTTTTAGACTGAATATGATGAAATGCAAATATCAAAGAATGTTAGAGTGGGGAGGTCCTTCAGAGGTCCCAAGTTCTACTGCATTTTTTTATTTGGGGGGGAGAAGGAAAGGCAATTGGGGTTAAGTGACTTGCCCAAGGTCACACAGCTAATAAGTGTGTCAAGTGTCTGAGGATGGATTTGAACTCAGGTCCTCCTGATTCCAGGGCCTGTGCTCTATTCACTGTGCCACCTAGTTGCCCCCTGCATTTATTTTTACAGATAAGGAGGCTGAGACACAGAGAAATGCAGTGTTTTATGTATGACAATGCAGCTAGGTAGGGGTGGTCAGTAGTGTAATCCAGTATTCCTTCTCCCTCTCTCTATTATGACTCAGCATTATAATCGCATGAAGCTTCAGGGGCCTGGAAATAATGTTTGCACAGATTTGAAAAACAGGAGCATCTTATAGCTTCAGAGGTCTGTTTACCTGGTTGTCAACATTTAGCAATTGTAGAATTAGTGGGACATTGGACCAGAATTGTGCAAAGTAAATTTGTGCAAATGGCCAGGGTCTAGGGTAGTATCCAAGTAAGGAAGTAGGTTTTAATAGGCATAAGCCTACTGGTGAATGGCTGAACATGTTCTGCTGTACAATGGTGATGGAGTACTACTGTGCTATGAGAAATAATGAGCTCAGTGATCTAAGAATGGCATGGAAATACCTGCATGAAATGATTAAGAGTGATGTAAGAGGAACCAAGAGAACAGTGTATAGAATAACAGCAATATTGTTTTTAAGAATAACTTTGAGAAACTAAGTCATTTTGACTAATATAAATACACAAATTAAAAAATAAAGTACATATGAAGAAAGACACTACCTACATGCAGAGAAAGAATTGTAAATAGAAGTATGTATAGAATAATTGTGTGTGTTTGTGTAAACACATTTGTTTCTAATGGGAGTCATCTCTAGGGCAGGGGAAGATGGAAGGAGAGAAAAGAAAGAAATTTACATGATAGCTTTGTTGTATATTTGGAGGCAATAGCATGTTGTATGTGGTAGATTTACAGTTTCATGTGGAATCATCTTTTGTTTTAAATTGTACTGTGTTAAGGAAATGCTTGCTTTGTTCTATTAATTGAAGCTAAAATAAAATTTTAAAAAATAGGTGTTGGTATTGAAAAAAATTCACCATTCTGGGTCTTCATTTGCAGGTTATAATAAGGTTGTTAAAAATAGAAAATTTAAAGGAACAGTGTTAACTGGACTTGGTGGTATTTGAAACATTTCATCTTATAGAAATACTTTGTGCTGGTGGTCAATGAACACTTGTAGGGCACGTTGGGCATACCTCCTCTCCTCAAGGCAGCCTTTTCTGACTATTTGATTGGTATTAATTGATGGGATTTTTTTTTAAAAGCAGAGAGATTTAGTTCATTCAGTCATTCAACAAACATTTGTTAAGCAGACAAAAAAAGCCAGTCCCTACTCTCAGGTTGTTTATGTTCTATAGGGAATTCTCAGAAAGGCTTTTCTGAGGATTTCAGCCACTATAATGGAGAGATATAAAGGTTTAGATTAAGACCCTTATGTGGGAGCTGTGGTAAAATGTCTTCACTTGGGATCAACTGAGGTCCAGTTTTTTTTACTGGTGCTCTCATGGGTGCCATTGCATGTGACAACATGGGGACAAGTCATGAATAAAAATCATCAGAATTGTAGAACTATTTATTCTGTTCACATCCACAATGATGGGCAGTTTCTAATCTACTCACAAAGACCCCTGTGGAAAACTATGTGCTTTGGGAAGTCCCATCTCCCAGCTTCAGGTATTTCTCTGGCTATCCCTCCTTCCTGTTCTTTGCCACCTGGCTTCCTTCAGATCCTGGCTAAAATTCCACTTTCTACACGAAGCCTTGCTCACTCCCCATTTATGGAAGTGTCTTCTTTCTGTTCATGATTTCCGCTTTCCGCTGTATTTAATTTGTTTGTGCAAAGTTACCTGCATATTGTCTCCTCCTTATACTGTGAGCTTCATGAGAGCAGAGACTCTATTTGATTCTTCTGTGTATCCTCAGTGCTTATCACAGGACTTGGCTCACAGGAGGCACTGGATAAATGTTTTCTGCCTGTTTCCTTATCAAAAACAATTTTCTTTAGTTGATATTCTTAGAAGCATCATAGAATATCTTGAAGAACTCTGTCTTCTCTGTTGGGTTAGCAAAGAAAATCAGATTGTTTTCCAAATATGTGACCATAAAATGATTTAAGTTGAGCAAGGGTTCCTACTTGTTGAATGTTGAAATGACCCTAAGTTAAAACAGAATATATAAAGTGGCATTTGACATCACTAGGCTTGGTTTGGAATGTGGTTTTCTAATTCATTTGCCAATTGAATTCAGGCTCCTGATGAATGAGTTTTATAAAGAGGTAAGAGCACCGAAAAATGTATTGACAATATAAGGATGAGCACTTTCTGTTTCATCACACTTTTCCTTGTATCCACTTGTTTTTGTACCTGTCATATTCTCCACTTGTAGAATAAAGTTTATAAAGAGACAGAATGTGGTGATTATTACTTAATTTCTGTCTTCTGTATGCAATGTTGTGCACATTGAAGCTGACACAAAGTTATTCAGTATTTACAATCCGCCAGATACTTTGCTAAGCACAGGGGATACAGTTAAAAAGAAAGCCAATCCCTACCTTCAAGAAACTTCCATTCAAATAAATAGGGAAAAAGCAAGACATAAAATGAAGCTGAAAGTTGGAGGACAAAGTACACTCAGTTGGGCATAATGGCAATTATTGCAAATTTTGAAGAATGGAGAATTATGGTTGATTTAGGACCTTCATCAAAATAGAGATTCTTGGAGGAACTCGCCAGTGGGAGAAGGGAGCAAGGTAGAGTGCTGGATATGGTGTCAGGGACACTTGACAATTACCAGTTATGTGACCCTGAGCAAGCCTCTTAACTTCTATCAGCTCAGTCTCCTTGTCTGTAAATGGGGATTATGGTACCTAGCCACATAAGATTGTTTTTAGGATCAAATGA
>CM053580.1:192627255-192637369 GCA_028627135.1 Pseudochirops cupreus | reverse complement strand
ATATTTTATGTTCTATGCAATTGAATGAAATAGCAGTTGGAGACTAGATCACTTTACTTGAATTTTAAATGTATGACCTCATTGGTTTAGGTTTCGTTTATTAAACATTTTGAAGGCACCTCACAATGTGCAATATACCATGCTAGGTGGGCACTGTGAATATAAGGATGAATAAGAGAATTCCTGCCTTCAAAGAATTTACAGTCTAGTGGGGCATAATGTGCATAGTTGCTAATAACCATAATGCAAATTAGAACATAAATAATGAATAGTAGAAGTACAGAGCAAATGCTATGATTCTGAAATTTATGGAGAGGTGACTTCCAGATGCTTGTATCAAGCAAGGCTTCATGGAAGAAATAATACCTAAACTATCCTTGAAGGACAGTTTCTTCTCCCTCCCTCCTACTTCCCTTGACTTCCTCTTCCTCCTCCTTCTCCCCTCTTCCTCCTCTTCTTCCTCTTTCTTTTCCTCCTCTTCTTCCTCTTTCCCCTTCTCTTCTTTCTCTTCCCCTCCTCCTCATCCTCATCCTCTCATAATGCCTAATAAGATATTATAAATGTTTGGTGCGTAAAACTTCTTGTTAAATAACCCAAAGAACATATGATTTGTATGTGAAATTTGGACCCTTGTCCAGAGTTTGAAACTGCTCAGTCAGTAATTAGTCTCAGTGAAATTACACAGTTCTTAAATTAGCATGTAACTAGTTTCATACTTTAGGAGTATCCACATAAATGCCATTTGAAACTTCATGACTGTACTAAAGAATTAGAATGAAACAAAATAAATTTTAAACATTTGGAAGCTGAGGATCTTTGGTCTTAAATAAAACATTTTATTAAGACTATATCCTTTACCTTTAAGACAGAGATGGCACTAGTTTAGTCTCTGTGAGAGGAGCAACCAAAATTCAATTATATGGCAAAATTGATTAGATTCTGTTTCTTAATCATTAGATTTCTTTCTACACATGTTTTCATTAAAACTTAAAGGAACTCTTAAAATCTGGAGTCTCTTTAGCATGAAAAATAGCTCAGATAAAAGGTAGGTTGAAATCCTTGATAAGCACTATAGTGAGGAAACAAGTATTTGTTATCCTTAGAACATTTAAGAGAAACTTGGTTTGTGATATGAAATGTCTTCAGCATTGCATTATTATACGAGGTTGGCATGCTAATCCTCTGTGGTTTTGGCCTGGTTGATTGTTCAACTGCGCTTCCACTGGCTGGCAGCCAAAAAAATTCATTATTTTGGCAAGACATGGTATACTTTTAGACATGAGGGATTGTAACAATTTCTATACCAATTTAGAACTGGAGGCAGTCCATGAATTATTTTAAAGATACAAGAGTGCACATATTTTAAGGAACTGATTGACAAAAAATTCCTGCTTCCACATAAAAAACAAAACTTTGGTTTCTAAGACAAATTCTCTGTTATTAATGGCCTAGACAAGGGGAAAATAAAAACCCTCAAACCATATACAGACATACCCAGTTCTTCTGAAACTACAGTTGATGGCATTATTATATATTAGGGTTAAGTACTTCTATGAAATAAAACAATGCTTTCATAGAACCAAAATACATACCTCATGTCTAGGAAATGTCTTAATAGAGAGAATATGTAAGTTATCATTTTCATTGCTTTTGTTTATTAGACAGAAAAGATTATTAAGAAAGAATGTATTTTATGATTAGCTCTCTGCCTTTGCCTATAATCTTTAATTTGGCTGCTCTCCTGTGATCCTGAAAATAAATCTAATGTATACCAACCCAAACCCAATACACACATGTTCTCATAGCTTTAGACAGAGAGGTTGAGGGGACCTTAAATGTGATCAAATCCAAAACTCTCATTTTATATACAAGGAAAATTGATCAGAGAGATTAGGTGATTTGCCTTAGATTACAACACAGACAATAATTGGAAGAAACAGGATTTGAACCCAGGTTGTCAGAGTCCTAACCTTTTGCCCTTTCCACTGTATAATGACTGCCTCTCAGCTATTCTACATGATTACATTTTGTGATAGTAAAGAAAACATTGAATTTTTTTCTCTCAGATGTAATATTCTCATGTAACAGCAAGCACCCTAGCATACCCAGGATGGCTGCTAGCACAGGTTCTTTGATCTGCTTTTCTAAAGGAAAGCAACTCACAAGGGCTTAACAATCTTACTTTAATCAAACATGCATGTATATCATCCACTTAGTTTAGGGGGAAAAGTCAGCACCCTGAAGTTCAGAAAATACAAACAGAAGTTACAAGTAGACCAAAAAAAACATACAGTCTGAGAAAATAACACAATTCAACAGACAAACAGACAGGGCTTCTAGCTGTCTGACCATCACATACCTATATAGTTAGTTACCAGAGAGAGAAGCACCAACATGCTAGGGGACTCAGTGGCTGCCCAGAGTCTCATCTGGTCAAATCAAACAATTCTTCCAATAAGTGAGCCCCAAAGCAAAATCTCACCTCAGGGTATATACAGCCTTCTCCAGAGTCAGAGGGCATCACAACCCTTGTTACCCACTGCCAGATTATAAAGTAACAAAAGTGTGGACCTTCCTGAAAAACAAGCCTCCCCTAAGCAAGCTTCTCTTGTTGCGCTCCAAGTGAGGCCCATTAAGGGACAGAGAAGATCTTTAAATTCCCTTACCATTACATCTAGCTAGAATTCATACCTGTAGGAATAGAGGTTTAGAATTTGGAATATAATTTTAAAGATCCAGCAGCAATTATTCTCCTTTGATAGAAGTATAGAATTATTTTCAACAGGGATATTCTGAAAATTACAAAACTTTGAGGGATGTTACCTCTCTAGCTTCATAGATTCCAGAAGAATATAGCAGTCTTGAAAAATGAGTCAAATTTAAAAAGATGAAATTTAGTGGATTTAAATAGAAAATGCGTATATTTGGATTAAAAATTTAATTTCATGATTACAACATTGGAGGGAGGGGTTCCCAAACAGTCATTCTTCTGAAGAAGAGATGAAAATTTTCATTAGTTGCAAGCTAAATATGAATTAACAGTGTGACCTGAGAGTCAGAAAAACTGAAACAATCTCAGTCTGTATTAATTAGGATAATATGTACATATTGGATCTGGACTCAGGAAGACCTGAATCCAAATCCATTCTCAGACACTTACTACCTGTGACCATTAACAAGTTCTTTATTTCTATCTGCCTCAGTTTCTTCATCTGTTAAATTGGGATAATAATAGCCCCTTCTTCCTAGGGTTATTGTGAGGATAAAACTAACTGGTATTTATAAAGTGCTTTGCAAAATCATATGGTACAAAACATTATATAAATTCAATAATAATAATAATAATGCTTTTTTATTATTGTCTCACATTACAGCCTCTTAAACATAGGGATTTTTGCATCAATTATATTTATACCCAGTGCCTGGCACGTATTAGATGATTCATAAACGCTTATTGATTGACTAATGCTACCACCCCTTCAATCTTTAATACCTTATCACACCTCCCTTTTCATGGTCCTAGAAAAAGCTTTATATAGACTTGCTGCCTCTACTTTCTCACCTTCTACTGATATTATAATCTGGCTTCTTACTCCATCCCTTACCAGCAATTGCTTTCACCAATTTCTTTTCATAGTTTTCATTCTACTGGACCTCTCTGTCACACTTGGAACTGTTGAATATTTCCCCTTTTGAATAATCTTTCATCTCTGGATTGCTGGGAAACTGCTCCATTGGGACTTGTGTTCTACACGTCAGTCAATATTCTGATTTCTTTTTTAGAATCATCTGTCCTACCTCCTATTCCAGGATGTACTTTAGATCTCAATTTTAGACCCTCTCTTCCTCTATCTCTGTATTTTCTCAAAGGCAATTCATAATCTCCTTTGTATTCACCTACAATATCTATGCAGATGATTCAGACATACGTAATCCAACCTTTTTCTCTTTTCAGAGCTTCAGTCCTACATCTCTCATTGATGGCCAGATATCTCCCCTTGGGTGTTCCATAGTTATAGAAAATCCAGTGTGTCCAAAATAAAAGTCATTATCCTTCCCCTTACACTCCACCTTCTACCTTCCCTATATCGGTAAAGGGCATTGTGATTCCTCTAATCACCTACCTTCACAACGGGGAATCATCCTCAACTCTTTTCTCTTACTTACCCTTTGTCTCTAGTTTGTTGACACATTTTATCAATTCCACCTCTTCAATGTCTGTCACATTTCCAGTAAAGTTAACAAGTATTTAATGCATGTCTACTATTTACCAAACACTACAGTAAGGTCTGGGGGTATAAGGAAATGCAAAGTTGTTAATTTCTAGGAACTCATTGTCTTTATGAAGATTGGGAAAGGCTTCTTGCAGGCATAGAATTTTAGCTGAGATTTGAAGAAGTTCGAAAATGAGGATGAGGAAAAAAAGATTTCCAGTTATGACTGGAAAAATTCCTAGAGTCAGAAGATAGAATATTATCTAATTTGGGGAATAACCAGACCAGTATCACAGAAATGTAGAGTACTTGGAGGGGAGTAAGATGTAGAAGATTGGAAATATAGGAAGGAGCCAGGTTATAAAGGACTTTAACAGTTCCAAAGAGGAGTTTGTGTTTGATCCTGGAGGTAATAGGTAGCTATTAAAGTTTATTTTTGGGGAGGAGGGGGAGTGATATAGTCCTGATATGGTCAGATCTGCATTTTAGAAGGCTCAATTTGATATCTGAGTGAAGTGGAAGGTGGATTAGAGTGGGAAAAGACTTGAGAAAGAGAGATCAACCAAAAGGGTATTGCAATGGTGTGGATATAAATGATGGAGGCCTTCATCAGTGTGGCTGCAGTCCCAGAAGAGACGAGGAGGCATACATGAAAGAGTCTGTGCATTGACAGGACTTTGCAACTAATTTGGGTATAGGAAATAAAGGAAAGTGAGAAGTTGAAGATGACAGCTGGTCAGTGTCATAGGTTGTCTTGTCTCTTCTCTCTACTTACATCATGGCCATCTTGGGCCAGCTTCTCATTATCTCTTGACGTCACTATTATAAAAGCACTTTATTGATATCCCTCCACTCAGACCTTCCCTTCTCCAATTCATCCTCAACATAATTGCCACATTGATATTCCTATAGCACAGGTCTGACCAAGGAGGTCTGGACTCAAATCTCACATTGGCGTTACCTGTGGGATCTAGGAGAAATCACTTAATGTCCCTGCTGGCTCTCAGTTTGGTCTTTCTGTGAACTGAGGGTGTTGGGACAGACAACTTCTGAGGTCACTTCTGGAAATGAGAGTTGGTCAGATACAGAGCAAAATGTGTACTTCACATGTGGGATGTCTTTTTTTTTTTTTAGCATATTTTATCTTTTTCTCACATATTTGTCTAATCATTTCAACATTTATAATATTACTACTGAGTAGTTACTATGCTCAATCTCCTGGGTACCCAGAATTTTAGTCTGAATTCCCTGCTGTCACCTGCATATAGAGGCCTCAGTCAACTGGTACCCATTGTTATCAAATTTGTGGTATTTTCTCCCCACTTCTCAGATATCCAGACTCTCTAAAACAAATATACCTTTGTTCTGTTTATCTAGGTATTTCACATTTTTGTAAATATCTATCAGTTTCACTTATCAATTTTCTTGCTATATAGTTGGGTAAAATATTTTCTAATAACCACATGAATATTCTCTTATTTTATTATGAATTCTTTTTTTAAAAATTGATAATGGCAAAATATTCCTCTCACTCCCTCCATTCTTCCACCTCCGTGCTTCTCCGCCCCCCTCTTCCTCCTCTTTCTTCTCCTTCTTCTTCTCCATTCTCTCTTTCTCTCCCTCTCACCCTCAGCTAACAGTTTTTCTATTTTATTAATTTCTTTTAAAATCTGTTGATCCTTACTAATTAAATGAGGTTCTTTTTGATTTCAATTTTGTTAATCTCTTTTTAAATTTTCAGAAAATCTGTGTTCTTGTTTAGTAATTGCTGTTTGATTTGATGCTTTCCAAGTCTTCTTTTGAATAGCTTTTTCAATTGGCCAATGTGTTTTTCTTTTTCTCTTTTCTTGATGTAATTAGAGATTTAGTTTTCTCCTAAGGACTATTTTGGTTACTTCTCAAAAGTTTTTGTTTGTATTACTTCTGTGATCTATTCTTTGACCTGCCAATTCTTTAAGATTAAGTTATTTCATTTCCACTTAAATTTGAATCCTTTGATTCAAGGTCTTTGATTAATTATAATTTCTATTAGTCGTCTTTAAAGGATAGGTTTAATATTTCACTTTTCTATATTTGCATATGTGATTTTTGAGCCCTAGCCCAAATACCTTACATATTTGTGGGAAAGCTGCACCCTTCTATGACCTTAACTGCTGTCATCTAATCTGAAAGTAAGACTTGATCATCTCTAATGTGTCTTCCAGTTCAGGCATTATGTGATACTATAAATGAATCATGTGTGTGTGTGTGTGTGTGTGTGTGTGTGTGTGTGTCTGTGTGTCTGTGTGTCTGTGTGTCTGTGTGTCTGTGTGTGTGTCTGTGTGTCTGTGTCTGTGTCTGTGTGTCTGTGTGTCTGTGTGTGTGTCTGTGTTAGGAGAAGTTTTGGGATATGAGGGTATACAGAGTAGCCTTACTGAAGGAAATTGTTCATAGTATGGTATAGCAAAAGACAAATTTTGCTAAGTAAGGTGTAGCTAGTGGATGTACATTTTAAATACTACACTGAAGAATTTGGACATGATTTGCTAGAGAACAATTAAAGTCTCCTGAAACAGAATAAAGTGTTTTAGGAAAACTGTTCTGGTATTAATACATAGAATTGTCTGAAGACAGATATATTAGTTTGTAATTCATAACATTCATTCTTCTCTTTTTAACTATCATTTTCTCCCAAGATAAATCTATAAACTCCCTTGTTTCCATGGACATATTTGTTTCTATTTAACCAATAAAGAGGTAAAAAAGGAATTATTTCTTTGGGTATCTTTTATTGCATTTTACATGTTTGGAATGCAGCATGAAAAATATATCACTATTGTCTGAAATTATGCCTCATATTTTTCAGTAATCATAGTGCTCCTACACTAAAGGTAATTCTTAAATATGGAGGAGATCCTGGATCCTTAAAGGCCATACTTGAGGAGAGTAAGCTCTGGGCAGGTCCCATAAAGTTATGATTTAGAGTTAGTGTTTTATCAACCTAATTTAGCTAGGAGAGACTCATCAGCAGAAGGCAGGCTGTTAAAAATATATTTGGATGATGAGAAATCATGAGCTCAATGATTTTAGAAAAATATGGTAAGATTTGTATGAAATAATGAAGAGTGAAAGGAACAGAACCAAGAAAACATTGTATACAGTAACAGAAATATTGTCTGAAGAGTGACTTTGAGCAAATAAGTTCTATTGTCTATTAAAATATCCAAATCAACTATAAAGGACATATTTAAAAAAAAAAACACAACCCTGACTTTCAGAGAAGGTAAATCAGAAAAATAGCCTGAGATTACTTCATTTTCTAAATCTATTGTTCTTACAGCTTCTTAAAGACCCTTCTGAGTATTACTCACCTTGAATTTTGAAGCTTCCTTTTGTTGCATTCGAAGCATTGGTCAAGGTTAGAACTAGGTTCAGTCTAAGTAAAATCTTCAAAAATATCCGGTTTGTCTTGCTTGGTCTTTCTTTAGTCAACGTGCAATAAAATATGGTAATAGTAGCTGTTGCCTGTAATGAATTCCAAAGCAGATGACTGTTTATGGCATTCTCTCTCACATTCTCTCCTATCACAGAAGAAGGATTTTGAACTGCTCACTCTTGGCAAGCATTTTTAATTATCTTGGAAAATGGGGAGTATGCTTTTCCTATATGGGGTGTGAGAGGAATGTCTGTCATTTTTCTCTTCTAAGCTTTTGTTTAAATTTTTTTTTATTGGCCAAAAGAATGACAAAAATATCCCAGAAAGAGAGCTTTTGGCAAACCATTTCTAGGGTTTCTTTCAGTTTGGTACCCCTAGACACACATTCTTGTCAGTTATTTTGTGTAGCAAGCTGTTAAAAGAAAATATTGGCTGTCATTGATAACATCTCTGCAATACATTTTTTGGTTAAACTGATAAGTTGTTATTAGAAATAAGGAAAGTAGAATATAGGCTTAAAATCCCAAACGTAGCTGTGATAAATTGATATGCAAATCTTGACATATAAATTATTTAAAAACTCATTACTCAAATATTTTAGGTGCTGGGAAAAAAAAGCATTGCTTTTTTTGTCTCTTCAATGGGTCTGGAGGCATAATTTATATACAGAAATGCATATTTGTTCTAAAACATAACTCGATGTTTTTTGTTTTTTGCAAAGAAAAATAGAAGTTGAGGTCTAACTTTAAAATGGACTTGGCTAAATGCGACAGACCACAGAGGTGTAGAATTGAATAGGTGTTAAGCCCCAGCTGATAGGTATGCTTAGCTATCATTAGCATTTTGAAAACTGGCCAAAGTAGACTAGAAGCTATTTGTTTTGTTTAGACTTGAATGTCTGAGTATTTTGGAAGCTGGTTAGAAGTAAATGTAATATTTTTTTTGGGTGGTGGGGTTGATGTAGAGGTAAGGGAGAAGAAGAGGAGCAGTTAACTGATGATTTCACCACCTCCCATGAGTTTAATATTTTTCATCTATGCGTGAGACTCCCCAATCTATGTAGTTAGCCTCAATCTCTTTCTTGAGTTTGTGGTGCCACACCTCTGTCTTTTGGACAGCTCCACCTGAATGCCTCATAGGAACCTCTAACTCAGCATGTCTAAAATGGAGTTCCCATCTTCCAACTTCCCTTTTTCTGTTGGGAATGCTACTATTGCTATAGTCATTTAGGGTCACAACCATAGTGTTATTTTGTGCTTCCTACCCTGTAAAGCCAAGCACAAGCAGCTTTCCAGAAGAATGCTACTGTGAACAGCTTTTCAAGATTCTGTTTACACAGTATAGTGAACACTCTATTTATTCAATAACAAATCAGAGCAAAAAATTCACAGAAAATCAAGGTACAGCATTCACAATGTTACAACTTATGACAGAAAATCAAAATACAGCATTCACAACTTACCACTAAAATGGCCACATGGTTTTCACCACAGTGCTCACATAGTTTTGAACAAAGTACAATCATTTAGTCAGTCAATCACTTAGTAACTCAATCATTCAATCAACTCAATCATTCAATTATCCTTAAGGAGGCTTGCCTCCTTAAAGGTCACAAAATACAAAAGTCAAAGTTCTCCACTCATGGGACACACCAAGTTACAAATCAGTCACTATTCAGTCATCATTTACTATACAATCATCAGAAAATACACAAGCCATTCCCCTCATTCCCTTGGTCACAAGTAAATCACAGTCTTCTCAGTCAGTGCACAGTATCTAAGTAAAGTCTTCTTTCAGCTTGACTCAGGGTAGGCTCTCAGATTTCCTGCATCCCCTTCCATGGTCCCAGCTCATACCTGGATTCACCAAACTGTCACGTGGGTTCAAAGGCAGACAGCTCCCAGTTTCTTATCCAGCTCTCCATGCAGTCTCTGTTCCACACTGAAGCTCACAGTGTCCAGTCCACCTTAAATCCTCCACAGTCTCTGTTCCCAGCAAGTCAAGGCTTAACAAAGCCACAAACAGACAAAATACCAGCACCACATTAATGCTTCCTCAGTCTTCTGCAGCTCTAACTGGTCCTTGGAAATCCTCAGCAGCTTGGCTAGCCCTTAGACTCAGCAGCTCCTCAGCAGCTTTTCAGCAGCTCTTGCTAGCCCTCTGACTCAGAGGTTCCCAGAATCAAAATCACTTCATCCAGGTTCCCAAAATAAAAATGATTCTCTCCAGCCTGGGCCTCTCTTCCTCAGCCTCTAGAACCTGGCTCCAAGATCTGTCTGACTCAGTAGGGGCTTCTCCTTATATACACACATGGCATTAGCTCATTTCTGTTTTAGCCATTTTCCAGTTCAACCCCTTCCTGTTATGTCAGCAACTGGGATTCATAGCTACTATTTCTTTAACAGAGGCTTGATTAATTACTAAGTCCAAAGTACCTGTTAGCTTTGCCAATATAAAGGGATCAAATTACATTACCATTACATCC
>CM053580.1:192587398-192627155 GCA_028627135.1 Pseudochirops cupreus | reverse complement strand
CCTATACAACATCTGTACAACTCTTGAATCTGTCTTCTTTTCCTTTCCGACACAGCCACCATCTTTATTCTGGCCTTCATCACTCTTCTCAGGACTGCTGCAATAGTTTATTAATTTGTCTCCCTGCTTCTGGTCTCTCCTAATAACATTCTATCTACCACCTTTCTGCCAAAACAATATAACATATCATCTATTGCTCCCTAAAGATTCTGGTCTCATATAAACTAGGTCTGATCCTGGCAACCTGAACCAAATAGTCAGTTTCTCTCTTTGCTTCATACACTTTCAGCAGAGTTTAGTCTGAGAAAATCACTGAAATAAAGCTTAGATTTAATTCATATCTAAATTTTTCCAAACATGGCTAACAGTTATCAAGTCTTATAATATCTTAATGTACAATATGTGTATCAGGTATAGGATAGACTTTATTGTGTGCACCCCCTACCCGTTTCCAGAAAATGTGCTGGAAAAGGACTTATAGGAATCCATGAACATATAAAGAAACTTAATGCTTTCAAATAGCCCATTAGGTCCACTCTTGACATCAAACACATTTTGGGGGCCACTAACCATGCATTCCCCTTTACATGGACTTACTTGGATTTACTATCCAACCAATTCTTGGTGATAACTATTATGTCAAGGTACAAATTTCTTGTCTCTTCATCCCCATGCCATCTTCAGCTGCCAAGTGATTCTCTTCCTTTTCTTAGAAACATGTTATTGAAGAAACAGTCTTCTGTCTCTTGTGGGTTTATGCCCAGAAGTTCAACCTCAAAGAATTCTCATACTTGAGTTTAACTACAAGGCAATTGCCAAAGTGGGTGCTGCTAGTAAATTTCACTTCCCTGGCTTGAAGACTAATTTATGGAACTATGCTTTCTGGGGAATTCAGAATCCCACCATCCACTACATGGAGGGAAACATTCAGAAAAAGTATCCTTAAGCTCATCATTTCAGACTACACACAAGCACAAGTCTACCACTGATATACACTTATACGTAAGTAACTGTTACTGCTCCTTGGTATGATGGAAGGGATAAATTTCTTCTCCCAAAACTTTCTACACTGCAAAAGAAGGCAGAAAGTCAAAGGTAAAGGAGTTATTCTAAAAAGAAGCGGAAAGCAGACAACTATGACAACCACGACAACAATCGCTACCACTCAAACAAGTCTTTTAGCTCATTTCAAAGACTGTGGAGGGGTGTATCCTTCTCTGTCTACCAGTCAGCAGGAGGCAGGTCTACTATCAGTAATCCCATGGATAAGTTTCTACTGTACAGCAGAATCCCAGTTTTTGGTAGCTTATAATAATCATAATCTTATTATTGCTCTCAGTGTTGGTGTTATTTAACAGTGTTTAATAAAATAAACTTTAATAAATTCAACTAAACAAAATGGATTAAGTAAAACAATATTTAATAATTCTTAATAATAGCTATCATACTAAAAAAATTTATATAGAGCCTGCTACATTCCAGGCACTGCATTAAGCACTCTACAAGCATTATTCCATTTGACCCTTGGAACAATTTTGTGAATATCATCCCCACTTTACACTTGAGGAAACTGAAGCAAACATAGGTTAAGTGACTTGCCTAGGGTCTCACAGTTACTGTCAGACCACAGTAATTTCCATAGGATGGGGAGATCATGGATTTAGAACTAGACAGAACCTCAAAGGTCCTGTAGCCCAGTCTCTTAATTTTGTTAATAAGGAAGCTGAGGCCCAGAGAACTTCGATCACTTGGTCAAAGTCTGATAGTCAAATAATAATAATAATAATAATAATAATAACAGCTAACATTGTTATAGTACGTATTATGTCCAAGGCTCTGTGCTAAGCAATTTACAGTGATAATCTTATTGGATCCTCACAATAACCCTGGAGTATTGGTGTTAAGTTGTTTCAGGCATGTTCAACAATTCATGACCCTCTTTGAGATTTTTTTCACAAAGATACTGGAGTGCTTTCCCATTTCCTTCTCCAGCCCATTTTATAGTTATGGAAACTAAGGTAAATAGGGTTACATGACTTGCCCAAGGACACACAACTAGTAAGTGTCTGAAGCCAGATTTGAATTCAGATCTTCCTGACTCTGAGACCAGCACTCTATCCACTGTGCCACCTAAATGCTCTCAAAAGTTAGGCTCTATTATTATCCTCATATTATATGAAGAAATAGATAAACAAAGTTTAAGTTGCTTAGGGTCACCCTCCTAATAAGTGCCTGAAACTGCTGATTTCAGACTGGTGTTCTATCCACTGTGCCAATTAGCTGCCTATTAGTAAGTGGTAGATAGAGCTGATATTTGAACACAGTATTCCTGGTTTCTAACCCAGAACACATTCCTTGGTCCTTCAGACTGAGATTAGAGCAATGTTCCTCCAATAAAATTTACTTTGAAAGTTGAATTTTCAGTCTGTTTTGGAGGATACTAGTGAGAGGAAGGAGCCAGTGAAGCTAGCACCCATATATGGCAAATGTCAGGCTTCCATTATCTACCTCACAGGATGGCATGCTCTGTCACACATATGTATCTATATAGGGCATCTCAAAATGTCTTAGAACAATTTAAATTTGTTATGCTTTTTAAAAAGCTTAATCTGCGCTAGCATTTTGAGATTCTCTGTATATTTTGTAGGTAAGATACATTGGAAAGCAGATCCTCTGGTCTGTGTCCTGAAAATGAAACTTTTTTCCAAAGGCATGCACTATGAAATGAAGAACCCAAATGCTCTTTGTTGCACAGTAGATTATGTTTTTTTTTTAAACTAAATATACTTATTACATTCCCTTAAACACCTTGGGGGGAAAAAACCAGCTTTTATTTTGTGACATTCTTTGTTATTAGTGTTTGGGTCTAAGAAGTAATAATAATGGAATAAAAATTAAATGTTAATCAATCTGCGACTTTACCAGATATCTTCAGTCTATATCTTTATTGACAAAATGCAGCTTTTTTAAAAAAACATTAGGATTAAGTGGCTAAAATAAATGTAAATGTGAGAAGACATCATGGATCCTGCCCTGCTATGAAATGGGTAATACAGAAATTTTTATCTCCTTTATATAGCTGAGGAAACTGAGGCTTGAAATGGTTGAGTGATTTATATTCACGTCAGTATCAAGTATGGGAAATGGAATTTGAACCCAGGTCTCTTGACTCTAAGTGTAGTGTACTGTAAGTCCACTGTACAATCCTATCTTGCCCTGATAAAGTTTGGCATATCTATCCTTGGTCAATGCATCTTCTTTGAGTTTTTTTCCACTCTATGTAACATTTTCATTTATTTGTGTTGAGATATTTCCATTTTTAGCTTTTATCTATGTACCTTGTGACTCTCTGGTCAAGTTTAGTAAATCTGTTTTCATTTATTATACATTGAATGCTATATTAATATCAAACTCCAGGAAATGGCTTTGTGAACTTTTTTTTTTAATAAGCTAAATTGGATATGGTTAAGTGTAAAAAAAGAAAAATGTTCCGGTTGACATTATTTCTTTTTTTTTTGTTTGATTCTAATGTATACTTTTTTCTATTTCCTTCTAGTGCCTGGAACCTTGCAAAGAATCATGGGAGTTAAAGAAAAACCAATGCCAAAGTTTTTGTGAGGTATGTCAGCTATGCAAACTATTTCATAGTTTAGTTCTTGAACTTTTTTATATGAGAATTAAGGTGAAAGATTCTCAGACAAATCACGACTTTGAAGGAGGGAGATTTTTATATTCTTTTTTAGATTGAGGATGGAATAGGGAGGGCAGTATGTTTTCTAATCTCTGCCAAACAAACAAACAAACAAAGAGTTGGAAACTTTGCTACTTATTCCTCAGTCCAATTCAGGAAATGACACGGAAACCTAAATGGTGAGTAGATATGTGGAAAGAGGATAGTTGCCAAAAGCAAATTTTGCCTACGTGGTCATTTTAATTAATATAATAAATAATTTTGTTTAACAATCTTATGTAATAATTTAAAGTTTTATTTTTTTAAAGTATGTTTCATTTCATGAATTCTATTAGGTAGATAATACAAACATTGTCCCCATTTTAAACAGAAAAACTAAATTTCATAGAAGGGAAGTGACTTGCCCATGGTAACACAACTAGAGACTGTTCAGTCCAAACGGGATCCCAGCCAGGTCTTTCCAAGTCCAGTCCTGCTTGCCACTATAGTCTTCACTTTGATAATGATGCCCACTGTCTTTGCCCTAAAAAAGACGTCCTGCTATTCAAATTCCACTCACTGATCAACGAAACAGAAGCCAAATAATACTTTGAAAAGTCTCTATTATTCAACTATTTGGAACCAAGTAGCACTAATCTTCTAGTCTTTGTTGATGAACTGATCTCAAAGGCAGAAGAAGTTCTCAGACATAGAAGAACTCAGTTTAGCTGGTTTCTGTAGAGCCCTAGTCCTTCTATGCATTCACCCAGGATCTCAAATTTAATTCATTTATTTGAGTTCCCTTCATTTATTATATATCACTGGAGAGATTTGGTAATGAAATGAAAACATGCCTTTAAATATTCAAGTTGAAAATAAACCACTGTAGTGAGCTTGGGACTCCAATAATAAACAATGATAGCCAACATATTCAGCAATTTAAGATATGTAAAATGCTTTCCACATATTAACTCATATGATCCTCATAATAATCTGCAAGATAGATTCTATTATTATCCTCATTTTACAGATGAGAAAGCAGAGATGTGGAGAGGTTAAGTGAGTTGCCAAGAATTAGACAGCCAGCATGTGTCTAAAGCAGGATTCAAGCATGTGTCCAAATCCCTGTATCTCTATCAACAGCCACCTACCTGACTGCCAAGTCAGTAGAACTAATGCTTGCTCCTGCTCTCTGCCATCCACCATACTATTTCAACCTTGAGGAGCAATGATTATAATAAGGAGTTTGAGTGATTTCAGACTTTTGTTTGTAATAATGTAGTTAGAATTTTCAAAATCCTCTTTTCTAAGGTGTGTGTGTATGTGTGTATGTGTGTGTGTATGTGTATGTGTGTATGTGTGTGTGTATGTGTATGTGTGAAAGAGAGAGAGAGACCGAGAGACAGAGAGAAACAAAGACTGAGATTCTGTCTAGTTTTAAATTCAGGATTCTCTTATCTTATGGAAATCATTGCCTTATCTTTTTTGTGACCTTCTGTAGAATTAAGGAGGAAGGGACTCAGGAAATGAGGATAGTGTAGAGCTGAATTGGTTTACTTGGGGATCAAGATGGGGAAGGGAAGAGAGTGTAGCCATTGGAAGGCTGGTGTCCTAGGAAAGAACTAGGAGTTAGAGATGATGAAGGTAATAGTTAGGATGAAGAATGGGGTTTAGATTTTCCATGCAGAGTGATAGGTGGAATGAAAACAGATTATAATCAGACAAGGGAATTTCAGAGTTCATAAACATGGGTGTGGAATATTTGTGGGTGATGACAAGATCACTGCAATGCTTTATGTGTATCTCTTTACATGGGTGTTTATATGTGTGGGTTTTTTTTTGCCCTTTTTTTGAGGGTAATTGGGGTTAAGTGACTTGCCCAAGGTCACATGGCTCGTAAGTGTTAAGTGTCTGAGGCCAGATTTGAACTCAGGTCCTCCTGACTCCAGGACCAGTGCTCTGTTCACTGCACCACCTAGCTGCCCCTATATGCGTGTTTTGATATATTCATCTCTGTACTTTCATCTTGTTTCTCCATTTAGAACATAAGCTTCTTGAGGGTAAGGACTGTTTGGTTTTTGTCTTTGTATCTTTACCACCTAGTGCAGTGTAGGTGTCACAAAGTGTTCAATCAAGATTTTTGATAAAATGTAATAAAATTACCAATAAAAACAAGTACTTTATTTTTCATATGATCCAAACACATACTACATGGGCTCCTATGCCTCTGTCATTTCTTCTTTTAAACCTGTGTTTGAAAGTGCCTGTAGAAGAATCAATGTACTCATATGTCAGAAAAAACGATTGACAGAAACATAGATTTCGAGTTGGAAAAGATCTTGGTGGTTATCTGGTATAACCACTTCATTTTATAGATGAGGAATCTGAGATTCAAAGAGGTTAAGCAATTTATTCAAGGTCATACAAATAGCATTTGAGCTAAGACAAAGAACCTGCTCCATCAAAAACAGACCTTGCCAGACATAGTATGTTAGGAAAATGCCATAGATACAGTATGCTTAGATTTTTAGCAAAACATTTGGTGGTCTCTCATGCTATTATTACAGACAATATGGAGAAATGTAGACTGGGGGCTAGGATGGGGCATGGAATAAGCCTTTATATAATGCCTTCCATGTGCCAGGCACTATGCTAAAGGTTTTTCAAATATACCATTAGTTTTCACAAAAGTTTTTTGAGGTGGGTGTTAGATTAGATGAATACAGTTCCTGGAGTCAGGAAGACTCAAGTTCAAAATGTACCTCAAACTTTAGTTGAGTGATGCTAGGCAAGTAACTTAACCTCTATCTGTCTTAGTTTTCTCATTTATAAAATAGTTTCCATGAGGATAAATTGAGGAAATATTTGGAAATTAAGGAAGGCATTGAAATGCTATATAAATTGTCGTCATCATCATCAGTTCATTAACTTTTTAAAGTTGTTTCTTTCTCTTCATGTTCCCATTTGGAACTTCCTGAGCAAAGATACTGGAATAGTCTGTTATTTCCTTCTCCAGTTCATTTTAAAGATCAGGAAACTGAGGCAAACAGGGTTACGTGACTTGCCCAGTAAGTACCTGTGGCCAGATTTGAACTCATGAAGATGAGTCTTCCTGACTCTAGATTCAGCCTCTATCTACTGAGCTCCATAGCTGCCTTATCATCCTCCTCCTCCTCCTCCTCCTCCTCCTCATCATCAAATTATACAGTTAAGGGGGTTTGAAACTGGTTGAATGAATAGATCTGAAAAGTAATCATTAATGAATTAGCATCAATTAAATTTGATAGAAAGTGTGTAGTGGAATACCCCAGGGATCTAT
This sequence comes from Pseudochirops cupreus, assembly GCA_028627135.1. NCBI lineage: Eukaryota > Metazoa > Chordata > Mammalia > Diprotodontia > Pseudocheiridae > Pseudochirops > Pseudochirops cupreus. The sequence continues at coordinate 192,620,166 of CM053580.1, read as the reverse complement.
CCTTTGTTGGCTTTACGCTGTTTTAAATTGTCATTAGCCATTTAGTTAGAAGCATAGAGAGCATAATTAACAAATATACTGATGGCATAAAGCCAGACAGTAGATATTGACAGGCTCAAATTTTGACCTCAATATTATAAAATGAAATTCAGTACTGAAAGATGTATTATTACTTGTGGGGTCTCAAAGTTTCATTTAATAATGAGACAATACAATTAGAAAGCAATTTGGGAACTATTTGGAGATGTTAATGGGTCTCCAGTTCAACGTGAGTCAACAGTATGATGTGGTAACCAGAAAAATCTTGTGACCTTAGAGTGCCCTAAGGCATTGTATGAGGGAAATGACAGCCCCATACTGGGTCCTAGATATATCACACCTGCAGGATTATGGGAGTGCTACGTTTATGGAAGGACATTGACTCACTGAAGAGCAGGTAGAGGAAGGTGACCAGAATGATAAAGACCTGAGAAGAATGGGAGTGCCCTATTTTCTAACTGTCTCCCCACTGGGCAGCTATCTTCCCTCCTGCACCAGAAACTATGCCCTGGAGGTTGTAACCCTTTCATCTCTAAGACTTCTTTCCTTGGGCCCTCCTTTCCTGATTGGTGATTGCCTTTCCAGCACCTTCATCCTTCCTTACACTCTATTCTTGACTTTTTGGACTGTTTCCACCTAGTCATAGCAAGCCTTCTCACCCTGGAAGTTTATACTCTGCCTCTCCATCTGAGAGTGCGTTTCACTCCAGTTCTTTTCACATTGGAAATCTACTTGCCTCCGGACCATTCCTCTGATTGGGTGGTTACTCCCAGAACTTCCCTTTTAAGGAAAATGCATAGATGAGCTCTTCTTCATTCCTCTGGAGACATTACTTCTGACTCTGGACTTTGTCTCTGCACTGTGCCTTCTCTCTCCTCCTTTTACACTTCTTCTTCTTCCTTCCCCTCCCCGCCTCCACCATTCATTAGAATATAAGTTCCTTGAGGGCAAGGACTGTCTTTCTGTTTTTATCTGTATTCCCAAACTTAGTACAGTGCCTGGAACATAGTGCTGCTTAAGTCACAGCAGTGCTTACCTTCACTCCCAACGTTTGGCTGTCTTGCGCCCTCTAGTTCTGAAACCATCAATCATGATGAAATTAAATTTGCCTTACTCTTCTATCACACTCCAGGCAGGCACCATCTGTGGTGCCTAGAGCTCCTCAAAGCCTTCTTTGTCCCTTCCTGGATAATCTACATACACTCCCCACTTCCAGTTACCCACACTTGTCTGATCTTCTGGGGTAGCCCTGCCTGAGGATGAACCCCTGTGGATAATAACATACTTGAACTCAGTCCTCAGTGATTAACATACTTCCAACCTATCTTACTCATCCCATTGCAATGATTCAGAATATCTGGTTTTCATTGCTCAGGCCCTATCTTCCATCCTTCACTAATCACTCCCTTATTCCCATCCGCGTCAAATCAAGCTCTGACTCTAACCTTGCCAAAACCTTTGACACTGCTCTTTGGAATTTCTGATTCATAGATAACAAACCTGATTTTATCTTGAACCTTTTCCTTACTCTCCCATCTTCTTCTACTCACTGTGACCTGACTCTCTCACAGCTTCCTTCCCTGCCCTCTCTACAGCTCCTTGTACTTTGACTCATTCACTCAGACTCACTGATCAAAGTGGGGGAGTTGGATTATTTCTTCTTCCTTCATTGCCAATTCCAGGCTCTCTGCCCCCCACCATTACCTAGTGATCTCTCCTCCTTTAAGGTTCATTCAGTACTCATTTATCACCCAGTCAAGATTCTGGTAGCTGTTGTCTATGCACCTCCAGAACATTCTTCTTCCTTCCTCAGTAAGTTCAGTATTTGACTCTCATAGTCTTTTCTCCTCCCCAAATCCTGTCTAGATAGTATGGGAACTTTATCATTCATGTTGATATTTCCTCAAATACCTTAACTTCTCAATTCCTCAACTTACCCATTTTTCATGGCTTACTCCTCCAACCCACCAGAGATACACAGAGAGGTTATACCATTGATCTTGTCCTTACCCACAAATATTCCACACCCAAGTTAATGAACTCTGAAATTTCTTTATCTGGTTGTAATCTGTTGTCCTTTCCACCTCTCATTCTGCCTTGCAAATCTAAACCCTTCATCCTAACAATGACCTTCATTACCTTGACCTCCCAGTTCCTTCTCTGAATACTATTCCTCCAATGACTGCACTCTCTTACTTTCCCCATCTTGATCCCCTGGTAAACCAGTTCAGCTCTACATTGTCTTGAATCCCTTATTCCTTTTATTGTTCAGAATATCTTTCCTTTCCAAATCCAAGGCTTGGCTTACTTCCACAATTTGTTGCTTTTACTCTTACTGCCATGCTGCTGAACAAGACGGGTGAAAAATCACAAAACTGCTTTGACTTGATCCACTTCAATATTGCATAATATTACATTATGACAATATTACATCATATTAACTGGACCCTCACTAATGCAAGGCAATTCTTTTATACTTCCCCAACATATTTATTATCCCACCCATTCACCATAGTGACTTTTTCAAACCCTTTCATCTCTTGCCAGGCCTCCCCAGATTGATCTCTCCCTACCTGCTCAGCTGAGAACTTTGCCTCATATTTCACTGAAAAAAAAATGAGGCCATTTGCAGAGCTCCCTTTTCTTCCCTGTTCCCCATCTAACTTCACTCAGATGCCTTCTGTCACCATCCCTTCCTTCACTCTTGTTGCACATGAAGTGGTGGCCCTTTTCCTTGCCAAAGTAAAATAATCTACTGGTACAAGTGATCCCATTCAATCCTGTCTTCTCCAGCATTCTGCCCCTTCTATCCTCCTTACTCTCTCACCAGTCTTAAGTTCTTCCCTATCTACTGGCTGCTTCACTACTGCTTATAGATATGCTTTTCCTCCCCTACTTGATTCATTTCTTTCCTCTAGCTGTCATCCTATAGCTCTCCTCCTTTTTATGGCTAAACTCTTAGAGAAGATTATCTACAATAGATGCCTCCTCTTCTGAAATGTTTTCTCTCTCTCTTTTTAACTCTGCAGTTTTTCAACTTCATCATTCAACTGGAATTATTCTCTTCAAAGTTATTAATGATCTCTTAATTGCCAAATCTAATGGCCTTTTCTTAATCCTCATTATTGACCTCATTGCAGCCTTTGATCACCTTCTTCTCTTTTATGTTCTCCTCTCTCTAGGTTATGTGACAATCTCTTCTCCTGGTGCTGTCTCCTTGCTGGATTTTCATTTGGATTATGCCCACTAACGAGGTGTACCTCAAACTCTCTTCTGGACCCTCTTTTCTTCCCTTCCCTCTCAATACTATTTTGCTTGGTGATCTAATCAGCTCCCATGGTTTCAATGATCATTCCTATACAGAAAATTCTCAGATCTATTTGTCCAACATTAACCTCTTTCTTTACTTCCCAAGTCTTACACCTCCAACTCCCTTTCAGATCCATGTACTTGTTGTTCCACGGACATCTTAAATTCAAACATGTCTAAACCTGAACTCATTCTCACCCTTCCCCCCAAAACTTCCTAACTTTCCCATAACTTTTGAGGATACCACCATCATTCCAGTCCCTTAAGCTTGAAAATTAGGTGTCATCTTTGCTTCCTTATTCCCATAAATGCCCTTCCCCATATCTGTTTGGTGTGCAAGTTCTGTCATTTTCATTTGAATAATATTCCTAGTTTTTTCCTCCTCTTATCTTCTACTATCCAAGTGAAAGCCTTTATATGCTACCTGTAGACTTATGGTGATAATCTTCTGGTTCATCTCACTGCCTCTAGTCTCTTCCCACTCCATCCTATGTTTCACTCAGCTGTCAAATTGATCTTCCTAAAATGCAGGTCTGACTTCTTTTACCCCAGCCCTATTCATTAACCCACAGTAGCTTCCTGTTATCTCCAAGGTCAAATATAAAATTCTCTGTTTGGTTTTTAAAGACATTCATTACCAGACCCCTTTCTGACTTTCTGGTCTTTTATATTTGATTCTTCTCTCTAGACTTTGTGATACACTTAAAGTGGCCTCCTTGCTGTTTTCCTCTTGGCACTCCATCTTCTAACTCCCCAGCCATCTCCCTTGCCTGAAATACTGTCTTACTTGGTGTCTGCCTCCTGGTTTATCTCCCTTCCTTAAAGCCATGGCTAAAGTATCACATTCTATAGGAAACCTTTCCCAGTCCTCTTTAATTTTAGTGCCCAGGATTTAATACCCAGAATTTATCCCGTATGCATTGTGTTTGTACATAGTTGCTGCCACGTTGTCTCCTCCATTAGACTATGAGTTCCTTGAGAGCAGAAACTGTTATTTATTTTAGCTGCTTTTGCCTTTTTTGAGTGTGTATCTTCAGAGCACAGTACAATGCCTAACACCTATTAGGTCCTTAAGAAAAGCTAGTTGATTAACTTCTTCTGGGTGGGGTGTTTCACAATCTAATCACCTACTGCTTCGCATACCACGCCTACAACTTTTTGGTTGAAAGTGCCCTTACCTTTCCAGACTTCCCTGTGTGTGTATCGCCTCCCCTAGTAGAATATGTTTCTCTTTAGGGCGGGAACTATTTTTGGCATTCATATCCCCAGCACTTATGACAGTGCTTGGCAATTCATAGATCCTGCATGCTTTCTCATTTATTCATTTATTCAGTTGGAGGAACTAGTTATTTTAGTCTGGAGTTTAGAGTCTTAGCTCTGATAGCTGTATTCAAGTATTTAAAGGACTGACCTGTAGAAGAAAAATTAGATTTTTTTTTTCCCTGCTTGGTCCCAGAAGGCAGAAAATAATAACAATCAGCATAAGTTGAATAAAGTATAGTTAAACTTGATGCAAGGAAAAAATAATCCCAAGTAGAAGGGGTTACCCTTGTGGTGGGCCAAGGCAGGGAATGCTGCCTTCTGTGACAGAGCTGAGAGAATGTGGGGAGCCCTGTTACCACCTAGCAGGGTCAAGAGAGTTATCTACCCAGAGGCTGTAAGAGAGGGTGAGTTAAAAGAGAGACTCAAAGGATAGTGGAAAATAGAGTCTCTTTTATTGTTCTTAGTGCAAGCCTTTTATAGGATGTTTCCTAATCACTTTCCCCTGTGGACATTGCACACTACAGTGTTCCCAGGCCGGGAGCAAAAATATCACGCTTATCTTGAGGATCCAATCCTCACACCTGCATGCTAGAACTCTTCCATGGGAGATGGGGAACCAATCCAGGCCTGGCAGCAAGCCCCTTCACCTGAGAGGGCTTACTCAGCCATGAGGGTCAGCGTTCCATTGGCCTGTGGTCCTCAATATTATCTTAGTAGATCGTATATTCTGTCATTAGAGTTTTTGAAGCAAAGAGAGGGTGACAACTTTGAGAGTATATGGTGAAAGATAGTCTTGTTCAGGCATGGGTTAGATGAGATGTCCTATAAGGTCCTTTTAGCTCTCATGTTCTATGAGTCAATGACATATATATATGTGTGTGTATATATATATATATATATATATATATATATATATATATATATATGCACAGATAAACGTAAATCGAATCAAAAGCAGACTGAAATCACACAGTGACCTGTGCACACTGTTGTTTCATATGCTGTTTTTCTCTTTTTATTCAACTTCCCTCACTTATATCATGTTTCCAAAGGCATTTTTTTCTGACTTTTCCTTTTCATCTTGGCCTTTGTTCTGTGGCATTTGTGAATCTGACTTTCTCCCTTTCATGTTAGTCTCTGGAAAGGTAACAAAAGGGAGCTGTCCAACTATGATGTGAACAGAGAGCAGAAAGGTAACAATAGGAATTTGAAGAGAGTGATAAAGTTCACAAGTAGGTTGAGTGAGCATTTCCTACTATTCCTGTATCTCTGTAGGAGGAATCCCTTTGTAATGTATTCTATGTGCCATGAAAAGGGACATTGTATAGTAAAAATGTGCAAGTTAACGTTCATTTCTTTTTTACAAATATGTTTATCCTTAAACAGCAGTGGTGTTGGTATGATTTTCCTCTATTTGGTCCTAGAGAAGGGAAAATGCAATTGAAGGTCAAAGGAGAAGCTGTTCTCATTTGAGATTCTGAGCAACAGCCTGATCCTATAATTGCTGTTCTCTAAACAGCAACATTAAGGGCTTCTGTACCAAAACCTAGTTTGTTAAAATTCTGCTTAGGTATATTAATTCTGGTTTCCTTTTGTGTGAGAGGTTAATTGAATCTTGAAGGGTAGGGACAGTAGATGCAAATTAATGGTAAAAAGTCAGGCAAGAAGGCCATAACATCTATAGCCAACTAGCACATGCCTTGAAGGTCCATTTCAAGAATATTGATTATTTGTAAGGATGTAATTCTTTGGGCTTTTGCCTCCTATTGATGTACCTACTTTTATGGAATGGGCTTGACTTTGATTAAAGAGATGAGCATTTTAGTATTCATAAGGCTCTGTTTGCACTGTGGCACAGACTGTTTATTGTTCAATAGTCCTTCACTCTTCCCTGTTTAGGATTAAACATTGACTCATTATGCATATGGTATAGACTGAAACCAAGACAGTTGAAAGAGAACTCGGTTCCTCTTCTGCATAAATCTTTATTTGTAAGACATTTAAATTCTTTCAGCACCGTTTTAGTAATAAATAACCTTCCAAATACTTTTAAAACCAATCTTCATTGATATTTTCTGTTTCTTTTTGCCATTGTTCCCCACGTGCCCCTCTATCTCCCCATCCAAGAGAGTTATCACACATGACAAGTGATGTATTTTTTAAAGAGGAAAAAAAGTCAGCACAACTTAGTGATGTGCCTCCTTTTATGAAATGGGCTTGACTTTGATTAAAGAGATAAACATTTTAGTAGTCATAAGGCTGTGTTTGCACTGTGGCACAGGCTGTTATCATTCAAAAGTCTGGAAACAGGTGAAATGGGTAAACCTATGAACCTCCTGTATCAGCAAGCACCCTAGCATACCTAGGGTGGCTGCTAGTACAGGTTCTTAGATTTGCTTTTCTAAAGGAAAGCAACTCATAATGGGTTAACAGTCTCACTTTAATCAAACACATATCATTTACCCAGTTCAGGGGGAAAAGTCAGCACCCTGAACTTCAGAGAATGCAAACACAAGTTACAAACAAACAGAAGAACAGATCAGCAGACGGCTTCCAGCGTCTGCCCATTACGTCAGTTACCTATTCAGTTACCAGAGAAGGAAGCACCAACATCTGGGTTTTTCAAAGCTGGGGGGCTCAACGGCTTCCCAGAGTCTCATCTGGCCAAATCACACAACTCTTCTCAAAGTGAGCCCCAAACCAAAACCTCACATCAGGGCGTATATATAGCCTTCTCCTGGATCAGAGAATGTCACAGCCCTCTTGACCCACTGCCCAATCACAGAGCTACAAAGCGCGGGCATTCCCGAAGAACAAGCCTCCCTCTACAGGGACCATGTGACCGCATTCAGCCTATTAAGGCACACAGTATACTTTCAAATAGGGGAAGGTTTTCAGAGTCACGTAGCCACTTTAGCAAAGTGCCTAAGGACAGAGAAGATCTTCAGATTCTCATAACACCTCCCACCTCCACAAAGGGGAACATTGGAGGTATCTTCTCATATCTTTTCATTTGAGTCCCATTTGAACTTTATAATTTTATTATGTTTCCTTTTGATGTTTTAGTATGTTGTGTTTCTGTTTACCTTGTAGTTACTGTGTATACTTGGCTTTTCTTACTTCATGCTACATCAGTTTATAGAGATCTTTCCATGATTCTCTGTATTGATCGTCCATCATTTCTTATGGCACATGACATTCATGTACCACAATTTATTTAGTCATTCCCTAATTGATAGACTTCTAGTTTGTTTCCAATTCTTAGCTGTCATGAAAAGTGCTCCTATAAATATTGTGGAGTATATATGACTTCTTTTTTTTTTTATCCATGGCTTCCTCTATAGCTAGATCTATTTTCTGAGATCAATTTATTTAAAATATCTATCTGGTTTTCTGATATTTGGGTATTTTTAATTTTTAAGGTATTCATGAGTGTGTGTTTGTGTGTGTGTGTGTCTGTGAGTGCATGTGTACATTCTTAGATTTGTTAGCATATAACTTTGCCTGATATGTTCTTTTCTTCTGGTTTTGCTGTGATTCACCTTGTACGTTTTACTATTTTATTTTATTGATTTTGTTTTCTTTTCAATTATGTCAGATAAAGACATCAATTTTATTAGGCATTTACAAAAATTTTTTTTATTTATCATTTCTATATTTTTTTGTTTCCCTCTAACTTTTAATATTTCCTTTATTGTGCCAATTTTAGGTTTGTTTATTTGTTAGGTTTATATTTTAATGCAAATTTAGTAAATTAAAATATCTTTTTCTATTCTGTTAATATATAATTTCAAGGATTTGATTTTCTCCTGTAACTACTTTAAATGCATCCAGAAATTTTGGTACGTTGTTTCATTATTATAATTTTTATTTTATATTTATTGCTTCTATGAGTTGTTTTTTGAACCATTCATTATTTAAGATTTTATTGTTAAATTACTATTTGGGTCTTTTGTTTGTGGTCCTTGAACCAATTTCTATTCTTATTTCATTATGGGCTGTAAAGGATATATTTTCTATTTTTGCTTTTTTACATTTTATTTTATGCCCTAGTACACCATCAATTTTTGTAAAAGTTCCACATGCTTTAGAGAAATATGGATATTCTTTTCCTATCCCATTTAGAAGATGCTATGACCTTAACTCCAGTTTCTCCAGAAATTTGTTCAGTGTCACATTTCCCCTTTTGATTATCTTTCTGTTAAACTTATTTGAAACTTCCAGAAGGAAATTGAAGTCTTGTCAATATTTTGTTATTGTTTATGTCTTCTTGAAGCTTGGGTAAAGTTTCTTTTGTGAATTTGGATGCTAAAGAACTTGAAGCATTAAAGTTTATTATTGATTTTGGTTTGTCTTCTATACTTCCTTCAGCATAGTATAGTTTTATTGTTTATTCTTTTTGAAAGTCTTTTTAATATTTGTTTTTGCTTTGTCTGATAGCATGATGACAACAGGTTTTTTTGGATTAACTCTATGCATATTAAATTTATTTTCCATCCCTTCAGTTTTGTTTTGTGTATGTCTTTGTTTTTTTAAGTGGAATTCTTGTAAGCAACTGAAAAGCCAAGCACAAACAGCTTTCCAGAGGACTGCTGCTGAAAACAGTCTCAAGGTTCTGATTAGATAGCATAGTGAACTCTCTACTCATTCACCAGTGAGCTAAGGCAAAACATTCACAGAAATCAAAGTACAACATTCACAATGTTATGACATAACAATATATCAGTAAAATGGCCAACATTTTTCACCAAAGTGAAAAATTCACCACATAGTTTTAAACAAAGTACAATCATTTAGTAACAATCATTTAGTAAGTCCTTAATTCAGTCATCCTTAAGTAGGCTTGTCTCCTTAAGGGACACAAAGTACAAAGGTCAGAGTTCTCTACTCCTAGGTCACATTGTCTTAATTTCTTTGATCAAAAAGTCTTCTTTCTTCTTATTTGGAGAAGTCCTTAACTCAATCATCTAAATGTAAAGGTCAAAGTTCTCTACCCCTAGGCCACAGTAAATCATGATCTTCTCGGTTTGTATTAAATACCCAAGGAGAGGTCTTTTCATCTTGACTTGAGGCAGGCTCTCAGCTTCCATGGTTCCTCTTTCATGGTCCCAGCTCCTGTCCAAATCTATCCAACTGTCACCTGAGTTCAAAGGCAGACAGCTCTCAGTTCCTTGTCCAGCTCTTTGTGCAGTCCCTGTTCCATATTGAAGTTCACAGTGTCTAGTTTACCTCAAGTCCTTCACGGTTTCTGTTCCTGGGAAGACAAAGCCTAACAAAGCCACAATAACATTCATTCATATTGCTTGCATCCTCATCAATTCACTGTCTGACTGTGAAATCAACATAGACCCAACAACAAGGTCTAAGAAATCAACAGAAATCATCAGTATAGTCCTAGGACCTCTGAAAACACCAGTAAGACTCTAGGATTTCTGTAAACATACAACAAGAAAATCCTCTTTCAGGGCTTCTGAACCAGAAGTAAGATCCCAGGGCTTCTGTGACAACAACATCCTTCATCAACAGACAAATCTGACAAAATAGCATCAAAACAGACAGACAAAGTACTGGCACCACAGCCCTGCTTCCTCCCAGTTCTTCTCTTTTCTCATTTCTCAGTTCATCTCAATTCTCTTCTCAGTTCTCAGTTCTCCATTCTGCCACCACAAGTTCTATTCTCTATTCTGTTCTCAATTAATAGCAGTTCTCAGAAGTTCTCAGGATCCTAGCAGTTCTCTCTCTCTCAGCAATTCTGGCTCTCTAGCTTGGGTTTTTCCTTTTACATGATATTAGCTCCTCTCTGTTCCACCCCTTCCTGTTACATCAGCAACTTCTTCCCACTGTGGGATTCACAAGTTCTGGATCTTAATACTTGATACAATCATGAACTTGCAACAAAGTGCTAAGTACCTATTTGATTGCCAATACAAGGGTCAGGGAAGATCTTCAAATCCCCATTACCATTACAGCAACATTTTTTAAAAATTTTCTTATTTGATTCACCACTTTTTTATGTTATTGAATTGTTTGATGTATTCACATTCAAAGTTATGAGATAGGATTACATTTTTCTTCTTCTGTCTTTAAAATGGGGAATTTTTGAAGTTATGATTTTGTGCCTCTTTGCAATATGGTATGGTTTTAGACATTCTTTAGTTTATCAATGTCCTTATGTTGAAGAAATAGGCTTTTGCAACATAATGTTGGGCTCCTAGGTGGCTCAGTGGATGGAGCACTGGGCCTGGAGCCAGGAAGACCTGAGTTCAAATTTGGCCTCAGTAACTTACTAGCTCTATGTTCCTGGACAAGTCATTCAACCCTGTTTACCTCAGTTTCCTCATCTATAAAATGAGCTAAAAAAGAGATGACAATCCATCCTACTGTCTTTGCAAAGAAAATCCCAAATGGGGTCATGAAGAGTTAGACATGACTTAAACATTTGGACAACAAGAAACATAAAGTTGAACTATGATGTTCAAAACTGAACAGGACACTCCAATAGATCTTCATTTTCTTTTCTAAATGAAAAACATAATATTCCTAGTTTCCTAAAACTTAAAACTGCACTAATACTTTTGAGAACCCCTCCATATACGTGTGTGGGTATCGATCTATCTAAATTTATAAGATGAATTTTTATATTAGATGTGACCTCTCTCTTCTTGGAATGACATTTTCTACTCTCTTCATCACCTCCCCCCTCCCCATCCTTGGGTAGTACAAAGTAGGGGAAATAAAGAGGAGAAGGGGATAAGAATTATTAAGTGTCTACTATTTGACAGGTACTATGCTAAACATTTAATAAATATCTTATTTGATACTAAGAACAACCCTGTGAAGTAGTTGCTATTATTTTTTTCTGCTTTGCAGTTGAAAAAACTGAGTTGGTTAGGTTACTTGCCCAGGGTCATACAATTAGTAAATGTCTGAGATTGGATTTAAATTTGGGTTTTCCTGTCTTCAGGTTCAGAGCTTTATCCATTGTGGCATCTTGATGCCACCTTAAAACACTGGGCCAACAATCTGGTATTCAAATACACTGTGAAGAAAAATTATTAAGATAATATTGTAAGCTGTGGATCTCTGTGAAGGTTTTAGTCCTGAACAATATCTGAAAAAAACAAACTTTAGGATATCTTAGGGCCCTTCTTATTAAGATCTTAGAACAGTGACCCAGATAGCTATTTACTGTCATTTCCAGGGCTCAGGAGGTTTCATTTGAGAGACCCTACAGTCCTATGGAGCCACAAAGGTATATTAATTCTATCATTTTTGTATTTAAGTCAACATTTTCCAGCACAACTCCAAATTTTAGCATTACCACAGACCACCTGTGCATTTGAGAATGTAGACTTAGACTCCTGTTAGAATTTATTTTATTCAAATACTGTTTCTCCTTCCACTGCTGTGCTTTTTAGTTCTACGTCTTAAAATTCAGGTTGGTTGATCAAACATTCCTCTTTAGGAATTGAACCAGAGCCTACACCTGTCTGGAATCTTCTGTAAAGCATTTAAAGGTACATAAAAGAGCTGATTAGAAATAAGTATGGACAGGATGTAATGAGTTCCAGATGTGAAGGGAGAGGAAAAAAAAAAGCTTTAAATGTTAGTTTATTCTAGGTGGCTCAGCATATAACATGTTGACTCTTTTCTTGATAGGGTAATCTTTTACTTCAGTACATTGAACAGTAATTTTCTCTACTGTAATTTTCTCTCTAAAGAAGAAAAATGCCATAGTGCTAGTCAGTATAGAATACATATGTGTATATTATGCAATTTTGGTGGGATTAATTATAGAATTTAGACTTTTTGAAGGAGGGGTTTATATGACAACATTATTATAAATTTATCTTTGAGACTCGTGTCAAGGGAAAAAGATGAAAACATCTTATGATGAAGTACTTTGATGTTTCAATCTCTAAGCCTTTGGCTATGTTCTGAAATGCGTCCACCTTTTATCAAATTCTTCTGTTAAATGCCATAATAATGAAATTCTAATATTATTTCTTTATGACAGTAGGTGAAGTCATTCAGACAACTAGGGTAACATTAAACAATATTCCTTTTAATTTGTATAAAAGGATAATTGTATATCCACTAGTATGTAGCTTTGATCTCAATGTAATGATAGAGATGGTGATAGAATCAGAATCTGATTAGTATATTGGTTGATTCATATTTTCAGTATACTTTATGATCTTTTTATTACTTTCCCTTGCTAACAATCATATAAATAGGTTATCTTTATTAGGTCAAATTTTATAGCAGTAAAAATTGAGAAAACCATGAATGTTGAAGTGATTTTTAAAAATTAAATTTATCATAAAAATGACAGAATGAAACCTTTCTTCTTCAACATATTTAGCATGTTTTTAAAAAGCATTTAAAGCAAAAAGTTCCAGATTGCTTTTGAATTTCCAGAGTCAGGATGAGAAGTCTAAACATTGATTAGATTTTCTTGTCGATTGACAGTGCAGTGGTTCCTTGATGTGAATTTTAAAGTTCTAGAATCCCTTAAAGATTTATATCACCCTTGAAAATTCTAAAGATCATTTAAGGTTTATTGCTCTAAGTCTTAAAAAAGGAAATCCAGATATATTTTAAATCTCATTTTCTTACCACTGGAATTGGAAATATTTAACTACAAGTTTTTCATGCTTATATTTATTTGACATTTTACTTTTCTCTTGATTAAGATGAAATTTCCTTTATAAAAAAAGTTCTACAGATATTTTATTTTTGTTTTGTTTTTGAAGAGAAGATTAGATTAATAACTACTTTATATGTCAATCTGAGATAGAACAGCTCTTGGTACTAAAGAATGATACCTCGGTGGTCCGTGTTCACAGACTGCAACCTGGTCAGGGGAAGATTATAGGATCCAGAGTTAGAGGATCTGGGCTCAAATTCTGACCTTTTCACTCACTGCCTATATGACCTTGAGCAGAGTTAGAGGATCTGGATTCAAATTCTGACCTTTTCACTCACTGCCTATATGACCTTGAGCAGAGTTAGAGGATCTGGATTCAAATTCTGACCTTTTCACTCACTACCTATATGACCTTGAGCAGAGTTAGAGGATCTGGATTCAAATTCTGACCTTTTCACTCACTGCCTATATGACCTTGAGCAGAGTTAGAGGATCTGGGCTCAAATTCTGACCTTTTCACTCACTGCCTATATGACCTTGAGCAGAGTTAGAGGATCTGGGCTCAAATTCTGACCTTTTCACTCACTGCCTATATGACCTTGAGCAAATCACTTCAGCTTTCTGTGCTTCTTTTTCTTCATTTGTAAAATAAGGGGGTTGTTTTGGGTGATTTGTACAAACCTCTTTCTTTCTCTTGAGGTGTCCACTATTCCCCAGTCACCTAGGTTGTCTTGTACCATTCTTGACTCTTCGTTTTCCATAAGTTCCCACAGCCAATCAGTTTCCAAGTCTTCTCAATTTTCCTTCCACAACTTTCCTCCCATCCATCTCCTTTACATTCCACTCCATTCACAAAGCTACTACTCTAGTTACATACTAGTAACATCTCGCCTTAGATAAAAGGTGATAAAAAGTCATATGTCTCCTACTTACTTCACTCTCTCCTTTATGCCATAAATCTATATGTATCCACAAAATTGGTATTCCTCTTTTTTAAGGTGTTATTTTCTTCAGTATTTTTGGGAGGTCTCCTATAGCAAGCTATTGATTAATTTTTTAGGATTTTCTTGCATCACTCTCATTTCTTTTCCCAACTTTTCCTCTACTTCTCTTACTTGCTTTTCAAAATCCATTTTGAGCTCCTCTGTGGCCTGCAACCATGAGGAAAGGAATAAGGTGACCAATTCATATTTTTCTTGGAGGCTTTCAATGCAGGAGTTTCGACTTTGTTGTCTTCTTCTGGTTGTATGTTTTGATCTTCTTTGTCACCAAAGTAAGATTCTATAATCTGATTTTTTTTCCCTCTGTTTGCTCATTTTCCCAGAGAATTACTTGACTTTTGATCTCTTTGCAAAGACAGGACTCTGCTTTCCAGAGTGTAGAGTACTCTCCTAAATTTCCAGGGTTTTATGCAGCTGTTGTAAGAGCTACTTCTAGGCACCTCTAAATTTTCAGTTCTTCTAAGGTGATATGATCTGCTTGTAGGTAGGCTTATTGACTGTTCAAATGAAGGAGCTGTAGGACATGCAGAGTTGAGGTATGTTGCTACTTCTGTTATTTTTCTTATTTTTTTAATTTTAATTTTAATTTTTTATTATTTTTCTTAAACCTTCAGAATCTTCTTCAGGATTACTTTGCTTTACATTTATCTTGAGTTCTGAGTCTTGGACTAGTCTTTAGGGGAGAACTCAAGGACTATTTTTCTTTTTTTTGTTTTACTTTTTATTTCACATATAGAAATTATTATATACTGAGATAAATCATTTATAGTCTGCAATTTAGAGGTTATTTCTGGACAATAGGAGACCAAATTCATAAGAAACCTAGGTCATATTTATATGGAAACCTATCATTGTTTTTCTTTGAAGTTTGCATCACTATTAATATTCCCGCTACTTATTGAAGTGACCATACTGCCTTTAGAACTGGAAAGCTATCACTCTGAGATCACTTAGGTAGTAGATATCCATGGGAAAGAAAATTTAACTTCAGATAAATTTCATAGTTCCTTTATCCTCTCACCCTGATTATTTGGTAACTGTTGAAGTTGCTTTTCATGCTACTTAGTATACATTATTTATTGCATAGGTGTGAACAGTACAGGTAGATTATACTGCACTATTACTATAAATAGGAAATTAAGGGACACTTAGGATGCCTTTCATAAAAAGCCTTTTCCTTGGAAATAACCCTTTCTAGTTGAAATTTAATTGTATATGTATTTATAACATCTGGCACTTATATTTTCTTCTGAACATGTGGTGTGCAGTTGTGAATTGTCATCGCAGTGAAAAAAAAGACATCTAGCTTTTAAGCTGACTAAAGGTATTCTCTTATGCCATGACCAATTCTAAATCTATCCATGAAATAAGAAGCTCAATAACTTTCAGTGACAATGTCCATACATAACATAACATTAAAGAATATTCCTTGGTTTCATTAGGTCACATATATACACTCCTAATCAGATAATATTAAAGGTAACAAGGAGATAGATTAATCTGACTTTAACAGTCAACATTAAACTAATTAATTTTTTTCTTCATCACTGTTTTCCCAAGAGTTTTTTGGTGCCTAGCCTTATCTTATTCTGAGCTGCTTCCAGGATGTGACAGGCTATTATAATGATAAGACTTTTCCGGGATATGACAAACTAAGTTATTGATAAGAGTACTTGAATCTTGGTCTGCTTGTTCTATAAAAACCTTGTTCAAAGAATCATTAAAATGGAGTTCATGATTCTTCTTTGAACTACCCACATGGTCTGGTTATCTCTTATTCATATCTCCCATCATGCTTAAGTGCTGGTCACTGAGGAGCCCACGGCACACATGGAAAATTGTTTATAGAGAAAACCTCTATTTAAAATATGGCACCAATATAATAAGGTCAAGAAAATAGATACAAAATGTGGAATTCTTTTTCAGGGAGGTAGCTTAATACCATTATGATTCTATGTAGCTTCAAATGCCTTATCTCTTCTGAATGGAAATAATTGTAGGTTCCAAAGTTAGAAGATAGTCAAACCAAAGCATGTGATATATACATGAATAGTGTCAAGATATATGTGTCCACTAAAAAAACAAAACAAAACAAAACAACATTAAGCAGCTACCTCCTTTATCTCATGAAGTTTTTCTCTGACGAATAAAAATGTCTTTAGGACTTGATAAAAATAAATGTACATTCATTAATGTACATCAAGGAAAGACAGAGACCGAAGGTTTGGGTTCAAAGGCCACACTGAACCAATAGATGGAGGCAATCCTACAGATCTTGATTTCTTCAAGATAAGACAAGATGAAGAAAGATATTAAAGAGAAAACTGTCCTTGAATATTTGAAAAGGAGAACAGACATTATGAAATCAAAGCTGAATAAGAACATTTCAACATTTGTCACACAATACTAATCTTAACATATTTATAGAATTGTAAACTGTACCATAACTGATTTGGAAAATATTCTAATAAGAACTCATATAATATTAATGAAAAACTTGGTTGCTACTCTAGAGCATTTATATTAATTCGCCAAAAAAAAGAAAGCAGTTTGATAAATGTCAGCAAAGGACATGATAATATGCTTAAAAACCAACAGAGAGACTTTTATAACAAAATGCCATTACTTCACTCAATGTCAATGCTGAAACCTGTACACATGATTGAACTCGTTAAATGGAATCAAAAATTATTTGTTTGTGGAGGCAGCCTATGAAATGGCTCATATCAAAGAAAAGAATCAAAGAACTCTCCAGGGATTATATTCACTTGAACTCAATTGACATGTTGACAAAGAAATGTTGAACCAATAACTTGTGATACAGATTTGTTTACATAGGTGGTGGAGGTAAGGGGAAGAGGGATGGTGGTAATTCAGAAACAAATCATTACCACCAGAAATTATAGATAAATTATTCTTATGGAACCAAAACTTGTTGCACATTATACAAAGAATGGTAGAAATTGTGACATACATAACTTCAGACTTAAAAAACTCAAAAAAATTTGGACCTCTTTAGCCAAAGGGAGCTTTAACACAAAACTTAATAACTACTGAAAATCTAGCTAGATTTGACTTGGTGGCTAGATTATAAATCAGAAGCTCACTCTCTATCGTATTTGAATACATTACATGCCCATTCTAGGAGTACAAATCTCAAAATATCCTTGAGAATTCAACAAAAAATTTGGACTGAAACCAAATGACTATCATTGACTGAACTACTTCCCACAACCATCAGAACATAATAGTTTACAATTTAAGAATAATGTTTCTTTTTAAAATAGGTGTTGGTATACCAAATGTTCCTAATCTCCAAACTTTTAAATGAAATGTTTTCAAAACATAGACTTAACAAAAGAAATAGAAATCATGTAGAGACAGAATGAGGTATTATTATTTTTTTTTTAGCAATATTATTTTGTTGGGCTTCAGGGTTGGGAGAGCTAGTTCAGATTTTGAAAGAAATCACTCAGACCTTTTCTTTAGCCAAAGGGAGCTTTAACACAAAAGCATGCAGGCCTGAGACTTAGCAAGGAGCTAAATAAATGCAATGATATAGGACAAGGACCAGATTTATATAGCCAGAAAGCTATAAAACTGGTAGGATGGGTCTGTAAAGGGGGTTGGAGATTTAGGGACAAGATAAGTCTTGTAAGATAGGGACACAGGATGAGTACAATGAATGACATAAGGGAGACAAGGGAATTTTATGACACAGGATGGGAGGAGACATGGAATTTTAGGATAAGGTGAAGTTTTGTGGTATTTCAAGATAAGGGGAGACTTTAGGAAGCCAGGGAATGAGCAACTCGACCCTTGGGCCACCTTTATATTTTACGGTACCTCTAGAGGATAAACCAGTGAAAGGACAACTCAACCTTTAGGGCATCTTTGTATCCATATCAATTCCTAGCATTACTTACATAGATGCTTTTATTAAAATATAGAAAATTCGCTTATATACAGAAACTTTTATTTAATTAGGAATAGTAACTATTTATGTACTTGTGGCATAGTCTGCAGAATATTAAATATACAAGAATAACAGCAGGGTCATGATGACCTTGGACAAATCAATTAATCAATCAAAAAGCACTTTCTTAAACTCTTGGTATCTTTCAGGTCCTTCTACTTGTTGCATGATTATTTCTAGAATAACATCATTGACAAAGATGAAAACAGGATAATAATGATGATGGTGATGATATTGTTATCTTGCCTTTTTTTTCTTTTTTGTCCTCTGATGACAATTTTAATTTCTTTTTTCAACATGTAGATTTATTAAAATACTTATCTTAATTTTGAACTTCAACTACTAAAAGAGAACATTTCATTCAGATAGCAGAACACCAAAAGAGGATTTTCTTTGAAACAATGAATCTCCATTTCATACTGCCTGCTTTTTTTAAGTATAGGATAACTTCATCAGGTTACTTTCACACTTCCCTCTAAACTTCTATATATTGTCTTCTATGCATTAGAAAAGTTTCAATAGCCCCCTTTTGTGTGTGTGTGTATGTGTGTGTGTGTGTGTGTGTGTGTGTGTTACATCAGTATTGTTTACTCTCTTCCCCCAGAACATTCTTCTTCATGATTGGTGATTGCATTGTTCAGAGTTCTTAAGATTTCAAATTTGTTGCCATTGTTATACTTTCACATCATTCTTCTTAGATGAATTGTTCTTCTGATCCTGTATCAGTTCATATTATCAGTCTTTCCCTGATTATCTCAGAGGTAATCTAGGAAATCAAACCTCTTTTGTTTCTAGTTCTTTGCTTCCCTCCTCTTTTGTTACTCACTTTAGGATAAACAAATATACTTTGCCTATAGCTATTCATTCCATAGCTTTCTCCTTCTTGATCCTCTCCTGCCTACTTTTTCACCTGTTGCATTTGATGTATATATGTGCATATGTTAAAGAAACTCACCTTTGCTTCTGATAAGTGTAGGATTCCTTTTAATGCCTCCTCCATCTGTGCCCTCCTCCATGACTGTACGCTCTCCTTCTCATGCTCTTATCTCACCCTCCATACTAATTTCTACATTAGTATATTCTTTTTACCCTTTCTTCTATTTCACCTGTTCAAATCTCCAGAACAAATCCACAGACTCTCTCTTTTCTTATATAACACCCTCAATGCCTTTGGAAGATATTCAAGTTCTCAAGTGGCACTTGTTTCTTCTCACTCCTTATAATGTGAGCACTACATTAAAATAGAGGACCTTCCTATTGCTTAAATGGATTTATGTTTCTAGATTTTTCTAGATTGTTATTTTTGTATTTCAAACTTTCTACTTATCTATGATCTTTTCATCAGAGATAATTGAAGGTATTATATTCCTTTAAAGACTTATCCCCCTTCTTCTTTCCACTCCCACCCTGGGAGGATTCAACTAAACTTTTCAGGGTAAGTTATTCTTGATTGTAAGCCTTTTTCTTCTGCCTTTTGGAACATTGTATTCCAAGATTTTCTCTTATTATGGAAGTTGCAAGATCTCGTGTGGTGCTGAATATAGTTCTTTGGTACTTGAACTACTTCTTTCTGGATGCCAGCAGGACTTTTTTCTTCAACACTGAAGCTCTAGATTTTGGCCTAATATTTCTAGACTTTGCCTATTAGAAGATTATTTCAGGAGATGATTTATGGGGTCTTTCTGTCTTCACATTGTTCTCTATAGATTTAAGCAGTTTTCATGTATGATCTCTTGAAATGTAGTTTCCAAATGGAACTCAATGATTTTTAAACTATCTTTTATTCGTTTTCAAAATAATTTATTTTCATCAGCTTTCATTTCCTTCTATTTCTTTAATCTTTTAATATCATTAAAAAGTCCTTGATTTCTGTTTGATTTATTCTAGTTTTCAGTCCGTTACTTGGGTAAGGTTTTGCTACTTTCTCTTTTGAGCCATTTATTCTCCTTCCATTTTCTTTCCTCTAGAGTTTTATTTCCTTTTTAAAAATCTCTTGCTTTATTTCTTTTAGTTATTCATATAGTCTTGTAAAAAGCTTTTCTGCTTTCAGTCTCTATTTTTAGTTGTTGCAGAGTTATTCCCTCCAACTTTGGGGGGAATCTATAGATCTACTCCAATGTTCAGTACTGACCACTGGATTTTTTTTTTTTAATTTGCTAATCTCTGTCTCCACATTTCTGGCAAAGGGCTTTATTGTAGTGCTTCTCTTTCCCCAGTTGCATTTTTTTTTTTGCTTTTGGATTGGTTGGTCAGCCTTGCTTTGTCTTTTCTTGGGTTCTGGGTACCTGAACTGACTTCTACCTCACAGGGTTATACCTCCATGGATTTTTGAGGAACAGTGTTATGGATCTTCAGGGTTCTCTGTAGCATTTCAGAAAAGAGTGTTAATGACCTTAGATCTTCTGAACCTGCATTGTGGCAGTAAGCATCACTTTCTGCTACCACATTGGGAGCTTCTAAGATCCTTACTTGAGGGCTTACTGAGCACCCTAGAATTTTCTTTGTGGATCCCTCTAAAATAGCTTTCTGTAGACATACAGCCTTATAGGCTAGCCTGCCCTTGGCCAGTCTCTGATATAGCTTTGAGGCTTCTCTGGTTCTGACTTTGTTGGTAGCACTCTTTTCTATTTTGCCCTTGGACTTCTAAATGATCTTACATGGAATTCTGGGGTGGAAGAGTCACTTACTATGATTTTTCATGTGATTTCTTTTTTTTAAATTTATTTCATTGACTTGTTTATTTACTTTTAGTTTACAAGATTCAGTTCCACAATCCCTTGAGTTTCAAATTTTCTCCCCTCCTTCCCCCTCCCCCCCATGGTGGCGTGCAATCATGTATAGGGTCTGCAAATACTTTTACGTTGTATAATAGTCTGGCTGTATAGAAGGGTTGTAACCAATGGAGTAAACAGTGGGAAAAAAGAAAGAAAACCAAACATGAAAAAGAATGATAGCATGTGGATTGCTTCAGTCTCCATTTAAATTCTGGTCTTTCTAGATCTTTCTCTGAATGTAGGTCTCTCCTTCCATCCTGAGACTTGCAGAGTTGTCTTATAGCTGTGTGTTGCTGAGAAGAGTCCAGTTTATCAAGGTTGGTCGTCACACATACAATGTGTCTGTGATTGTGTACAGATTTTTTCTGGTTCTGCTCTTCTCACTTAGCATCAGTCCGTATAAGCCTCTCTATGTAATTATGAAGTCCACCTCCTCCCCATTTCTTATAGCACAATAGTATTCCATAACATTCATATACCACAACTTGTTCAGCTATTCCTCAATTGATGGGCATCCCCTATATTTCCAGTTTTTTACCACCACAAAGAGAGCTTTCATGTGATTTCTTGATCATTATTTGGTCTGGTAAGAGTGTCAGGTTTTTGCTAGATCAGGTATGTAAGAGCTGGACTGTCTCTTTCTTGTACAGACTGTCATCTTGACCAGGAGTTCCAAATTGATATTTCTAAAATACAGCTCTGATCATATCATTCCCTTACTCAACAACCTGTAATGGCTCCCTACTGACTCTAGGATTAAATGCTATTTCATTTTTATATTTTTCTTTTTTTATTTCTACTTTTGCATAAATTTTATTACGTATATAAGTATTAGTATGATAATATGCATGAAATTCTCAAATAAGAAAATAGTAATGTTGGGAGTACATGTTTATTAGATTTTTTTTTTTATAATGTGGCACAATAAAAAAATATGGAGACTTCTAATTTAGAATAGTGAGTGCTTCACATTTTTCTTAATGAAGCATTAGGCATGAGAGAAACTTAAATTGAAGATAATTAAGAGATATTATGAATAATATATAAGGCATTTACTCAGTAGGAATGTGACTTTTCTAATTCTTTTTTTATCTGTTTCCTCATCCTTTTTTTCAAAAATTGTATAATGCTTGGGGGAGGGGAAGACTTATTTCAGATAAGATTACTTGTGGTTTGCAATTTGGTTTCCAAACAAATCACAAGGCTTTACTGCGTGTGATGTAACAAAAAAAAATTGAAAAATCAGAAGCAAATAGATTAAGAACTTGTATTTCAGTTATGGAAATATTTTATTCATTCTAGTTATTGAAAGAACTTTTGTTTTCTCTAACTTTTCTTCCTAAAAATTCTGTGGAGTATTACTATTTTTACATTTAGTTTAATTTATTAGTCTAGATATGTGCCCAATTTTATGGTCTCTTTTGGTCACTATTGTTACTAAAATTCATTTATAATTTGTCCCCTTGCAAATATTCATTTACCTGGAAATGAGATAAATCTTTAGATTTTGGCTTTTATAGTGGTTAGAACACAACTTGGGATCAGAAGACCTGAGTTCTAGGTGATTATCCCTCATACCTAAGTTCTAGATGTTGTCTCCCACTTATGAAGAACATGATCATGATATCATAATTTACAAGCATTAGTTTGCTCAGTAATGGTAATATAATATTCTATAAGATAATAATGCCTCTACTCTGTACCTCAGGGTTCTTTGTGAGGAATTACTTTTTTTTTCTGAAACTTAAAAATGCTATGTGAAGGAAAATAATTTTTTCTCCAAAATCTTCCTGTCTAGTACAATGTGTATTTGTGTAACTCTCAATAAATTTCATACTTTCTCAAGGAATGAGAGTTTTGCATTGTATATCACATTTTCAACTACCTAACTCTCATTTCATGTAAGTTATATGGAAAAGACAGCTTTGTACTAGACCACTGAGTGCCCAGGCCAAATTTCTCCACCATCCATCTGCTCTGTTCCTGTTCACACTTAAGCATTCCCTAATACATATATACCTTTCTATACTATTTATGGCACTAGAAAATCTGCACCATGTATAAAATGCTTCAGTAACTATTTGGGGTTTAACAGGGCAAAAGAAGGAAGTCAATGGGAAATAGAGAGAAATTTATCTAGGTAAAACAGAGCTATAATTTAGTTATGAAGTCCAAGAGATAGAAGGGACATTGCAAGTCACCAAGACCAATTTATAGCTGACAGAATCCCCTACAACATCCACAAGTGGTATTATAGCTTTCACTAGAGTACCTCTGATGGGGCGGGGGGAAACATACAACTTCTTCTGACATGGCCCATTCCACCTTGGGATTCAATTAACCTGTTAAAGAGATTTTGCTTAAAACTAAGCCTAATTTTGTTCCATACAACTCACCTCCATTAATATACTTCTGCTTCCTGGGACCAAGCAGAAAGCATTTAATCACTCTTCCTCATGACAGCTCCTTATTTGTTTTAAAGCAGCAATGATAAAAATATTAATGTTTGGCTCACCACATAATTTAGAATTCAGGAGAGCATGGAGGTCTAAATGATCAAGGTGAATTTTGACTAGCTGTCTAAATCATTCTTTTTACAAATGAGAAAGCCGAAGTCCACAAGGTTAAATGCCAACTCAGTTACTCTTTGTTGTTGTTCAGTCAGAGCCGACTCTTTGTGATTCTAGTTGGGGTTTCCTTGGCAAAGGTACTGGAGTGGTTTGTCATTTCCTTCTCCAGTTCGTTTTACAGATGAGGAAACTGAGGCAAACAGGATTAAGTGACTTGGCCAGGGTCACACAACTAGGAGTATCTGAGGCTGAATTTGAACTTTTGCCTTCCTAAGTCCAGGCCCCGTGCTCTGTCCACTGTAACAAACAGTTACTTTTGCTAAGAATCTAATTCTGCTTTAAGATAATCCATTTTAATTGAATTAACATTAACCGAAGGAAATTTAACAAAAATATTAATATTTATCTTTCTACTATGAGACAAGGCCCAATTCCATTCAACATTTTAAAATACTGTGCTAGGCTTAGGGGAGATGTAAAATTTATATTAAATAAATATATTAAATAATACAAAATATTAATTTATAATAAATACACATTAAAGCACTATCCCTGCTCTCACATGGGCCCCCTGAATTTAGCTGCCTACAAAGTGAAGCATGCGCACCTATAGCTGAAAACCAGAATCACTCTTTTCTTTCTTAACTTAATGGCTCCAGGGGTAGCTAGGTGGCTCAGTGAATACAGCACTAGCCTTGGAGCCAGGAGGACCTGAGTTCAAATCCAGCCTCTAACACTTACTAGCCATGTGACCTTGGGCAAGTCACAACTCCAATTGCCCTGCCTTCCCCCTCCACAAAGCAAAAAAATAAAAAATAAAGTAAATAAACTTAATGGCTCCAGATTTGCTTGAAATTTTAGTGTCTTGCAACCACAATGCAACAGAATCAAAAGTCATTGTGTGTGTGTGTGTGTGTGTGTGTGTGTGTGTGTGTGTGTGTGTGTGACACTAAACGTATATATGAATTTCTTATGGCTATTTCTACTCTGCACAACAATTACCTTCCATTAGCAAGGGCAATGGGGAACATGCTATGTTGTTTAATTTTTCTATCACACATGTTTAGCTATCTGTGTGTAAAAGCTTGTTCTGTGTCAAGAAAAGAGTTTAATTGGCTTCATTATTCCACAGGACCAATTAAATGACTGTGGTTTCTAAGTCAGCAATCAGTAAACACATCCTCATTTGTATACTTGGAAATTTTAGGCCACAGGATCAGAGTGAATGAAGCCAATACTAAATAACTTTTTTCAAAACATATGTTTAAGGTATTCATTTTGTCAAAAGAGGCAGGTTTGAAAATTTTCTACCATTGTTCAAGTTCTACTAACATTCTTCTTTGATGATCAATTTTGGGTAGAATGCAAATTGAAAACTTCAAAGGCCAGTATTAAAGCGCTGCACACTTAGCAGCTAACTGGGAAAAAATGAGCTGTGAAATAGAGAGAGGAAAGCCTTGAGGACAGATTATGCCTGAAGGAGCTATAAAGTTTCCTAATTAACTAGCTGCAAATTTGTGATTTCAAAATTGAGACCATGGCCCTTTTTTCCCAGGTCCCCTTGCCACTAGCTAAGCTGCTAATTTGAAAAGAAATAATTTTAGTTTGATCAATTAATATTATTTTCAAATATCAGGTAATGAGTGTTATTTATGCTCTAATATTTGGATTTGTAATTCCTATTTTGAAACTAATTTTAGTTAATATTGACGCTATTTTCATTTTTTATTGATTTAAAGTCATTATTTTGAATCATTCATTCCATTTAAAGCATGCAAAACCAGAAGGAAGTCATTACAAAGCAGTCCTTTTTTATGTGACCTTATCAATCATTATACTATAAATTATGGGGACTGTAGCTAAAAAAAGAGATTTTTTATATAATAGAGATT
The DNA here is from genome assembly GCA_028627135.1 of Pseudochirops cupreus. NCBI lineage: Eukaryota > Metazoa > Chordata > Mammalia > Diprotodontia > Pseudocheiridae > Pseudochirops > Pseudochirops cupreus. Next base: position 192,594,692 of record CM053580.1, on the reverse strand, counting down.
TTTATATAATAACTTAAGCTTCAAGGAGTACCATACTCTTACCATTTTGAATATAATCCTTAATTTAATGAGAAATGGTAGAGTAAAATGGGTATTAAATGTTTGTGAGCTATTCAGAAGCAATTGACTCTCAAAGTGTAAATTTCCAAGTTTAGCATTCGATTATTTTTAGATTTGAAAACCAGATTTGAATTACCCATCTCCATTAAGACATAGATAATTGATTATCGTCACTCCCCTGATCATTTAGAAAATTGTACTCATACGATATGGTTAACTAAAGTCTTCACTATGAAGGCAGTCCAGTTCAAACAAAATACATGGGAGCGTGGCTGTGCTAGTACTACATTGACTATTATAAGTGACACTTTAAATATCTGTTTTAGAATTTGTTTTAAATATCACTTTTTGCTTAAAACATAAATTGTATTTTCAGAATAAATTCTTTATTTAGTAAAACATTGTAGCTTGGTTCCAGATAATAAACAGGATTAGAATCTGCTAAATTATCTTTCTAAGACATCAGGAATATAGATAGGAGGCACAGTGGACCGAGGGCAAGATCTGATGTCAGGAAGACTTGTGTTCAAGTCAGGTCTCAATCATTGGGCAAGTCGCAACCTCTGACTACCTCAGTTTCCTTATTTGTAAAAATGGATATAAGAATAGCATCTACCTCCCAGTGTTGTGGTTAGGATAAAATGATATATTAGTAAAGCATGTTTCAAATCTTAAAGCATCATGTAAATGCCAAATAATAACAATAAATATTATTTTGTATTAATATTAATCTTTGGGGTTATTAATTATTAATACAGGTTGCTACCTGTATTAATAACAATAAATGTTATTTATCCAATCTTATTGGATATATTTGAAATATTTTAACTTAGTACTCTAACTGATTCAAGGAATACCCTGCTTAGACACTGAGAATAATTTTCTGAGCTGATAATTTGAAAACTATTTTGGGTGGCTTGCCAACAACAGGAAAAAAAAAAGATACGTAATTTCTTTCAGAGCAGTGGATTAGATAGCCCTTCCTAAATTTATGAATGATTTAATTCAAACAGAAGGCAATTATGAAGCATAGTAGCCCACATAAAGGACCAAAGTAGCTTAGGCACAAGGAAGACAGAGCCCCAAACCATGTTGTTCCTCTGTTAGTGAGTTAGCACATGGTATTTTACGTGTCATCCTCTTTAAGTAGGCATGTGGTGTAGTGGATTGAGAGCTGGGTTTGCAGGTGTTTTTTTTTTAGGAGAACCGTTTGAATTCTCAAGAAAAGCTTTAGGAAATGTTCCTTCCAGAAGGCTTTGAAAGCTTTTTTCTTTAACTGAGGATTGCATTCCGCTTACCCATTCTCTTTTTTAGCCTCTTTTCCCCAAGAAGAACTATGAATGCCTAACAAGCTGTGAGTTCCTCAAATACATCCTGTCAGTGAAGCAAGGTGATTGTCCAGCACCAGAGAAGGCCAGCGGTTTTGCAGCTGCCTGTGTGGAAAGTTGTGAAATCGACAATGAATGCTCCGGGGTGAAGAAATGTTGTTCGAATGGATGTGGACATACCTGCCAAGTCCCCAGAAACCTATACAAAGGTAGAGATCATAATTGGAAGGGAACTTGACCTTGATTTTTGATTCATGAACAAAGCTGCTTGGAAATTCCTGGTTTATTGTAGTTTCTGAACTGAAATCTTAGAGGAATAAATTATGTTGGGGAGGGGGGTTAAGCTACTACCTGTTTCTTTTGTGTCTTGTACAAATCATCTTAAATACAGACATCTTGAGATGTCAGTGAACCATAGACATCGGACACATGGATTGGCCATCCACAGAAAGTCTTGTTTACTTTAGCCCTAATGAGAAGTGTTGAACCATTGCAACAGCTTAATGTTAAGTGGACACATTTAAATAAAACTGCTTGCCACTGCAATGAGACTTTTCAAGAATGTAAGTACCATAGCATACCAAGTATTTATTATGCCAGTAGGAGATTAAACAAGGTATGAAGCTTATTTGTCCAAGAGATGTGAAACAGAAGTCTTTTTTTTTTAATCTGGATACCCCAATTGTGTATTACAACTGTTAGTATCAGAGAAAGAATCTTATTGGATAAATGTGAAATATTTTCACTTAGTGCCCTAAAACATTAGTGAGTTTGTTTTCTTTGTAAAATAAGGTATTTTTAATGCAATAAAGTTTTAAATGAATTTTAATTTGTACTCATCCAAAATGTTTGTATTAAAAATGTAGAAAATCATGATCATTTTAAGATTATCGTTATACTTTTGAGTCACAAGGGATCGTTTAAAAATTATTCTCAAAGAATTGGAATCCATTTGATTTGATGTTAGCATTCACTTTTTATAAAATGGCCAAATTCATTCTTTTCAGTCTGCTTTACAAGTCAGACAGCATTGCTTTATCCTTCTTGGTCATGATGGATTAGAGGAAATATTAGATTTCATGGTCATATTGAAATTTCAGTATGGGTTAAATCATATTGGCTTAAGAATTATTTGACACTAACTGTTGCTAATCTATTTCTATCAGGCTTACTAAGGTCTCTTGAGCCACATCTATAATGATTCAAATCCTTGACTACTAATACTCTGACAGATGCCATTTGATCTGCCTTTTGGATAATATGAAGACTGAAAAAGAGTGGGGAAATATATCACTTAGGTGCTTGGTGGTCATGCCTGGTTAAAACAGAGAGAAGTACGATGTATTTATTAATTTATGTTGAGCTGTTACACATACATGTTCCATAGATTTTATTCTAACCCATGGATATGTCAAACGCTATCCTTGGATTTAAAGTCAGCAAGGGATAGGACCGGGAAAGAACACTGGATCTGAAGTCAGAGAATCTGGTTCTGCCCCTGGCTCTGTGGGTTACTACCTGTTTGATCTTGGGTTCATTACTTAACTTCTCTGGGCCTTGATTATCTCATCTGTAAAATAAAAAAGTTAGGCAGGATATTTTTAGGGTTCCTTCTAATGCTAGGTCTTTTATCTAAGATTGATTAATCAATAATGATAGAATTCCCTTTACAGAGAAACATGCTCCAATCTGTCCTCCATACAGATGCCCTGATGATCTTCCTCAAGCATAAATCTAACCACATCACTCTCCTCCCTACCCCACTTCCACTGATTCAGTAAATTCAGGTGGTTCCTTATTGTCTTCTGATCAAATATAACTTTCTTTGTTTTTTACATGAAGCTTTTCTCAACCTGACCATTTCCTGCCTTATCTCTATTCTTACGTGGTTTTCCCCTCCAGCTGCTCTAGTCACACTGGTTCACTTGCTATTCTACTCACGAAACATTCCATCTCTCATCTCCAAGAGTTTTCTCAGATACTTCCTCCTGATGCAGCAAACTCAAGATATTGAGCATCCTAAAGATTCCCAGGGCTTTTAACATTCTATCTATGCCTGCAGTGCTTTCCCTTCCCATCTTCTAACATTTTGTGACACCATTTGGAGTTTTCTTTGCAAGGATACTGGAATAGTTTTCCATTTCCTCCTCTGACTCAATTTATACATGAGGAAACTGAGGCAAACATTGTTAAGGGACTTGGCTAGGGTCACACAGCTAATAAGGGTCTGAACTTAGATTTGACCTCAGGTCCTCCTGACTCCAGGACTGGACTTCTATCCACTGCACCACCTAGTTGCCTCATTCCTTTTGTATATATTCTGTAATCATACATATTAGAATGTAAACTCCTCAAGGGAAGGGACTATTGGACTCTAGTCTTTGTGCCACCCTCAGTTCTTAGTGTGCTTGGCACATAGCAGGCCCTGAAGAAATATTGTTTGACGGAGGATGCTAAAATTAATTTGACTTATCTAATTTGTGCAAATTCAGTCTAACAGATCTAATTTGCTAGAGTTAAAGCCATGTTTGAGAAACATGGTTTTCTTTTATAGAAATGATTTCTATAGAGAAGAAATTAAAAATTGATTCTTTAAATTTCAAGATGTGTTACACATGAATGGAGTTCTTGCATGGGAGACAGAAAATCTAGGTTCTAATGATAACTTCTTTTAGCTAGCTATATGACCTTAGAGAAGTAATTTTGCTTTCCTGGGCCTTAGTCCTTCATCTATAGAATAAGGGAGTTGAAGAAAATAGTCTCTAAGATTCCTTCTGGCTCTAAAAGTTATGTGTCAAAATGTTCTATACTTGGTACTTGCTTTGTGTCTCTTTCAAATGCATTTGACCATTATGAGACAGAGGCAATGATTCTAGAATGCATGCCATATGGAAAGGAAATTCGAATTGAATCCTATACCTAAATAATCTGTTCTCTTGGCACGTAGTAGATGTGATGTTACATGTTCCCTGGCATATAATTTTGGACACAAATCACGGAAGAATAATATCCCTCCACTGAACTGACCATATTTATTTTGATAATAATGTTTGGACACAAGTCATGAAATATTTTGTTAAATGGGAAAAAAATTCCTTCCTTATTTTCTCCAAAACTGCTCTTGATGTAGTCATACCCATAAAGTAATTGACTTGTTATATGATGTAAAGACCTCGAGTGGGTTTTCAGCTACCTTGTAATTATAGGAACTTAGTGAATGTCATGATTCAAAATTATTATTCTGGGGATTCTAAGAAGGGAGTGCAGCTACTTATTTGTCACTGACCCCAAAATAGTAGTCTTTTAGAGAAAACTGTGTTTTTTAAGTCAAGTGTTGAGCTTCAGGCAGAGAATGCAAAGCAAAGAGATAGGGTGCCTGAAGGGACCAAGAAGACCTCCACAAAACAAGTTAATGAGCCTAATTAATACTGATGATCAATGGAATACTATTATAACATCCGCATTATAATCTTTCCACCTCTATTGCCTGGAACAGCACCTATTGCTTAATAGATGCTTAATAACCATATATCAAATTGAAATATTCATTTTACAACATTATACAACATCACAACATTAGTTAATGCTAAATTTAATTTAATTTTTTTTTCAAGAGCAAATGTATCATTGCCATAAGGGAATAAGAGATACCATAGCATAACAAACATAAGATTTTTAAAAATGAAAAAAGCTTTAAAGATCATTCAGTCTCTTGGTTCCCAAATACCCATCTTCATACTGTTACTGATTCTAAGTGGCATTTCATTATGAAAAAATATCACTGCCCAAGGCCCAGACTTCCTAAAACCTATGCACTTTAAAATTGTTAATTTTTTTTTCCTTCTCCTTAAATCCTACATTTTATATTACTAAAAATTTCAAAATTGTCATTGTGGACTGCAGAGTAGTCCAATTTAGAGGACTGAGAGATATATTACCAGTATTCAGTACAGTGGATAATAATAATAATTAATAATAGCAATAAAAACTGACTTGCAAGCAAATGTATATCAATTTAAAGTTTACAAAGAATCTTTGTACGTAATTTAATTTGCACCTCACTGCAACTCTGTAATGTAATTATTATCCCCACTTTGGAGATGGGAAAAGTTGAGACTCAAAGAGTTTTAGGCATTTCTGTATGGTCAAAGAGCTAATGACAGAGGTGGGATTTGGACCAAGGTTTTCCTGATCTTAAAGTCAACAATTCCATTCCCTGTGTTATGCAACCTGCTCATTTTATAGATGAGATTGAGAACCAGACAAGTTGGGTGACTGATTAGTTGCCGATGTAGAATTAGAACTCAGGTCTACTAAGTCCATGATATGATGTTGATATCACACTATGTACTTAATACTCTACTTGATCATGTTGCTGGAATTCACTACAAGAGGACAATAAACTGGAAACCACATTAAAAAAAATTATAGCTGTGACATTATAGACACAGGGCACTCAAAATGAGAGAGCTCCTTTTACCAGGGCAGATTAATAACTCTTTTGTAATTTGTCCTATTATAGAGTTGATTGGGCATTTAATCATTAAGTACTTCACTCAGGGTCACTAAGCAGGGATAAAATTATAACTCAGGTCTACCTGACTCAAAGCCCTTTGCTTTATCCATCACACTTAGTTTAAGTAACTATAGGTCTAGCGCTGATGAATTTTGATGTATCACCACTAAATGGTAGAAAATTTTATTCACAAATCATGCATTTATTTTGTCTGCAACATATATATATATGTATGTATATATATATATATATATATATACACACACACATATGAATCTAACAAGCTATTAAAATGTCTTTTAAAATAATGATGAGATCTATTTTTATTAAAATAGTGATTTATGGTACATATGACTCTACAAATCCATTATTTTCTGCCTGCCAACACTCACGTGAAATCTTTAATAAAACAAATATCTCCATTTAAAAGAGGAGGAAACTGCAGAGATCACACTTTGTCAGGACCTACCGACCTACCTACCTACCTACCTACCAGGCTTGGAAAGCTTCAAATGCAAGCCAAGCAATAGATTACGCATCTCTGTAATCTAAGAGCTGGCCTTGCTTAGTTTGCAGAGGTTAAATACTAGAGGGTTAGCCACTAGGTGATTTTTAAAATTTCTTTGTTTTTGCCACAACGACTCATGATGACCATCCACTAAGGCATGGAAGAGCTGCAATTTGCATCAATGATGGATTTATTCCCATCACTTATATCATGGAGACTTGAAATATTACAGTATAAATTTCAAAAACTCATATAGGTTACATTGTATATACACCTTAGAACAAGTGACCCAGTGATTGAAATGTTAATCAATTATAATTTGGGGGGAATGTTTGTTATATATATGAACTAGCATAAAGAGATGGTACTGTGTCTTGAGGGAAGAGAAAACCTCCACTTGATCTGAAGTCTGAAAATGGGTTCCAATCATAACTACTATTTTACTGCCTAGACATAGAGAGGTAAAGCAGTGGAAATAGCACAGGGTTTGGAGTTAGGAAGACCTGAATTCAAATTCAGAGTCACACACTAATTTTGTGACCTTGGGCAAGTCACTCTGCCTGGCTTAATTTCCTCAAATGTGAAAAGGGGTAATAGTAGCACCTACCTTCTAGGGATACTTTGAAAATCAAATTAGATTTTACACATACACATATACATATGTATATGTGTATATATCTTACTACCTATATATATTACATATATGTCTATCTATCTATCTATCATCTTTTTTTTTAGTGACTTGTTTATTTACTTTTAGTTTACAAGATTCAGTTCCACAATCACTTGAGTTTCAGATTTTCTCCCCTCTCTTCCCCCCCCACCCCTGTGGTGGCGTGCAATCATGTATAGGATCTGCAAATACTTTCACATTGTACAATA
>CM053580.1:192570965-192586898 GCA_028627135.1 Pseudochirops cupreus | reverse complement strand
ACATGAAAAAGAACGCTAGCATGTTTTGCTTCAGTCTCCATTTAAACTATAGTCTTTCTATATCTTTCTCTGAGTTTAGATATCTCCTTCCATCCTGAGGCTTGTAGAGTTGTCTTTAGCTGTGCATTGTTGAGGATTATCTATCTATCATCTTACTAAAATGCCTCATATATACTAGGTACTTAACATTTGTTTTCTCCATTTCTTCCTGTTAAACCTTGGGACATTAACTAATTAATTAAAGCACATTTATTAAGCTCATAGAATATGCCAGATATCATGCTATGTTTGGAGGATGCAAAGACAAACATGAGATAATTTCTACTCTCACAGAGCTCATATTTTACTGGAGGAAAAGTATTGAACCCCTTTGTGTCTCAGTTTCCTCATATCCAAACTGAAAGGATTGTACTAAAGAATGTCTATAGCCTGAGATTTAAATGGTGGTTAATCATTGAATTAGTAAAATATACTCCAATATTATTAAATAGTGTTTTTCAGTTTTGCAAATTGAAAAAATACTTGGATAATCAAATCACATCTATATCTGGTTTGGACTGATTGTTCCATTGCTCTATAGATACAGACTATGTTTAGCCTTTAAAAACCAGAAGGTTGCTGCTACCTTGGATTATACTAGACTTTTTGGCACTCACTTGTGGTTTAACCAAAAAAAAAAACCAACAAAAAAAACTATTTTAGCACATTTTTGATATCATGTTGTTACAGCTAGACTTTAAAAATTCTTCAGCAGAAGAGGATAGATTTCAGAAAGCTAATTTGTCCAAGAATAATGAAAAAGCGTCATAATTTACATAATGAAAAGCACGTCGAGTAGTGATTGGATGTACACATCTGGTTATGAAATTGATGATACTCATTCTACAAGAGTAGACTCTAATGCACTTGTACCCGCTTCAGTTGTTTGTGCTGCTGGGATCCATCTGCACACAATTACATACACCAGAGAGGTTGAGTTACTTCCAATCAAGTGAATCCAACTAACCCTAATGCAAAGCAGATGGAAGCTTTCTTAACATGCAAATTGTAGGATTATTGTACATCATAATTAAAGAGAGATTTTTAAATGAAGAAATTTGAACTGACGTAGCCCATGATGCTCATTACATTAGATTAAGGCTGTTGGTTGCTGAATGATATCCAAGATTAAAACCTTTTAGAAGGGGATTTGGATGCCGGGATTTACTGCTGATGAGTTCAGATTTCTTCAGCAGCTACAGTATTTACTAGAGTTGTATTTACTGTAAAGGATTACTGCATCAGAGTGCCATAGAGAATGATCTATTTCTAGAATCCGGAGAAGGCTCTTTGTGAGTTTAAGAAAGTGAACAATCTTCTTACTTTTTCCCAGTTAAAATTTTTTAGACATAAAGCAGATTAATAATATAAATTACTCACTATCCTTTAAGTTGTGCTATCCATTTGCTTACATGATAAAGTTATATCCCCTCACCCTTTCCCATACCATAAAAAGAGGATTTGATTTAAACCTAGAGAAAAGAATTGGGTATAGGGAAAAAAGGGGGAGAAGGTGAAGGTAGGCACTATAACTTTTTTCCAGTATTTGAAGGACTGTTGCATGGAAGAGGGATTAGGTTTGTTAGGCTTGGCCCTAAACAAGAGAATCAAGGATCAATGGGTTGAAGATGCAAACAGACACATTTAGGCTTGAAGTCAGGAAAACCTTTCTCAAAGTGGAATGAGCCACCTCAACACATAATGTAGGTTCCCCTTCATTAGACATCATTGAACAAAGGTTGATTGTATGTTGTAAAATATATTGTCTAAGCATGGGTAGGACTGTGCTGGAACTGTCATATTTTAACAATCAGCTCATGACCTGATTGTTAAATTTTTGGTGTGAGTATTTATACTTTAGAATTTGGAAAAACACTACAAAACAGGACTTAATTTATTATTTTGTTGATTGTCCAGACTTAACCAATTGACTTAATTAGTTAACCAATTAAAAACAACTTAGTGTTCTACAATCTCCTTATTTACCATTTCATTTTATTAGACTCTTTTCTATCAGTAGAACCTTAAGAAGTAGAAAGGGAAGAAATGACAATACAACCCCTTCCTGAACAATATGTGAACTCATTATTAATCTTCACCAAGACAGCTATCAAATGGAATCCTGCTCTGAAGAATGACCCTTGAGAAAGAATGGTTATAAAGATACTGTTTCAGATTCATGAATCAATTTAAACATTTTTAAAACAATGAGAGAAGAAAAGAGTTCACCATGACATAGACTGAGCTTTGTGTCAGATACTTTAAATAAGAAATACTGATATTTAGGAGACACTTTTATTAGGGGAACTGAGTACCAATTGATTTAAGATTAGCCCTTTGACGTGGTTTCCTTCTTAAATGCTCACCTCAGCTGAAGTCACACACAGACTGTTTTAATTGACATACTTTTCTATGTTGTCATGTTTCAGGTGTTCCTCTGAAGCCCAGGAAAGAGTTACGATTTACAGAACTTCAATCTGGACAGCTGGAGATTAAGTGGTCCTCGAAATTTAATATTTCAATTGAGCCTGTAATCTATGTGGTGCAGAGGAGATGGAATTATGGAATCCATCCTAGCGAGGATGATGCTACAAATTGGCAGACTGTTGCACAGGTTAGTCCATTATGGAAGCTTTTTGGTGGGGTAGGGGGCGCTTCTACTGCTCACATAAAATCTTAACTTGCTGCGCTTCATTCAACATACTTCTTAGTACAGTATCAGATGCTGAAAGAGTAACACATGAAATCAGAGGAAGAGGCAATATCAAAGAATGAAAAACCCTAAATGCTGGCTTAGTTTCTTATGGTGTGGTAGATGGAACAGTAGACTTAGAGTTGAAGGCCTTGGATTTGAGTCTTGAATCATAGGATCTCAGATTTAATTCGGGCTGAAAGAGAACTTGGAGGGTCTGTCCTTCATCATGTACGTGAACCGAGGTCCAGGAAAATTTGGGTGACTTGCCCGGTGTCACACAGATAGGAATCGACAGAGGCAGGATTTGAATCTGTAAAGCCAGTCCTAGCTCTGTGGCCATAGGGCCTCTTCTCTCTCTTCTGTCGGCCTCAGTTTTTTTGTTTTTTTGTAGAATGAGAGGATTGGCCTAGATAGTCTTTAAGGTCTCTTCCCGATTTCTATGAAAAAAAATTGAAAATATACTATCTGGATAATGGCAGTTCATTTCTTTTAACAACTATGTTTCCTTAAAAGTCAAATTAAAACCTACTGTAAATAAGCAATACAACGCTGGTTTGACGGGCGAATTTAAATTTGGTAATTTGTCTCATGACTCTTCCGTTTCTGTTCCACTTAAACTTTTCTCACTCCAGAGGATCTGAGATGAGTGAGTATGAGATGCGTATCCCCAAAGTACTTAATGGGAAGCAGCCAACACGCCATAAATCTTGACTAAGCGCTTTCCTCGTTTCGGCGGGTTTCTGAGCGTATCGATGGCCCGCCTGGATGGCAGCGCTCCAGACGTTTATCTTAGCTTTGCTCCCCCTTCTCTCCCTTGTTGATGAGGAAAGCAAAATATTTTTTTTTCCCTTAAAGAGTTGTTAAATGGACTACCAGCTGCAAGAAAATGAATGGAGGGGAAGAAAAATATATTTTGAATGTGGAGCTGATTCACGTTTTTTTTTTCCTTTACTAGCTAGAGTGAATTTTATGCACTTATGTCTATAGATTTTTTTTTTAAGTTCCCTTCAAATTTAAATGGTGGTTCAGGCCTTTCTCTCTCTCTCTCTCTCTCTCTCTCTCTCTCTCTCTCTCTCTCTCTCTCTCTCTCTCTCTCTCTCTCTCTCTCTCTCTCCCTCTCTCTCTCTGTCTCTCTCCCTCTCTCTCAGCAACGACTATAGAAGGTTCTTTGATATGAGGTGTGTTTTTTTTAATGAGCTAGTTTTTTTTTTCTCTCAGAAACATTATCCTTGAAGAATAAGGGATCAAAACAGAAAGAATTTAAGGATTTCACTAGAGACAAAAGAAGGACCATGGCTCAGTGGATACAGAGTTTGCCTCAGAGATAGGAAAACCTATAGTCAAGTCCTGCCTCTAATACATACTGACTGTGTGACCCTGAGCAAGTCATTGTACCTCTCATTGCCTCCAGGTAACTCTCTAGTGGAGGATGTGCACTGATTAGTAAGTGGAGTTTCCTCACCCTATAGCCATAATGTCAAATTAGAGTAGAAAAGGGAGGACCACTAAACTGTACAGAAACATCCTTTGGCACTGCATGTTCACTTAGAAAACCACATATTAACATTATCCATGTTCTACCGTAGTTTTGTTTATTTAAAAAAATCCAATTACATTTTAATCAGGTTGGGGCAACACTTGGAAGTGTTGTGGGCCATAATACAGCATGATCTGTATCTATGTTTGGCATCTCTGCTCTACACCAAGGAAATTACAGATATGGACCAAAACAAAATCACGAAGGGAAAAATTTGTCACTGAAACTAGTGTCACTTAAATGACAGAATACTAATTTTAGTCACAAAAATCTCAACCCAACTGTCTTCTCTTTCTAGTTCATAGCAAATAAAACTTCTCAGAAAGGTTTTCATGGTGGATATTTCTTGTGCCCTTGAACAGTTACGTGGTTTCTTTTCTCAACCATCAAAGTTTGAATGGCTAATCATTGTAACTGGGTGAATGGTGATTTACTTATTTTCTTTACAGAGGAGAACCTTTGAATTCTTTTTCCCCCTAGTGAAGGCCAGAACGAATGCTGCCTTGGCATCCACCTGATTCTATGAGCATAATTCCATGCTTTAAAAAATGCATGCATGTATATGTCTCTGTATGTGGGCATGTCCACGTTTGCATGTGAGCATATTTGTATCAGTCCACTAGATTTTTTGGTTATTAGTGATTTCAAGAAAATTTATCACAGAATCAAAGGATTTCAGAATTGGAAGGAACCTCAAAGCCAAATTCCAATTCATATGCCAAAATGAATACCCACTAAAAATACTTTACAAATGGTCTCTTAGGCTTAAAGGCTTTCTATGAATGGGAACCGACTACTTTCCCAAGCCAGCCTATTAGAGTTTTGGAAAGATCTGCTTATTAGGAAGGTTGTTTTTTTTAAACATTTAGCCTAAATTTGCCTTTGTGTAACTTCCACCTACTCGTCCTAGGTTTGCCCTCTGGCTTCAAATAGAACAAGTCTCATCTCTCTTCCATGGCTACAATGTCTCTCTTAAACTTCTGTAATAAATACTTTTAGTTGCCTCAACTGATCCTTATATGGCATGGCTTTAAGGCCCTTCACCATTCAGTTTGCCCTCTTTTGGACATCCTCCAACTCATTAATGTCCTTTCTAAACTGTGCTATGTGGACTTTTCTAGAATACTCCGGTTGTGTTCTCACAAAGGCATTGTACAATGGGACTCAGACTCCTTTATCCCTGGGTACTGCTTCTATATAGCCTTTGATTATTAGTTTATTTGGCTGTGCTATTTCATTGCTGATTTATTGATAATTCAGTCCACTAAAGAAAATCCCCGATATTTTGTTTCCGACAAAATACTCTACTACCTTGCTTTTGCATCTTCTACTTGTTTATGTGTATGTATGCATATAGAAAGTTACAGCTATAGATGGTGTATATGCATGTATGTTTTTGTCACACTTCTCAAGCTTCAGGTTGTTTTTAGGAAAGACTAAATCTCCAATTCTTCCAAAACATTCTGAAATCAAGTAGGAATGTCTATGTACCTTCTTTTATCTGTGACTTCCATGGGTAATTGGGATTTTTGACAAGTATTTTCACTGATTAAAAAAAAAAAGGACTTTATGTTGCAAAGAAATGGATCCATCTTTTGGATCAATTATAATGAAGCCATTGCATACCTACAAATCAGGGGTTTTATATCATAGATTTATTTGACAATTAATGAAGACTATAGATTTCTTAGATTGTTTTTTAAATGCCTAAAATAAAATGCATAGGATTACAAAGGAAACCATCTGGTTAAATATAATTACACAATCATTTTATAAAGGTTACAGATCTCAGATTAAGAATCTCTGCTACAAAGGAATGCACTCAGGCACCAGGCATAGATGAAAACCTATGTCAACTATACCAATTTCTTGAAATTCAAATGAATGGTTGGTCATTCCCAGAAATGTAGAAATAAAGTTTCAATTAGGAGTAAAAAGTAAATGCTTTAAGGTATTTTTCACATATTCAGCAAGGGATATTTTGTGGAGGAAAGAAACATTTATTATCTTTGAATGTTAAATGTTAATGTTAATAGAAAATATGAATGTTAAAGAATAAACATCGTATTGAGTTATTTTATTTAGTAATTCTTCTTGAGCTCTGTCCAGGGTAGACTGTGGGTTGCAACATATTTCCTGTGTGTTACAACCATGATTGCAAAATACTAATTTATTAGTTAACCCCAGAAAAGAATTGTGCATATAGGAAAATCCACAGTTTTAAAGTCTCCAATTTTATTTTTAATAGGTAAACCCTATCTTCCAATTCATGAATACATGCTCTTAGTCTGGCCTCTAATTTAAAAATAAATACTTTTAGATATGTATTTGGTGAACCTTCTTATTCAATAAATAAAACAGCACCCAAATACTATAAAACTTGCTTTCAGAGATCTTATTATGAAGCATCAATACTTCAGACTTTTTTTTGACAAGTCCTTGATAAAAGCATCAATATGAGTTCAACTTACTCAAATTTTCCCTCTAGAAGTTCTGCAGTACTAAGATTTCTTTTGATCTCTGACCCCAGTTTCTATAATTGAGCATTATTAGAAGTATTTACTTAGAAGGGCAAAGGTTATACAGGTCAAGACTGAGGTGCATTGGCCAACTGGTTTGTGGATGTCTGAATAAACCCAATTGACATGTCAGAATAAAAAGACTCTGTGTGTGATATGACATTTCCCCCTCAGACTACTGATGAGAGAGTTCAACTGTCTGACATAAGACCTAGCAGGTGGTACCAGTTCCGAGTGGCTGCCGTTAATGTGCATGGAACAAGAGGCTTCACAGCACCCAGTAAACACTTCCGCTCCTCTAAAGGTTAGTGTTGGTTTCCTGCCTCTGACACTCACCTTCGACTTGGTCACATATGGAATGCAAATTTGTCCCCTTAATGTTTCATATTTATAGTTTCCAACAGGTGGACATTCTGTATTTAGCCATCCATTTTTGCATTGGGTCCAAATGTATTCGAAGTTGCCTTGCAAATTTATGACTGGGGATGAGTTCTTTTATTTGTAAGGAGACTTGACAGAAATCGAAAGGAGATTTAATACCCAGATCTTCAAACCTAAAGTCTTCTTTGAACAAAACTAAATCTTAGAATCAATTTCAATGAGTTAATTGATTAAAATATGAAAGTTTCTCTTCATTTGATTTGGGAAGGATAAATTTTAGGTTTGTTCACATAGACATCCATCTTTGGTTTCATGAGTACCTATCACTTCAATTCATATAGAAGTAATACTTCCACAGAATTTCTTGATTTTGGTTAATAATATTATGAAGTATGTAAATTTAAAAAGACTTTATGCCTCCTCTATCACGTCAATAATTTTACTTAATTCGTTATCTATAATAGTTATCTCACAACTTGGTAGACAAATTATGATTTTTTAAATTTTACATTTAAGAATTGGATAGAAGGAAGGAGGATTCATTTAGTCTGTGATTCTATGGCAAGCACAACAGAACATCAGACCCCTTCACATAAACTCCCTGCTGCTCAAACCACACTCTCCTGAATTGATTATGCAGCCATCTGGATAGGTCATCAAGATACAGCTGTTAGGCCATACATAGCCATAGGCTCAGTTGCATCATTTGTGTACTGCTCAGGACTTACCTATCTTAATTGTTCAGATTTTAATTTTTTTTTTTTAGTGCATGGTCATATCAATAAATAGTGAAAAGTCTAATTTTCATTTGCATTATTGCAAATAATGCTGTGCCTTAGGTTATGAAAGCATTTTGGCTGCCTGGTTTACAATACATTGAAGAAGATCAGTGGTGGAAAAAAGAAATTTCCTTAGGCCAAATTTGAGCATTCAGAAAGTCTAATTATGTTGTTCTTATATACACAATTTCTGTCAGTTACTCTGTGAGTTCTGTGTATACAGTACATGTATTATACTTGCATTTGATGCATTTTAAAACTGGGGATTTAATATAGCATGAGAGATGGACCTTTAGCTCTTTTAAAAAAAGCAACATAGAGTAATTGGTATACTTTTATTCAGAAAATATAGGAAAAGACTAGAAATGGGAGTGATATATTTTTAAAGTAAGAAAAAGAAATTTAGGTGACTCCCATTAACATCAAGCAGACCTGAATGTTAGTCATCTATTAAGAAAGATGTGTGTATGCAAAGCAGGTGCTCTGCATAATTTATGGAAGAATAACGTAACTGATTGAGATGGGGTAAATGGTAATAGGAAAAGATTATAGAATGATTTATCTGTATATTGCTAGATTCAAATGTAATTTTGGCCTTTTATTGGTAAAAGTTGTTATTGTCTAACTAGCTATATGAACAATATGAACTGATCCTCATAGGGCAATTCTTTAGTTCTGTATATCAGAAAAGAAGCAGCTAGTAGTCTCTATTTATAGTCATTATAGTTGTGGACTAAGGCACAGAGAACCACATCTGCCACAAAGGTCTTGGTGACCTGGTCATATAATGGACGCTGGTGTTATATTCTGTGTTCAGTAGATTTGACAAAATGTTGCTTAACTCAATTTGGTCTTTAGGAGTCCTCTTTAAATTTCCAAGGGTTGTTTTATAAGTAAGCAATTGTCACATGGTATAATTTCTAGGAAGCATTTACTGCTCCAAAAATCCTTCATCAGTTTTCTATTCCTTATCACTCCAAAATTGAAATTATGTTCCTTTTCTTCAGAATCCAACCTTTGTTACCTGTTAAAGTGTAATTCTCTTTAAGAATTAATTTGTTCATTATATGACTTTATGCCATACAAAATAGTTTAGTATCTCCTATTCATGAAAATATGCTTGGATAGAACACAGGGTGGAAGGGAGAATGAAGATATTAAAATAGTGTTACCTTTTTATAATTTTGCTTGTCGTAAGGAAAAGGAGAGCCAATGTGCAGGGTGACAAAAATAGGGTCTGAAATGGGTATGAATTCTCTGCAATAATGGGAAGAATAAAACTAGATTTATCTTTAAGAAATATTAATTCTCAACAGAAGCTACACAAACAAGAAACTCCATTACACAGTGCAGGTTTGGGATAATATTCTTATGTAGTAGTTACTTTGGAAAAAGAAGAGAGCCCTTAGTGGACCTCAAGCTCAGTATGATCTGATAGGTAATGCAGCTGCCAATCAAAACAAGTGTGACATTAGATTTCATAGTATCCGGAGAGAGGGAGGTGATATCTCCTAATTCACATTGGTAGTCATTCCAAATCAGGTATATTGTGTTTACTATTCAATCCTATATATTAAGAGGATGATGGATAAATTCTAGAATATGTCAGAGAAGGGTTATAAGAATGCCAAGGTGGTTCAACACATGATATGTGATCCAACTAAATTAGCATCCTTTTTGTTCCCCATAGGCAACATTGCATATTCTATCCTTGTGCCTTCACACAATATTAAAGCATTAGGTAAATGCTCGCTATTGTTGCCATAAATGTGTTTTTAGAGATGTCAGAGCCGTACATTAGCAATATTAAGTAAACAGAAATATAGAAGATGGCTTAGAGATAGGACACTGGAGTGTGGAAGACCAATGGGAAGGTTATTAGATGTGTTTAGGGACAATATGATGGGGGCCTGACCTAGGATAGTCGCAATGTCAACGGCAAAGAAGGATTAGGTATTGCAAAGGCAGGATCTACACAGCGTGGGATCTGATTTGAATTTGAAAATCAGAAAGAAAGAGAAAAAAGTCAGATGATTTTTAAAGTTTTAAACGTGAGTAACTGAAAGGATAGAAGGTGTTATCAGTATAAATAGAGATGTTTGTTAGAGGGTAGCATTTGAAGGGGGAGATATTGTGAACTGGGTTTGGGATATATTACATTTGAAATCAGTTGGATATCCAGGTGGAAACATCCAAAAGAAAGTTGAAAATGTCAGAATGGAGCTCTGGGAAGAGTTTGATGGTAGATCATCTTCCTAGAGGTAATCACTGACTGGTCATGTCACCAAACTAGAGCCTATGGAGAGAAGAAAACCAAAGAGAGAACCTCAGAAAACATACATATGTTAGAAATTGGATGAATAGCCCATAAAGGAAGTTGAGGAGGAGAAGTTAAAGAAGTTAAAGAGGTAGAACAACCATAAGATGTTTGAAGCCATCTCTGGAGTCAACCTTTTTGTTACTATTAAGGCATGCTTAACCCTAATAAAACTTTTTCACTCATTTCTCTTATTTAATCAGTGCAGTATTAAAATACAATTCCTATTTCTCTGTAGATTTTCAAACTACTAACTTTTTAACTTGATTTTTTTTTTTTGGAGGGGGAAGGCAATGCAATTGGGGTTAAGTGACTTGCCCAATGTCACACAGCTACTAAGTGTGTTATTTCTGAGGTCAGATTGGAGCTCAGGTTCTCCTGACTCCAGGGTCAGTGCTCTGCTCACTGTACCAACTAGCTGCCCCTTAACTTGATTTTAATAGAATGATGTTCTAAAATACCAATTTGAAAAATAATTTACAAAATGATGAGCCCTATTTGATGAACTGGAAATCCCTCTCTTTTCATATTCCCACATATATTTTCATTAAATATTTAATTGTCTACAGACCAATACAATTGGGTTATGATATAGTGGTAATTCTACCAAGAAAATTAATAGAATATAATTCTATGTTTTTACAGAAAGGAGAAATAACAAGAATCTAATGTTAACTACAATTTATAAAGAAGTGGTCCATTGTTCCTTTTTCTTTCTCTTCTTCCTACCTGATCCAACTTATTTACCCACTCTGTTTTCTGTTAAACTCTGCTATTTATGAAATTTGTTACAATAAAGGATTGATTTTAAAAATCACCATTTCCAAAGAAATGACTAGCTTCTGGTTTAGGCAGTGTATAATGAAGGATAAATTACTCTCTAGTCTATATAGCTTGTGTAGACCCAAAATTTGTATGTTTCTACTAGTGTGGTTAGTCAACCAACATTTATTGAGTGTTTCTAAGTTCCAGGTGCTGTTCCAAGTACCAGGAGTACAAATATAAGGATAAAGAAAGACAATTCCTGCCCGTAAGGAGCTTACATTCTAATAGGGGAAGACAACACATAAAAAGGAGTTGAAAAGGGGAGGAGTAACCAGCATGGGTGTATTGTAGCCCTGTGGAGATGGATTAACAGTGCAGCAATGCAGAGGAATAAAGATGTTGCTGGCCTGGGCTTCTTCTCCTTCAACTGGAGGTTCTGAGAGGATTTTACCAGTAGAAAGGAGATTGTGCAGGGGTGGTACTTTCCAATATGAGAAACTGGCCATGATTAGAGTGATTTTTCAGGGTAAAGATGTTCCAATAGCATGGGTAGACAAAGTCCTGTGGAGATGAGTCAACAATACAGCCTGGACAGGAAGGGAAGAAAAGGTGAACCTTTCCCATTTACCATTCATTTTCATTAAAGTTAAAGAAAATTGGAAGAGAAATGTATAGAGTCCATTTAATTTCTTTTAGTCACACTATCTCATTCCCACAGGCTAGAGAATTTATTTTCATAGGAAATTCTAACTATATGATGTTTTATTCATATGGTAGTATCTAAATGCAAATCTGGTTTAATATATTTTTCTGAATTGGCTGGGTATTATTTAGTTCATTGAAAACTATCAAACCAGTTAAGTGTGTAAACATAGCTTCCTGTTGCCTTGAAAAACTCTTCTTTTTTCCAACTTCTCCACACCATAGTGTTCTTTGTATAGTGAGAGTTTTTTTTTAAAATTATTTATGAAGTGATTACTTGCTTGATATGTTTTCTTGGCCCTTTCTTCCTCCTCCTACCTCCTGCTGTCTGCCTTTTGGTTATCTCATTACTTTCTGTTATTTCCACTAGAGTGTGTGTAGGGTCATAAAGTAGCCCAAACTCCAATTACTTTTAGCTAATTATTTATAGTATCTGCTAAGTAGATTGAATTTATTGGGAACAAAAGCAATATGGGGTTGATCTTTGTGTTTCCATTAGCCATACTATGTTTTATCCTATTAACAAATTAAATATGAAATATTTTATATGTATTTATATATAGAGATCTATAATTCTAGAAGTAAATACTGTTTAAGGATGAGGGAGTGTTCCATTCTTCCTCCTATTTGTTTCCTCATTTATAAAAGAGAGATGATTACCTTGGCATACTTTAATCTATCTTCACAGAGCCTTAGCTAACAGTGGCAAAATATTCATAGGCAGTAACACTATCCTTGACCCCTTTAAAGCACCTACTTTTATGGCCACAACCCACTTTACATTAAGAACAAAGAGTCACAACAGAATAAAATGGGGTTTAATTTTGGGCCCCTTTCATATTAGGCAATTGATGATATGTAAGTTTCCGATAGGTCTGAAATGTATAGGTTTGCCTTACTCTGCTTTATAGTTAACACCACAGTATTGTTATCTATTGTTTTAAAACACATTTTCTTAAACGACAAAGATTGACTAATTTTAAATTTAATTTCTGTGTGCACCGAAAATGAGTTCACAAATTTGGAACGAGTATTTAAAATAATCATAAAAGAAAATGCTAATGACCAAATCACTCAGTTTAAAACATATTCTTTCTTTCAATTAATAGTAAACCTAGAAAAGAAGAATAGAAATTATAGGTAGTATTAGTCGCTCTATTAGGCAGTTTTGTTCCCGTCACATGGATAGGGTCTCTAGGAGTTGATTTTTGGGAAGTGATGATGTATATGAATAAAAAGCATCATTGAAACCATTTAAATTATGAAAAGACCACAAGTAGGTTAATTGATGTATAATGCTTCAAAAATAATGACATTCCTGTTCTTCCATTATTAGGCAAGGGCAGCAGCTGGAGACACGTCTGCTAATTTTTCTATTGTTAAGAAATATAAAGCTTGAATGTTACGGTGCTGTATCACATTGTATTGATGTGAAACATCGTTCGTGATAGGCATGACCCAAATCATGAGGGCATTAAGGCTTGTGGTGAGATGAGTTGATTACTCTGCACAGCTGTGCAAGAGTTAGGACAGATGCCCAGGTGTGGGCATCAGATGGTATGCCATACACAAAGGAAAGTACAAGGGCTTCTTTTGGAGTAAGTAGTTCAAAGGGAGCATGGAAAACAGCGTGACCTGGCACAATGGACTGAAAGACCAAACAATTTCATAAAATGAAAGTAAAAGATAAGCCATCTCACAATGAACCTACATTTTATGTCTTTTCTGATCAGTAGTGTCTCTATGAGGACTCTGTATACTTTGATCTGATAGAATTATTAGATTACTTGAGTTGAAATGGAGGCTTTGTGAATTTAATTTCGAGAAGCTGTCTGTTATCTACCTATGTTAATGTATTTATTTACCTCTCGAGTTATATATCTGTCTACACATTTAGCTATTCATGTGTTCATTTATTTGATTGGTTCAGCTATTAATACTTGTTGAAATCAACAACAAATTAACATTATCTAGTTCCAATTAGATCCTTACCTATACACAGGAATACTTTAATTCCTGATTTATTCCCTGTCACATTTTGAATAGTAGTCCTAAATCATCTCTACTCTCCTTGAGTCTCCAAATCCATCCTTAACCCACTCTTTCTTAGGGAATGATATTGCCTGCTACTTAATTTAGAAGATTGTGGTCATTTATCCTAAGGTCCTTCATGTTCCTTTCTTCATATATCCAAACTTCTCTGTCTTTGTGTCTCATTCTTTGCTCCCATCCTGGAGGATGTGACTGCCTTATTTCTTATCTATTTCTGCTCTGGATCCCATTCTTACTACTTCTTTCTAGATAGAGTTTTACTTTATCCATCATTCCTTCTTTCTTTCTACTGACTCTTTTCCTACCAAACATGCTTATTCCATTCTCCATACCCCTGTCAATAATCTTCCTTAATGCACAAGTCTAACCATAATAGTCTCTGCTTTAATGCTTTGGTGTTTCCTTTTAGCTTCTCTGACTGAATACAAATGCCACAGCCTGACATGTAAGGCCTCCCACAATCTGGTTCTTATCAATTATCCCAATCTTAATTCATGTTACTTAACCTTCATATTTTCTGTGTCTTAGTCAACATAGATTGCCAGCTATTTCCTAATATTAACCTAATGTCTCCCACCTTAGTCAATATGCTAAGCCTCTTTACCATGTCAGGGATATGCATCCTCATCATCAATAACTGCTGAAATCATTATCTTTCTTCAAAGATCAGCTCAGTGGCTATATCCTTCATATGAGCTTTTTTGGTTATTCAAGCTAAAAGTCTTCTCTCTTATCTCAATCTTTCCTGGAACATTTTGTCAAACCTTTACTTTGTCCCCATCAGAGCCTACTTTGAATCACACTAGTCCATCTAAAAGTCATTCACCATCTGTTGAGCACAAGCTTCCTTGATAATAAGACTTAGACTACTTTGCATTTCTAGAGCCTAACAGAGTGTGTTTTTCCCATGCATCTTTTAAGAAATGTTTGTTGTATTGAAATTGTGTATAGTAGTGCCCAAGGTATAGAAATGCTCATTATTTCTTTGGGAAACCCTACCCTTGAAATCATTTGTATGCTAGCAGAGAAAGCCATCACATTCAGTTTCCTTTTACCTCAAACACCATCCAGTTTTAGCACCATATCTGTTTTTCATGTTATTAATTTTTTTGAAGTAGATATAGGACTGCCTTTGGGTCCATCCTGATTGTCTTCGTAAATTCGCAGGCAGGGCGGTTTCTAAAACAAATGTTTCAGATTCATCAGTGCCTCCTTTCTTTGGAAACCAATGATCAGTTTTTCTTAACTCACATGAAAAGCTATTCAGAGGTCGGTTCTATTAGAAACTTGGGGAAAAAAAGATATGTCTATTTCAGTTAGCCAACAAGCATTTATTAAGCTTTTATTATGTGTCTGAAACTGTACTAAGCTGCAAAAGAAAGGTAAAAACACCATTCCTGCTCTCAGGGCATTTACATTCTAATAGGGGAAGGTAGCACCTAAATAATGGGAAACTTGAATAGATGGAAGACAATGTTGTAGGGAAGCTGTAGTGAAGACAATGAAAGACTCCCTGTAGAATGTAGGCAAACTCTAAAAGGAAGCCATGGAAACTAAGAGGTAGATGTGAGGAGGAAGAGCATTCTAGGCATAGGAGACAACCTAAGTAAAAGCATGGAGATGAATGGAGATGGATATGAAATCCCATGTGTAAGGAAAATAGCAAATAGGCCAGTCTGGGTCCTAGTATAAGTAGAAGGAAATCAAGTGGAAAACAACTTGGCAAAAAGGAGCTTTAAATGCCAAAGAGGAAAATTTATTTTAAATTTATTCTAGAGCACAGATTCTTAATCTGGGGTCAGTGAACTTGGTTTCTGTTGTATTATTTGGTTATATTTTTATAACAACATGTAAACATATAACCATATTCCAATCTAACCATTTTTCTGTGTAGTCCTACATATTTCATTTTATATATTTAAAAAATTATTCTAAGAAGGGGTATATAGGTTTCACCTGACTGCAAAGTAGTCCAAGACACAAAAATGATTAAGAACTCCTGCACGGCTCTCTTTGTGGTTGCAAAAAACTGGAAATATAGGGGATGCCCATCAATTGGGGAATGGCTGAATAAGCTGTGGTATATGAATGTAATGGAATACTATTGTGCTATAAGAAATGGGAAGGAGATGGACCTCATAATTACC
>CM053580.1:192545752-192570465 GCA_028627135.1 Pseudochirops cupreus | reverse complement strand
AAAAAAAAAGAAATTCAATCTACTTTATTAACATTTTCTTCATTACATTTTTAAGTGTAGAGTCTAGATGATAAAAAAGCACAATAAATAAAACCCTGATTTTTGTTTTTTATCATTTGCTAACTTCATATTTACAAATGCTCACATTGAAAAATTGACAATTGGTTTTTCTGGCTCTGTTTTGAGCAGGTGCCACTTCAGCCCTGGTCATGTACTTAGAGTTAATTTTTAGCTTGGTCCCTGCCTCCATAGAATTTTCAATTTGCTAGGGGAACATATGAGCTAATAATCCCCTACTTATTACTAAGTGTAACATTTCTTGAGATCTGTATTTATATTTGGTTTCCTGTAATCAAAATTGGGTGAAATATAAAGATAAAATGAAATAGCTTTCATTAATTCTTATTTCTGAAACAGTAATTACAGTGTAAGTTGTTTTATATCTGTAAATATCTAAGTAAGCTTGTCCTGGATAACTGTGATCATAGTTAATTGATTCCTATCATCAGTGGGATTGCATTAGAAGAGTCATTTAATTTGAGGTTATCAAAATGAATTTAGAGTACAAATGAAATTCATCTAACAGAATATTTTCATATTATAAACTTTCATGTTATCATGAAGAAAATGAATGTAAATGTACTTTATATACTTCTAGCTTTTATCCTGAGTGGGAGTATGGATTTTCTGGCAAATTTATTAGATTCAATTCAACAAACATTTTTTAAGCACTTACTATGATCAAAGCACTGTGATCAGTGCTGAAAATCAGATAAAAACACAATAGCCCTGCACCTTCAAGCAGCTTACGTTCCCCTGGATGAATATATTATGTTCACAACTTGAACACAAAATAGATTTGCTTGCAGAATACCACATGATTTATATTTTGTTAGTGTTTTATTCCTATGACACAGGAAGGAGAAGTTTTTTTTCTTCTTCACTGTTTGAAACTAAAGTTAACCCAGTTCATTTCTTTTTTCATGATTTCACGGTATATTTGCATAATACTGTAATCTCTCTCACCCCTATCTTCACCTCTACACACACAAAAAAAATTAACGGGTCAACTCTGTCAAGCTTATACTATATCAACCTAGATGAAACAATATACATTCAGGAAAAA
This sequence comes from Pseudochirops cupreus, assembly GCA_028627135.1. Classification (NCBI taxonomy): domain Eukaryota; kingdom Metazoa; phylum Chordata; class Mammalia; order Diprotodontia; family Pseudocheiridae; genus Pseudochirops; species Pseudochirops cupreus. The sequence continues at coordinate 192,569,339 of CM053580.1, read as the reverse complement.
ATCTGTTCAAATATTTATAATTGCTACATGTCCCCCTTTGCAAGTTTTCAGGTTGTAAATTCTGCTGAAACTGCGTGGAGCAGGGGAGCTCTGAAAGTTCTGAACAACAAAAACATTTTTTATTCTTATCACGATGGAAACTAATTTGTGCCATTTAAACCTAAGAATTATAGGCCAGAGGATCAGGTCAAGCTTTATATATTTGAAATTATATCTATATCTATATGAGTGTGTGTGTGTTTATGTGTGTGTAATTGTTGTTGTTCAGCCATTTCAGTTGTGTCTGACTTTTGTGACCCCATTTTGGATTTTCTTGGTGAAAATACTTGAGTGGTTTGTCATTTCCATCTCCAGCTCATTTTATAGATGAAGAAACTGAGGTAAACAGTTTTAAGTGACTTGCCCAGGGTCACACAGCTAGTAAGTGAGTGAGGTTGGATTTGAACTCAAGTCTTCCTGACTCCGGGTCTGGCACTCTATTCACTTTACCACCTAGCTACCTAAACAAAAATATATATACATGTATACATATACATTATGCAAATATACATAAATATGTATCAACTCCTATCTATTTAATCTCTTAGATTCTTACAAATGTAAGTTATAATTCTTAAAAATGAGCAAACTTTTTTTTCTTAATGTTTTTATTAGTATTCAAAAAATCCCTAACCTATCCTGAGAGCTCTTCAAAATCTTTTCTGAGTTTTTTCTCATTTGTATCAGGATGGTAGTAGTGCCTGGTAATTGCAGGTTAGTTGCTCTCTAAAATACACAACATTGTAACATTAGAGCTGATGACATTGTTTCCCCATGACCCTGCCTTCTATAGAAAGTCCATCTGCAAAAGTCCATTTACTGTGAGACATCAATTCTTAGTGTCTGCTCCAGACAATGCAGTAAAGTTCCTCTAGTTTAACACATTTTTAGTCAACTTCAGAGTGGTTTCTTTTTGGAAGATTTATAGCATCATAATTTCAGAATCTAATCTCTTGCTTGACAGTTGGGAAGACTTTGGTTTCTGAGCGTGAGCAGAAAAGTTAAAATTGCAAAAATGAATGTTGTACAGAAGTCATCCAATTTGTAATGTGGGTAGAGAATGGTGCAGTTTGCTTTTACTTATCTCGCTATGTGGGGTTTTAGTCAGACTACATGGATCAAATGCTATAACGTCATTGAAAAGAAGGCAGTTACTTGAATGAGTCAAGTTTCTTTGGTTGTTCTCATCCCTCCTGGTTTTTAAAGGTAGAACATCCTTACATATGTGCTAAATCCTGCATGATTCCAGATGAACAATATTGTGGCATTTGAAATGTTACAGCTGTACCTGAGCACATTGCAGTTGCTGTTAAATATCTGGAAGATTCATTGTAGTCTTCAAATTAGGATCACTGTTTTATGACTCACCATTGCTTTGGGACAGTCATAATTACATAGTATGTACACAATACCATATGTAAACAAACACACTACATCCAAAGAAAATCCGGGTGCTCATTATAGGCTTTATTGCATCAAAGTCATTATGATTTTTCTATAATCTAAAATTTATCATTAGCTGCGTCAAGTACTTAGACTTAGCATCCTTGTTGATGAGTAATATTTTTGCTTTTTATCCTGGGTTTCAGATCCATCTGCTCCACCAGCTCCAGCTAATCTCAGAATTGCCAACTCCACTACTAACAGTGATGGAAGTGTGGCTGTAAGGATTATTTGGGATATGCCAGAAGAACCTGACATTCCTGTGCATCACTACAAAGTCTTTTGGAGTTGGACAGTCAGCAGCAAGTCGGTTGTGCCATCTAAAAAGAAAAGAAGAAAGACAACTGATGGGGTAAGGTACAAATTAGAAAGAGGAGTTAATGTTCTGGGTGTGCTAGAAAGAAAGAGTGTAGTAGATAGATAAAGTAAGGTTTCACTGAGATTAGAGACAGAAATGGGAAAAGAAAGAAATTGCATATGTGTGTATAAATATGTATATATGTATGTGTGTCTGCATGTATATGTGTGTATGTATATGCCTATTGAGAGAGAGGAAGGGAGGGAGGCAGAGAAAGAGGGAGGGAGGAAGGAAGAGAGAGAGAGAAAAAAGAGAGACAGAGACAGAGACACAGAGAGAACATGAACATTGAACATTTTGGTGGTTTTGCTTCTTGGTTTTAGAAGGAAAAATATAATTCAATTCCTTCTTCAGCTCATGCCCAAGTGACAGTCAAAGTCCACAGAAATGGAAAGAATAATTTCAATTATTTTTATCACAGATGTTAGGACCTGAAAAGACTGTAACCCAGAGTTGTTTATCCATAGCTCTGAGGTTTTGGTTTTTAGGATTCCTGTAAATGGAGGAAGAAATGTGCATTTTGTTTCTATGCCATGATATTTGTATCTGTAATCCAGTTCCTTGAAAACTCAATAGACAAGAAAACAAACTTTTGGGGATCTCTTTGTCTCTCTGTCTCTGTCTCTGTCTCTGTCTCTGTCTCTTCCTCTCTCTCTCTCTCCCTTACCAAAATTATTTAGTATAGTTTATTGCCTAGAAGAAAACAAATGAAATTCCTTTTGAAACATATTGCTAAAATGAGATTTCAATAACATTGAGCATCCTGGGCCATATGAAGTAACTGATATAAAACAACTGATCTGGTTTATTTGATTTTCTTTAGTACACAATATTTTAATTTTGCAGTATTATGACAACATGAAAAGTACCGTCCCCTAAAGAGATTTTCTTATGTCTCATTATGGTATCAAAAGGATCCTCAAGTCTTGAAGGGTATGCTAGTGGAGCACAAGCTCTAGGGAGGCTCATTAAATTAGAAAGATTTTGAATAGGGGATTGGTGACAGTACTTTTCACCTGTCTTCTGAGGAAAAGTCTCTATCAGATTGTGACAATCATCATCAGAAGATTAGTCACTATGTGATTGTTTTTGTTTTTGGCCACAACAACTCATGAAACTATCTTCAGTGTTGTGGTGATGCTATGATTTACATTGATCAGAGGTCATAGATCTTTTTCTGCATTACAATATGGAAAGCATTTTATATGTAGTTATTTGTACAGTAAATAGAGCACTGTACCGGGTGTCAAGACTTGTCTTCTTGAGGTCAAATCTGACTTCAGAAACTTACTAGCTGTGTCACCTTAGGTGAGTCACTTAACCTTGTTCCCCTCAGTTTGCTTATTTTGCATAAGATGAGCTGGAGAAGGAAATGACTTCAGTATCTTTATCAAGAAAACATCAAATGGGGTCACAAAGAATTAGACGTGACTGAAATGCCTGAACAACAACAATGTATAATATGAAATGAAATTGAAATAAAACAAAACATATGTTTAATTGGAAAAAATGCCTGGTGTGATTACTTTCATGGTATGTTTTATTGGGAGAGCCAGCTTGTTGTGATGTATGTAGAACCGGTCTCATGGTGAAGAGGTGCTTGTTTCAATTCTTGCTTCCAGTGTACATTGGTTGTGTGTCCCTGGGCAAGTCACTTTACCTCTTAGTTCCCTAGGTAGGTCTCTCTCTAAAAGGCAGAGGGAATTAACTCACCTGGGATTTCCCTATATCACTGAAGTCACATATCTATCCCTTCTTCCTATGCATTATGATATCAGGGTTATCTGAATCCTGTGCTACTCAGTTTTATTTTGATTGCCTTATAAATACATATTCCCATAGTCATCTACTTTATTGCTTTCTGTACAGCTTACATGATTCTCCCTCTGAAGATTAACTAAATTCTAAAGAGATTTTCAGGAATTCATAATTCTTTGTGCTTTGTCTATTTAAAAGAATGGAAATTGTGGAAAATGATAACATTCTCAAATGAAACAGGAAGCAAAAACCCCTAAACTTTTCCAATCACTAATCAGTCAGTGTCAAGCCAGAAGCAGAGTAGGTTCTAGTTTCTTTCACTTAGTTGAATATTAAGAATAATAAATATGTGGCTTTTGGGGAAAAAAATTAACACATGATCACTTGAATATGAAGGAAAATATGAATTTACATGATCTAGTTATTTTCTTTTAGACTGGTGATTGATCGAACAAGCCAAAGCTTAGAGAGAGGCAAAGTAGACAGCTACTTAAAGTATAATACCCAGAGGACTTAAAAATGCTTTTTTCATCTTACTTTTGCAAATAGACAAGTTTAAATGCCAGAAAGTTCTCCATAAGAGATATTTTTTTGGAGAGGAGAAAGCAAGGCAATTGGGGTTAAGTGACTTGCCCAAGGTCACACAGCTGGTAAGTGTTTTAAGTGTCTGAGGCTGGATTTGAACTCAGGTTCTCCTGACTCCAGGGCCAGTGCTCTATTCACCACATCACCTAACTGCTGCAAGATATTTCTTTTAACAGTGTGGTTTTGCATTTTTTTTACAGTAAGAGTTCAAAGCTGTCTGATACCAACACGCCAACAAAAAAAGATGATGCCCTTAGCAGATAAATTGCTTGAGATAAGCCATCATCACATCATCACCTATTCTTTTCCTTTATTATCTTCTCTATTACTGTGTGCTATCATCCCTGTCTTTGATCCACTGCTAGCAACCCCGTTTCTTGCTTTTTATTTAGTTGTGAATTTGGTTATTCCATGAACTCTGGCTTGATTAAACATGGCATAAATATGCTTAGAGTGTAGACCAGGTCAAATCAACAAGTCAATAGCATTTATTAGGTGTCTGTTGTGCTCAGGTACCTTACTAGACACTGGGTAGGGTATGCTGGTGCATTCTGGGAAAGCATTACCATTGGTTCTTCACATTTCCTTTCATAGGAGCATCAGTGGTAATGCTCCCCCATAAATCTGGTGGCATACATAATCCAAACTCTTTGAAAACTTATGCATGATGTCCTATTGATTCTCTTAAACCATGCGTTGTAGCATGGTCTTTCTTTAGGATAATTGACCTTTCATCACTGACATCTTTTGTCTTCTCCCTTTCCCTAAGTCTCCTTTCAAATCAAATCAATTGACTCCCTAACTCTTAGCTCAGGCTGTAGCTCTGCAAGGCCTTTGGGATTTAGGGAGGTGAGGTTAGTATGCTCTGGAGGTACCAATGCACTAACAGCTGTTGGGTTGGACTTCTTCAAAGCTGGCTACTCTCCAGGGTGCATTTGCTGCCATAAAAAAGTCAAGAAGTGGTCCTGGATCTGGGCAGTTAAGTTATTCTGCCTGTCAATAACACAATGATTGCCTCATAGTCTTTCACCTGGAAAATAGAGTACCTCTCAATGTTTCTGATGCATGTTGTTTCTAGTCCTGTAGCCTGGGCAATCTCCATTTCCCAAGCCAAAGTTTTAAAGGCAAATGTCTTCCCCTGAGCAGTAGAGATTTGGCGATTTGAGTTGTAGGCACAATGGGAACACATTTTTAAAGACTTTTCCAAGGTTACCACAAATGTGTTATCTTAGCTCTTTTTCCAGTCTTCATTTTCTAGTGTCTCAGCTGTCTTTACCTTCTTAAAAGAGGTACTGGAATTCTCAAGAAATTGTCCACCTAAGGGATATTTATTTTATTTTGCCTTATTCACTACTTTTGGTAAAAATGTAAAAGATCTCCATCAAAATGTTTTTTTCTTAGGCATAAATAGTGCAGAGGATTGGTCAGGGTAAATTCTCAGCCTTTGCATGACGTTCTCTTACTTTGGGAGTCAGGGTTTGAGAGACAAACCCTTCAGAATTCTGATGATATTAAGTGTCTGTTCATGAAAAAAAATGTACTCTATACCTACCTGGGTGTATAATGACATAATTTATTAGTAGATTTTTGTTTGTATTTCTGTGTATGTTCCTTTCGGCCTGCTATCAAAGGCAGGTAGTATTAGAATCTGTCTTGTAAGAGTATTTGGAAATAATTGCTTTCATTTTCGTAGCCCATCAAAGTTTACAAAATTTTGTAATTATAACAATCCTGTAGGGGCAGTGAGTTTAAATATAATTACTTCAATTTTTCAGATGAAGAAAACCAAGGTTAAGAGAGGTTTAAATGATCTTCCCAGGAACATAAAATTAGTAACAGACACTGACTCCAAGTCCAATGTTTTTCTTGCTATATAATTCAGCTTCTTCAATACGTGATGATATTCGATGAATTAGAGAACCTGTGAATAATAATAAGATTAGTAACTAGTATTTATAAAGCGCTTTCAGGTTTGTGATGCATTTTGCAAATAGTTCATTTTATCCTCACCATATCTGTGGGGGATAGGTACTTTTATTATCCCTATTTAGAAGCTGAGGATATAGAGACAGACAGGTTATGACTTGCCCCAGGTTACATAGGTAGTGTCAGAGACTAGATTGGAACTCAGGTCTTCCAGCGTGAATTTGCTCTATCAATTATCTCTCTTTCCTGTGAAGAAACCATTTTATATCTGGGATCAGTATCTTCCACTCAATTATTTATGTAGGAGAAAATAAGAACGTGTGTGTGTGTGTGTGTGTGTGTGTGTGTGTGTATGTGTGTTTGTGTGTGTATGTGTGTGTGTTTGTGTGTGTGTGTGTGTGTGTGTGTGTGTGTGTGTGTGTGTGTAGTAGGTATGGGGGGGGGGGTCTTTTTCAGAAAATGAGTACAGGAAAATAGAATCTGGAGACAGAAGACCTAAGTTCAAATCTCAGTTCTGCTATTTATTACTTAAATGACCTTGGTCAAGCCATTTAATCTCTTCCAGCCTCTGGGCAAAATGAGGGAGTTGATTAGATGGTCTTTTTGGTCCTTTTCAGCTCTCAATCCTGTCTTACCTGAGACAAGATGTATGATGTGCGATATTTTTAAAATTTGGCTTCATACCTTAGGATATGAAAAAGAAATGTTTATTTTCCTGAAAACTGTTTGTTTCTTCTTAAAGTGAAGTGCTGAAGTATTTTCTTTTAAACAAAAACTCTCTACTTTTAAAGACCAAAGCAATATACTATTTCTATTTAACTTTTAGCTTACTGAAAAGGCAATTGACTAGAACATCTCATCTGCTTTTATTCATCCTTGATATAAGCAAAGGAATTCAGACTCTGGTAGGGGAATAATTCACACAAAGCACATGGGCCAAAGAAAAAAAAAAGCCAAACCCAAACCAAAAAAACCCAAGCCCTCATAATTTATAATTTAGAGAGGTTGACTTTCTTGTTGAGAGCATCACATATATTATGTATTACTTGACAGGACTTAATAAACCCATATCTCAATGAACCAGAATAACAAGGGAATGAGATGTTCTGGTTAATTCAACCAGAATACTTGAATAGCCAATAACCAATAGTTAGTCAGGTCAAGATTAATCAGAAATTTTTTCATTGTTTCAATCTTTAAAAAATAGTATATGCCCCTCCCACCCCCATCTCTGTTTTAGAGAAGTTTGGGAGATATTCTCATCTCCTTCAATGATTTCAATATCATCTAAGCTCAGATTATTCTCAGATGTGTTTATCCAGGTTTAATTTCTCTCCTTATCTTTAATCCAAAATTCTTTCATAATTCCTATATATTTCTACCTGAATGCCTTGTTAGCACTTCACATTCAAAATACATAACAGAGAACTCATCACTTCCCCCTGCCAAACATTATTATGCCACCTTTTTTCTGATGAGGGCATAACCATCTAGTCACTATTTAATATCTTATGTGTTATCAAGTCCTGTCCATTTTATTTCCATAACTTTCTTAACATTTTTTTTTCTTTTTCTCGACTCATACTGCCAACAACCTAGTTCAGTTCCAATATATTCACTTATCTTCTATTTTAATGTCCTTCTAATTAGGCTCCTTGCTTCTTTCTTCTCCAGTTTTGTCCACATAGCCATTAAAATAATCTTACTAAACATTGGTCTGTCAATGCCTCTTCCTTAAAAATCTCCAGTGGTTTTCTTTATTGCCTCTAAGATAAAATACAACTCCTAGAACTGGCTGCTCACTCACTTACCGTGTTTGCCTTATTTTATATACCCTCTCGATGGACTCTGTATTCCAGCCAAGTTGTACAATTAATTTTTCTCTGTCTTTGCCATTCTGTGTCTGTGTATTCTCACAAGTCATGTCTCATGTTCCGAATACTTTTTCTTTTTTTATCTTCACCATTGTGGACCTTTATGTTCCTTCTTTTTCCTTTCTCTGATACACACTTACTGCATCACCATGGGAAAGTCTTTAGTAGCCTAGGCAACTCTCCACAACTCTTTGCAGAAGTGGTTCCAACCTACCTCAGTTGCAAATACAGTCTATTTCAATTCTTCCTATTTTCTATGCTCAACTCAGAAACCATCTTTTCTGGAAAATATTCTTTGATTCCTTTAGGCATTAGCACTCTCTCCTTCTTTAAAAAATTTTTTAATCATATTTTTCTGTTTTTATCTTGTACACAAGCTCCTCGTGGGCAGAGACCATAATCATAGTGCTTAGCTTTCACATAATTTGTCCAATTTGAATTTGAGTTGTAACAAGAAGATAAACTCATGAAGATCAACTCAGTAGGTAGTAGAATTCTTTAAAATCAAAACCTAATAAGCACGTTATAGAATCATAATGTTCATATTCATTTTGAGCTTTGATTATTTCAATATCCTGAATAATTGAGGAAAGATTGGTTCAACTAGTTATATTTATTGAGGCATAGGATAATAGCAGCACATACAAGTTTATATAGTATTTGAGAATTTCAAGGATTAAAAAATAACTTATATTTCATTAATTGAATTTATTTGTTAACAACCTAAACATAATTTTTATTTTTGCTTTTTTTCTTGGAGGGGGAAGGGCAGGGTAACTGGGGTTAAGTGACTTGCCCAACGTCACATGGCTAGTAAGTGTTAAGTGTCTGAGGCTGGATTTGAACTCAGGTCCTTCTGACTCCAGGGCCAGTGCTCTACTCATTGCACCACCTAGATGCTCCCCTAAACATAATTTTTAAAAGTTTATGTTTCATCTTTTGATTTTTTTCCCTTATTCCAATACTCAATGTCTTTTTGAAAAAATGAAATAGAATTTAAGAAGGATTAAAACTAAAGGCCACATTGAGATGTTGTCACTAGTGAAATGTTTTATCTCTGTTAACTAAGAATAACATTTTATAATTAGTAGACCTCTCTTCAATGAAAATTGGAATCTTTCTAATGTTTCAATTGTGTTTTCTTATGTTCTTTTCAATTATAGTCTCAAAATTATGTGATCCTGGAGAGTCTTCAGCCAAATAACAATTATATGGTGGAAATACAGGCCATAACTTACTGGGGACAAGTGCGCTTAAAAAGTGCTAAGGTGTCTTTTTACTTCACCACCACACAAGCAATAAGTAATAGTAAGTATTTCATATCTTCTGTAAGACATAATGGAATCTTTAAAACAAATTATAAAGATAAAAAGAAGCCAAATTAATTTGAGGTGTAAAAACAGGTAAAGCTTTGGAGTTGTGTTCTTAGGAGCAAATATCAACAGAAATATGTCACCAGTCCACAGTAAATGTTGCATCAAAATAGATGAAATTGTGAATTTTTAAGATCCCATTTCAGAAAAATAAGAGATATTAATAATTATGCCATATCCATTTTGGAAAGTGATAACATTCTTTATATTGTTTTAAAGTGGATAATAGGTATTTCCATGTGACTTCTCAAGTGGTTCTAGATATACTTGGAAAACTTAAAAAGTCATAGGCTTTTAGCCTATGCAAGGAATTCTGGTTAGATGAGCACTTCCGAAGAAATAGTTTCCTCAAGTTAGGGGAATCCAGTAATCTGGGTCTGACTAAGGAGTTGTGGAAATGGTTTCAATGACAGAAAACTGGTGAATGACTGAATAGATGGATAAATAAGTATTTATTAAATGCTTACAATATGCAAAACACTGTACAAAACAGGGGATGCAAATAGAAAATAAGACCGTCCCTTCTCTTAAGAAGCTCACATTTTAAAGACGGAACCTACACATAAGGAAGGTTTTAACCATAAATCCCATGCAAAGCTCCTTACGGTCCTCGGGGCAACACAGTTGTTAATACCTCTTTTTTGATGTCACTCCCACTGATAAAGCCATATCATTTTTGGATATTAAGCCATTTCACAGTGTCACAGAGATTGGTGGAGAAAATTTTCTGGAATTTTAGTAGTTATATCTATAGCACCTGCAAAAGCAGTTACCAGGCTACATCTCCAAAAAGATTACTTCCTACAATGATGGTCAAGGGCACTGAGCTGTAAACATTTCTATAATCAAGGCTCTTGGGTTCAGGGTCCTGGACTGTCTTTATCCAGGTCTGAGAGTTCCAACCTTTTAAGTGACTGGCAACAAATAGATTGAGCCACCCTTGTAGCTTCACTTTTCTGCCCACTTCTGGCAGCATGATCCACCTTTCCATAGTTTTCTGCATTCTTCTTTCTCCCTTCAGTCCCATGTTTCTCTCTTGCCTTTCTTTTAGTAGGTATCATTTTTTCTACATCTTCTGTCTTTCCTTTCTCACTTTTATACCTTTCTCTTGGAATGGGTTGATAGAGACAGACATATATACATAGTCTGGGACTATGAAAGGAGATTGGAGATGACCTTATCTTTCTCTAGGTTAGAATACTTCCCTTACTCCCCTAAGAAATGACAGGAAAAGGGAGTAAGATCAGTAGCTACAACCACCCACCCTGTGCACATACTTTAGCTCATTTCTCCCAACTGTTTCTTTCTCATCTATCCACTACTTTCCATCCAGTAGTCAAGAGAATGGAATGGACTTCCTAATAAACTCCAATAGCTTAGGTATATTCATTTATTTACTTTGGACAAGATTTATTAATAAATGTAGGGTGACCATGTCCCAAAATACCTGATTCTAATTCACTGTCCCCACATTCCTGTCACAGTTCCAGAAATCCTGGACTCGTAGATTTATTCCATTAGGTTTTTAACAGATTTTTCATCTTTAAGAATTCTTCACTGAGGGGCGGCTAGGTGGTGCAGTAAATAGAGCACCGGCCCTGGAGTCAGGAGGGCCTGAGTTCAAATCCGGCCTCAGACACTTGACACACTTACTAGCCGTGTGACTTTGGGCAAGTCACTTAACCCCAGTTGCCCTCCAAAAAACAAAACAAAACAAAATAATTCTTCATTGACATTCAGATATGCCTGGGAGAAGCCAAGATTTCTTTAGCTATTATTCACTGAAACACAAGCAAGCATTAGCTGATCAGATCATTTCTAACTCTGATAGCTAGTTGGGAACAAGATCTTATAAGAATGTGGATATGGAGAATATCATTCCTGTTTGAAAGTTAGGGCTGGGCTGCCATTTATAGTGAAAAGTCATCTTGAAATGAAAGGTGAGAGATTGCCAAGGATACATCTGTGTTTCCCTTTTTCCCCCTCAGGGATGCCTTTGAATAGAAAAGAGAATGACCATTCTTTGTAGCATGGAATTCTGTGTTTAGTATTTGTTTCTTGGTGTTTAAAATTGGCCTTTTAAATTAATTTCTTCAGAACGAAGTTATATTGGCAACCTATTTTGTTGGGCTTAATCTTTTCAGGACACTTGTTTTTATCCAAATTCTTCAGGAGGGTCTATGCGTGCTATTTATCTAGTTTTTTTTTTCCAATTCCAAGAAGAGAAATAAAGTCTTCTTGAGAGGGAGGAAGGGAAATAAAGATACAGTCAAAGAGACTGAAAGAGAGAGACACAGAGAGAAAAACAGACAAAGAATGACAGAAGAAAAAGAGCAACAGAGACAGAGAAAGGAATAGATCAACAGAGAGAGAGACAAAGGCAAGGACAGCAACACAGAATGATAGAGAAAAAGAGACTCGAAGACAGAGACAGAAAAATAGAGATAGAGAGATAATATAAAGTTGGAGAATGTGGACTGGGGAAGGAACCTTTTGGTTTATAAAATGTGGCCATGTTCTTAGGGACTAGACATATTCCACATCACAGATCAGTCAATCTCACAATGTTAGATCTGTCTTCCCTAATTTAGGGTCCCTCATTTGGATCCCTAGCCCTCAATGACTTGACACTTTCCTTCTACCTATTTATTTTACATTTTTTCTCTATGGTCTCAGCCTCATTTTAGGGGAAGTTAGCTTATCTGATTTGACAATTAATATGAATGTAAGATCAATCAATAATGAATAAGCATTTACTAAGTGCCTATGTGCCAGACACTGTGCTTAGCACTGGGGATGCAAAGGGGTAAAAGGGCTAAAAGACAGTCCCTGTCCTCAAGGGGCTAATAGAGGAGATAAAGTACAAACAAATATACCCAAAGTAAAGTACATTAAAGATAAATAGGAAATAACAGAGGGATGACTCTAGAGTTAGGAGTAGTAGGTGAATACTTCATATCAAAGGTGGTATTTCAATAGAAACTTAAAGCCAGGAAGGTCAGTAGTCAGAGTTGCAGAAGGAGAGCTTTCCAAGAATGGGAAAAAACAAGAAAAAATGCTTAGAGTCAAGAGATGGAATATCTGTGGAATAGCCAGGAGGTCAGTGTCACTGGATGAAAGAGTACCCGTAGGAAAATAAGGTATAAGAAAACCAGAATGGTAGGAGGAGGCTGGATTATGAAGAACTTCAAAAGTCAAATAGAGCATTTTGTATTTAGGACTGGAGGCAGTAGGGAGCAACTGGAGCTTATTGAACAAGAAGATTAGAGGATTATTACACAGTTGACTTTTATAGGGCTTTGTTCTTTTTGATCCATGTAGCAATCCTACAAAGTAGGTGCTATTATTAAACGCGTGTATAGAAGAGAAAACTGAGGTCCTGAGAGATTGTTAACTGTATTCACATAGCCAAGAAAAATCTGAGGCCAGGTTCAGAAGAGTCCTTCCCTGCCTCAAAGTATAGCATTCTTTCCACTGATCTATGCTGAGACTATCATGCCCAGGCTCCTGCTTTCTAGGAATTTATGAACAATGGTCTTCTGGAGACAGTGCTTCTATTCTGTTACCTCTCATGGAAATGTGACTTTAATCATGAGAATTTCAGGCCAGGGAGGAAGATACTGACACCATGATATATTAGTGGGAGAAACATTTTTGGACAAATTGCTTCCCTGACTTTATAAGGCTGACCTTTGTTATCAATCCCCTCTTCTGAAATGTATTTAAAAGAGTTGGCTGAGACTTGATAGGCAGTGTACCTAAAACACACAGCCCTTATGTAACTCTTTTGCCATTTGATGATCTCATATGTTCTTGAAGACATGTGGTGATAGGAAACTTTTTGATGAGGAAGGCCAGTTCATTTTGGGATTGTTGTAACAGGAAGATTGTCTTTTGTTAAGTCCAAGTGTTTTTCCCTGTCCCCTGAATAACAAGCAAAGTCAGTCTTAACGCTTTTTCACGTGATAAATATTTGAAGACAGTAGTATAGTTAGACACTCTGATTAAAGGAGATATTTTCTTTTGACATAATGGAGATTAATAATGAAGAAAAATTCTAAGACAAATAGAAGCCTACGTTAAATAAATCCATTTCCACTCCCCACACATACAAAGAATAAGAACATGAATTATTTTCTCTGTACTCACCTGCTTAAGGAACAGCTTATATAATAAAAATGTTATATAAAAAACTGCCATTATGAATAGACAAAAGTTGACATAAGTCAATAATGCTAAAGAAATAAATCTATTTTATTAATATATGACAGAAATGTCTCTTGTATATATTCTAGGGGAACTCAACCCAGGTTATGACATCATTGATAAAATACTAATTTCAAACGTTGGTGTGTGTGTGTGTGTGTGTGTGTGTGTGTGTGTGCATGTGTGTGTGTTTAAATATGAAAGCTTTTAATTTCACCAGGATGGGGCAGCCATGAGATTATTGACCTATGAAAAAGCTCCTTCCAATCCAATGATTCTATAATTCTTGTTAAACCCTTGCAGTTGGATAATGAAAGATTTAAGAAATCTTATGAAAAAATGGGAAATGGTGCAAAGCACCTGCTGTTACATGTATTATCTGCCTCTCACTAGGTAAATCCTATAAAAAAGGGTTGGTTTTGCTAAGTACTATGTAGAATACAGCTTTCTGTTTACTGGTATTTTATATCTGAATGCTTTTTATATACTGTCGTAAATATAGGATGCTGCTTTTATAAGAACACAACATATTTCACCACAGAACTACTAAAACAAAAGAATAATTACAACTTTATAGTGTAAGCAAGGGAAGTTATATTTTATAGGGAGGAAGAGTACTAAATGCCACAACATGAATTACTTTTTGAGTTATATTACTTACAAGGCTGGAGGCAACTATATTTTAATGATAAATACCTCTACACAAATTACAGCTTTCTTTTTTGTGGGAGCTGGTAAAAAGTACCCCTCAAAGCAAAAGAGAAATGTATCTTCTACAGAGAAGTAATCTGCTTTTTAATTTTTTTTCTTTTAAATTTCAAGAGCAGTGCTTCCAAGGTTGGCACACTTCAGTTTGGGTGAACTTAGAAGTAACATTTTTATAGTTACCTTATGGATTCTGAATATTCTTCAAGCTGATATTATGAGCTACAGTACAAATGAAATCCTTGTAGTCCTTCATATTATAAAATGAAATAAGGATTTAGGCTTTTGGAAATAAAATGCATGGTGGTCTAGCCCTTCTAACTCTTAATCAATTTTGTGACTAAGAAAACATGTAAACTATTTCAGACTTTATTCCTCTGTAAAGCTTAGCAGGAATAAATATTATTCTATTTTTAATTTTTTTTCTCAGGGATGACACTGAGAGTTCTAGAGGTGGAAATCACATAAATCAAGAAGCTACAAAGGAACATTGAAAAGAGATCTAATTTATCTTTTGTTTACAGTATCTGCTTGGAGAATATTAGTGACAGTATTTCCAACTAATGCCCTTCCTCTCTGTGCTTATTTTCATATCTAGATTTTAGGGGTTTTTTTTGCCTTTTTTTTTTTTTGGAGGGCAACTGGGGCTAAGTGACTTGCCCAAGGTCACATGGCTAGGTTTTTTTTTTTTTTGTATGTGTGTTTTAAGTGTCTGAGGCTGCATTTGAACTCAGATCCTCCTGACTCCAGGACCGGTGCTCTATTCACTGTGCCACCTAGCTACCCCTTTTTTAGGTTTTTTTTTTCATATCTAGATTAGTGGTCATGTGGGGAAACTTTTAAATTGACCCTTAACTATATTTTTAACAAAGAGTAATGAACAACAGGGTCAAAATAGATTGAAAAGCAGCATTAATTAGTAAATAATAGCAGTGATGTCTCTTTTTTAACCAGTAGAGTGGATCACTTCATATCACAAATTATTGGTATATATACACATATGAGCATATATGCATATATTATATACATATATGAAAATATGGGTGAAAGTCAGTAAATAAATGTTACTAGCTCTAACTACTACCCTAGTCTGCGCCACAGATATTCCAATGCCCAATCCAATATGCTCTCCATATTGCTTCTCATCCCATCTGATGTTTCCTCTCAAGAGATTGGATGTGTACATAAATACCAGTTACACTTCTACTTTTTGTTGCACTGAAATATGGCATGTCAATCATTTGCTTCAACACTGTACAGATTGGTTAAATATTATGACTGGAGCTGACATCTGCTGAATTAAAAGCAGTGATGATTTAACTTGGATTTGGTGCTACTGTTCTGACAAACTTGAAGACAATATTTCCTTTTGGGTGGGGTATGTAGTTGGCATATTTTCCCAGTGCCCACAATGAAGTAGGCAAAATGACAAGTATTTATGTCCAATTCACATCATTTTTTCCTTATAAGCATTTTTACTATAATTTGTTATTTTTCTACTATTATTTTATTAAAATGATTCATTTAGGGAATAGTAGCTACTTTTATTTATTCTCTTCCAAAGCTGTGAAACAGTTTATATGAGTATAAGATCTGCATTTATTTAAAATAAACATTCTCTAGGAATCATGTAATCAGCCTGAGTGTTTAAATGAATCAGTAGGTTAGTCGGAAGACTAATGTTTCATTAATATATAAGTATATGTATATATGTGTGTGTACATATATGTCAACCAGTTAACATTTATGAAGTACCAACTGTATGCTTGCCAGACACTGAACAAAGTGATAGAGATGCAAAGAGAGACAAAAGAGAGTCCATGTTGTCAAGGAGCTCACAGTCCTTTGAGGGAAAAGACAACTAGGTACAAACAAGCTATATATAGGGTATGCAGGACGTACTTAATAGAGGGAAGGCACCAGAATTAAGTAGCAGTGGGAATGGCTTCCTGTAGAAGGTAGGATTGAAGGAAGTCAGGGAATTGTAGAGATGGAGAGGATGAGGGAGACTATTCCCGGCATGGATTATAGCTAATGAAAATACTTGAAGTCAGGAGATGGAGTGTCTAGTGTAAGGAATAGAAGGGGCAAATGTTACTTTATCACAGAGTGCAGAGGAGTGAGTAATACTTCAGAAAACAGAAAAAGGTTGGAAGGGGCCAGATGATGAAGGGCTTTGGATGCCAGAGTATTTAATATTTGGTCCTGGAGATGATAGGGAGTCATTGGCCTCTAGTGTGACATGGTTGGACCTGCACTTTCTGAAAATCACTTTGACAGCAGAATGAAGGATGGGCTAGATTGGGGACTGGACAGATCATCCAGCAGGTTATTATAATAGTCCAAGTGTGAGGCATTAAGGGTCTATACCAGTGTGGTGGCAGTATCAGAGGAGATTAAGGAAATGTTTTTGAGAAATGTTACAAAGGCAAAATCAATAGTGCCTGGCAATAGATTGGAAAAGGATTGGGGGGGGGGGGGGAGTAGTCAGGGAGAGTAAGATTAGAATGGTGCCTAGGTTTTGAGACTATGGGACTGGGATAGTGGTGGTTGCCCTAAACAGTAATAAGGAAGTTTGGAATGGGAGAGGGTTTGGGGCAAAAGATTACGAGTTCAGTTTTGAAATGTTGAGTTTAAGATGTCTGAAATGTATCCAGTTGGAGATGTCTAATGCAGCGGAGAGGTAAGAGCCAGATAATTTGATTTTAAAATAATCAGCATAGATATGATAACTAAGTCAATGTGAGCTGTAATCACCAGGGGAAATGATGAAGATGGAAAAAAAAGAAAGCCTAGGAGAGAGCCTTGAGGGTCACTCACAATTAGCTGGTGTGACTTAGATGAAGATTCAGTGAAGAAAACTGAGAAGGAATCATCATTTAGGTAGAAAGAAAAGGAGAAGAAAGTAGGTCCTTAGCAACCTAGAGACAAGAGAATATCAGGAAAAAGGGTGATTAACGATGTCAAAACTGCAGAGAGGATGAGTATTTTTAAAAAGGCATGAAATTTGGTAATTAAAAGCTTGTTGGTCGCTATGGAGAAGTTTCAGTTGAATGATGAGGTTGTTATAAAGACAGTGTATATACACAAATGTACACATTCCATTAAATAAACTTCAATATTGTATTTTGTGTGTTTCATTTTAGAAGATCAACTTGGGAAAACTAGAAAAGGAGTCACTGAAATACTTCCCCCTTTTCAAAGAAGGAGACCCACTCGCCTTCTGGAAATTGGAGCTCCTTTCTACCAAGACAACATGCTTCAGGTCAAAGTCTATTGGAAAAAGATTGAAGGTATGTGAACTATTCCTTGACAAACCAGAAGAACAACTGTAAAAAAGACATAAATAAGATCCCCAATTTCAGCTCCTCTTTCATCTCTAATCCATTCTACAGTAATCTTCCTAAAACTTAACATATACAACCTTCCTTTGCTCAAATATTTCTATTGCTTCCCATTGGCCGTAAGATAGTGGTCAATCTATTTTTTTTTTGCACGCGGGAAGGCAAAGCAATTGGGGTTAAGTGACTTGCCCAAGGTCACAGGGATAGTTAAATGTCAAGTGTCTGAGACTGAATTTGAACTCAGGTGATCCTGACTTCAGGGCCAATGCTCTATTCACTGTGCCACCTAGCTGCCCCAGTGTTCAATCTTTTAATCCTTCTCTTCCAGTCCCTCTGTGATCCAACTCTAATCTATGTTTTCAGCATTATTGCCTGCTGGTTTCGTTAGCATGTCCTGTAGGCACAATGCCCCACATACCTTTCTCCAAGAATATTCTTTAGTTTTATACCTCTGTCTTTGTTCGTGGTGTTACTTCTAGTAGAATGAACACCCTATCAACAGTTTCCATATTAAAACTGCTACCTGCCCATCAGTCGAGTCTAATATCCACATTCTTCATGAAACTTTCATCACACTTCTTCCAAATTGTATCCATCTGTACTTCCAGTACACTATAAAGCTTGCATATATATATATATGTATATATACACACACACACACACATTGATTTACTTGTCTTTTATCCTCTATTAAATTATAAAGTCTTCAAGGAGAAGCACTGTGCTTTAAAAAAAATCCTTCTTAGTGTAAACCACATTGTTTTTCACATAGTAATAATACTTCAATGGTCATTCGTTGCATTGAATTGAATACACAATATGAATAGATTAACAATTTAAATGTATGTAAAATCTAAGCCTTTCCAAGAATGAATTTTGGTTCATGCGGACTTGCCATCATTAACTTTGACTTGACTTGGGGTTATGTGCTCAGTCAAGTTCCATGAAAAGTCATGTTTCTCTTGTGTAATTTGATGAATGTTGGCTTGAAATAAGTTTTATAGAAACTATCATATCAGGTTCTTTGGGTTCTGGTATCTTTAGTGGCTTAGAGACCAAGCCACTCATGAGGCCTTTGTAAGAAGGAAAACTTAATTTGTAAATAAATTCAAAGCAAAATCTTTTATAACACATTATTTGTATTATATTACTTCTTCGGAGAATTAATTCAGTAATTATTATCAAACACTTGCTATATATGAGGACTGCAAAGACATAAAACCTGGATCCTTGCTTTTATAATTTATTTAGTTACTTAATGAGGTTTGTATAGATTAAAACACAGAGTTGGTAAACTTTGATATGGGCAGAGGTCAGACAAAATCTGGACCTTGAGTGGGGAACAAAATGGAGGGGGAAAGGGAAATAAAGTGATTAGTTGGTATGTGTCTGGGGAGGGAGTTGAGCTTTGCCTTAGGTCGTTTTGCCTAGCACATATTTGTTCCCTAACCCCACTTCCAGAAATATAGAAGTACCAACTTTATTATGTTTTAATCTGTCAGTCTGCAATGCAAATGCCATAAAAGTTAAGTATCTAATTAGATTTGGATGTTAAAAAGAAATTAACCTTCATTGCATTACGAAAGTGACTTAGACACGGCTTTAGTGATGTAAAGTTTAGTGATGTAATCTACATCCCACACATGATTATTTAAATGCATGCTAATCAAGAAAGTGGATTTTCCTTAAAGTAGCCTAAAAATAGCCATCAAATTAATTAAATGATGCAGCAAAAGAATCTAAAATCTGATTCAACTGTTCAAAATAGCAACAACTTTCTTAGCTTCTTGCAACTATTTTCTCTTTATAATTTAAGAAAATTTATGGACACAACATTTTTAAGATTAGTTGCTGACAAATGACATAAACTGTGTTCTCACATTTGCTTCACCATCACAAGACAGTTAGTCTCAACAACAGAAATTGGTTCTCAGGGCAGTGAAGTGACCTTCTCTTGGCATTTATTCAATCTCTGCTTTCTCTCCTGAACTTTGTGCCACGTCTAGTCATATCTTTAGTGACTTGGACAGTACCAGCCTACTAGGGAGCAGAATGACATGATGAGCTAATTTAGCATTGGGCATCCAGCATCCATTAGTCATCAATGGACTTGTTTCACTAATTTAAAACAGCTAAAAATGATCTGGTAACTGAGCTATCATTAATCATACCCATCCTTAATCTCTGACCCATTTAATCCTCAGGGTATGTTTCCTAATGCTGTTTTCATTTAAAATGAGCAACATTTAGACATAATTAAGATGCTTAATAAATATGTATGTTGGCCTAAGAAGAATCTTTAAAGTTAAAAATGTAACCATATTCTCTAGAGCTATGCTAAAGTATAATTTATTTATTTGGACAAAGAAATGATTGTGTGTAATGCTACTGAATAATTGGTCCTTGAACTCTCTGGTTGGATACTATCACTCATTGTGACATTATAGTTTCTTCCAAAAAACATGTCTTTCACAGATGTATATTCACACAAAAAATTTTCAAATACATATATATATATATATATATATATATATATATATATATACATACATACACACATTTTTGCAACCAAAAATGCACCTGTTTCTCTGGTTTAGCATCGTTCATTTTTCTAACTATTAATGCTAAAAATAAAAGACAAACTTTCATTATTCTTTGATTGTCCACAGAGATTTTTAGAGTAAGAGGGATTTGAAGTGAGATTCCATTCATTTGGTCAATAACAGCAAAGAAGAACAATAATTTATATAAGTCTGTGTAAAAAAAAAAAAGAAGGAAGTGGAAGAAGAGAAGGAGAATTGTAAAGGGAAAGGTTAGAAACCTGCCCAAGATCAAAATAATGTGGGATCATGATGAGATGCACCCTCTTCTGTCTGCAAATGGAATTGTATGGCACATGCATTCAGTGAGGTTGTCTTCTAAGAATGAGGTTACAGTCCAATACTTTTATCCAGCTACTGAAAAAGATTTATTTCATGCACATTTACAATAATCTGAAGAACATTATAAAAGAATGATGATACTTTGGGGGACTTTTTATGTGAGCCCCTAAGATGATGATGATGATGATGACGACGACGAAATCAAAAGTGGCTAAGACATGCAGATGTACTTGTGGAAGTCGAGGGCATTATGATGGAAATTAAGTCCCGGGTCATTGCCACAAGTTGAGTCCTCACTTTCACTCACTCCAGATTCCCAAATATTCTTTCTATCTTTATAACATCTTTCATATATGTTCCCTTATTTCCACTCCAATAGCCACAACCCTACTTCAGTCCCTTGCTACTTTTTGTTGGACTACTGAAATAATTTTCCCATGGTTATCCTTGCCTCAAGCATCCCCCTTCTCTACTGAATCCTTTATTCACCAGTTAGAGTGATTTTTCTAAAGTATAGTTTGACTATTTCACTCTCCCTGATCAATGATTTCCGGTGGCTCTCCATCACACCCATGACTAAATATAAAAGTTCTCTGTTAGGCATTTAAAGCTTTTTATAACCTGAATCCTTCTACCTTTCCAGTCTTCTTATACCTTATTCCCCTCTATAACCTCTGCAATCCAGTTGTCATGGCTTACTTAAGTTACTCTGATTTCCCACTGCTGTGCCTTTTTGGTGGCTGTTCCTAATATTTGGAATGCTATCCCCTCAGCTCTCTTAGTTTCCCAGGCTTTCCTCAAGGCTCAGCTCAATTCCCAACTTCCGCAGGGAGTCTTTCCCAATCCCCTTAACTATTAGTACCTTTCCATTTCAGATTACTTTCATTTACTATGAATAGATCTTCTGTGCAGCCATTAAAATGCACCTTGCTTGATGGCGGGACTTGATGCCCTTCTTCCTTGGTTGTGTCTTCATCACTTAGTATACTTCTTGGCATGAAGTAAGCACGTAATAAATATTAGTTGGTTGTTGACTGATTGACAAATCATCATAGAAGTTTTATCTTTAAAAACCTAAAATTAATGATTGATATAGTGTCTACAAGCAAACAACAGGAATATGAAACACGTAGCATTGCAGGCAGTAAAAATTTAGCACCTTCTGGAAAATTAGCAACACATGACATAGTAACTGGAATTATGAGTAAGAAGCTTACTATTTTTCATGGACTGACAAATGAACCATCCTAGAAATATCGAGCTTAAAATATCCTAGAGAACTCTGGAGACAAATTGCACCAGAACAAGACCACTTCCCCCCTATTTAACCATTATCTAAAATCATCCAGATGTAGAAGTGATACATCAAACACTTGTTACAGCATTTCAGATGAATTCAACATGCTGAATACTCATGATCTTTAAACTATGTAGAACAAAAAAAAAGTGCAAAATATCAAAACCTCCAAGAAAAGATAAAAATTATGTGGAAATAGAATGAAGTGCCCATTGTCTCTCTATTGACCTCTCTGCTAATGGAGTTGCATGCTTTCAGTTAAGTCACAGATATGAGCTTGATTGGTGGAGACTGACCCTGGGGTCTTAACATATGCAAAGAATGTGTTCTACTACCAATGTTTCTTAACCTTCAGAATATTGTTATTTCTTCCTAAAAATTCCTTTCATTTTCTTCCTTTTATTATTTCTTTAGTTTTATAATCAAAACACAAAGATATTTGTAGCATAAGAGATTACTGTAACAATGAAGTGGGTATGGGAGCAAACCAGTTCAAGAAGTCCATCTGTAGGCCTTGTAGGTTACGGAATCTCAAACTAAAATAATTCTCCAGACATTTAAAAACACATATCATATTCATTGGTGTCATTAACATGAAAAATGAAGTTTTAAAAACATGCATACATAAATTTCTCTGTTCTGTAGAAAAATACCTTTTAAGTCAGCGGTTCTCAACCTGTGGGTTATGTTCAGTTTGTAACCATGAAAATACATCCTGCATATCAGATATTTACATTATGATTCATAACAGAAGCAAAATCACAATTATGAATTAGCAACGAAAATAATTTTATGGTTGGGGGTCACCACAACGTGAGGAACTGTATTAAAGGGTTGTGGCATTAGGAAGGTTGAGAACCACTGTTTTAAGTAGATAGATTGCATTATGATGATTTAGATGCAGCATAGAATCCTCAATACTATTTTATTTTCTGCCAGCTAAAGGAACTTTTTGTAGCTAGATTTTCTGGCCATTTGGACTGGGTGAAATTAGAAATGTTGGGTTATTTATGAGAACCATCTCAAATAAATTTTAACTCCTTTATACAAGTAGCAAAACATTCATGGGAAAGGATCTGCTTCCATCAGTAAACACTCTGAAGTACAAGCATTAAGAATCAAATGCTTATTTATGATAGCAAGGTCAAGGGGAAAAGACAAAGAATCTCAGTCAGTGATGAAGGCCAAAATGTGAAAATAAATCGTTTCTTATATTCCTTATTTCTCAAAATTGATGGGTGGTCAGGAGTTTAGGGTTTTGACTACTCAAGCAAAAATGCTAATATTTTATTAACTGCCCTTGGCATTCCTAAGTGAGAAAATATTTTTAAAAGTGAAGTTTTATTGTTATTTAACATGATGCCTAAGGGTGGTCACATGGCACCCTGAATAGAGCACTGGCCCTGGAATCAGGATGACCTGAGTTCAAATCCAGTCTCACACACTTAACACTTACTAGCTGTGTGACCTTGGGCAAGTCACTTAACTCCAATTGCCTTCCCCCCTCCCAAAAGAAGTACAATAAATAAATAAATGAATGAATCAATGAATGAATAAACAAATAAATTAATGAAGAAATAGACAAATAAATAAATAAAATGATGCCTCATGTCATTTATCAATAATGATAATATGCAAAGTAAAATATCAATCTATTTTAATCAATTTGAAGTTTCATATTATTTAATTTTATAAAACCTGTCTTCTAGAAATCCATTGTGATTTTTAAAAATAAGTTATTTCAGGACAAATTAATTTTGAATGACATTTTTTTCATTCAGACGCATTTCATATGTT
>CM053580.1:192513895-192545652 GCA_028627135.1 Pseudochirops cupreus | reverse complement strand
ACCTTGATAAACTGGACTCTTCTCAGCAACACACAGGTATAAGACAACTCTACAAGTCTTGGGATGGAAGGAGATATCTACATTCAGAGAAAGATCTAGAAAGACTAGAGTTTAAATGGAGACTGAAGCAATACATGCTATCGTTCTTTTTCAAAAAAATAATAATTATTGTATATCTAGAAGGCATGCACAATGGACTACTATGCGTCCTATATTAAAGGAGAGATCAGGTGTCCAAATGAAGAGAATGAGGAAATCAAAGGAGAATGCTTCATACTAGCATGTACTCATTTGAGATATATCCTGAATGAATGGGTGAATGAATGGAAAAAAAACATATTAAGCACCTGCTATATTCCAAGAACTGTGAAGGGAAAATAAATTCAAAAGTCAAACTGCCCCTGCTCTGGAGGAACATAAATTCTAATACAAGGAAATAATACACATAATGAGAGTAATGGACAGGCAAGAGAAGGCTAGGGATATAATAATGTTGAGTTGATCCATTGGTCAGTTGGCCTGTCCTCCCAGAAACAATGATAGTATAGCAGCAGCAGCAGCAGAAGTAGTAGTAGTAGTAGTAGAAGTAGTAGTAGTAGTAGAATAGTAGTAGTGGTGGTGGTGGTTATATTATATTTATGTAATGCTTTAAGGCCTAAAAAATGCTTTACCAATATCTCATTTTATCCTTGCAACCATGGGAAGTAAAGACAATTATTATTCTCATTTTACAAATGAGGAAATCAAGGAAGACAGAAGTTAATTGACTTACTCAGAGACCCACAACTAGTAAATTTTTGTGGCATAATGTCAACTCAGTCTGTCCTGGCTCCAAGACCAGTATCCTAATCACTGCTGATCTATAGGCCCCTATTTATCAATTTAATTAATGTACCCAGTGGTAGACAGATATGAAACATTTCTGATCTGAGAGTCTAGGACTGGCTAGATACAGGGTGTTATTCAAATATATACGCAGTCACCCACTCACCAGTTAATGCCGTGTGGCATTAATTTGAAGGCACCTTCAGGCATTCAGGACATTTTTTTCCTAGTGAGACCACTAGATCCAGAGGTGCTATTTAGGTAGATGGGAATGACTGTGTTGAACAGCTGGATGAGAGATGCAGTGTACGTTAACACTACTGGACATCTGTAGAAAGTAAGATTTATAATCTCTGAATCTTCATTCATGGAAAATGCCCTTGTATTTCTAGGCCCATTTAAAAAAGACATCTTTTACTATGGCCCTCATATTACAATCATCTTTCTATTATTCATACTGTTGTTCAAGTGGAAATTACAACTGCTTCCATTTGAAGGATCTAAAGATTTGATAGTGTCTCCTTCCAAGAGTAATGAGCCTTTTGACATGACTGTGTCAATAAATCATTATTTTGATGTGATTTGTATAGATGTTACTAAATTTGACTCAATTATTCCAACAGTTCTATTTCTGTATTTTAAGTAGCCAGAAAATCTTAGCCCATGTGCACCATTGTAATAGCATGTTTTTAATAAAATAATAAGTAGAAAATATTTAGATTAGCAATATTTAAAACTCGGCAGTTGTCTCACTAACAAATTGTGCACTGCTTAGCGTAGTGTTAAGCACATAGGGACCTATAATAGTATTCATTTTGATGTCGACTTTTTAAAAAAAATATTCAATATATATATTCTCAATATACATACTCAATATATTCAATATATAAATAGCATATCAGACACTCTCTATATGTTCTCAATATATATACTAAATATACTCAAATATCTTATGTTTTTCTTTTTTTTTAAATGAATTTTTATTGCTACCTTTTGCTTTATTTTTCCTAAATTTCTCTCTCTATCCTTCTCCATCCCCCTTCTCAGGGTACCATGATATGTAAAAACCACAATTTTTATTTTATTTTTTTTGGTTTTGAGACCATTTTTTGCCTTTTTTTTTTTGGAGGGGGAATGGCAGGGCAATTGGGATTAAGTGACTTGCCCAATGTCACCCAGCTAATAAGTGTTACATATCTGATGCCAAATTTGAACTCAGGTCCTCCTGACTCCAGGGCTGGTGCTCTATGCACTGCACCACCCAGCTACCCATAAAGACAATTTTTAAAAGAAAACCAAAAGAGGAAAAGAAAAATCAGGTCAGACAGACTTTTCCTACTGACCTTCTAAGTTGCTTTTTGGCATTTGTAGAGTAAGAAATCTGGAAAACACAGCTCCTGTGATTCAGTGCCCTGAGGTCTGCTGTAGGTTAGCTGGGGTCCAGTCTGTGCTGCATTTTGCTCTGAACTGTGTTGCTCCCCTAACCCAGTGCAATAGACCTTTCCTGTTGACCTTCCAGGTTGTCTTGGGCTGGAGATTTGTTTCATTCTCTTTTTTTTGTGGGTTCTGTTGCTCTAGGATTTGTTAAGAGTCATTTTACAGGTATTTGGAAGGGTTTAGGGGAGAGTTCAAGTGAGTCCCTGTCTTTACCCCACCACCTTGACTCCTCTTCTAGAAAATTCTTTTATGTGATAATTAATAGTTATTCTTTTGATAGACAATTGTTTATATTATTTGATCACTTCTCCAGTGGTTAATTGAATTTTTACAATCAATCCAAAGACATGATGTGTAGAAAATGTGTATTTAAAAAAAAATAGATGATACTGCCCAATCAAATTGTCTCTCCAAATTTACTTATGATTGTCTTCAGTGGCTCCTTAGAGTTTACGTGGTAAGATATAAAACCCTTTGCTCACCATTCAAGGACTTCCACAGTCATGGATTAAGCTACCTTTCCAATTTTACCTTCTATTACATTGCTTTCACACTATATTTTCTAGTTAATATCCAATGCCCCTTTCTCCCATGAACATGCCTGTGTTTCCTTACTTTCCAGTATTTGCTCATCTGTTTCTTATGCTTGAAATATTCTTCCTTTACTTTTTTTTAGCCTGTGAATTCCTATCCATTTTTCAAAATACAACTTACATGTTAACTTCTTCACAAAGCTTTGCTTGATGTCCTACAACTAGTAATGACCTTCTTTGAACTTTACATAGCATTTTAATTTGTAACTAATGCATTTATTATGGACGTTATAATGGATATTTTTCTTGTATTGATATATTGATACCTTATCCTCTCCATCAAACCATAAGGTCAGAAATAGTGTCTTATCTAAATGTTTTATCTCTTGTAGTTTCTAACATGGTACTCTATCGATAGTAGGAATTTAATACTTTTATGGTGAATGAATGAGTGAATGATTAAAGTGGTCAAAGAAATATTAAGCATTTTTCTAATAATCAGTTCAATTATTTCCCCCAACTACAACAAATTTTCTGACCAGGGTTTTAGTTTAGTTTAGTTTTGTTTGTTTTTCATATTCTTGGAACAATTTGAATCTACTTATCTCTGACTTTTTCTTCCCAAACTACCTTATTACATCTTAGGCCCCAGTCTAGTGCTGAATCATTGATAAAATAAAATCACTTGGTGTACCAAGTATTCCAACTCTGTGTACTGTGATAAGTTAGGTTTTGACACATGCCCAGGTATACACAATGTATTTTGATGCATTTTCTCCCATCTCCTATGAAATCTTCAGAAAACAGCCAATATTTTCCTTACAGCATTATATTATAAAGTTCCGGATTTTAAACAGAATGATATACAGCCATCTGGATAAAATTCATACCATTGTTTGTATGTCATTAGAAAATAACAGAATGTACTAGTTCTTCTTTAGACCTCTGTTTATTTGAATATGTTTTTGCAGAACTGGTTGTTCATTTTCTTGTCACATGATAGGCTATTGTGTTTTCACCAAAAATATCATTGTGCTTATTTTAAGATTACAACACTCTCACTCTGGGGCTTTACCTCTTCTGAAGTTGATTCCTTTGGAAGATGAAAGAGCAGAGCAGATGTTACTTTGTGGAGACCCACAAAACGAGCTAAATGATAGTATATTCAGAGAAGCTAAAAATGATCTGAGAGATCTTTTTTTTTTTAAGGTTCATTAGAATAGTAAGGCCGAAATTCAATTAAAGTGGTATTCTTGTCATAGATTGTCCAAAAGCCTTAATATGATATGGTCATTTTAAATGTTTCAGCTTGAGGATATTTTATACTATATGCATTTATAGTAACAAAACAAAATAAATGCAGATTTGAAGTGAAAATTTCAAATACTTATTGGACTAAATCACTTTATAATATTCAGCTTTACTTTTTGAAGGAAACCTATCAATTTTGATCAATTTCAAGATTCTCATGTATGTGCACATTTTTGCATAAATATGTACACAGAAATACTATAATTTTTGTTTGGATTGAACAAACTCCTTTTGAAAGTCATATCTTCCATGAAAGATAGTAACATGCACTTTGAATGTGCGTAATTTAATTTGGTCTAGTTTAAGGTCTTTGAGGGTTTTTTTTTTCATTTTAAAGTCATCTGCTTCACATATAAATTAATAATGTAAACCATCTTCTTTCTCAAGTCAGTCTTGTCATACTCTTCATTTTCTTGGTGGGCCTGTCATTTCATTTTACTTTTACCAAAGGTTCTTTGGATGTATGATTTATTATACTTAAGTAGTTTGGGGATTTGTGTATAGTTGTATTCTTTACCCGATTTGATATCTCTTGTTGTTTTTTTTCCCTATGTGAGCTCCTCCCACACTGACATCAATTACAGCTAAATATGTTTGAAATTACATTAAAGATACTTTCTTTGTGATTTCTTTAATTGGAAAACATAGCTGATTACTATCTACTTTAAAATGAGGATTTTGTTCATCAAGTACTTTGGCAAATAATGAAATTTTGTCCTTTAAAATGTTCTGAAGAATTTTAAAAGAATGTATGTCAGGAAACAGGATATTTTTTGCATACTTATTTAACTTTTTCTTTCATTAAAATTTGTAAAATTAATTTTCAATTTACTGTTTTTCAGACTATATTGAGAACATCTAGGAAACTTGCTTTATTCCACATGTGTTATATAAGTGCTGCTAAGCACTGTGGCATTTAAGATATACAAAAGCATACTTTTATCATGGTCTTTCCTTTTATCTGTGGATTACTTGCAGGAAGCAATAGGATATTTAAGCTTTAAGTTCTTATGTCTAGAAGAATCTGACATACCTTGGTTTACATGCAAACCAGATTTACAGCAACCTATAGTAAATTTCCACTGTTGGACCATCAATTGTTTACTTTTTCTCACACTAGATGCAGAGTCTTTTGATGACTGTGCAATAATGCATGTTACATTGCATTCTATTTATATATAAGTTATGGTCTGAAATATATATACATATATGTAAATGAGTTATGAGATTTATGCATAGAACTGGTTTGAACCTATTTCCTCCAATAACCAAGGACTCCATTTGTAAACTAAAAATGGCAACCATTTTTGTGGAGGTGTGTCTTGCTTTTCCACTGTTCCAAAAGGTATTCACCAAGACATTTAATGTACAAACCATAAATAAAAACATAACTCTATAGTTATTTTGTACTTATATTAACAAGCCATGAACCCATTATTCAGTGATTTATTACTTTGCTCATGATTATCTATTATATTTGTGTTTTCAACAAGAAGGAACAATGTCTCAGTGGCAAACTCACCAATCAAGATTCTTCATAAATTATTCGAGTAGCATATGAAAAGGAATAATCATCACTTCACAGGTTCTATTCTTAATTCATCTTATTTCCCATTGAAAAAATATATAATTTAATAATCCAAGATATTTGGAAAGATCAAAATAAAATATCTACACTTGTTTCAGACCTCTAAAAACAAGTGCAAATGTCTTAATGTTTTCGCGAGAATATGGTAGTGAATTCTGACACTTGTTATGACACTCTTATCCATAGATAGTGTGATCTCTTTTCGGATTTTATGCATACTACACTCATGTACATAAACATGTCTATTAACAAATGGTTCTAACTTATCTCAGATAATAGATTTAGAGACAGAAGGGACCTTGGAGTTCCTCCAGGCTTGTCAGAGTTTTCCTTTTCTTGGTGGTCCTGTCATTTTATTTCATTTTTCCAAATTTCTCTCATTGTATGTTTTGTTACAGATGGAAAAATTTAGGCCTGATATTTTGTCCAAGATCATAAAATGATAAATAACAGATTAAAGATTCAAACCAAGTTTTTCTGTCTTCTGACTACAAATTAAAGGTCTTATAAGTACAAAAATAATTTGAAGCTAGTCAAAATCACGTAAAGTGGTATTATGCTATGAAAGCAGATATAGAAGTAATAGAAATATGCTGACAACTTTTCATTTAGAATCAGATATTCATAGTGCTTCTAATTTAAAATCATGGAATTTCAGAGTAAGAAATCAACTTGTGTGTATATATATACATATACATATATATATATATATATATATATATATATATATATATATATATATATATACATGTATGTAATAACTTTTCCCTCTCCATTTTCTGGAGAGCTAAACACTGATGATGAAAATGAAGCCTAGAGAGAGGTTGTATGCCTTGTCCAAGATTTCATCATCAAAAGTCAGGACTAGAAGTTAGGATTCTTAACTCTTAAAAACATCATTCTTTCTACTCAATGATAACAAAGCAATAACATGTACATTCAGTTTTTGACAAAAACCCTTTCTGTTAAAAACAACAACAGCAAAAACAACACTGGAAAACATAGTGATAAATGGGTTTTTTCCTTATCATGGTAAGTAGTATCTATCTAAAGCACCATATTCTACGTAATGGAGATAAACTAAAGTACTTCCCAATAAGATCAGGAGTAAAACAAAGATGCCCATCCTTTGATATAGTGCTAAAAGTGATACCTATAGAAATAAGACAAGGTAAATAAATCAAGAAAGTAAGAATAATCAAAGAGGAAACAAAGTTATCACTATTTGCAGATGGTTTACTTAGAAATTCTTGAAGAGTCAACTAAAAATCAAATGAAACAAGTGTGGGAAAATTACAGTATTTAAAATATATCCTTATACATTGCCAGCATTTCTGTATATTGCCAACAAACCCAGCAGGAAGAGAGAGAGAAATTCTATTTCTGGTAGCTACAGAAATTAGAAAATTCTTGGGAATCTACTTACCAAAACACGCAATTGTTATTTAAGAGCAACTACAAAATATTCTACATGGTAATAAATATGGACTTAGAAGTTTGGAGGAAAATTAATTGTCATGAATAAGACGGATCAATGTAATAAAAATGACAATGCTACAAAATAACTAAATACTGAACTGATTGTAACTTTTTAATTATAAAGGACAAAATAATTTTTGTTATATCTTCCATTTTTATAAAATGTTTCAAGTGATTAATTCTTTGTGCAAAATTCTATTGAATATCATATATCGCAAGTTAATATTTGATATAAATTAATTTTTGTTCTTAAAAACTGACAGAAAATCTAACGAGTAGTTATTAACTAAAATCTTTATAGGGAATTAATAAAAATCATAATCTTACCAAGTATATTTCAAGATTTCTGGTATACAAAGTAGCAAAAGGTTGAGTGTACATAAGTATGTACGTGTATGTGCGTGTATATGTGTGTGCATGCACACATTCTAACTAAATACCCAGACTTGGAAATATCTAAGAGGGTAAGCTTTGAGCTATATCCAGATAGTATTTATGGTGGTCTTATTTATAATTCTTTCTATCAAATTATATGTTTTTCTATAGTTAACAAATATAAGAACCGTGAGGTTTTAGATTTTCTGCATTTATATTTGATAAGTAAATAAGAATTTCCAATATTTATATGGTGCTTTAGGATATACAAAGTACATACTATTATCTCACTTGAATCTCCCAACACTATGAGGTAGATTCTTTTATTATACCTATTTTTCAGATGAGAACCTTGAAATTGAGAGAGGCTGTCTTGACAAGGGTCATGTAACTAGTGTCTAAAGAAGACAGGGCTTCGTAACTCTGAGTCCAGCACTCTGTTGTTTATATTACCTCACTGCTATCAAAGCAAAATATTGCTTTAGAGGTTCTCCTTCAATCAGTTATTTCATACACACATTCTACAATAATATCAAGTTAGTTTAAAGATTTAACAGCTGAGATTTCTGTGTTTAATGAGCCTCTGTTTATTAATATCAAGTTAATATCATAAAGCATGGTGATTTAAGTTTGCAGAAGGTGTTTGAAACTGTCATGGGGAATAACAAATGAGTCCAAAGGAAAGAGGGATACCCCAGAAATTGTGAGGTTCTTTGGGTGCCCTTTTTGTAGATAAAATTCTACCTACTGCAGAAACTCTCATGTGAGAAAGATGATGACCCTAGATAAGTGGATGAAGAATACCTATTGTTTAGGGTATGATATTTAGTTATATACACAATTCATAGAGGTAGTCCCTTCATTTTAATCCAAGCAAACAGATGAACAGTGATTTGGGCTGAATTGAATGTGACAAGATAATTGGATGAGGTCGTCTATGGGAAACTTCAATATTTTTAATGACTCCCAGCTTCTACCTAAAACAAAATCCTATTAAATACACACATACAACCATCAGTTTTCTTCCTGTAATTCTGGGACCCATGGAGATGTGTAAAGTCTGAAGAATTAAAACTTTGGTCAGGTGTGGTGTTTGCATAAGTGAAAAGTCCTGCTATTCAGGAGTCTGAGGTTGGTAGATCACTTGAACCTAGAAGTTCTGAGCTATAATAGGCTAAGCTAGTCATGTGTCTGCATTGTTAGGTGTGATGAGACCCTGGAAACTATTAGATTGGTTAAGGAAGCATAGAACAATCCGGGTCAGAAAGAAGCAAATAGGTCAAAGCTCCTCCATTGGTCAGAGTAGAAAAGAACCCATTAGTAACCTCTTTAATTCTAACCTGGTTAAGATAGAAAGGTTTGTTTTTTTTTAATTTAAGATGATTAAAATTTGAGTTATGTGAAATATAGTAGAGATTCACCTGTGTGAATATACTTTAAAATATTACTGATGAAAAAGTTTCACAGCAGAAATTGTGTGAAAGGTAGCATCAGAGAGGGGAAAGGAGCAAGGGTCACACAGCTAATAAATGTTTGAGGCTAGATTTGAACTCAGGTCTTCTTGTTTCCAGATCTAACATTCTAGCCACTGAACCATCTAGTTTTCTTATGAGTTGGATTAAAATAGAAAGCATTGGACTTGTCAGAAGACTTGAATTCAAGTCTCAGTTCACATTAGATTAGACATTTGACTGGGCAATGAGAACTGATGAACTGTCCATACGTTTTATTGACGTCCATATTGTGTCAAAAATCAAAGGAAGGACTCTAGTATGATGGGGGACTATTTAGTTGCACATGTGGCCTCAAAATGGCATAGGATGAGAAGATGGTGGTGAGTTGTGAGCTACATCGTTGGAGGGAGTCTCCACATCAATGAGGTTATAAAACTGTAAGTGTAGTATTCCAAATGTAGCATCACATTGCATGGAACATAATGCTTATTAAGTGTTGTTGGAGTAATGACTGATTTTAGGAATACTGTTTCCATTTAGAGTGAATGATTAGAGAATGAACAATGAAAAACCTTAGCATAGCTTCTGTGGAAAATTCATGTACGCTGAAATCATCTCCTAGTATATCTTTGGGCAAAGCTGGGGTAATTGATGTATATGCTGGAGAAAAGAAAGAAAAGATTCTAATTTTGAATTTTGTTGATTCACATTGAAATCAGTGAATGAGTGGTGAAACAAAATTTGAGCTGATCGCTTACCTATGAGCTGCCAATATTATGTGAATATGGCTTAAACTCAATGATTACTGATTTTCTTTCATATGAGGTCAGTAATTCCCTAAAGTCCTGTTATAATGCTTCCTTTCAACAGCGGGGTGACTTGGTATTCTTAAAGCTAACCCAGCAGAGTATAAACTCCAATAAACTTTTGCTAAGAATTACCTAGTGTTTTAATTCATCGACACACATTATCGGATGGTCCTCTAAATATGAGACCTTAATGTAATGATTGAGTAGATAAGCTATTAGAGACATATTTCTATTGACATATTTTGATTATTGATGTCAATATCTATTCATATTCATATTGATATCCTTACTGTAAATAAAATAGGATGGCAAAAAGAATTCTTTGAATGGAAGCAGAACTCACAGGTTTTACTTGAAGATGCAAACAAAAAAATGTGTGGAGTTGGTTTGCCCTGAAATATCACTGTGTGCAATTTATGGTTCTCAGCTTCCATTGCTCAAAATACATAGCGTATATAAAAATCTACTGCAAAGAATGAAGAAATTCTCTCAACATATTGACAAGATTTTAGATATAAAGTCATCATGTGCCTTGAGTGCCTAGTGACTTCAACATATATGCGGGAACAGAATGTTAGAAAATGTTGGGGATCACAAAATGTAAAAGAGCAAAGACTTTTTGATTCCTTGAATCCTTACACCCATCATGATCACTTTATGCATAAAGAAGAATGTCAGGGTGGCTAGGTGTTGCAGTGAAAAGAGCACTGGCCCTGGAGTCAGGAGGACCTGAGTTCAAAACCAGTCTCAGACACTTAACACAAAACTAACTGTGTGACCTTGGGCCAGTCACTTAACCCCAATGGCTCTACCTTCCCCCTTCCAAAAAGCAAAAGAGAGAGAGAGAGAGAGAGAGAGAGAGAGAGAGAGAGAGAGAGAGATTGAGAAGAACGTCAGTAGGTACTGTCAAGCACTGAACAACATCCTCAAACGTGAACTGTCACTTTTTAAAGAAATTCGGTGATTAGTCAGGAAGAGGAGTCATTTCAAAATTAGTTATCTGTGTGCAGTCAAATTGTTTGAACAGCAAAGTGAAAGGCTAAAGATAAAATGAAAAATTACCATATCTCCAATGTAACCCGCTTTAACAAACTGTTAATGTTGAAAAATGGGAAACCAATAAAAGCAGACATTTATTCTATTATGATTCCTTGGGAAAGTCTAGCCAATACTGCTTTATTGCACATGATATAATAACCATTATCTTAGAAAAATAATCAAAATCATAGAGTCGCTAAACCAGAATGGAAAAGCTTATTGTAGATATAAGTATAGTATAGAAAATTATTAATGTTGATACTTCTACATAAGAAATGACATAAAACATAATCATCTGCAACAGATATGACTAGAAAAATATCAGGCATATAGAGAGAGTAAGTGCTGGTATCTACTCCATGTTACAAACAGAAGAAAGCTTTGGTAGATCCTCTATAGTGGATATATGGAAAGATATGATTAAGTACCAAATAATGCAAAGGAATATTTTAATCACAAGTTGAACCTGGACCCCTATCAGGGCAAACACATCTGCTCTGATCTTTTGGAATCTGTGGGAATCAATAGAAATAAAACATCCAATGTCATTCATCATTAAGTAAGAATAGCAGCTTGTAGCAGTGCTGGACTTCCGAGCCTCTGCTGGGTAGGGGATGTATTTCTTGCCTGAATATTTTCAGGAGACAAAAAGAGCAGAGAATAGTAATTGATTGACGTGATTTTAAATGATAATATTTATAGAGATGTGAAACCATTTTATTCTGTACCTCAAATTAAATAGTTGTTCCCACTCTAAACTCAGAATGTGCTCATTTTCATTCATTATCTTGAGGCAATGAGGGAGAAAAGGGGACATAGCATTGGGCTGGAGTCAGGAAGATCCTGAGTTCAAATGTTACCTCAAAGACTTGCTAGCTATGTGACCTACAACAAGTCACTCAAACTATTTGCCTCAGTTTTCTTTTCTCTAAAAGTAAGACAATAGTAGTACCTATTGTTTATGGATATGAGATTAGTACTTGTAAAGCTGTTTGCAAAACTTAAAAGTGATGTGTAAATGGTAACAATTATTAAGAATAATTATGATAAATTCCCACATAAGGGTTGAACATGAACGAATTGAGGAATTGTTATGAGACCACTGTTGAGTGGTACTTAATTCCTTTGCTATCAGATTAATGATGAAAGCACAGAATAATTGAAGCAGGGAACATCTAAGGCACCTTCCCACCGATCCATCTATTTGCTTTAAAAATTCCTATCCCTTAAATCATTCCAAACAAATAAATATCCATTTTATTAAACATCCTTAGTAAAAGATTTATCTGGGTATTGGTAAAAATCCCATCTTCACTTTTATCTGTGAAGACAAAGTATGAGAGTAAAGAACCGAGCGGATGTACAATAAATTATGCTTTCTGACTTACTGAATGCATCCCATTGTTATAGGATCACAGGTTCATCAGTTAATAAAGCTTCCGTAGCACTAGCTTAGAACTGCTTGGTTTCTTTTGTTTTTCAAGTGATGAAGCTTAGGCTCAAAAAGGTTAAGTGACTTGCACATATCACCTGGGAGGTTTTAGAAACAGAAACACCTCCCTCATCACCCTAGTATATTCAGATAACGGAGACAAAAAGATTAGGCCCCAAATGATCATGTTCATTTTCAAAGCATTTAAGTACACTGAAGAAAATACTTTACCAACAAGTTTTGTGCCTGCTATTTCAAAAAACTCCCAGAAAGCGATTCCACTTTCAACTAAACACCACTGATTCTAGCTATAGAAATTATTTATTTTGTACAATTTATGATCCTTTTCTTCTGTTTCCAGATTGCTTCGAGCAAGTCTTTACTAGAACAGCCCTAAAGTCATCAAAGAACTTCTCTTCCTTAAACTCACAATCAAACACTTGGCATCAAGTCTGTGCAATATGTATATTACCAATAAGGACTGTGTAATTTCACATCACTCTACATAGTTGCATGACTAATAACCCCATGAAACTAACAGAACATATTTCCTGACAGCATCCTGAGTTTCTTGTCTGCATTCTTTTTCTTTAGTGTTCAAAGAAAGTAAAAAAAAAAAAAAAAGGAAAGATCATATCACAGCATGGAAAGAAAATTTTCAAATAGCAAATTACTCCAATTACTGCCTGTTCCTATCAGCATAAAAAATATTTATGTAGTGAAAACAGATATGTATATATAATAAGCAGTGCAGGGGGACTGGATGGTATCATTCTTAGTGATGCTTATCATGTATATTCAACAAAATGATGGAATGACTGATTGGAAAGTTTAAAGCCTGGAAACCTTTTCAGTCATCTTACTATTTCTCATTACGATAGGGAGGGTTAAATTAGAGGAACTTTTAAAGGTTCTTATGAGACTTAATACTTATTTTGTTTCATTTTTTTACTCATTTATAAATATCTCCAGTGTCTAGCAAGATTCCTACTGGTTCTTTTAAGTGTCTTGATTGATTAATTGTTCTGTCTTCTTCCTCAAATTATCGTGTAATAATTTGGCTGCATCCCTTCTCAGGTGAATGTAAAATTCTTGTTGACAGCAACCCTCTACTTGTTGACTCTTTATTCCCAGAATGGAACACAGTACCTGGGACTCTATAGGTGGTTAATACAAATTTGAATAGCGCTTATTTTTCTTGTAAAAATGCGGTACTTTTTTTTTTTAATGTACATATGGAGCTTTTATGGAGAAAAGGGATCTGAAATGGTTTCTTCCATTCAGGAAGAGGTGAGATGAGATAGATTTGCTTAACACAATAGCTTTTTCAGTAGCCACTGCTTACAATATTAAAGAATTATTAATTTATTAACTTACCTTTTAGCTTATTTGTTTCTTTATTTTAACATAAATGCATATAGTATTTTGTAAAAAGTTATTTTTCTTTTATCTGTTGACATAATCATATGATTTAATTGGGATAAATGTGGTATATCATGTTTATTATTTTCCTAAAATTGAATGCCTTAGATTCTAAATGCCTTGAGGGCAGATATTGTCTTGCCTTTTTGTAACCCCAGTCCTTAGCACAGTGCCTGGCACCTAGGAGGTCCTTAATAAATGCTTATTGATTGAGCGAACAAATCTTGTATTGCTGTTGTAAATCCAAACTTATCATAGTAAATAATCTTTTCAAAAAAGCCTTTTTTAAAGGGACAGAAAAAAAAAGAAATGGGGTAGAACTAAATACAGCAATCACATTACTACTTTTTAAATTTAACATATTTAAAAACAAAGAAACCACATGGTAGGATTTAGCGGGTTTTTTAGACAATCTTTTTTCCTAGTTCTTTGTATGTTGAAATAAATATACAATAAAAAAGAAAATGTTTAGAAAATGTAAAACCCAATTACTGTTACTCTCATTAAAGTCTAAAGATTGCTGTCACTCTCTGACTAAGGATCACTTCCTAATTAATATTGAGTTTCCGCAGATTTAGCATTGTTTATATCTATAGATTTTCCTAATTGAACTTATCAGCTATCTCTTATGTATACTTTGTTGATCACTAAAACATTTTTATTCTCCTTTTTTAAAAAAATCTTTAAAGTTTTAAGGGCTGTGATATACATC
Organism: Pseudochirops cupreus; assembly: GCA_028627135.1. Taxonomy (NCBI): domain Eukaryota; kingdom Metazoa; phylum Chordata; class Mammalia; order Diprotodontia; family Pseudocheiridae; genus Pseudochirops; species Pseudochirops cupreus. The sequence continues at coordinate 192,531,237 of CM053580.1, read as the reverse complement.
TAAAACATTTTTTTAAAAATGTATTTTTAGATGCCAGTGTGAATCGATATCATGTACAGTGGTTTGCAGAATCATGTGCCCATAATGAAACAAGTGGACCTGAGAAAGCAACTGGTCTGGCCCATGTAAGTTGAAATTTCCTAAAAATTATAGTTTTCTAAAAGTTAGAGTGGGTGGCTCAGGATGCAGTAAACCTCCCACTCGAAAGTTCTTTAAATAGAAGATGGATAGCCACTTGTCCTCAGATATTGTGCCTGAAATGTAACTGCAGTTATAAAGGGGAAAGTGCAGAAGGAGGGAAAAGAACAAGAATTTACTAAGTAGGTCTTATGTTCCAGGGACTGTCCTAAGTGTTTTACATGTGTCTCATTTCATTTTCACAATGACCCTTGGGAGGCAGATGCTGTTATTATCCCCATTTCATAGGTGAGGAAACTAAGACAGGTAGAGGTTAAGTGACTTGCCCAGAGTCACATAGCTAATAAATTTTTGAGGCTAGATTTGAACTCAGGTCTTTCTGTTATCAGATCCAGTATTCTGGCCACTGAACCATTTAGTTCTCTTAGGAGTTCGATTAAAGTAGAAAGAGTACTAGATTTGTCAGAAGAATTGAATTCAAGTCTCAAATCAAGTTAAATCAGACATCTGACTGGGTAACCATGATCAGACAGAGATCTAGAACTGGAGTGACTTCAAAGAACATCTAGGCTAACACCCTCATTGTATAGATGATAAAAACTAGTCCCATTGAGATTAAGTGATTAGCCCAAGGTCATTCATATGGTGTTAGAAGTAGAATTTGAATCCAGGAACTCTGTTTAGAGAGTTAGTCTTCTTTTCATTGTACCATGTTAGAAAGGAAGGACATTTTGAAAATTCCTTTTATCTCTCTCTCTAATAGTGTATGATTCTATGATTTTGTGGCCCCTTCCACTTCTTAAGATTCTATGTTTTCAAATGTAAACATGTTCTTGATCTTCTTATGTCTTTCAGGCATATTTAACATTTAAAAATTGCATAGATTTTTTTAGAAATTAGGCATATCAAAGACAGTTTTTATGATGCTTAGCATCATAGAACTTAGCATCCTAAGCATCCTAAACATCCTATTATAGGGGCTGCTAGGTGGCGCAGTGAATAGAGCACTGGCCCTGGAGTCAGGAGGACCTGAGTTCAAATCCAACCTCAGAAACAACACTTACTAGCCATGTGACCTTGGGCAAGTCACTTAACCCCAATTGGCCTGCTTTCCCCCTCCAAAAAGAAAAAAACAAAACAAAACAAAAAAACCCCAAACATCCTATTATGAATGCTATTATAGCTTGAATCAATATAAAATTGGATAAAGGGGAAAAAAATATCTGAATTTTTATCTGATTTTCTAAAGGTCTTAATTATTTGACTTTTTTCACTGAATTTCTGTATAATCATCATACTCAAAAACTGTCAGTGGCTTTCTTTTGCTTTGAGAAAACTAATACAATCTGTACCCTAGACTCCCTACACTGTCATTCCAGAACACCTCTCTAACCTTTTCTAGAAAGATTCCCTTCCTGGTTTTTTTTTTTGCCCTGGTAGCCACCACCTCCACACCAAAAAAGGTAAAGCTCAGTGTTGTTAGGCAGACGGAAACTCAGTTGCATTGTTGGTGAACCTATAATGGAAATCAACCAGACAACATACAATAGCAAAAATGACAATTGCCCATTACTCAGTGTTATAATTTGTTATAATTATTATAATTTCATACAGAAAGATTATTTTCAATTTATTATAAGGATGTAGGACAGAAAGAAGACAGGGGAGCCAGTACTTCTCAAATCCCCTCAAATTCAATTTGATTCAACAGGCTTTAAAAAAAATAAAATTTGCTACATGTAGAGTAATAGGACCTGGGGTTCCATCTTTGTCTTTGTCAGTGACTGTCCATGTGATGTTGAGTGTACAACATAATGTGTCTTGTGTCCAATTTCTTGATCTATAAAATGATGGCTTTGGAATATGGCTGTTAGGGTCCCTCCCACATCTAAGTTTGTGAATCTCTGATTCTGTGACTGTTTTAGGCTATCTTCATATCACCGAGAGCTAGCACAGTGTTTTATAAATGAGTATGTTGAATAGAATATAAACTTCTTGAGGGCAAGTATTTAAAAAAAAATCTTTGTATCCCCAGCATTTGGCTTAGTGCCTGACATATAGTTGATGCTTAGTTAAAATTTGTTCGATTGAATTGAATTGAGATTGGACTCTGTTCAAGTCATTTAATGTTTCTTTCTCCCATGTCCAAGACCCTGTCCCACAGAATTCTGACGCTTGTTTTTGAAAGAACTTTCAGTTCCTTGGAAAAAGGAAATCTGAGATAAAACTGTTCTAATTATTTGTATATTGAGCCAGAATAAAAATTATCTTGTGCTTGTCTTATGTCACATTGTATTCTGTGGACATAAAAGAGGGCAAGTAAATTCTGGAAGAAAGGGAGGAAGGAAACATTTACTAAGTACTTACTATGTGTGTTAAGTGATTTTAAGATGTTATATAATTTGATCCTCACAACAATCCAGGTAAGTAAATGCTATTATTATCTGCATTTTACAATTGAAGAAAGTGAAGCATGCAGAAACTGTGACTTGCCAAGTTTTACACTACTTGTTAATGTCTGAGACTCTATTTTGAACTCTTCCTGATTCTGGGCTCCAAGCTCTATCCATGTACCACCTAGCTGCATCAGGATAGTGCAAAGAAAGGTGACCATAATAGGTGCTGTGCTGTATACCTATCAAAACAAAATATTGTACAGCTAAGTATTGGATAAAACAACAAAACCTCTCCCTATTTAATTGAAGAACCATAATTCTCCCTTTTATCACCTCTCTTAAAATTAATTTAGTCTTGGATCTTATTGTTCTTTTATTTTCTCTTTCCCTATCTAGGCCATCAGTTCTCAACCTGTGGGTTGCGTCCCCTTTGGGGGTCAAACGACCCTTTCACGTCAGTCACAGGGGTCGCCTAAGACCATCAGAAAACACATATTTCCGATGGTCTTAGGAACTGAGACACCACTCCTCTATCCATCTCTAGGCGGGTCCGCCCACATGCAGATACACCCACATACGAGTATTAAAGGGTCATGGCATTATGAAGGTTGAGAACCACTGATCTAGGCCCTTGCCATGTGCTTTTTGTAACTATGTTAAAGGCTATTTGATCTTACACAGTTTCATATTCAATAGAGTTTTTTAAAAAACCTTTTATTTCCCCCCTAATTCTCACTAGTTTTCCAATAATAAATTTCCCAATAGTGCTGGGCTTGGGAGTTTCAGGAACCTATAGAAATACTTTATAAGGAGTCTGTGTTTTACTTTATAGTTTGCTTTAGTTGTGGCTGTAATTGCTTACTTTTCTCTGATTGCTTTCTGGTTCAATCTAATTTCTTTCATCTTTGGGCCAGTGAGATAACAGTAAAATATCAGCTGTAAAGAATAACAATTACCAAAAAAAATGATGCTGACAACATGTATAGAGCACTTTAAGGGTAGTAAAGCATTTTACATGTTATCTCATTTGATCCTTATAATAGGCCTCCAAGATGGCAGCTATTAAAATACCTATTTTTCAGATGCAAAAACTGAAACAGATAAGTTATGTGACTTGCCCAGGGTCACACAACTCTTAAGGGTTTGAGGTAGGATTTGAACCTTAGATTCCTAAAAAACATTGTTTCAAAAGAATATTGTTTACATAATCCTAAATTTTTTATTGATTTACGTAAAATTAGGGATATATTCCTTAAAATAAAGTTGACTCCAAAAGATAACAAACATATTTGGGTTGTTTCTATTCATTCTCTCCTTATCTCTTTTTCTTGCTATGTGAGTTAGGTACCCAAAGCCTTGAGCCATCCTCAGATAAAGGAGGACCATAGAAATTTATGTAGGAAGCAAATTCTTCTTTTTAAAAGGCCACTGCCCATTGCCTCATCTTTAATCCCCATATCCAATGAAAATAAGCTCAAGGGACTTCAGTCAAACTGTTTTTGACCCTAGACTTTTTCTTTCATTTCTGTCCCCTTGTCCAGCTGTAGCCATATTTCTCTCTGAGATTCAACAGTCATCTCTATCTTTCTAGCAGAGAAATCCCTAGACATATTTTATGCCACATGCCAACTCCAATGAGATTTAATAGATGCTGAATAAAAGAAACACTACATTGCATTAACAGTACTTATTCGAGACTCAGAAAAGGACACCTGGGACAGGTCTTTTACACGTTGAAGCGACCCTAAAGATCCACAGAGCAGCCAAATGTCTGCCTCCTTAGTAAACTAGTCTGAATCTGGGACAAATTGTTTGAAATAATAGCATGGTTAGAAGCTCTAAGGGCAAAAATGATTGTTATTAGACCTTCTTGGGATTTGCATATGCTCTAAGAAAATCTACTACATGTGGCTAAAGGCAATTTTTCAGAACAGCTTAGATCAGTTTTCTTAATGTAAAAATAAATTAGATTAGCATTTACAACTTTGCACTGCCACCCCCATTGCCACCAAGCTCAAGAGTTTGTTCCAAGTGTTAGAAGTTGGCGGCTTTGATGCAGAATGACTAAGGTATTGTTTTATATTAAAGGACATATCCTGCAGCAATGATAATGTTTCATGATTGTAATTAATCATAACAGACAGTATGCCCTTTGTAGTTTTTATAAAAGCCACATTGAGTCAGCTAAACATATAGAAAAAAAATCTTTTTCTCTTTGGAGGGAGAGGTAAAATGATTTTATCTGCTGCCAATTTTTGCTTTATTCTTAATGAATTATTTGCAACATGTTTGGTTTCTCTTGCTTTAGGAAAATTATATAATTCTTCAAGATCTGGCCTTTTCATGCAAATATAAAGTGACTGTCCAACCAGCAAGACCCAAAGGTCATTTGAAGGAAGAAAGTATTTTCTTTACCACCCCACCCTGTTCTGCTCTGAAAGGGAAACACCACAAGCATAACAGCTGTCCTGGGGAAGGTGGTAAGTCAAGATCTAATGAAGAACCAAGTATACTTTGGAGAATGGTAAACATGTTGGGAAAATATTTTCAGAATGTATTTCAGCAGACTGAAAGTTTAAAAAGTAGCCATTCTCATAAAGTCATCTTGTAATCTAATGGTCTGCATTGGAGTTGTTCTGTGATGAAGTCTTACTAGTGAAGTACTTGAAAAACAAACATCCTTTCTGCCCTCTTCCATCCTGACTTCTTTGTAAAAGTGAGAGGTCTCAAGTTTGGGACATTATATATAACATTAGACTTTTTTCTTAGATGCTTTTTTTCCCCTCTTCATCCTTCTTTTAATACTATTTGTTATAAGGGATGGTTCTTTGGATTTGGAGAAAGCAAAAGGTATCAACAAAAATCTTTTTCTAAAAAAGGGATGTTTTTTTCTCAAATAGCATTTTCCTAATCCAGAGAGATCATCAAACGCAGCCAAGGGAAAAAAAGCCCAGAATAAAGAACATTTGGAGAAAATTACTCAGATTTTTTTTTTTGCTTACCATCTTTCACATGTCAGACATAATTTTGACTGAGTCCCAACTTTAGGTTCGAAAAGCCTAGATTAGAAATTCTAGAAGAAGGCAATAAGATATGATTCACAAATTCTGTTCTTAATTGTGTTACAGGTCCAGTTCTTTCCAAAGTATTAGCCAAGCCTGAGAACTTGTCAGCGTCTTTCATTGTTCAAGAAGTCAATATCACAGGACACTTTTCCTGGAAGATGTCCAAGGCCAATCTCTATCAGCCTATGACAGGATTTCAAGTTACTTGGGCAGAAGTCACCACAGAGAGTAGACAAAATAGTTTACCCAACAGCATCATTTCCCAGTCTCAAATATTGCCAGCAGTAAGTGTTGTAGAAAGAGGCACCTGCTTCTGTCATTAATGTTCATCGTGGAATTAAGAATTTGATTTTATATACTGTTGTACTCTGTGATACCTTGAAGTTCTCTGGTCTACCCCCAGTCTTTGAATGTGGTTTGCAAACTCCTACTCCCTTCAGATTCAGTTTGTGGTAATACAATAGTAAAGTATTCAGATGAAGGGTGAACACACCTGGTCCCAGACATTTCCTAGACTACCTTCAGCTAGCAATGAATTTGTGGTTGTTCAGTTCATTTTAAATAAGAGAAGAAATGAAGATCGCCATTTCTTTAATAGCTTTGCAGTGAGGTTATTTTGCCCATCCTGTGTGCAAAGTCTGTGTGTGACTTCTGTACCCTCTCCTAAAGGCAATCATTACTCTTAGAAATGACTTGCTAACAAACAATTAACTCAGAAGGGATTGCTACTTGACTTTCTCCCTGTAATATGACTGAGTTAAGAGGTAGATGCTATAAGGATTAGACTCAGTTCTAAGTCACTAAGTCTTTGGGAAATTGGGTGGAGAAGGGGATAAGATTTGTGCTTTTACCCTCTTCAAAATGTACTTAGAATATCTAATAAGAAGGAAAGGAAATGGAAGGGGAGGGGAGGGGAAGGAAAAGAAAGGAGAAGAGAGAAAGACAGAGGTAGTCAAGCAGATAGACACATCAACACATGAAAATAGAGAGGGAGGGAGGGAGTGGGGAGAGAGACAGAGACAGACAGAGAGACAGACGCAGAGAGAGACTGAAGCCCTAAAAGGAAAACTTTATGATATTAGAAAATAGTTGAGGCAGCTAGGTGGCACAGTGAATAGAGCGCCAATCTGGGAAGCAGGAGGACCTGAGTTCAAATTCCAACTCAGACACTTAACACTTACTAGCTGTGTGACCTTGGGCAAGTCACTTAACCCCAATTACCCTGCCTTCCCCTCTCAAAAAAGAAAATAGTCTATTTTCAAAGGTATTCATGTCTGTAATGAATGTAGGCAAGTGTTGGAAGAGTTTCGCCTTTGTAAAGAAATAAGCATTTAAAGTCATAGACACTGATAAACATTGTGTCTTAAGGAAAATTATTGACTAACTAAAATTGGAATTATCATGAATTCACATCAAAAGATGTGCAGTTGATGAGAATTAAGATACACAGGCACTGTGGTAGGGAGATCCATCCTGCCCTACCAGAATGTCAGACAGGTGAGGGGGAGGAGATAAGAGAGAGTAGATTGAGGGAGGGGGTGTACAGTGGGATTGCTGTTTTGAGGTGTTGGCTAGGGGAAAGATGGGGAGAAAATCTGTAACTCAAAATCTCATGGAAATGAATGATGTAAACTAGAAAATAAATTAATTAATTTAAAAAATAATAAAATTTAAAAAAAAAAGATGTGCAGTTGAAAACTTAAAACCATGGGAAAGTCTTATGCTAAGGCCAACAAAAAATTTGAAATCCCACAAGTGAACTTTGAGAATTGGCATCTTTGCAGATTTATCCTTTGCCAAATGTCTGATGCTGCCAAGAATTTAGTTAGGTGCTAAGAAACTGAATAGTGGAGAGCCCGAGCAAATTAGCAGAAACATTCTTTTCTGACAAATTTAAATGTAGTTTCAAAATTCAAATGAATACGTATTACTGTAAGCAAATGGCCTCATATAAGGAGCAAAATATCTGCAGAGAGAGCTTTAATTTATTTAATTAAATTTAATTATTTAAATTTATTTATTAAATTTATTTCAATTTAATTAATTAAATCCAAATTATTCATTTTCATTTTATTTAACTGTTTAGGATCATTATGTGCTGACTGTACCCAATCTGAGACCATCCACACTCTACCGATTGGAAGTACAAGTACTGACTACTGGAGGGGAAGGGCCAGCTACAATAAAATCATTCAGGACACCTGACCTGCTGCCATCTTCACCTCACAGTGAGTATGGAGGCTTTTGAAAAAGTCCTGTTGAGCTGACTAGTAACACATCATATATGCTAATTCCAGTCCTCCTTAATATAAATTGTGGAAGTTTCATATGAAACATGGATTTTCCCTTACTTAAAACTCTCCTTACCAGAGGAGTTGAATACTGATATTGAAGAATTGATACTGATTGACTTATTTTCATCCACTGTAATTTTGCAGGGGCAGTGTATATGTAGCAAAATAGGCTCTTTATCCTCCCTCCTTTCCTTCTCTCTCTCCCTCCTCCCTCCCTCCCTCTTGCCTTTCTTTCTCCTTCTCTCCCTTCCTTCCTTCCTTCTCTCCCTTCCTTCCTTCCCTCCTTTTCTCTCATTCCTTCCTTCCTTCCTTCCTTCCTTCCTTCCTTCCTTCCTTTTTTCCTTCCTTCCTTTTTTCCTTCCTTCCTCTGTTCCTTCCTCCCTCCCTCCCTTCCTTTCTTCTTCTTTCTTTCCTTCTTATTTTATTTTATGCTTTCATAGTATGCATATGTTAGGGGGAGTTGGGAATAGGAGAGGGACAGAGAGACACTAGAAACCAAATGTTTATTATGGAAAAATCACAATTATTCAATCTGATAAAGAGATATTTATCAATTGCCTATTATATAAAACTATTATGTGCTTCTTTTCATTTCTTAGGACCTCATCTTAAACAACATCATTCACATCACTACAAGCCTTCCCCAGAGAAATACTAAAATGAAATGATTTTTAAAGAGTGAAAGAATATTGAACTACAAAATGTTTGTGAGACAATAAGTACTTTCCCACCCTTATATTGCCTAGTTGAAGTTACAATCACATATTCATTGATAATTCTGCATAGACCTTTTTCCCAGTACATGTGCCTGCAATCCTGCATGCTACAAGCATCATGAGAATAATGTCCATATTCTGCCAACTGAAGATGTAAAGCTATGTCATTCTGAGGAATATACCTATTGTAATTGAGATTTCGTTTCCTATACTTAGATGTAATACAAAGGGTGCTACATGTGTCTTTGATGATCTTTGGGAAAGGATCTTTGGAGAAAGGTGATTTTGACATTTGACTGATCAGTTTAAAACAGCTTTGGGTAGATGATATAAGCGAATGTGGAAGGAATAAATGCACTAAAAAAATAAGAGCAGTTATAGAGATCTTAGTCTAAAAATAATGAATAGTATCAACTTAAGAAATAGTTGGGGAAAGACACCGTTTAACCATTTCCCCCAAATTAGAGGACAAGTGCTATAGTTAGGCCATATCTATATTATCAGTTAAAGACACCATTGGGGAATAATTTGTATGTACTTACAGTGAGTAGGTACATGGGATGAGGACTTGCCCTCCATTGAAGTATACTTACCATTCCCACTGACCTCCTAAAAATGCCTAATATTTAGGGTTATATTCTGCCCTACTTGAACATCCCAGTTAATGTAGCTAAAATTCTATTCTGATGCCCACCCCAAATCCCTATAATTCATGTTAATCATGAATTGGCTGTTATTGTCATGTCAACTTATTTAAGTAGTAACCAAAATATCCAAGTAATTGATTGATTTAGCCCCAAGAATGTTTCCCATTCCTTCTTCAGGAAATCAATCATTTCACTTTCTCCCAGTCCAGTAATCAAAGTTTCTCTTATGTCTAGGAATTCAAATTCCCAAATTGTGCAATGTTATTTCTTCTCCCATTCATTCTTTAGTAAGGGGGAAAACTGCTATTTGCATCCATTTTCCTAAAGTGTTCATATAATTGAAGACTTATGTTACCTCATTCTTAAAATGAAGATAGTTCCAGTCCTAACTTTTTTTCCAATGCTTCATGCTGAAGCTTATGTAGATGAATTTTTGTGTGTGTGTGCAAAGTATGGTGCTTTCATCAATAGGAGAAAAATTGTTATACTGCACTTGACTCATCCTTATGAGCTCTATGACTTTCTATTCTTTTGTATAAATGATTTTCCACTTGAATCACTACAATTTTCCCTAACCATTCCCAAACAGGAAAGGGTCAATTAATGACATTATCAGTATATCTGATTGCTATAGTTAGTAGAGAAGTAAGACTCTAGGATCTTTTTTGCCAGAGATACAAATCAAGTAGACACACAGATACAAATATGCACGCAGACACACACACACATATATGTATATGTGTATGTGTGTATGTATATATCTATACACACATTCACACACACATGCAAACCATATTGGACTTAGTTCTTTCCTGGGAAATGCTGAAAACAGATTATCCATCTGGGGAAAAAAAAAAACAAAACAATCCCAGGAATCCTGCCAAAGACAATGAGAATTAATGAGAGGAACTTAATAATTAATTTCCCTCAAGGTTTTCTATTGTTTAAGAAGATAACCATAAATTTATTATTTTTTTTAATGCACAGCTTTCATGTTGAAGTTTACTGGGAAAATATGTTTGAAGATTTTAGGATGCACATTCTCATTCTTACCTCACATGCAAAGTGATCAAATCTCATTGAATGATTTTCTTATGGGTGCAATGAATAATGGGAACTGATATAGAATTTAAAATTCTTGGAACTTATGTGCACACACACATGCATGCGCATGCGTGAGCACACATACACACACAAATGTAAGATTATTTATCTAGCCATCTATTTATATATCTGTTTCTATTTGCCCAGATACTTTATCTAGGTTTTACTTGAAATATTCTTTACAAGACTGTTGAACCCAGACATTGATTTTTAAAATATTTTCCTTTCATTGTGAACAAATTGAAAACTCCTACTGAATAAGCTCAGTAGATCATGTACATAGCCTAAAATCCAAGGTTCAAATGAAAGTTTCTGTTGGTTTTTCAGCCAGCTATTAATTTAGATAAGAATATATATATAAACCTTGGGAAATAACCAGATTCTAAGATTTAAACCATTTTGTTGAAGGAAACGAGAAACTCATGTTAAAACATATAGGGCATAAGCAAACATACTACAGAGATCTCCTTGGAAAAGTATGCTGTATTGCAGCACTGATGCCAACAACCAGAATCAACAATGGCAAAAATTTTAGAGAGTAGAAATGAACCACACACACACACACACACTGTGTGTCAAGCTCATTTTTATCTTATTCCCTTTTTTGTCATAAAATCAATGCAATCACTCTTTATAATCTGTTTTATTCATGAATTATTGAAATAAGGAAGTCAAAAGATACTAATGAGAATGGATGTGCATATAGAACTGAATTGTCTTTCTTTAGTTTGAGCTAGCCAAAATATAACGCATTATTTTAAAGCTATAGGTAGAAACTGCAATCCACAAAGTCAATGCCGTCAATTCCATAGTAATCAGAAACTGCTTATATCAACATCTGTTTCTTTTTTTTTAATTTCCATAGCACATCATTCCAGTTTGGGTGATCAGTTTTTATGAAAAATATAGTAAATTATTGTCTAAAAGGCCAGTTGTTTTACGTTTTCTAAACTTTCCAAAAGTTCACATTGGTAAAGTAAAATCATAATTTCACTTTTGTAGAGTTGAAAACTATTCTTTAAAAGGAAACAAATGTATGGTTTCTGTGCCTAATCATGAAATCTATCCTGTGAAAATTTATAAGCTATATTAAAATTGAGCAGATCTCACATTGAAAGACAACAATATTTTGTTCAGTAATTATGATCAGTGGGACTGAACTATATCTTTTAGCTACTCAAAAACAAGGTACTGAAAATAGAAAAAAGATAAGAATGTACCGTAAAAACCACGTACTATTTCCTGCTAGAGTGTACATGTTTGGATTTATCCTATCTCATGAAGACTTTTTTTTCCATCTGCAAATTTTAAGATTCTTTTTAGAAATGATCTTATGTTCTTTTGAAAGCACATGTTACGATTTTCATACTATTTATGGGAGAAGATAATTTTTATGCTAGGTTATTTTGGAAATGTTTACAAATCAGAGCTCAAACTAGAACATATTGTTACTTCTTATAAAGCTAAAGGAACAAACATCAGGGCCTGTCCTGACATCTTGATTGAGCAAAAGAGATTCTGCCCATATTAGGATTGTGGGAGAAGGCTTGGGCACCGTAGTAAGATGCATAATTAATGTAAGGGGACATTGGGAACATAGGAAACAGAAGGAAAGTAATATTTTAAAAATCAAACACTGAAATAGGCCAAGCTATGTCATTTCTATTTAGAACACATACAGAAAAGTTGAGTTCTGTCCTGTGTATCTAAATAATGCCAGAGGAAATTTTATTTTGTCCTTCATATTTGTAAAGGTTCATTGTGATATTGACTTATTTATTAATTTCCCCTTATGTTTTGTGACATGTAATTGTTCATTTTTATTGATACTGAAAATCCAAAATAATTATGTCATGTTATGAGACCTTACACTTTAGAACCAGGAAATGAGACTCAAAAATCTGTTGCATGTAGTTAAAAAAATTATTTAAGAAATGTAAATGAATTACCTGAAGATTACTATTATATATGGTTTTGCATGCCCAAACTCTGTGCTCAGTTATTGGCATGAAGTGTAATGACTGTCATATATTTACTGAATATATTAACAAGTTACACAGTTTACAGAGTGATTAACAGAGGTTTATATGTAAAGTTATTTTTTCCTTTACTTAATTATATTGTAGTGTGAAGATAACAGAACTGCTTATCTGTCACCCAAGTGGGCTGTAGAAATCATGTTCCTTGTAACAGTCATTTAAAGTCAATATTTATTTATGTATGTAATATGGAAAAAAAGTTTGATTTTTGTGTATGTCTGTCCTGTTATTTACGGAGAAGAAATCTTCTTGTAAAATTTTTTTTTGTAAAACAAAACACACAAAAAAGTAATTTGTAAATAGTCTGATATTCTGTTACTCATTATTTTCATGTTAGAATTTGTACATATTGTTTAAGTAATAAAATATCTCTAAACCTGTAGAGGAAGCTTCGTTTTTCCTTCCAAGGGAGTCGCATTATATTCTTTATCTTGAACAAATCAAAGACTCCTCTAACACAAATCAGATTCAAGTGACATAAGTTTGCTCGATCAGTATGTCTGGAATTGAGGTCTGGTTAACATAAAAGAGACGGCACTTCATTCTAATGAAAGTATTTCGGAGTTGACAATCAACACCCCACAAGCCTTTCATCACATTTAAAATCATTATTCATGATGCTTTTTAGTAAAGACTCTTCACTTATTTTCCCATAATTGTCAGAAGTATCCTCACTAATTCTATATAATTTCAACATTTAAACACCATTACTAAATGCTAAATTACTAAATTACTAAATATCATAGCTCCACGTATTAAGTTGAAGGATTACCTACTGTTATTATTAAGGAATAATAATTATCATGTGAAGTGGCAATAATAATATTTTTCCACATGATTCCTAATGACCTTGTATCTTATAATGGCTTAGCGATTAAGTGTCAGGAAAATGTATATTTTTAATAATGTTCACACATGTATATTGAGACAAAACATTCTTCCTGTCCAGTCTCTGTGATCTTCCAAACACATTTGCTTTGTTCAGGTACGATGGCAATCATGTGTCTCAGGACTCTTCCCATGACCCTGACAAACTTTCTACACACATATACTTTGAATTCAGCTCCTAGTAATGGCTTCTTGGTGCTGTGGATAGATTCCAAAGGCTTCACAAAATTTGATGGGAAAATGTTTTTATTTTCACTAACTCTAATTGAAATTTAGCATTTTTTTCCCAATAAGCAACAAAACATTATTCTGAGAATAGGTTATAGGCTTCACCAGATGGTCAAAGGGATCTGTGTCACATGCACACAGAAAGAGTAAAAACCTCTGTTCTAATGTAACCCCTGAATTCCTTGGCCCTAGGCTTTTGTATCGAAACAATTTATTGGTCTTTACAGATTCTTCATCTCTCATTCAAGTGTTAAAACTTATCAACTCCAGGCTCAGACAGCAAGTATTCCTTGTTCTAGAGACCTACCCCCTCAATTAAAATCAGTTTACAGAGGCATAGGTTTTATTATTGGCTCATCATCATTATTTATCTAATAATTGTATGCTGGACATCATAGAACCTCACAGAACCGCTACCAAATAATAAAGATAGTTGTCAACTTCCTGTATATAAACATAGCTATCACCTTGACCTTCCACTGGAACCTTTCTCAGGCACTGGCTTCACTCTTCCACAAGAGCCATCTTGTTAAGTGTCCTCCTGGCCTCCTCCAACTACCCTGCTGAGACCTCCTTTGATTGAAGCCCTCCTTTTGCTGTTAAAACTTCTTTCTACGTATTCCTCTGCCCCAGAAGCCTTGACCAGCAAGCCCTCTGCTCACTCTTTCTTGTTGCCAAGAACTCTCCCTCATTCTGCTGCTGGTGTGATGCTATCACCTAAGTCTCTAGCTAACTGGCCCATTTTTCTACCCTAAATACTAACCCTCTTTGGAAGTCACAGATCTCAAGACTCAGAGAAGAGCTTAAAGGTCAGAGTTAACAGTGGTTCAGGGCTGTCATTAGCATCATCTCCGATACTTCATAGGTTAAATAACTATGACAATTACATAGTACTTTAAGATTCCAAAATTATTTCTTTCCAACAACCCAACGAAGTGAACTTTATGGTTATTATACCCCGCCCCCCCGGTCTGGCTACTACATGACAGAATCAGACTATAAACTTTGGTCCTGGGGCGGCTAGGTGGTACAGCAAATACAGCACCAGCCCTGGAGTCAGGAAGACCTGAGTTCAAATTTGACCTCAGACACTTAACACTTACTAGCCGTGTGACCGTGGGCAAGTCACTTAACCCCAATTGAACTGCCTCCCCCCCTCCAAAAAGCAAAAATAAAAAAAAATTAAACTTTGGTCCTCTTGACTCCAAATTCTTTGCTCTTTTTAAGAGTTGACTAGAAACCAACATTTAAAAATTTCATTACTTAATTTATATATTTAATTTTAATTTATAAATATAATTATAAATTGCAACATTTATAAAATTCTTTCTATCAGAAAAATCATTTCCAGATTTCAAAGAACTGATTTACAAATAAACTTTTGCCACGTGACCTTTCTAAAGAAAGTGATCTCTGCTTGTACATGAATGCAGAGAAGTCAGATGAGTTATTTTTAGTCCTTCAAAAAAATACTCGAGGTGCTAAGGAAAGAGTAACAATTAATCCATCAGTAGGGGTTTTGAAGTGCATGCTCAGTGCCCGGCCTTGCCAGGAGCACAGAGATAAAAATGAAATGCTACCTGCTCTTGAGGTGCTTACATTCAGGGGTAGAGAAGAAATATGGTAAAATATACAAATAAGGGTATATGGAATGTAACAAAGGAATACAAATTCGCGTCAGCTCGGAATTACAATGGTTGCATTTGGACATATGGGAATCTTCCTCTGTATTATCTCAGACTAAAGTATATGGGAGGCATACTGAAGAAGGTCAGAATCTGGCAGAGACTAAATAGGGGAGTCAAGTTTAGGCAGAGGTGTGCTGGAAGCAGCTCTAATCAGAACCATTTAAAATTTTCAGGGTGAACATTTACAACTCAGAAAGCATCAACAAATGACGATTGTTTTGCTGATTTTCTAGACTTAAGAAAGCACTAATAAGGTAGATTAAATTTTAAAGTGTGTACATTCATCCTCCCTTGTTGAACTTTGACCTGTACACTACTAGGCTGAGGGAACATTGAAAGATGAGCTGATAGATGATAAAGAAATACCAAAGTAGAGCTAAGAAAATATATGGTAAGTAATTAAAAGGAAGTGTGTGACCATGATGAGTGGAGAAAGAGGTGACAGAACAAACTGATGATCAATGGAAACCAGGGAAAGAAGGAAAGAGCCACACCTACTTAATGTTGCATTCTGTTGTCTCACGCGTGTCTGACTCTTGGTGATTTTCTTGATGGAGACGATGGAGTGGTTTGCCCTTTCCTTCTCCAGGTCATTATACAGATGAGGAAACTGAGGCAAACAGGGTTAAGTGACTTGCCCAGCGTCACACAGCTAGTAAGTATCTGAGGCAGGATTTCAACTCAGGAAGATGAGTTTTCCTGGTTCCTAGCCTAGTGCTTTATCTGCTGCACATTTTTAAGATGACGATGGAGCAGTGGGGAATCTGAACTCGAAAAGACTAGATCACACACACACACACACACACACACACACACACAGAAAGACAAGAATGTTTGAGATGGGAACATGCTGCAAAAATGACTTTAGGAACAATGTTTTATCTTGTTTGAAAATTAAATAGTCTAGAGAGACTAAGAGTCTAATGAAGGAAAGGCTGTCATCCAGGACCAACTCTCTAAGATTCAATTAACTTTTCTGTTTTTATTTTCCCATGTAAACTGAAGCCAATACATTTCTTCTCTTCCCTTGACTGGTAATGAAGTAAGCAAGACGACCTGATGAGCAAAGCACACATGATTTCTCAAAGACAGACATTTTCTAACTGGGCTATACATTTCTCTAAGGCTAAACGCAATTGGAAATAAGCTGATTTTCATATTACCACCCTCCAAGTGATAAACACAAAATGGATTCGAAGTGTTGTCTTGAAGTTTAGTCTATGGATGTTCTTCACTAAGTGGCTGCAGATCTAACAAATCTGTGTAGAAAACAGTAATGTCCCATGAAACTAAACCTATCAGTTGTTGAGATTTGTAAGGCGGAGAGGACATTCCATTGAGAGAAAATGCCTCAGATACGTAATTCCAACCTGTAAGTGAACTTGATAAAACAGTGAAACTCATTCTTCTTTAGAAATAGACTTGCCCAAACTGGAAATGAAAATCTAACCCAATGCAAAACAACTGGGTTTTGCAAAATCGGCTTTATATCAGGTCTATAGGATAATGCAGGATTACCAGAAACTAAAATGATTGAGGCTAGAATATGACAAATGCTTAGTGAAAGTATGGACTTGGGGTGGCTAGGTGGCACAGTGAATAGAACATGAACCCTGGAGTCAGGAGGACCTGAGTTCAAATGTGGCCTCAGACACTTAACACTTATTGGCTGTGTGACCTTGGGCAAGTCACTTAACCCCAATTGCCCTACCTTCCCTCCTCCAAAAAAACAACAACAAAAAAAGTATGGACTTGAATGACTATATTCAGTTAATCTAAATTTGATAAGTTTGCAGAGAAAGTGCTAGGGTTAGGATCAGAATTGAGATATACAATTTTTGATTGTTTCAGCACACTCATCATCATCATCATCATAATTAGCAGCAGCAACAGCATCAAATATTTATTAAGTAATTTATTATTTATTATATATAATATAATATTATAATAATATATTATATAATATATAATATAATTATTTATTAAGTAATCACTTATTATGTTCCAGGCACTTTCTTTCTTTCTTCCTTTCTTCTTTCCTTCCCTCCTTCCTTCCTTCCTTCCTTCCTTTCTTTCTTTCTTCCTTTCTTTCTTTCTTTCTTTCTTCCTTTCTTTCTTTCTTTCTTCCTTCCTTCCTTC